>CM040118.1:449697293-450297293 GCA_022559845.1 Amorphophallus konjac
ATCGATCTAATCCTCAAACCCTAGCCAAATCCCTATAAATAGAACCCAGTTCTGAACTGAGCGACCCTTACTTTTTGCTCTTGAAGAATCAAGATAAGGAGATAGAATTTTAGGTAAGTTCTTTAGAACTTTTTGTTTATAATACTTTAGACTAATAGCTCTCAACATTTCGTGCTAGGAGACCAACTACACAAGGAGTTAGGACCTTCCCAAGTTGTTGGTTCCATCACATCAACTCAGGAAACTGTACAACAGGGCGCAGAAGATCAGGAAATTAGAGTGCCTAAACGAGGTAATTAGAATTAGATGCTTTAGAACTTTTTGTTCCCAATAATATCATCTTCCTAAACCTAAAATTTTCATCTCTTTAGGTCATGGGATTGGAGAGTTAGGGCAACGTTGTAGACACCCAATTTTAACCGATAAATTGAGCATTTTCTTTGTTCTCCTAGTCGATGCCCCAATTGATCCTTAATTGGTTGATTTTCTGGGATTCTTCCCCTTTCTTGGCCCAGCGCTTCAATTCCATACCTTGGATCTCGTCTCGAGTCTGGCATTCCCGCGCTATTTGTTCTTATCGCTTTTTTGTTCATAGCGCGTTGTGGGGCAAATTAAAATTATCCATTGATCAATTGTTATTTCTTGACATTTGATCATTATGACATCAATTTTGGGTGTTACTCTCCGTCAACATTTGATTAAATGACTGCCCAATGGTTTTTTCTCCGTTTTTATACCATTTAATGGGCCTTTACTTGTTGCGCTATATCTCCATAGCGCATTCTTCATTATCGCGCTATGGAAGTATAGCGCCTTATCAGACAGAGTCCCTCTCCAGGCCGGACTCCCTTATTTCGATTCAGAGGCCTTATTGGGTAAGTTGCTGACTGTGTTTCTTATCCAGGAAGGTTTCTAAACCTATCAGGAGTCTTTCCCCCTCATTAGTCGGCAATATTACCTCGATTTGAGCCGCCAAGTCATCGGATTGAATCAAACTCCGACCTAGGGTTTGTGTTCGATCTTCTTCCTATAAATTCACTCCTTTGGCCGTCGTTTGAGGGGGATGCAACTCGAGTTATTGACCGGGAGGAGGAAATACTTCGTGCACAATCAACAAATCCTCGCTCCTCGCACGTTCAAGGGAGTATTTAGGGCTTTTCCTTGTGTTCTTCCTCTTTCATCTTTCTTTTCCCCTCCGGATTTTTAATCTTTGCATCGCATTACATCCTGATTTCAAAACACTCCTTTTACAAGATACATGCATTCACACACCACACCTATCTTTTGCCCATCCATAGGGGTTTAAAAACCACCAAACCCCCAGGTAATTGAGCCCCTTTTTACATGCTTTTGATTAAGGATAAGGGCAGATTATACTCAAATCTCGATCTAATGGGCTTTATATTTGTTGTTTATGATTGTTTGCAGGCACTAGAAGATTGATACGTGGAGCCCTTGCACCTTGGCCGGCCTTGGAGCAAGGAAGGAACGAAACCAAATAAATCCCGCTACCTGTCTGATATCGCGCTGTACTAAGCTAGCGCGACCTGGAGAACGCGCTAGGACGATATAGCGCGTTAATCTCCAGGACCACGGCTCCCCTTTATGGATTTCTGAGGTATGTAACATGCCCCATCCTGATCTCTTATTGTTTGGCATGTTTCTAGCTTCAGTGGCGATCACGGATCTTAGTTGTTGCATATGATTTTTCCCCTTTTTCATCATTAATTGAGTGCGATATCTTGTTTTAAAACATCTCCTCCATCTTTTATCAATTTGGGGTTAATCATAATTATTTGCACATCTACAAATTGGCGATCACGGTGGGACACTTTGTGCTACCACGTGCATTCTTCTTGTTGCCTGCTTATCAGTACATCAGTGTGTGTGTTTATTGGATTTTGAGCCCTTCCCCACTGTCGAGTATCGCGCTATGTGTCCATAGCGCCTTCTGTAGATCGCGCTGTGGACATATAGCGCGATAATCACCAGAGGATATATTCACCTATATCCTCTGTCGGGGTTCTGATTGCCATCTTCTCTGGTTGCATCATTGTATACTTCCTGTTGTATATTCACTTCTTTCATCTATTTTCCTTTTATTGTGCTAGTTTAGATTTTTCTTCCATAGCATTGCATTCATCCTTGCATTTGGTTTGAGAGACCTCCTCTCTCTACATTAGGATTCCACACACCCCCTTGGTGAAGGAAGGACCCTCCATTGAGCATTCCGTCTCTTTGGATTGGAAGTTCCTAAACCAAGCCTCCATAAGTCCCCGCACCCGTGGATTCCCTCACGGACGCCGGGCAGGTTGTACCCTTTTGAAGTCCCGAATTAGTTGGCCTATACGTGGTGAGAGAGGATCCCTAGTTGGCATTGAAGTGACTCATTTTGAAATTAGGTTCCTCCCCTTGTGTGAATCATATCAATTTGCATAAAATCATTAATTCACCAAGGTTCAAACAAATAAAAATCAAGGTAACCATTCCAACTTGTGTGTTTCTTTACAAATTGTTTGCACATTATTTGGATTGCGTAATGCCTTACTTTGATAAACAAAACAACATGTTCAATTTAATTCATGAGGATGCACAACCTAACACTTCTTATAATCCTCACTTTCAACATGTTCATCATTCTCACCATACTTTCAAGGGACCACGTCCTCATTCTTATGGTCATGCCCGACCCATGGGCGATGTCCATTCTCATGGTCCCCCTCCTCAATGGCGAACCACTATTCCTCCGGGACCGTCTCGTCCCAATGATGAGAAGGTCTCCTAAATCTTGCATGCATTAGATCATCTTACCCCTCAACAGATCCAAGCCCTTAAGGCTGCCGTTGAGGGTACATCTCATGCATCTCTCCCTCCTTCCAATTCTATTTGGGTGGTCCATCACCCATCTCCCTCTAATTCTGTTCGGGTGGTCCATCACCCATCTCCCTCCAATTCTGTTCGGGTGGCCCATTACCCATCTCCCCCCAATTCTACACGGGTGGCCCATCACCCACCTCCTCCTTCCAATCCTGATCGGGTAGCCCATTACCCATCTCCTCCTGTTCATTCTACTCGGGTGGCCCGACACCCGCCTCCTTATATTCCTCCTCCATCACGGCCCCAAGGCCCATTTACTCATTGTAATCCGGCCCGTCTGGGTTCTTTTACGGGTCATCCCGTCAACTCCCCTCCACGGCCTTTTTATACGGCCCCTCCTCCTTCAAGGCCCTGCCAACCCTCTATTGTTCATGTTACTCCCCTCCAACAAAACGTCTTGGATAAGATTGCTTCTATGGAGGAACAATTAAAAAGGGTCACGGCTCCTCCTACTCCAGTCAATCCTCTCTATGCGGCTTTGGATGATATTACAAGAATGGAGAGAGAATGGAAGGATAGGATAGACGACTATGGCGTTGATATTCCAAGTGAGCAAGAACCGGCAATTGAAGAATACGAGCCGGTATATGATGATGAAGCTCCGCAGGCACCCTTTCCGAGTTTCCATAATTTCCCACTCCCCCCACTATCATTTGATGAACCCCCTGCTCAGGACGAAGCCACCGTCCCCGATCCAACCCCCATTTATGAGACTAACTGGTGTTACGATGATGGGTCGATACTTCAATCACCCACACCGGCACCTCTTGAGTCTCCTCCTATCCCTGAACTTTCCATTAAACCTCCACCAATTACACCTCAACCCACTATACCATCAACCTTCACACTATTAGCCACCACTGAACCTTCCATTTTAAAACCTCCACCTATTCAGCCATTAACCTCCACATCGGCCTCCACCGAGCCTACCATTGAACTGTCCCCAATTCAACCTCCCGTTATCCCATTACCACCATCCTTAAAACCCACTTTTCCTACCCTACCATTTAACCCTTCACCCTTGCCTATGGTTAATCCTGAGCAGGATCCACCACTTCTTGCACTCGAGCTAACCTCAACCGCTTGCAAGCGAGGGGAGAAACTCGATGTGTTTGAACCTCCGCCTCCACTTACGCCAACACTTTCCATTATACCTCCACCACTCACAAAGCCTTCCGCCTCCGCTTCACCTCCTTCTATTACTCGGAATGTGGGTGCTTCTGCAAGTATATGTGCCGAAGATGATCAAGAGCCGGGCAAGACAGATTTGGCCACGGCTATGCGATTCAAGATTCAAGAATTCATTTACCGGATGCCAATCCGGATTATTGTGCCAAGCATGGTCGCGAAGGCCAAGTCACCGTCATTGTTCGGAAGAGAATGCCAGGTGTTGATGTCACCCGAAGGCCGGGCAGGGCACCCCTTGTTCCAATTTTCAAATCTTGATTCCATTCCTCTATACAAGGGGCGAATGCCCATTTTGTTCAACACTTCTTATACACCACAATTAATGGGCATGGCAATGCTTCATGTTCCAACTTTCCAACTCCCTCACATCATTGATCCTTGCCTTCCAAGGGGGTTGTCATTTATTAGCGAAGCTTCTTCCATTCAGCCAATTTCTCATACACTTTCACTGCCATGGAGGGGCAATTGTCTTAAGGGGCCATCCCTTATTTGTTCCACTTTCTATTCGTCCATCTCTATCACTTCTTCTTCATGGGCCACTCCAAGGGTTAGGAGGAGGATCTTGCCCTCTCACCCTTCGTATTCCTCATTTTTTTCACCTTCGTTGCATCTCATGCATTTTGTTGCATTCATGCATTCACAGCATTCATCACATCCATCATTTTGCATACAATTGCATCTCGTGCTTCCTGGGTTTCCAAACCCGTATCTTCCCCGCCTTCCGGCCCCGCCGGATATTCCGCATTCCCCATCTTATTCATATTCATCTTTTTGTCCACTCCCCTTGGGGCATCGCGTCCCCCTTCCTGCTATTTCCCTGGAGCCTCCAGGAATTTTATCCCTCCTCTTTGGGCATCTCGCCCCTTCTGATTCTATTCCTCCGGAACCTCCGGACTTTCCCCTCGGGCATCGCGCCCCTTTCCATTCTCCTCCTCCGGAACCTCCGGACCTTTCTCTCGGGCACGACGCCCCTTTCCATCTTCTCCTTACTGATTTCATCCCTCCGGAACCTCCGGATTCTCCACCTTATTGTCTCCATCTTTTCCTCGGGCATCGCGCCCCTTTCTATCTCATTTCACCGGAACCTCCGAACCTTCTTGGGCATCGTACCCCTTCCTATTTGCTTCCTCCGGAACCTCCGGATTCTCCGTCTTATTCTCTCTATCATCTCCCAGGGCATCACGACCCTCCTGATTTCATTCTTCCGGAACCTCCAGACCTTCCATATTTCTTTTCAATTCATCTTCTTGCTCCTCCGGGACTCCATATCTTTTATTCTCTTCTTCCTTTTCCGTCACCTCTTCCATCATCTTTTTCCCTATTTTTTCCCAGGGCATCGCGTCCCTTCCTTTGTCATCCCTCCGGAGCCTCCGAATTTTTCCTCTTATCAGGATTCTCCTCCACAGCCTCCGGACCCTCCGGATCCACCTCTTTCCATTTACCAATTTCTTCTTCTAATTCCTCCCGATCTTGGGTCTGACCCAACTTCTTCCGCATCCACTGTCTTGGACATCTGCCCATTCACTCACTGCTTCCGAGGCTTTAGTCCTCACCCCTCTTCTTGATTTTTCGCTTCTTCTGTAGACTGTTCCATGTGATCAGGGTCTCCACGCCTTAGCAAGGGAGTTCTAGCCCTCGCCTCTCTTTTCCTTTTCTCCTTATTCGTCTGAGTCTGGTCTTGGCACCACTCCTTCTTGTTAAGTCACTTTCAATCCTTTGCTTCCAATCCTTTACCTGCCTAAGAGGACTATCCCACGATGATCACCTCTAGCAGCAGCTGCTCCTACAAAGGGCGCAAGGTAACATATTTGCGTAAGTAAACATTTTAAATGATATCATTTTCTCATTACTTCGCGCATGATTTTCAAAATAAAGTGCTTCTTAATGAAATCAAGAGTGGTGTTTTAGACCTTTATCTTAAGCTTTTGTTTAATTGAAATCTTTGTTAAAAAGAGTCTTTAGGCTTGCTTCTGCAGCACTTTGGTTAATAAAAACCCTGCGCTGGGAATTCAACATTCTTTCCCCGCTTGTTAAGAGTAACCCTTAGCTGGGCATTCCACACACTTCACGGCGTCCTTAGCCGGCTCCTTTGATAAAACACCGTTCCTACCTTGGCCATGCCATGAGTATTCCTGGAAGTCTTTTTCTCTTCTTCACTCGGCCGCATGCAGGGGCAAGATGTTGACGGATGAGATGACCAACCTCGGTAATTCCCAATACGAGGGGAGTCTCAAATAGGGGCAGTCTTGACCCGAAATCAATATGAATTTTCATATGAGTTTTCATGATATATATCTCGCCAAAAGGGCTATTATGAAAGTCAAGTCAAAATTTTGATAAAAGTAAAATTGTGAATTATGGCATGACAAGAGTGGCAAAGTCCCCGCAGGGAAAACCCTGGTCGTATGCATGTCAAGGGTCTAAAAATCAAAGGCACAAAGCCCCGGCACAACAGACTACCTCTTTGAGGGGAAATATCTTGGAAGGAATTCAAGTCCCGACGTCTCCCATCCTGCATAAAGCTTATCTCCAATTATTCTTCTCTTCTTCCTCTAAGACCGAATGTCCCTCGGGTTTGGCCTCGGTAGGGGCACCGTTAATCAAAGGCGGTCGATTATAGGATGCCACTTTCAATGCACGCCCGGCTTTGGGCAGTTTTAAGTAAAAGGGGGAGGAACAAGGACCCCTAGCCAGTGGTTTAAACACCCTTTGATGCTGCATTAGCAATGTCTTGCCAAAACTCTATAAAAATTTGAATATTGCCAAAAATTGCCAAAGAAACTAGAATATTGCCAAAAAAAATTGCCAAAGAAACTAGAATATTGCCGAAAAAATTGAACATTGCAAAAGTTTTTTTTAAAAAAAATCCACATAAAAACTCAAATATTTTCAAAAAAAAACTCATAAAAATTTGCATATTTTTCAAAAAAAAACAAAAAATATTCCAAAAAAAATTGCATTCTAATTCCGATGGCATCCTTTTAAAAAAAAAGGCACGCAAAATGAAGAACAATCACACAAGCCGCAACAAGTGCTAAGAACTGTCTCATTCCACCATAACATGTCAAAATATAAAATGAGATGGGTACAACAAACTCTCAGCTCTCCCCTCGACCCTCCTGGTCTCCCCCTCTGTGTGAACTCTCAGCCTCCTCCTGTCCTCCCCGGGGAGGCCTAGGAGGAGCCATCTGTGCCCGGGAAGCCGAAACCCTGTCACCATGTGCTCCCCTCTCTGCATCCTCTCTCCGCTGGTGCTCAGAAGAAGTAACTAAGTAATCTGTGCTCGAGTAAGCTCGGGAATATCCCTCGCGCTGGGCCCGCTCGCGCCCTCGCCGATAACGATCCTCCGCGTCCTTCGCGCGCTGCTCAGCCATCCCCAATCTGGTAATCAACTGTACTCTCTCCAACTCGCGCTCCACTCACTCCTCCCTCTCCCTCTGCCGCTCACTCCTCTCCACCCGAGGAGAAGGCGCAGCTCTGCTACATCTCGAGGGAGCTCCTCTGCATCGCGCCGCTTCAGCTCTGCCTCTGCCACGCGCAACTCCTGTTCCTGCATCCAAAATCTTGATTAAATATTGATAATTGATAAAAACTCCAAGACTAAGAGAACAGATTGCTTACTCTCTCCTGAAGGGAGGCCTCGGCTGCCTCTGCCCGAGCAACTGCACTGGCGAGCTGGCTCTCTAGCTCGGTGTGGTCGCAGACGGGCTGTGTAGATGATGAAGCGCCGTGCGAGGATCGGGCTGCCTCCAGCTCCTCGCGCTAAAAAGAAAAAGCATTATCATTAATTTCAATTCAAATCTGAATCATTCTAAGTTTCAAGTGCTTACCAGCTCATCGACGGTTTGCTGGAGTTCCTCGCGCTGTCGGACTGTGGAATCGAGGAGTCCCTGTACCATGGCCAGTCTCCCCTCTATGTCGAACTGCAAGAACACATTGTTAATCATATATTGAATAATCAACAACAATTGAATTTAAGGGCATACCTGTCCGCGAGCGCTCTGATAGACTCGGCTGCCGTATGCCTGTGAGTATGCCTGAAGGTAGGCATCATCTGAATGTGCTCCTGCAGGAACTGCTCGGCCATGCTTCTTCCAATCTGCCAACTGCTCTCGGGCACGCTGCCGCCAATCGTCTGTACCCTGCAGGCCTCGGAAGCGTCGTCCAGGTCGTGGGTCCGTCGCCTGGGTCGGAAACTCCACCACCGCCTGATGAAGCCCAAGTGTCCTCATGATCAACCTGTGGTATAGTGGCTCGACCAGGTTGAGGGCATGCAGCCAGATCTCTCTCCCGAAGAAAGGGATGGCCGGCTCCACCCAGGGCATCACTTCGGCTCTCCCCTGATAGGGAGTCCAGTCCACCTGCATAATTCATTTTATCATTGCCCTTAATTTCACTCATAACTAAATTCAATTTCAAAAATTCAATCTTACCTCTATAGGGGGCATCATGTCTAGCGTCTCCTGGATGTGGGTGACCTGGTCCTTCAGAGACCGGCCGTCTCGTGTAGGGGTCCATCGTCTGGCTAGGGGAAGTCGGTCCCCTCGATCCTCCCAGGCTCGTCGGAGGGTAGGAAGGTATAAGTAGCTCCAAACCTGAAACATAGCTCATATGATCAACATAAAGGGCAGGTGCATAATTCACAAGTTTGAGGTGTAGAGAAATACCTGAAGTAGAGGGTAGAATCCCCCGAGTGAAGACTGGAGTGAGGAGATGCCGAAGCTGTCAAACAAGTGGGCTAGGACTGCCGCACCCCAGGCATACCGTCCGACTCTGTCTAGGTCCTCCAGTAAGGGTAGAAAACGGCAGCTCACTGCGTCGCCCTGGGTCGCTAGAAGCAGCTTGCCGATCAGTAGAATGAGGAACCTCCTCAACTCCAGGTCTGCCTGTGGGCCTGCCTCAGTAGTGAAACTCTCCCTGGCCCCCGCCTCCAGCCTCTTCTCATGAGCTGTCGAAGTCTCCCCCACCTCCCTCTGTGTGTGGAATAGGCCGAGACTCTCCTGCAGGACGATCCTCGACACTAGTGAGGTCCGGCCTGTACCCTCCAGCTCCAAGCCCAGCAGCCTGCGCGCCATCTCCCGGTAGTCGGGGTAAGTGTAGCCCGTCACTGCCGATCCGTGCACCCGCAGCCCGGTGATGCGCGTGACGTCCTCCAAGGTCAGGATCATATGACCCCAGGGGAAGAGGAAGGCCTTGCATCCCGTGTCCCATCTGGCCTTTAGGGCCCTTATCAGCCCCACATCAACCCTCAGCACTTCTATCTCTAGAAATTCCCCGAAGCCCATATGGCGGAGGCGGGCCCTTTGAAACTCCGGTAGTGCGTGGTAAGCTGCCCGGACCAATGTCCAAGAAATTCGGGCACGCACTGCACCCTCCACACCCTGCACACAACGAAAAAGAAGAAATAATCAATTTATGTGATCATCAAACAAAAGGCCAATCAGAAAATGAAAACCTGTATGCTGTTATTTGTCGCGCTATATCGTCATAGCGCGTTCTTCAAGAACGCGCTATGAAGACATAGCGCGTTCCCCTTCTGTAGGTAGGGGGTGACCCCCGTTCCCCGCAATCTGTTCTATGGGCATTCTGCCCTACATTTTGATTTTTAGGGGCATTCCCCTTTCCGTTTTCATCACATAAGAAAGAAAAAATAAGAAAAAATCAAATCAAAAATAAGTTTAGGGTGATTTTCTTACCACCCGGCGTTTTCGGGCCGCCGCGCCTCCGACGGGCTCCCCCGCCACTTCCTCGGCCGCCGGGACGCATTCAACTTCTTCGGCCTCGTCTGGGTGGATGTCCATATCGTCTCCCTCGAGTCAGGCCGAGACCGTCGCCTCCGAGTCGGAGGGTTCTTCCGCGGGAGGGGGCGCCCGTTCCTCTTCCACGTCCGATCTTTGGCGGACGCGGGTGGCACGCCGTTTGGGGCGTCGAGGAGCACCACCCGCCATCAGATTGTTGCAAATAAGGGCTAGGGCTGGTGAGAGGCTGAGAAGGCGAGAGAGGAGTTGGGGAGAGGGAAGGAGTAACTTTGAATAATAGAAAGGGGGGGGACGGTTTTGAAAACCTGCGGTTAATGGACGCGCTACATGTTCATAGCGCGACACTGTCGCGCTATGTACATATAGCGCGATAATTAAATTAGATAAGAAAATAAAAAAGGAGGGGAGAAAAGAGGATTTGACTTGAGAACATATGATGAGAATGAATGAGAACTTGTGTTCTTTTGCTTATGTTTGAATGCGTTTGAATTTGCTTAAACACTGAGATTGATTATATGGTTGAATTGGCTTAAACATTGAGACTGCTTGAATTTGCTTAACATTGAGGTTGCATTTGCTTGAATTTGCTTGTGCCTAACATTGAGATTGCAGGAAGAGAAGAAACATATGCCATGCCATCAGGAAAGTATTTCTGTGTCCCTTTTTTTTATTGCATTACTATATGCTATTTATATTATTATCTCAAGGACCGACTAGTTCTCTGTATGTTTCGGGATTTGAGTTCCCCTCTACCAAAAACAGTGATGATCTAGAAACATGCAGTTAATCATCGAACAGGCCGTTAGATCAAAATAAATTTGGGGACGATGGACTTCATCTCGCACACCGTGGTTGCAGACAATTCTTGACCCGAATCTATTTTGATTTAGTAATATTATCCTTGAGTATCTTGTATTTTATCTTTCTTGGCATTCGTTTTGATGATTTCTTTTTATTTTTAGCCCTGCATGCATCATGCCATTTCTTTTGCAT
The DNA here is from genome assembly GCA_022559845.1 of Amorphophallus konjac. Classification (NCBI taxonomy): domain Eukaryota; kingdom Viridiplantae; phylum Streptophyta; class Magnoliopsida; order Alismatales; family Araceae; genus Amorphophallus; species Amorphophallus konjac. The sequence continues at coordinate 449,708,111 of CM040118.1, forward strand.
CCATAAATGCCCAATTCTTCTTCCTAATTGAGGATCGATTTTGCTTATGTTCTTGAACTAAGAAATTCAATTCCATTCCGAATTTGAAGGATTGCTCCAAGTTGAGCACTGGATCTTGCTGGTCGATGTGACCCTTGCCCGTAATTTGCTTATCACCTTTTTAATCCAATCTCCGTCTTTTGATCCACTCCTTAGCTGTGAACCGCACGATGGCGTCGATGGATCCGCCGGGCTCGCGTCTATTCCACTAACTGATTGAAATTCGTAGTTGCTACGCGCTGCGGATGCCTCTTTTGTACAAGAGGTTGATCAGTTCCTTTTTCTTGTTCCGTGCCTATCATTCTAGGCAGGAGTCACTGGTGCCGGCTTGACCTTGTGGTTAGCTTGGAGTTTTCTGGATCATTCCTATCATTTGTCGGTTGTAATGGGTGTCTTTTCTCCTTGATATCCACTTATCAGTCCGCTCTACTGCATTTTCACTTCATCTCCCCGTCACTACCACTCTGTGTCATCTCCGTGTTATTTCCGTTTCACCTCCGTTTCGCTCCCCTGCAAAGCGGATATCAAGGAGGGGCATCTGTAGACACCCAATTTTAGCCGATAAATTGAGCATTTTCTTTGTTCTCCTAGTCGATGCCCCAATTGATCCTTAATTGGTTGATTTTCTGGGATTCTTCCCCTTTCTTGGCCCAACGCTTCAATTCCATACCTTGGATCTCGTCTCGAGTCTGGCATTCCCGCGCTATTTGTTCTTATCGCTTTCTTGTTCATAGCGCGTTGTGGGTCAAATTAAAATTATCCTTTGATCAATTGTTATTTCTTGACATTTGATCATTATGACATCAATTTTGGGTGTTACTCTCCTTCAACATTTGATTAAATGACTGCCCAATGGTTTTTTCTCCGTTTTTATACCATTTAATGGGCCTTTACTTGTTGCGCTATATCTCCATAGCGCGTTCTTCATTATCGCGCTATGGAAGTATAGCGCCTTATCAGACAGAGTCCCTCTCCAGGCCGGACTCCCTTATTTCGATTCAGAGGCCTTATTGGGTAAGTTGCTGACTGTGTTCTTATCCAGGAAGGTTTCTAAACCTATCAGGAGTCTTTCCCCCTCATTAGTCGGCAATATTACCTCGATTTGAGCCGCCAAGTCATCGGATTGAATCAAACTCCGACCTAGGGTTTGTGTTCGATCTTCTTCCTATAAATTCACTCCTTTGGCCGTCGTTTGAGGGGGATGCAACTCGAGTTATTGACGAGGAGGAGGAAATACTTCGTGCACAATCAACAAATCCTCGCTCCTCGCACGTTCAAGGGAGTATTTAGGGCTTTTCCTTGTGTTCTTCCTCTTTCATCTTTCTTTTCCCCTCCGGATTTTTAATCTTTGCATCGCATTACATCCTGATTTCAAAACACTCCTTTTACAAGATACATGCATTCACACACACCACACCTATCTTTTGCCCATCCATAGGGGTTTAAAAACCACCAAACCCCCAGGTAATCGAGCCCCCTTTTTACATGCTTTTGATTAAGGATAAGGGCAGATTATACTCAAATCTCGATCTAATGGGCTTTATATTTGTTGTTTATGATTGTTTGCAGGCACTAGAAGATTGATACGTGGAGCCCTTGCACCTTGGCCGGCCTTGGAGCAAGGAAGGAACGAAACCAAATAAATCCCGCTACCTGTCTGATATCGCGCTGTACGAAGCTAGCGCGACCTGGAGAACGCGCTAGGACGATATAGCGCGTTAATCTCCAGGACCACGGCTCCCCTTTATGGATTTCTGAGGTATGTAACATGCCCCATCCTGATCTCTTATTGTTTGGCATGTTTCTAGCTTCAGTGGCGATCACGGATCTTAGTTGTTGCATATGATTTTTCCCCTTTTTCATCATTAATTGAGTGCGATATCTTGTTTTAAAACATCTCCTCCATCTTTTATCAATTTGGGGTTAATCATAATTATTTGCACATCTACAAATTGGCGATCACGGTGGGACACTTTGTGCTACCACGTGCATTCTTCTTGTTGCCTGCTTATCAGTACATCAGTGTGTGTGTTTATTGGATTTTGAGCCCTTCCCCCACTGTCGAGTATCGCGCTATGTGTCCATAGCGCCTTCTGTAGATCGCGCTGTGGACATATAGCGCGATAATCACCAGAGGATATATTCACCTATATCCTCTGTCGGGGTTCTGATTGCCATCTTCTCTGGTTGCATCATTGTATACTTCCTGTTGTATATTCACTTCTTTCATCTATTTTCCTTTTATTGTGCTAGTTTAGATTTTTCTTCCATAGCATTGCATTCATCCTTGCATTTGGTTTGAGAGACCTCCTCTCTCTACATTAGGATTCCACACACCCCCTTGGTGAAGGAAGGACCCTCCATTGAGCATTCCGTCTCTTTGGATTGGAAGTTCCTAAACCAAGCCTCCATAAGTCCCCGCACCCGTGGATTCCCTCACGGACGCCGGGCAGGTTGTACCCTTTTGAAGTCCCGAATTAGTTGGCCTATACGTGGTGAGAGAGGGTCCCTAGTTGGCATTGAAGTGACTCATTTTGAAACTAGGTTCCTCCCCTTGTGTGAATCATATCAATTTGCATAAAATCATTAATTCACCAAGGTTCAAACAAATAAAAATCAAGGTAACCATTCCAACTTGTGTGTTTCTTTACAAATTGTTTGCACATTATTTGGATTGCGTAATGCCTTACTTTGATAAACAAAACAACATGTTCAATTCAATTCATGAGGATGCACAACCTAGCACTTCTTATAATCCTCACTTTCAACATGTTCATCATTCTCACCATACTTTCAAGGGACCACGTCCTCATTCTTATGGTCATGCCCGACCCATGGGCGATGTCCATTCTCATGGTCCCCCTCCTCAATTGCGAACCACTATTCCTCCGGGACCGTCTCGTCCCAATGATGAGAAGGTCTCCCAAATCTTGCATGCATTAGATCATCTTACCCCTCAACAGATCCAAGCCCTTAAGGCTGCCGTTGAGGGTACATCTCATGCATCTCTCCCTCCTTCCAATTCTATTTGGGTGGTCCATCACCCATCTCCCTCCAATTCTGTTCGGGTGGCCCATCACCCATATCCCCCCAATTCTACACGGGTGGCCCATCACCCACCTCCTCCTTCCAATCCTGATCGGGTAGCCCATTACCCATCTCCTCCTGTTCATTCTACTCGGGTGGCCCGACACCCGCCTCCTTATATTCCTCCTCCATCACGGCCCCAAGGCCCATTTACTCATTGCAATCCGGCCCGTCCGGGTTCTTTTACGGGTCATCCCGTCAACTCCCCTCCACGGCCTTTTATACGGCCCCTCCTCCTTCAAGGCCCTGCCAACCCTCTATTGTTCATGTTACTCCCCTCCAGCAAAACGTCTTGGATAAGATTGCTTCTATGGAGGAACAATTAAAAAGGGTCACGGCTCCTCCTACTCCAGTCAATCCTCTCTATGCGGCTTTGGATGATATTACAAGAATGGAGAGAGAATGGAAGGATAGGATGACGACTATGGCGTTGATATTCCAAGTGAGCAAGAACCGGCAATTGAAGAATACGAGCCGGTATATGATGATGAAGCTCCGCAGGCACCCTTTCCGAGTTTCCATAATTTCCCACTCCCCCCACTATCATTTGATGAACCCCCTGCTCAGGACGAAGCCACCGTCCCCGATCCAACCCCCATTTATGAGACTAACTGGTGTTACGATGATGGGTCGATACTTCAATCACCCACACCGGCACCTCTTGAGTCTCCTCCTATCCCTGAACTTTCCATTAAACCTCCACCAATTACACCTCAACCCACTATACCATCAACCTTCACACTATTAGCCACCACTGAACCTTCCATTTTAAAACCTCCACCTATTCAGCCATTAACCTCCACATCGGCCTCCACCGAGCCTACCATTGAACTGTCCCCAATTCAACCTCCCGTTATCCCATTACCACCATCCTTAAAACCCACTTTTCCTACCCTACCATTTAACCCTTCACCCTTGCCTATGGTTAATCCTGAGCAGGATCCACCACTTCTTGCACTCGAGCTAACCTCAACCGCTTGCAAGCGAGGGGAGAAACTCGATGTGTTTGAACCTCCGCCTCCACTTACGCCAACACTTTCCATTATACCTCCACCACTCACAAAGCCTTCCGCCTCCGCTTCACCTCCTTCTATTACTCGGAATGTGGGTGCTTCTGCAAGTATATGTGCCGAAGATGATCAAGAGCCGGGCAAGACAGATTTGGCCACGGCTATGCGATTCAAGATTCAAGAATTCATTTACCGGATGCCAATCCGGATTATTGTGCCAAGCATGGTCGCGAAGGCCAAGTCACCGTCATTGTTCGGAAGAGAATGCCAGGTGTTGATGTCACCCGAAGGCCGGGCAGGGCACCCCTTGTTCCAATTTTCAAATCTTGATTCCATTCCTCTATACAAGGGGCGAATGCCCATTTTGTTCAACACTTCTTATACACCACAATTAATGGGCATGGCAATGCTTCATGTTCCAACTTTCCAACTCCCTCACATCATTGATCCTTGCCTTCCAAGGGGGTTGTCATTTATTAGCGAAGCTTCTTCCATTGGGCCAATTTCTCATACACTTTCACTGCCATGGAGGGGCAATTGTCTTAAGGGGCCATCCCTTATTTGTTCCACTTTCTATTCGTCCATCTCTATCACTTCTTCTTCATGGGCCACTCCAAGGGTTAGGAGGAGGATCTTGCCCTCTCACCCTTCGTATTCCTCATTTTTTTCACCTTCGTTGCATCTCATGCATTTTGTTGCATTCATGCATTCACAGCATTCATCACATCCATCATTTTGCATACAATTGCATCTCCTGCTTCCTGGGTTTCCAAACCCGTATCTTCCCCGCCTTCCGGCCCCGCCGGATATTCCGCATTCCCCATCTTATTCATATTCATCTTTTTGTCCACTCCCCTTGGGGCATCGCGTCCCCCTTCCTGCTATTTCCCTGGAACCTCCAGGAATTTTATCCCTCCTCTTTGGGCATCTCGCCCTTTCTGATTCTATTCCTCCGGAACCTCCGGACTTTCCCCTCGGGCATCGCGCCCCTTTCCATTCTCCTCCTCCGGAACCTCCGGACCTTTCTCTCGGGCACGACGCCCCTTTCCATCTTCTCCTTACTGATTTCATCCCTCCGGAACCTCCGGATTCTCCACCTTATTGTCTCCATCTTTTCCCCGGGCATCGCGCCCCTTTCTATCTCATTTCACCAGAACCTCCGAACCTTCTTGGGCATCGTACCCCTTCCTATTTGCTTCCTCCGGAACCTCCGGATTCTCCGTCTTATTCTCTCTATCATCTCCCAGGGCATCACGACCCTCCTGATTTCATTCTTCCGGAACCTCCGGACCTTCCATATTTCTTTTCAATTCATCTTCTTGCTCCTCCGGGACTCCATATCTTTTATTCTCTTCTTCCTTTTCCGTCACCTCTTCCATCATCTTTTTCCCTATTTTTTCCCAGGGCATCGCTTCCCTTCCTTTGTCATCCCTCCGGAGCCTCCGAATTTTTCCTCTTATCAGGATTCTCCTCCATAGCCTCCGGACCCTCCGGATCCGCCTCTTTCCATTTACCAATTTCTTCTTCTAATTCCTCCCGATCTTGGGTCTGACCCAACTTCTTCCGCATCCACTGCCTTGGGCATCTGCCCATTCTCCCATTGCTTCGAGGCTTTAGTCCTCACCCTCTTCCTAGATTTCTCTTCTTCTGTAGACTGTTCCATGTGATCAGGGTCTCCACGCCTTAGCAAGGGAGTTCTAGCCCTCGCCTCTTTTCCTTTTCTCCTTATTCGTCTGAGTCTGGTCTTGGCACCACTCCTTCTTGTTAAGCCACTTTCAATCCTTTGCTTCCAATCCTTTACCTGCCTAAGAGGACTATCCCACGATGATCACCTCTAGCAGCAGCTGCTCCTACAAAGGGCGCAAGGTAACATATTTGCGTAAGTAAACATTTTAATGATATCATTTTCTCATTACTTCGCGCATGATTTTCAAAATAAAGTGCTTCTTAACGAAATCAAGAGTGGTGTTTTAGACCTTTATCTTAAGCTTTTGTTTAATTGAAATCTTTGTTAAAAAGAGTCTTTAGGCTTGCTTCTGCAGCACTTTGGTTAATAAAAACCCCGCGCTGGGAATTCAACATTCTTTCCCCGCTTGTTAAGAGTAACCCTTAGCTGGGCATTCCACACACTTCACGGCGTCCTTAGCCGGCTCCTTTGATAAAACACCGTTCCTACCTTGGCCATGCCATGAGTATTCCTGAAGTCTTTTTCTCTTCTTCACTCGGCCGCATGCAGGGGCAAGAGGTTGACGGATGAGATGACCAACCTCGGTAATCCCCAATACGAGGGGAGTCTCAAATAGGGGCAGTCTTGACCCGAAATCAATATGAATTTTCATATGAGTTTTCATGATATACATCTCGCCAAAAGGGCTATTATGAAAATCAAGTCAAAATTTTGATAAAAGCAAAATTGTGAATTATGGCATGACAAGAGTGGCAAAGTCCCCGCAGGAAAACCCTGGTCGTATGCATGTCAAGGGTCTAAAAATCAAAGGCACAAAGCCCCGGCACAACAGACTACCTCTTTGAGGGGAAACATCTTGGAAGGAATTCAAGTCCCGACGTCTCCCATCCTGCATAAAGCTTATCTCAATTATTCTTCTCTTCTCCCTCTAAGACCGAATGTCCCTCGGGTTTGGCCTCGGTAGGGGCACCGTTAATCAAAGGCGGTCGATTATAGGATGCCACTTTCAATGCACGCCCGGCTTTGGGCAGTTTTAAGTAAAAGGGGAAGGAACAAGGACCCCTAGCCAGTGGTTTAAACACCCTTTGATGCTGCATTAGCAATGTCTTGCCAAAACTCCATAAAAATTTGAATATTGCCAAAAATTGCCAAAGAAACTAGAATATTGCCAAAAAAAATTGCCAAAGAAACTAGAATATTGCCGAAAAAATTGAACATTGCAAAAGTTTTTTTTAAAAAATCCACATAAAAACTCAAATATTTTCAAAAAAAACTCATAAAAATTTGCATATTTTTCAAAAAAAAAAAATTCCAAAAAAAATTGCATTCTATTTCGATGGCATCCTTTAAAAAAAAAAGGCACGCAAAATGAAGAACAATCACACAAGCCGCAACAAGTGCTAAGAACTATCTCATTCCACTATAACATGTCAAAAGAGTACAAATATGAGATGGGTACAACAAACTCTCAGCTCTCCCCTCGACCCTCCTGGTCTCCCCCTCTATGTGAACTCTCAGCCTCCTCCTGTCCTCCCCGGGGAGGCCTAGGAGGAGCCATCTGTGCCCGGGAAGCCGAAACCCTGTCACCATGTGCTCCCCTCTCTGCATCCTCTCTCCGCTGGTGCTCAGAAGAAGTAACTAAGTAATCTGTGCTCGAGTAAGCTCGGGAATATCCCTCGCGCTGGGCCCGCTCGCGCCCTCGCCGATAACGATCCTCCGCGTCCTTCGCGCGCTGCTCAGCCATCCCAATCTGGTAATCAACTGTACTCTCTCCAGCTCGCGCTCCACTCGCTCCTCCCTCTCCCTCTGCCGCTCACTCCTCTCCACCCCGAGGAGAAGGCGCAGCTCTGCTACATCTCGAGGGAGCTCCTCTGCATCGCGCCGCTTCAGCTCTGCCTCTGCCACGCGCAGCTCCTGTTCCTGCATCCAAAATCTTGATTAAATATTGATAATTGATAAAACTCCAAGACTAAGAGAACAGATTGCTTACTCTCTCCTGAAGGGAGGCCTCGGCTGCCTCTGCCCGAGCAACTGCACTGGCGAGCTGGCTCTCTAGCTCGGTGTGGTCGCAGACGGGCTGTGTAGATGATGAAGCGCCGTGCGAGGATCGGGCTGCCTCCAGCTCCTCACGCTGAAAAAGAAAAGCATTATCATTAATTGCAATTCAAATCTGAATCATTCTAAGTTTCAAGTGCTTACCAGCTCATCGACGGTTTGCTGGAGTTCCTCGCGCTGTCGGACTGTGGAATCGAGGAGTCCCTGTACCATGGCCAGTCTCCCCTCTATGTCGAACTGCAAGAACACATTGTTAATCATATATTGAATAATCAACAACAATTGAATTTAAGGGCATACCTGTCCGCGAGCGCTCTGATAGACTCGGCTGCCGTATGCCTGTGAGTATGCCTGAAGGTAGGCATCATCTGAATGTGCTCCTGCAGGAACTGCTCGGCCATGCTTCTTCCAATCTGCCAACTGCTCTCGGGCACGCTGCCGCCAATCGTCTGTACCCTGCAGGCCTCGGAAGCGTCGTCCAGGTCGTGGGTCCGTCGCCTGGGTCGGAAACTCCACCACCGCCTGATGAAGCCCAAGTGTCCTCATGATCAACCTGTGGTATAGTGGCTCGACCAGGTTGAGGGCATGCAGCCAGATCTCTCTCCCGAAGAAAGGGATGGCCGGCTCCACCCAGGGCATCACCTCGGCTCTCCCCTGATAGGGAGTCCAGTCCACCTGCATAATTCATTTTATCATTGCCCTTAATTTCACTCATAACTAAATTCAATTTCAAAAATTCAATCTTACCTCTATAGGGGGCATCATGTCTAGCGTCTCCTGGATGTGGGTGACCTGGTCCTTCAGAGACCGGCCGTCTCGTGTAGGGGTCCATCGTCTGGCCAGGGGAAGTCGGTCCCCTCGATCCTCCCAGGCTCGTCGGAGGGTAGGAAGGTATAAGTAGCTCCAAACCTGAAACATAGCTCATATGATCAACATAAAGGGCAGGTGCATAATTCACAAGTTTGAGGTGTAGAGAAATACCTGAAGTAGAGGGTAGAATCCCCCGAGTGAAGACTGGAGTGAGGAGATGCCGAAGCTGTCAAACAAGTGGGCTAGGACTGCCGCACCCCAGGCATACCGTCCGACTCTGTCTAGGTCCTCCAGTAAGGGTAGAAAACGGCAGCTCACTGCGTCGCCCTGGGTCGCTAGAAGCAGCTTGCCGATCAGTAGAATGAGGAACCTCCTCAACTCCAGGTCTGCCTGTGGGCCTGCCTCAGTAGTGAAACTCTCCCTGGCCCCCGCCTCCAGCCTCTTCTCATGAGCTGTCGAAGTCTCCCCCACCTCCCTCTGTGTGTGGAATAGGCCGAGACTCTCCTGCAGGACGATCCTCGACACTAGTGAGGTCCGGCCTGTACCCTCCAGCTCCAAGCCCAGCAGCCTGCGCGCCATCTCCCGGTAGTCGGGGTAAGTGTAGCCCGTCACTGCCGATCCGTGCACCCGCAGCCCGGTGATGCGCGTGACGTCCTCCAAGGTCGGGATCATATGACCCCAGGGGAAGAGGAAGGCCTTGCATCCCGTGTCCCATCTGGCCTTTAGGGCCCTTATCAGCCCCACATCAACCCTCAGCACTTCTATCTCCAGAAATTCCCCGAAGCCCATATGGCGGAGGCGGGCCCTTTGAAACTCCGGTAGTGCGTGGTAAGCTGCCCGGACCAATGTCCAAGAAATTCGGGCACGCACTGCACCCTCCACACCCTGCACACAACGAAAAAGAAGAAATAATCAATTTATGTGATCATCAAACAAAAGGCAAATCAGAAAATGAAAACCTGCATGCTGTTATTTGTCGCGCTATATCGTCATAGCGCGTTCTTCAAGAACGCGCTATGAAGACATAGCGCGTTCCCCTTCTGTAGGTAGGGGGTGACCCCCGTTCCCCGCAATCTGTTCTATGGGCATTCTGCCCTACATTTTGATTTTTAGGGGCATTCCCCTTTCCGTTTTCATCACATAAGAAAGAAAAAATAAGAAAAAATCAAATCAAAAACAAGTTTAGGGTGATTTTCTTACCACCCGGCGTTTTCGGGCCGCCGCGCCTCCGACGGGCTCCGCCGCCACTTCCTCTGCCGCCGGGACGCCTTCAACTTCTTCGGCCTCGTCTGGGTGGATGTCCATATCGTCTCCCTCGAGTCGGGCCGAGACCGTCGCCTCCGAGTCGGAGGGTTCTTCCGCGGGAGGGGGCGCCCGTTCCTCTTCCACGTCTGATCTTTGGCGGACGCGGGTGGCACGCCGTTTGGGGCGTCGAGGAGCACCACCCGCCATCAGATTGTTGCAAATAAGGGCTAGGGCTGGTGAGAGGCTGAGAAGGCGAGAGAGGAGTTGGGGAGAGGGAAGGAGTAACTTTGAATAATAGAAAGGGGGGGGGACGGTTTTGAAAACCTGCGGTTAATGGACGCGCTACATGTTCATAGCGCGACACTGTCGCGCTATGTACATATAGCGCGATAATTAAATTAGATAAGAAAATAAAAAAGGAGGGGAGAAAAGAGGATTTGACTTGAGAACATATGATGAGAATGAATGAGAACTTGTGTTCTTTTGCTTATGTTTGAATGCGTTTGAATTTGCTTAAACACTGAGATTGATTATATGTTTGAATTGGCTTAAACATTGAGACTGCTTGAATTTGCTTAACATTGAGGTTGCATTTGCTTGAATTTGCTTGTGCCTAACATTGAGATTGCAGGAAGAGAAGAAACATATGCCATGCCATCAGGAAAGTATTTCTGTGTCCCTTCTTTTATTGCATTACTATATGCTATTTATATTATTATCTCAAGGACCGACTGGTTCTCTGTATGTTCGGGATTTGAGTTCCCCTCTACCAAAAACAGTGATGATCTAGAAACATGCAGTTAATCATCGGACAGGCCGTTAGATCAAAATAAATTTGGGGACGATGGACTTCATCTCGCACACCGTGGTTGCGGACAATTCTTGACCCGAATCTATTTTGATTTAGTAATATTATCCTTGAGTATCTTGTATTTTATCTTTCTTGGCATTCGTTTTGATGATTTCTTTTTATTTTTAGCCCTGCATGCATCATGCCATTTCTTTTGCATCCATAAATGCCCAATTCTTCTTCCTAATTGAGGATCGATTTTGCTTATGTTCTTGAACTAAGAATTCAATTCCATTCCGAATTTGAAGGATTGCTCCAAGTTGAGCACTGGATCTTGCTGGTCGATGTGACCCTTGCCTGGAATTTGCTTATCACCTTTTTAATCCAATCTCCGTCTTTTGATCCACTCCTTAGCTGTGAACCGCACGATGGCGTCGATGGATCCGCCGGGCTCGCGTCTATTCCACTAACTGAGTGAAATTCGTAGTTGCTACGCGCTGCGGATGCCTCTTTTGTACAAGAGGTTGATCAGTTCCTTTTTCTTGTTCCGTGCCTATCATTCTAGGCAGGAGTCACTGGTGCCGGCTTGACCTTGTGGTTAGCTCGGAGTTTTCTGGATCATTCCTATCATTTGTCGGTTGTAATGGGTGTCTTTTCTCCTTGATATCCACTTATCAGTCCGCTCTACTGCATTTTCACTTCATCTCCCCGTCACTACCACTCTGTGTCATCTCCGTGTTATTTCCGTTTCACCTCCGTTTCGCTCCCCTGCAAAGCGGATATCAAGGAGGGGCATCTGTAGACACCCAATTTTAGCCGATAAATTGAGCATTTTCTTTGTTCTCCTAGTCGATGCCCCAATTGATCCTTAATTGGTTGATTTTCTGGGATTCTTCCCCTTTCTTGGCCCAACGCTTCAATTCCATACCTTGGATCTCGTCTCGAGTCTGGCATTCCCGCGCTATTTGTTCTTATCGCTTTTTTGTTCATAGCGCGTTGTGGGTCAAATTAAAATTATCCTTTGATCAATTGTTATTTCTTGACATTTGATCATTATGACATCAATTTTGGGTGTTACTCTCCTTCAACATTTGATTAAATGACTGCCCAATGGTTTTTTCTCCGTTTTTATACCATTTAATGGGCCTTTACTTGTTGCGCTATATCTCCATAGCGCGTTCTTCATTATCGCGCTATGGAAGTATAGCGCCTTATCAGACAGAGTCCCTCTCCAGGCCGGACTCCCTTATTTCGATTCAGAGGCCTTATTGGGTAAGTTGCTGACTGTGTTTCTTATCCAGGAAGGTTTCTAAACCTATCAGGAGTCTTTCCCCCTCATTAGTCGGCAATATTACCTCGATTTGAGCCGCCAAGTCATCGGATTGAATCAAACTCCGACCTAGGGTTTGTGTTCGATCTTCTTCCTATAAATTCACTCCTTTGGCCGTCGTTTGAGGGGGATGCAACTCGAGTTATTGACGAGGAGGAGGAAATACTTCGTGCACAATCAACAAATCCTCGCTCCTCGCACGTTCAAGGGAGTATTTAGGGCTTTTCCTTGTGTTCTTCCTCTTTCATCTTTCTTTTCCCCTCCGGATTTTTAATCTTTGCATCGCATTACATCCTGATTTCAAAACACTCCTTTTACAAGATACATGCATTCACACACCACACCTATCTTTTGCCCATCCATAGGGGTTTAAAAACCACCAAACCCCCAGGTAATCGAGCCCCCTTTTTACATGCTTTTGATTAAGGATAAGGGCAGATTATACTCAAATCTCGATCTAATGGGCTTTATATTTGTTGTTTATGATTGTTTGCAGGCACTAGAAGATTGATACGTGGAGCCCTTGCACCTTGGCCGGCCTTGGAGCAAGGAAGGAACGAAACCAAATAAATCCCGCTACCTGTCTGATATCGCGCTGTACTAAGCTAGCGCGACCTGGAGAACGCGCTAGGACGATATAGCGCGTTAATCTCCAGGACCACGGCTCCCCTTTATGGATTTCTGAGGTATGTAACATGCCCCATCCTGATCTCTTATTGTTTGGCATGTTTCTAGCTTCAGTGGCGATCACGGATCTTAGTTGTTGCATATGATTTTTCCCCTTTTTCATCATTAATTGAGTGCGATATCTTGTTTTAAAACATCTCCTCCATCTTTTATCAATTTGGGGTTAATCATAATTATTTGCACATCTACAAATTGGCGATCACGGTGGGACACTTTGTGCTACCACGTGCATTCTTCTTGTTGCCTGCTTATCAGTACATCAGTGTGTGTGTTTATTGGATTTTGAGCCCTTCCCCCACTGTCGAGTATCGCGCTATGTGTCCATAGCGCCTTCTGTAGATCGCGCTGTGGACATATAGCGCGATAATCACCAGAGGATATATTCACCTATATCCTCTGTCGGGGTTCTGATTGCCATCTTCTCTGGTTGCATCATTGTATACTTCCTGTTGTATATTCACTTCTTTCATATATTTTCCTTTTATTGTGCTAGTTTAGATTTTTCTTCCATAGCATTGCATTCATCCTTGCATTTGGTTTGAGAGACCTCCTCTCTCTACATTAGGATTCCACACACCCCCTTGGTGAAGGAAGGACCCTCCATTGAGCATTCCGTCTCTTTGGATTGGAAGTTCCTAAACCAAGCCTCCATAAGTCCCCGCACCCGTGGATTCCCTCACGGACGCCGGGCAGGTTGTACCCTTTTGAAGTCCCGAATTAGTTGGCCTATACGTGGTGAGAGAGGATCCCTAGTTGGCATTGAAGTGACTCATTTTGAAATTAGGTTCCTCCCCTTGTATGAATCATATCAATTTGCATAAAATCATTAATTCACCAAGGTTCAAACAAATAAAAATCAAGGTAACCATTCCAACTTGTGTGTTTCTTTACAAATTGTTTGCACATTATTTGGATTGCGTAATGCCTTACTTTGATAAACAAAACAACATGTTCAATTTAATTCATGAGGATACACAACCTAGCACTTCTTATAATCCTCACTTTCAACATGTTCATCATTCTCACCATACTTTCAAGGGACCACGTCCTCATTCTTATGGTCATGCCCGACCCATGGGCGATGTCCATTCTCATGGTCCCCCTCCTCAATGGCGAACCACTATTCCTCCGGGACCGTCTCGTCCCAATGATGAGAAGGTCTCCTAAATCTTGCATGCATTAGATCATCTTACCCCTCAACAGATCCAAGCCCTTAAGGCTGCCGTTGAGGGTACATCTCATGCATCTCTCCCTCCTTCCAATTCTATTTGGGTGGTCCATCACCCATCTCCCTCTAATTCTGTTCGGGTGGTCCATCACCCATCTCCCTCCAATTCTGTTCGGGTGGCCCATTACCCATCTCCCCCAATTCTACACGGGTGGCCCATCACCCACCTCCTCCTTCCAATCCTGATCGGGTAGCCCATTACCCATCTCCTCCTGTTCATTCTACTCGGGTGGCCCGACACCCGCCTCCTTATATTCCTCCTCCATCACGGCCCCAAGGCCCATTTACTCATTGTAATCCGGCCCGTCCGGGTTCTTTTACGGGTCATCCCGTCAACTCCCCTCCACGGCCTTTTTATACGGCCCCTCCTCCTTCAAGGCCCTGCCAACCCTCTATTGTTCATGTTACTCCCCTCCAGCAAAACGTCTTGGATAAGATTGCTTCTATGGAGGAACAATTAAAAAGGGTCACGGCTCCTCCTACTCCAGTCAATCCTCTCTATGCGGCTTTGGATGATATTACAAGAATGGAGAGAGAATGGAAGGATAGGATAGACGACTATGGCGTTGATATTCCAAGTGAGCAAGAACCGGCAATTGAAGAATACGAGCCGGTATATGATGATGAAGCTCCGCAGGCACCCTTTCCGAGTTTCCATAATTTCCCACTCCCCCCACTATCATTTGATGAACCCCCTGCTCAGGACGAAGCCACCGTCCCCGATCCAACCCCCATTTATGAGACTAACTGGTGTTACGATGATGGGTCGATACTTCAATCACCCACACCGGCACCTCTTGAGTCTCCTCCTATCCCTGAACTTTCCATTAAACCTCCACCAATTACACCTCAACCCACTATACCATCAACCTTCACACTATTAGCCACCACTGAACCTTCCATTTTAAAACCTCCACCTATTCAGCCATTAACCTCCACATCGGCCTCCACCGAGCCTACCATTGAACTGTCCCCAATTCAACCTCCCGTTATCCCATTACCACCATCCTTAAAACCCACTTTTCCTACCCTACCATTTAACCCTTCACCCTTGCCTATGGTTAATCCTGAGCAGGATCCACCACTTCTTGCACTCGAGCTAACCTCAACCGCTTGCAAGCGAGGGGAGAAACTCGATGTGTTTGAACCTCCGCCTCCACTTACGCCAACACTTTCCATTATACCTCCACCACTCACAAAGCCTTCCGCCTCCGCTTCACCTCCTTCTATTACTCGGAATGTGGGTGCTTCTGCAAGTATATGTGCCGAAGATGATCAAGAGCCGGGCAAGACAGATTTGGCCACGGCTATGCGATTCAAGATTCAAGAATTCATTTACCGGATGCCAATCCGGATTATTGTGCCAAGCATGGTCGCGAAGGCCAAGTCACCGTCATTGTTCGGAAGAGAATGCCAGGTGTTGATGTCACCCGAAGGCCGGGCAGGGCACCCCTTGTTCCAATTTTCAAATCTTGATTCCATTCCTCTATACAAGGGGCGAATGCCCATTTTGTTCAACACTTCTTATACACCACAATTAATGGGCATGGCAATGCTTCATGTTCCAACTTTCCAACTCCCTCACATCATTGATCCTTGCCTTCCAAGGGGGTTGTCATTTATTAGCGAAGCTTCTTCCATTCGGCCAATTTCTCATACACTTTCACTGCCATGGAGGGGCAATTGTCTTAAGGGGCCATCCCTTATTTGTTCCACTTTCTATTCGTCCATCTCTATCACTTCTTCTTCATGGGCCACTCCAAGGGTTAGGAGGAGGATCTTGCCCTCTCACCCTTCGTATTCCTCATTTTTTTCACCTTCGTTGCATCTCATGCATTTTGTTGCATTCATGCATTCACAGCATTCATCACATCCATCATTTTGCATACAATTGCATCTCGTGCTTCCTGGGTTTCCAAACCCGTATCTTCCCCGCCTTCCGGCCCCGCCGGATATTCCGCATTCCCCATCTTATTCATATTCATCTTTTTGTCCACTCCCCTTGGGGCATCGCGTCCCCCTTCCTGCTATTTCCCTGGAGCCTCCAGGAATTTTATCCCTCCTCTTTGGGCATCTCGCCCCTTCTGATTCTATTCCTCCGGAACCTCCGGACTTTCCCCTCGGGCATCGCGCCCCTTTCCATTCTCCTCCTCCGGAACCTCCGGACCTTTCTCTCGGGCACGACGCCCCTTTCCATCTTCTCCTTACTGATTTCATCCCTCCGGAACCTCCGGATTCTCCACCTTATTGTCTCCATCTTTTCCCCGGGCATCGCGCCCCTTTCTATCTCATTTCACCGGAACCTCCGAACCTTCTTGGGCATCGTACCCCTTCCTATTTGCTTCCTCCGGAACCTCCGGATTCTCCGTCTTATTCTCTCTATCATCTCCCAGGGCATCACGACCCTCCTGATTTCATTCTTCCGGAACCTCCGGACCTTCCATATTTCTTTTCAATTCATCTTCTTGCTCCTCTGGGACTCCATATCTTTTATTCTCTTCTTCCTTTTCCGTCACCTCTTCCATCATCTTTTCCCTATTTTTTCCCAGGGCATCGCGTCCCTTCCTTTGTCATCCCTCCGGAGCCTCCGAATTTTTCCTCTTATCAGGATTCTCCTCCACAGCCTCCGGACCCTCCGGATCCGCCTCTTTCCATTTACCAATTTCTTCTTCTAATTCCTCCCGATCTTGGGTCTGACCCAACTTCTTCCGCATCCACTGCCTTGGACATCTGCCCATTCACTCACTGCTTCCGAGGCTTTAGTCCTCACCCCTCTTCTTGATTTTCCGCTTCTTTTGTAGACTGTTCCATGTGATCAGGGTCTCCACGCCTTAGCAAGGGAGTTCTAGCCTCGCCTCTCTTTTCCTTTTCTCCTTATTCGTCTGAGTCTGGTCTTGGCACCACTCCTTCTTGTTAAGTCACTTTCAATCCTTTGCTTCCAATCCTTTACCTGCCTAAGAGGACTATCCCACGATGATCACCTCTAGCAGCAGCTGCTCCTACAAAGGGCGCAAGGTAACATATTTGCGTAAGTAAACATTTTAAATGATATCATTTTCTCATTACTTCGCGCATGATTTTCAAAATAAAGTGCTTCTTAACGAAATCAAGAGTGGTGTTTTAGACCTTTATCTTAAGCTTTTGTTTAATTGAAATCTTTGTTAAAAAGAGTCTTTAGGCTTGCTTCTGCAGCACTTTGGTTAATAAAAACCCTGCGCTGGGAATTCAACATTCTTTCCCCGCTTGTTAAGAGTAACCCTTAGCTGGGCATTCCACACACTTCACGGCGTCCTTAGCCGGCTCCTTTGATAAAACACCGTTCCTACCTTGGCCATGCCATGAGTATTCCTGGAAGTCTTTTTCTCTTCTTCACTCGGCCGCATGCAGGGGCAAGAGGTTGACGGATGAGATGACCAACCTCGGTAATTCCCAATACGAGGGGAGTCTCAAATAGGGGCAGTCTTGACCCGAAATCAATATGAATTTTCATATGAGTTTTCATGATATATATCTCGCCAAAAGGGCTATTATGAAAATCAAGTCAAAATTTTGATAAAAGTAAAATTGTGAATTATGGCATGACAAGAGTGGCAAAGTCCCCGCAGGGAAAACCCTGGTCGTATGCATGTCAAGGGTCTAAAAATCAAAGGCACAAAGCCCCGGCACAACAGACTACCTCTTTGAGGGGAAATATCTTGGAAGGAATTCAAGTCCCGACGTCTCCCATCCTGCATAAAGCTTATCTCCAATTATTCTTCTCTTCTTCCTCTAAGACCGAATGTCCCTCGGGTTTGGCCTCGGTAGGGGCACCGTTAATCAAAGGCGGTCGATTATAGGATGCCACTTTCAATGCACGCCCGACTTTGGGCAGTTTTAAGTAAAAGGGGGAGGAACAAGGACCCCTAGCCAATGGTTTAAACACCCTTTGATGCTGCATTAGCAATGTCTTGCCAAAACTCTATAAAAATTTGAATATTGCCAAAAATTGCCAAAGAAACTAGAATATTGCCAAAAAAAATTGCCAAAGAAACTAGAATATTGCCGAAAAAATTGAACATTGCAAAAGTTTTTTTTAAAAAATCCACATAAAAACTCAAATATTTTCAAAAAAAACTCATAAAAATTTGCATATTTTTCAAAAAACAAAAAATTCCAAAAAAATTGCATTCTATTTCCGATGGCATCCTTTTAAAAAAAAGGCACGCAAAATGAAGAACAATCACACAAGCCGCAACAAGTGCTAAGAACTGTCTCATTCCACCATAACATGTCAAAAGAGTACAAATGAGATGGGTACAACAAACTCTCAGCTCTCCCCTCGACCCTCCTGGTCTCCCCCTCTATGTGAACTCTCAGCCTCCTCCTGTCCTCCCCGGGGAGGCCTAGGAGGAGCCATCTGTGCCCGGGAAGCCGAAACCCTGTCACCATGTGCTCCCCTCTCTGCATCCTCTCTCCGCTGGTGCTCAGAAGAAGTAACTAAGTAATCTGTGCTCGAGTAAGCTCGGGAATATCCCTCGCGCTGGGCCCGCTCGCGCCCTCGCCGATAACGATCCTCCGCGTCCTTCGCGCGCTGCTCAGCCATCCCCAATCTGGTAATCAACTGTACTCTCTCCAGCTCGCGCTCCACTCACTCCTCCCTCTCCCTCTGCCGCTCACTCCTCTCCACCCGAGGAGAAGGCGCAGCTCTGCTACATCTCGAGGGAGCTCCTCTGCATCGCGCCGCTTCAGCTTTGCCTCTGCCACGCGCAGCTCCTGTTCCTGCATCCAAAATCTTGATTAAATATTGAGAATTGATAAAAACTCCAAGACTAAGAGAACAGATTGCTTACTCTCTCCTGAAGGGAGGCCTCGGCTGCCTCTGCCCGAGCAACTGCACTGGCGAGCTGGCTCTCTAGCTCGGTGTGGTCGCAGACGGGCTGTGTAGATGATGAAGCGCCGTGCGAGGATCGGGCTGCCTCCAGCTCCTCGCGCTAAAAAGAAAAAGCATTATCATTAATTTCAATTCAAATCTGAATCATTCTAAGTTTCAAGTGCTTACCAGCTCATTGACGGTTTGCTGGAGTTCATCGCGCTGTCGGACTGTGGAATCGAGGAGTCCCTGTACCATGGCCAGTCTCCCCTCTATGTCGAACTGCAAGAACACATTGTTAATCATATATTGAATAATCAACAACAATTGAATTTAAGGGCATACCTATCCGCGAGCGCTCTGATAGACTCGGCTGCCGTATGCCTGTGAGTATGCCTGAAGGTAGGCATCATCTGAATGTGCTCCTGCAGGAACTGCTCGGCCATGCTTCTTCCAATCTGCCAACTGCTCTCGGGCACGCTGCCGCCAATCGTCTGTACCCTGCAGGCCTCGGAAGCGTCGTCCAGGTCGTGGGTCCGTCGCCTGGGTCGGAAACTCCACCACCGCCTGATGAAGCCCAAGTGTCCTCATGATCAACCTGTGGTATAGTGGCTCGACCAGGTTGAGGGCATGCAGCCAGATCTCTCTCCCGAAGAAAGGGATGGCCGGCTCCACCCAGGGCATCACTTCGGCTCTCCCCTGATAGGGAGTCCAGTCCACCTGCATAATTCATTTTATCATTGCCCTTAATTTCACTCATAACTAAATTCAATTTCAAAAATTCAATCTTACCTCTATAGGGGGCATCATGTCTAGCGTCTCCTGGATGTGGGTGACCTGGTCCTTCAGAGACCGGCCGTCTCGTGTAGGGGTCCATCGTCTGGCTAGGGGAAGTCGGTCCCCTCGATCCTCCCAGGCTCGTCGGAGGGTAGGAAGGTATAAGTAGCTCCAAACCTGAAACATAGCTCATATGATCAACATAAAGGGCAGGTGCATAATTCACAAGTTTGAGGTGTAGAGAAATACCTGAAGTAGAGGGTAGAATCCCCCGAGTGAAGACTGGAGTGAGGAGATGCCGAAGCTGTCAAACAAGTGGGCTAGGACTGCCGCACCCCAGGCATACCGTCCGACTCTGTCTAGGTCCTCCAGTAAGGGTAGAAAACGGCAGCTCACTGCGTCGCCCTGGGTCGCTAGAAGCAGCTTGCCGATCAGTAGAATGAGGAACCTCCTCAACTCCAGGTCTGCCTGTGGGCCTGCCTCAGTAGTGAAACTCTCCCTGGCCCCCGCCTCCAGCCTCTTCTCATGAGCTGTCGAAGTCTCCCCCACCTCCCTCTGTGTGTGGAATAGGCCGAGACTCTCCTGCAGGACGATCCTCGACACTAGTGAGGTCCGGCCTGTACCCTCCAGCTCCAAGCCCAGCAGCCTGCGCGCCATCTCCCGGTAGTCGGGGTAAGTGTAGCCCGTCACTGCCGATCCGTGCACCCGCAGCCCGGTGATGCGCGTGACGTCCTCCAAGGTCAGGATCATATGACCCCAGGGGAAGAGGAAGGCCTTGCATCCCGTGTCCCATCTGGCCTTTAGGGCCCTTATCAGCCCCACATCAACCCTCAGCACTTCTATCTCCAGAAATTCCCCGAAGCCCATATGGCGGAGGCGGGCCCTTTGAAACTCCGGTAGTGCGTGGTAAGCTGCCCGGACCAATGTCCAAGAAATTCGGGCACGCACTGCACCCTCCACACCCTGCACACAACGAAAAAGAAGAAATAATCAATTTATGTGATCATCAAACAAAAGGCCAATCAGAAAATGAAAATTTGCATGCTGTTATTTGTCGCGCTATATCGTCATAGCGCGTTCTTCAAGAACGCGCTATGAAGACATAGCGCGTTCCCCTTCTGTAGGTAGGGGGTGACCCCCGTTCCCCGCAATCTGTTCTATGGGCATTCTGCCCTACATTTTGATTTTTAGGGGCATTCCCCTTTCCGTTTTCATCACATAAGAAAGAAAAAATAAGAAAAAATCAAATCAAAAATAAGTTTAGGGTGATTTTCTTACCACCCGGCGTTTTCGGGCCGCCGCGCCTCCGACGGGCTCCGCCGCCACTTCCTCGGCCGCCGGGACGCATTCAACTTCTTCGGCCTCGTCTGGGTGGATGTCCATATCGTCTCCCTCGAGTCAGGCCGAGACCGTCGCCTCCGAGTCGGAGGGTTCTTCCGCGGGAGGGGGCGCCCGTTTCTCTTCCACGTCCGATCTTTGGCGGACGCGGGTGGCACGCCGTTTGGGGCGTCGAGGAGCACCACCCGCCATCAGATTGTTGCAAATAAGGGCTAGGGCTGGTGAGAGGCTGAGAAGGCGAGAGAGGAGTTGGGGAGAGGGAAGGAGTAACTTTGAATAATAGAAAGGGGGGGGACGGTTTTGAAAACCTGCGGTTAATGGACGCGCTACATGTTCATAGCGCGACACTGTCGCGCTATGTACATATAGCGCGATAATTAAATTAGATAAGAAAATAAAAAGGAGGGGAGAAAAGAGGATTTGACTTGAGAACATATGATGAGAATGAATGAGAACTTGTGTTCTTTTGCTTATGTTTGAATGCGTTTGAATTTGCTTAAACACTGAGATTGATTATATGGTTGAATTGGCTTAAACATTGAGACTGCTTGAATTTGCTTAACATTGAGGTTGCATTTGCTTGAATTTGCTTGTGCCTAACATTGAGATTGCAGGAAGAGAAGAAACATATGCCATGCCATCAGGAAAGTATTTCTGTGTCCCTTTTTTTTATTGCATTACTATATGCTATTTATATTATTATCTCAAGGACCGACTAGTTCTCTGTATGTTTCGGGATTTGAGTTCCCCTCTACCAAAAACAGTGATGATCTAGAAACATGCAGTTAATCATCGGACAGGCCGTTAGATCAAAATAAATTTGGGGACGATGGACTTCATCTCGCACACCGTGGTTGCAGACAATTCTTGACCCGAATCTATTTTGATTTAGTAATATTATCCTTGAGTATCTTGTATTTTATCTTTCTTGGCATTCGTTTTGATGATTTCTTTTTATTTTTAGCCCTGCATGCATCATGCCATTTCTTTTGCATCCATAAATGCCCAATTCTTCTTCCTAATTGAGGATCGATTTTGCTTATGTTCTTGAACTAAGAAATTCAATTCCATTCCGAATTTGAAGGATTGCTCCAAGTTGAGCACTGGATCTTACTGGTCGATGTGACCCTTGCCCGTAATTTGCTTATCACCTTTTTAATCCAATCTCCGTCTTTTGATCCACTCCTTAGCTGTGAACCGCACGATGGCGTCGATGGATCCGCCGGGCTCGCGTCTATTCCACTAACTGATTGAAATTCGTAGTTGCTACGCGCTGCGGATGCCTCTTTTGTACAAGAGGTTGATCAGTTCCTTTTTCTTGTTCCGTGCCTATCATTCTAGGCAGGAGTCACTGGTGCCGGCTTGACCTTGTGGTTAGCTTGGAGTTTTCTGGATCATTCCTATCATTTGTCGGTTGTAATGGGTGTCTTTTCTCCTTGATATCCACTTATCAGTCCGCTCTACTGCATTTTCACTTCATCTCCCCGTCACTACCACTCTGTGTCATCTCCGTGTTATTTCCGTTTCACCTCCGTTTCGCTCCCCTGCAAAGCGGATATCAAGGAGGGGCATCTGTAGACACCCAATTTTAGCCGATAAATTGAGCATTTTCTTTGTTCTCCTAGTCGATGCCCCAATTGATCCTTAATTGGTTGATTTTCTGGGATTCTTCCCCTTTCTTGGCCCAACGCTTCAATTCCATACCTTGGATCTCGTCTCGAGTCTGGCATTCCCGCGCTATTTGTTCTTATCGCTTTTTTGTTCATAGCGCATTGTGGGTCAAATTAAAATTATCCTTTGATCAATTGTTATTTCTTGACATTTGATCATTATGACATCAATTTTGGGTGTTACTCTCCTTCAACATTTGATTAAATGACTGCCCAATGGTTTTTTCTCTGTTTTTATACCATTTAATGGGCCTTTACTTGTTGCGCTATATCTCCATAGCGCGTTCTTCATTATCGCGCTATGGAAGTATAGCGCCTTATCAGACAGAGTCCCTCTCCAGGCCGGACTCCCTTATTTCGATTCAGAGGCCTTATTGGGTAAGTTGCTGACTGTGTTTCTTATCCAGGAAGGTTTCTAAACCTATCAGGAGTCTTTCCCCCTCATTAGTCGGCAATATTACCTCGATTTGAGCCGCCAAGTCATCGGATTGAATCAAACTCCGACCTAGGGTTTGTGTTCGATCTTCTTCCTATAAATTCACTCCTTTGGCCGTCGTTTACGGGGGATGCAACTCGAGTTATTGACGGGGAGGAGGAAATACTTCGTGCATAATCAACAAATCCTCGCTCCTCGCACGTTCAAGGGAGTATTTAGGGCTTTTCCTTGTGTTCTTCCTCTTCATCTTTCTTTTCCCCTCCAGATTTTTAATCTTTGCATCGCATTACATCCTGATTTCAAAACACTCCTTTTACAAGATACATGCATTCACACACCACACCTATCTTTTGCCCATCCATAGGGGTTTAAAAACCACCAAACCCCCAGGTAATCGAGCCCCTTTTTACATGCTTTTGATTAAGGATAAGGGCAGATTATACTCAAATCTCGATCTAATGGGCTTTATATTTGTTGTTTATGATTGTTTGCAGGCACTAAAAGATTGATACGTGGAGCCCTTGCACCTTGGCCGGCCTTGGAGCAAGGAAGGAACGAAACCAAATAAATCCCGCTACCTGTCTGATATCGCGCTGTACTAAGCTAGTGCGACTTCGAGAACGCGCTAGGACGATATAGCGCGTTAATCTCCAGGACCACGGCTCCCCTTTATGGATTTCTGAGGTATGTAACATGCCCCATCCTGATCTCTTATTGTTTGGCATGTTTCTAGCTTCAGTGGCAATCACGGATCTTAGTTGTTGCATATGATTTTCCCCCTTTTTCATCATTAATTGAGTGCGATATCTTGTTTTAAAACATCTCCTCCATCTTTTATCAATTTGGGGTTAATCATAATTATTTGCACATCTACAAACGTGAAGTTACTAAAAAACTATAGGAAGAAGAGAACTAGGGCGTGACTTGAAGACCCAAATTGGAAGTATTAAGCCCAGAGAAAAGGTAGGTCATCTCATGAACAATAAAAAGATCTCGTTAGGGATAAAAGCCCTCTGATTTGACTTGATTTCATGCATTATAGATTATGAATTTCATGTTTTAGTAAGTTCATGCATACATGCATACCTTTAGCCTAACCAAAGATAAAAGATATCATCTTGTTTATTCACTGTGACCTATGCATATACATGGCCTTTACTTCGTTTATTATGACTAGACTAGTTAGTGATTATGATTCTTCTGGCATGGACATAGTTTCTTATCTTTATTATCAGCAGAAGCTCTGACGGATTAGGGTAGGACCGTCACATGACTGTAACGGCCTTACGATAAGCCGTCACACTCTCTGTTGTATTTAAATTAATCTGTTGTCTCTGACGCACCATAGAAGGAGCGTTACCATGCTGTAACGGCCCCTCAACAAACCGTCACACGGACTATAACGTGCCTATGGTAGACCGTTAGAACACTGTTTTCTATCAAATCGAGACGGAATGGAAATTAGTCAAGTCTGCTTATAGATAAGCCTAGTTATCTAAGTTTTGACCTGATATCATGACTTTGAGTTTAATTATTGATTCATGATAGGAATTACATGATTACAACCATTTTAAGTTATTTTGAGTTATGTTAATTTCATTGGCTAAAACTTTATAGTTGTATTTAATTTATGATTTCAAATGATGTATTGACAGAGTTTTATTATGGTTTTACACCGTTTCACAGTCTTTTCTATCTATAGAGTCATTTTTCTTAAGTGCATGGCATATATTCTGGTATATGGCCATTAGTTCACACTTTGCACTATAGGAACATTATCTTGATCATGAGGACCTCTCTATTGGATATTCATTCCAATGGAATAGGAAATCTTGTTTCAAGACCTCCGTAATTCTCCGCGAGCCTGGGATTCCCACTAGGACGCCGAGTTGGTTGTACCATGAAAGCCGAATCATTATAAAACACTAACGATGGTTTCTGATTTTAGAGATGTAACGGATCAATGTTGGACCGTCGGGCTCATCTAACGGCCCAATAAACGACCGTCACATTTAAACTGAGTCCAATTTATTGGTTCAGGATTCAGCCCATTGTAACGGCTCAAGACTAGACCGTGACGTGAACGTAACGGCCCAGTGATTGACCGTCACCTTGTTAAGTCCAGTTAACCCGAGGTTCGACCAAAGGGTTGATATTCTAAGGTTCCTAGATGGATTTATAATGGTCTAGGACTTGACATATTGTTTAAAGATATTTAATATAATGATTGGAAGATAAAGAATGTACCGTTATGCTGCCGATTTATTTCCATGGCATAACATAGTTCTAATATGATCATTGAAATTCCTTGTTCCAAATAGAAACATTTCATTCATTGAAGTATTGTTATCATGAACTTATTGAACTTATTACATTCTTGGCCATACTTTATTGTTACATGCGTGGAAATAGCTTGATTTATACTTGAAGATGCGATCGAGCACTGATTGTGTTCAAGGACTCTATGCTAGTCACCTCGGTTGATTGTTGGAAACATACTATTATAAACCATAGGGTATGATGCTACTGGCATCGCATTGCGCTGGGAGTACTTTCTTTATAGATAAGTGAAAATCCATGGCACGACATGACTTTCTTGCTTGATTGCTTGATATTCCACAGAAATTCACCAAATACTTGCTCATAAGCAAAAGATGTTTGGATGATGATTACGTGGTATTGCTAGTACATTCTCGTTATGTTCTTGTTAATGAAATGCCATTTCATGTTCTTGTGACATTCGTGCTAATTCTTACTTGCTCATTCTATTATCTTGTTACTTTGGTTATTCACATGATTGATCGCATTCGCATGATTTTACCTAAATTCTTTAGAGCTAAAATGATAATTACTTAAACATTGCTAATCATGTTGATGCGAAGATACCTACTGGGCAAGTGTGCTCATTACCTATTTCCAATCTTTTCTGGAGATGGAAGTGAGTCGGATTCGGAATATTCAAGTAGCGGGTCCGAGAGCGAATGAAAGTCATATCAAATTGAGAGTGAAGACTTAGGAAAGTCTACATTGTTTAGATTGAGTCTATGTAATTTTCCTATTTCTTGAGTCTAGTGGAGTGGAAAAAGGATGAAAAAGGTTATTGTACTTGAATACTTGATTATTAATGAAATAAAGTTGGAGTTTGAGTAATTATTATGTGATTGCATTCTTATGTGTGATTGTCTTGCGCTCTGATCGTTCTTGCTTGCAAGAGGCTTACCATGCTGGCTGTTCGCGTTCCTCGAGCGAGTCTTCCGCTGTAATAAAGGCTCGGGGCGTGACAGTTAAGTTGGTATCGGAGCCTAAATCTCAGGACTCAGGGAGAAGAATCATGTCATAGGATAAGTCCAAGGTTTAAGGACCCCTACCTATGAACTAAGGAAGAAATTCCCATACCCATGTGAGAATTGGGTAGAGCCCGGGTAAGATAGTTAATTAACTTTAAAATTTATTTTCTTCCAAATTCCATGAGAAATAACAAGTTATTATATTTCTCTCAGGTACCTTATTTTACAAATGGCTCATCGCGTAGATTGGAATGGCATGCAACAAACAATTGCCGGCCTTACTCAGGCATTGTAAACTATGGCTCAGGCAGGCGCAGGGGTAAGGGCTGGTGACTTACATGGTAATTTTCAAAGTTTAAACCCTCCGCGTTTCTATGGTTCTTCTAATCCAGACAAAGCAGAGAACTGGATTGATGAGATGAACCGTATCTTTGACGTAATCCAATGCACCGATCAAGAGAAGGTGTGTCTTGCAACTTTCCAACTCAACAAGGATGCCCATACATGGTGGAAGTTGGTTCCGGCACCTCCGGCCGATGCACCTCATACGTGGGATGGTTTTCTCACCTTGTTCCATGCTAAGTATTTCTCTGAGCATGTGAAAGAAAGAAAGGCTATGGAGTTCGCCTCTCTTCGACAAGGAATGACGATAGTGGCAGAATATGAGTTATAATTCTCAAGGCTAGCACCTTATGCACCGCATCTAATCAGTACCGATCTATTAAAGGCAAATCGATTTATGGACGGGTTACGACCTGGCTTTATTCAGCAGCTCGGGACCCAAAACATCCGTACCTATGCGGAGATGGTTCAGTGGGCATATTTATGTGAAAGGACCTTGGAGAAGGTCAAGAAAATGAAAGGAAAAGGAGAAGAGTCCAGCCGATGATCTGATCGGCGTTATAAGAAAGAAAGGTTCAGTATCACGGAGCCTCACAAAAGCCGTGATAGTAAGAAGGGATCCAGGAGCGGGAACGGTGGAAGTTCTCAGAAGAACAAGAAGATTAAGGAGGAGGAACAAGTCACCACGGCTTGCACTTTTTGTGAAAAGTTCGGCCACTCGGCTGAAGAGTGCTGGAAGCGTCTTGGCGCTTGTTTACGCTGTGGAAGTAGGGAGCATCGCATGCCGGATTACCCCCTTATGAAAGACCAGCCATATAGTGGTGGACGCAGGAGACAGGCTCGCCTCAATGCCGTTCTAGAGGAAGAAGAAGCGCCCAGGGATGGTGGGATTTTGGAAGGTACTCTTCAAATTTGCTCTCATCCTGCATTTATGCTATTTGATACTGGTGCCTCTCACTCTTTTATCTCCACTACTTTTACAAAAATATTACCGATTGTATCAGTTCCCTTACCTTCAGACCTTGCTATTACCACACCCTTAGGTTCTGGAACAAAGCTTACCGACTATTATCCTGATAGCGAAGTGATAGTAGAAGGTCATAATCTCCCCGCAAACTTAGTATGCCTTAACATGAAAGGTTATGATGCCATTTTAGGGGTAGATTGGCTTGTAGATCATGATGCTTATATCAATTGCAGAAATAGGATTATATCCTTCCAAAAATCAAGTCTTTCAACATTCTCTTTCCTTGGCATCAAATACAAGAAACACCCCACTATCATATCCTCTCTTCACGCTTGCAAACTCATCTCGCAAGGATGTGAAGCTTTTCTTGCTTCTGTCATTGTTCCCAAATCCAAGGAGATTATCCTAGCAGACATTCCCATTGTAAATGAGTTCCCAGACGTGTTTCCATCCGAATTACCCAGTTTATCACCCGAAAGGGAAGTGAACTTCACTATTGAACTCATTCCAAGAGCATCACCTGTTTCTATAGCTCCTTACAGGATGTCCCCCACAGAACTCAAGGAACTAAAGAGACAGTTGCAGGAGCTACTAGACAAGGGTTTTATTAGACCTAGCACATCCCCTTGGGGTGCGCTAGTTCTTTTTGTCAAGAAGAAGGATGGCTCTTTCAGGTTATGCATCGACTACCGGCGACTGAATCAACTTACAATCAAAAACAAGTATCCGTTGCCACGTATTGATGAGCTCTTCGATCAACTTTCGGGAGCAGAGTATTTCTTCAAGATAGACCTCAGATCAGGTTATCATCAGCTTAGAATTAAAGAAGAAGATATCTATAAATCAACTTTTCAGAGTCGTTATGGCCACTATGAATTCGTGGTAATGCCGTTCGGGTTAACTAATGCCCCAACAGCATTTATGCAACTTATGAACATTATTTTTCAACCATATCTGGACCAGTTCATCGTTGTCTTCATTGATGACATCTTGATATATTCCAAGACAAAATAGGAACATGAAGAACATCTGAGGATAGCTTTGTAAACACTTAGGCCTTCTTTGTTAGTCGGGCAGAATATCTCATTCGACCCTTTTCGGTCGAATGAGATATTCGACCCCGTATAACTAGGTTGTGTGTGACAGCTTTTAGTGGACCCCACAAATCTCTCTCTCATGGGATGAGTAATCCGACGGCGTTATTCGATTACCAAAGAGGGCCTTAGGGAACATAAACTTTATGCCAAGTTTAACAAATGTGAATTCTGGCTCAAAGAAGTTTCATTCCTAGGCCACATTATTTCCAAGGTAGGTATCACTGTAGATCCTTTGAAAGTGGAAGCTGTCAGAAATTGGAGCCGGCCAACGACTGTATCAGAAGTAAGAAGCTTTCTGGGTCTAGCTGGTTACTATAGGAGGTTCATTAAGGACTTCTCAAAGATTGCAGCTCCTTTAACTAGACTCACAAGAAAAGAAAATCCTGTTTGGTCAGAGGAATGTGAAAAGAGTTTTCAAATACTTAAGAATCATCTTACTACAGCTCCTATTTTAGCACTACCGATAGAAGGTGGTGCATTTGAAGTATATACGGATGCATCTGGCATTGGCTTGGGATGTGTTCTCATGCAAGATGTAAAGGTAATCTGTTATTCCTCAAGACAATTGAAACGTCACGAGGAAAATTATCCCGTGCATGATTTAGAACTAGCAGCTGTTATCTTCGCCTTGAAAATTTGGCATCATTATCTCTATGGAGAGAAGTTCACGGTCTATTCGGACCACAAAAGCTTGAAATACTTATTTTCTCAAAAGGAGTTAAATATGAGGCAGAGGAAATGGTTAGAATATCTCAAAGACTTTGACTTTGCTATTTAATATCATCCTGGCAAGGCGAATGCTGTAGCATATGCACTCAGCAGAAAGCCAATGGGTATGCTATCAAGTCTTATGATTAGTATGACTAACCTTATTCCTCAATTTGCTCAGTTGAACTTAGATATTGACATGAAGGGAGAAGATTGTTTCATAGCTAATATCCGAGCTCAACCTACATTGATAGAGGATCTGGCCAAGCTGCAAAATGATGATCCCGTACTACTAGGGATTAAAGCCAATATTGAACAAAGACAGGATTTCTCTGTTTCTAATGACGGAAGATTGCTATTCAAGGGCCGAGTGTGTGTACCGGATCGTGAGGATATGAAGAAATTGATCCTAGAAGAAGCACATAATTCCAAGTACACTATTCACCCAGGTGGTACAAAGATGTATCAAGATCTTAAAAGAAATTTCTGGTGGCCCAATATGAAGAGAGAAATAGCTGATTTCGTGTCCCGTTATCCCACCTGCCAACAAGTAAAAGCAGAGCATTTTAGACCCGCATGTAAATTGCATCCCTTAAATATTTCCGAATGGAAATGGGAGAGTATAGGGATGGATTTCATCATGGGTTTACCTAAGACCCGAGGAGGACACGATGGTATATGGGTAATCATAGACCGATTGACAAAGTCTGCACATTTTCTACCCATAAAAAGTCGATGGTCTGTGGATATTCTAGCAGCATTATACATAAAAGAAATTGTCAAATTACATGGTGTCCCTATCACTATTATATCTGATAGAGATCCTCGATTCACATCGTAATTCTTGAAGGGTCTACAACACTCACTAGGGACTAGATTGAATTTTAGTACATCATTTCACCCACAAACTGATGGTCAGACTGAAAGAACAAATCAAGTGGTAGAAGATATGCTCAGGGCTTGTGCTATTGACTTTGGAGGAAGTTGGCATGATCACTTACCTCTGGTAGAATTTGCATATAACAACAGTTATCAGGCCAGCATACAGATGGCACCCTTTGAAGCTTTATATGGAAAAAGCTGTAGATTACCAATATGTTGGAATGAAACAGGGGAAAAGAAATTTCTAGGCCCCGACATTATCAGGGATTCTACAGAGAAAATTAAGCTCATTCAAGAAAGAATGAAGATGGCGCAAGATAGGCAGAAATCTTATGCTGATAATCGAAGGCGTGACTTGGAGTTTCAGGTTGGAGATCATGTGTATCTAAAGGTTTCTCCGGGTCGTGGTATTCGAAGATTTGGCATTAAAGGAAAGCTAACTCCAAGATTTATTGTCCCATTTGAAATTCTTGAAAGGGTCGGTGAAGTGGCTTATAGACTGGCTTTACCTCCACAATTAGCAGGAGTTCATGACGTATTCCACGTCTCTATGCTGAAAAAGTATGTATATGATCCTGACCATGTTATCACTTATAATAATTTAGAGATTCAGAAGGATATGACGTACGAGCAAACACCAATAAAGATTCTAGAATGAGAAGTGCGTCAACTAAGAAATAAAGTTATTCCTATGGTCAAGATACAATGGAAGAAAATATGGCCATATGAAGCAACATGGAAAACCGAAGAAGCTATGCGAAAAAGATTCCCAGAGTTATTCAACTGTAAGTACACTGTCCACAATCCATGTATTGAATTTGGGGACCAAATTCTTTTAAGTGGGGGAGGGTGTAGTCCCCAGAATTTATATAAATAATTTTGGATTATAAATGTAATTTTCTAGAATTTATTAAGAATTTATAAGGGTTAAATAGATTAATAAATAGATTATTGAACTAATAAATGGGTTATAAGGCCCAATGGTGTTAAATAAATAGCCTAGCCTACTCAATTAAGACCCAAAAGGTTTAAGGACCTAGCCCATTAAGTTTGGCCCATATTCTAGAAGGTTATTTAGCCTATTCATGAATTTTAAGGATAAATACTATTTTTATAGATAATTATATAGATAAAATGAATAAAAGAGTTTTATTAAATTGAAACTCTACACACGTTGAATGTAATGGTCTATCGTGCGACCGCCACATGTACGTAACGCACCTAGACACGACCGTTACACCCTGCTGATTCCGTAAGTTGAAGAACTTACAAAAAGATTGGAACTTTGGGATCCTATCTACTAGAGACCTAATTAGAAGGATGTGTAAGGTTACTAAGGACTCTTAGGGATCAGGATTTGGCCAACTAAGGACTCTATAATCGATCTAATCCTCAAACCCTAGCCAAATCCCTATAAATAGAACCCAGTTCTGAACTGAGCGACCCTTACTTTTTGCTCGTGAAGAATCAAGGTAAGAAGATAGAATTTCGGGTAAGTTCTTTAGAACTTTTTATTTATAATACTTTAGACTAATAGCTCTCAAAATTTCGTACTAGGAGACCAACTACACAAGGAGTTAGGACCTTCCCAAGTTGCGGGTTTCATCACATCAACTCAGGAAACTGTACAACAGGGCGCAGAAGATCAGGAAATTAGAGTGCCTAAATGAGGTAATTAGAATTGGATGCTTTAGAATTTTTTGATCCCAATAATATCATCTTCCTAAACCCCAAAATTTCACCTCTTTAGGTCAAGGGATTGGAGAGTTAGGGCAACGTGAAGTTGTTGAAAAGTTACAGGAAGAAGAGAACTAGGGCGTGACTTGAAGACCCAAATTGGAAGTATTAAGCCCAGGGAAAAGGTAGGTCATCTCATGAACAGCAAAAAGATCTCGTCAGGGATAAAAGCCCTCTGATTTGACTTGATTTCATGCATTATAGATTGTGAATTTCATGTTTTAGTAAGTTCATGCATACATGCATACCTTTAGCCTAACCAAAGATAAAAGATATCATCTTGTTTATTCATTGTGACCTATGCATATACATGGCCTTTACTTCGTTTATTATGACTAGACTAGTTAGTGATTATGATTCTTCTTGCATGGACATAGTTTCTTATCTTTACTATCAGCAGAAGCTCTAACGGATTAGGGTAGGACCGTCACATGACTATAACGGCCTTACGATAAGCCGTCAAACTCTTTGTTGTATTTAAATTAATATGTTGTCTCTGACGCACCATAGCAGGAGCGTTACCATGCTGTAACGGCCCCTCGACAAACCGTCACACGGACTGTAACGCGCCTATGCTAGACGTTAGAACACTATTTTCTATCAAATCGAGACGGAATGGAAATTAGTCAAGTCTACGTATAGATAAGCCTAGTTATCTAAGTTTTGACCTGATATCATGACTTTGAGTTTAATTATTGATTCATGATAGGAATTGCATGATTACAAGTATTTTAGGTTATTTTGAGTTATGTTAATTTCATTGGCTAAAACTTTATAGTTGTATTTAATTTATGATTTCAAATGATGTATTGATGGAGTTTTATTATGGTTTTACACCGTTTCACAGTCTTTTCTATCTATAGAGTCATTTTTCTTAAGTGCATGGCATATATTCTGGTATATGGCCATTAGTTCACACTTTGCACTATAGGAACATTATCTTGATCATGAGGACCTCTCTATTGGATATTCCTTCCAATGGACTAGAAATCTTGTTTCAAGGCCTCCGTAATTCTCCGCGAGCCTGGGATTCCCACTAGGACGCCGAGTTGGTTGTACCATGAAAGCCGAATCATTATAAAACACTAACGATGGTTTCTGATTTTAGAGATGTAACGGATCAATGTTGGACCGTCGGGCTCATCTAACGGCCCAATAAACGACCGTCACATTTAAACTGAGTCCAATTTATTGGTTCTGGATTCAGCCCATTGTAACGGCTCAAGACTAGACCGTGACGTGAACGTAACGGCCCAGTGATTGACCGTCACCTTGTTAAGTCCAGTTAACCCGAGGTTCGACCAAAGGGTTGATATTCTAAGGTTCCTAGATGGATTTATAATGGTCTAGGACTTGACATATTGTTTAAAGATATTTAATATAATGATTGGAAGATAAAGAATGTACCGTTATGCTGCCGATTTATTTCCATGGCATAACATAGTTCTAATATGATCATTGAAATTCCTTGTTCCAAATAGAAGCATTTCATTCATTGAAGTATTGTTATCATGAACTTATTGAACTTATTACATTCTTGGCCATACTTTATTGTTACATGCGTGGAAATAGCTTGATTTATACTTGAAGATGCGATCGAGCACTGATTGTGTTCAAGGGCTCTATGCTAGTCCCCTCGACTGATTGCTGGAAACATACTATTATAAACCATGGGGTATGAAGCTACTGGCGTCGTATTATGCTGGGTGTACTTTCTTTATAAATAAGTGAAAATCCACGGCACGACATGACTTTCTTACTTGATTGCTTGATATTCCACAGAAATTCACCAAATACTTGCTCATAAGCAAAAGATGTTTGGATGATGATTACGTGGTATTGTTAGTACATTCTCGTTACGTTCTTGTTCATGAAATGCCATATCATATTCTTGTGACATTCGTGCTAATTCTTACTTGCTCATTCTATTATCTTGTTACTTTGGTTATTCACATGATTGATCGCATTTGCATGATTTTACCTAAATTCTTTAGAGCTAAAATGATAATTACTTAAACATTGCTAATCATGTTGATGCGAAGATACCTACTGGGCAAGTGTGCTCATTACCTATTTCTAATCTTTTCAGGAGATGGAAGTGAGTCGGATTCGGAATATTCAAGTAGCGGGTCCGAGAGCAAATGAAAGTCATATCAAATTGAGAGTGAAGACTTAGGAAAGTCTACATTGTTTAGATTGAGTCTATGTAATTTTCCTATTTCTTGAGTCTAGTGGAGTGGAAAAAGGATGAAAAAGGTTATTGTACTTGAATACTTGATTATTAATGAAATAAAGTTAGAGTTTGAGTAATTATTGTGCGATTGCATTCTTATGTGTGATTGTCTTGCGCTCTGATCGTTCTTGCTTGCAAGAGGCTTACCATGCTGGCTATTCGCGTTCCTTGAGTGAGTCTTTCGCTGTAATAAAGGCTCAGGGCGTGACATGAAGCATATACAGATATCAAAGCCATCACAGTATGCCGCTTCATCCTGAGGAATATTATTTCGTGGTTTGGGGTGCCAAGTGACATCGTCGCCGACAACGGACCGCAGTTCGTGTCTCAAGAACTCCAGGACCTCTGTAAGAAATTCAACATTGCATTACATCATTCATCACCTTACTACCCTCAAGGCAACGGCCATGCCGAAGCTACCAACAAGACGCTTTTGAAAATTATCAAGAAAACTTGCGAGTCACACAAATTTGCTGATTGTCCTGAATGACTTGTTGAAGTCCTATGGGCTTCTCACACCTCCGTCTGTACTCCCACTGGGCAGACTCCTTTTGCCCTGACTTATGGGATGGAGGCGGTACTTCCATACGAGATTTTGATCCCTTCTAAGAGTGCAGCTGGATAAGGAACTTAATCTCGATGAACGTCAAGAGGCATTGCTAGTACAACTGGAACTCTTAGACGAGAAGAGGCTTAATGCAGCCAATCATGTCTCCATTTATCAAAAGCGAGTCTCGCGTCATTTTCAAAAGAAAGTCATTGAACGTAAATTTCAAGTGGGTAACTTGGTGTTGAAACGCAAATTTATTAAAGCTGGAGGTCCTAGGTCTAAGTTGCAGCCCAATTGGGAAGGTCCCTTCGTTATCAAGGAGGTTTATCTGGGAACGCGTACCGTCTAGTCAACGCCGAGGGCGAAGAATTGTCTAATCCGTGGAACGGGTTGTATCTCAAACGTTTTTCCCCTTAGAATCAAGTCAATGAAGGACTGGCAGCAAGATGACCCGTGCCTTGATCGCAAAGGGAAAATCTCGTGACCGACATTCACACACCTCACGACGTCCCTGGTCAGGTACCCTAGCCCTGTGTAACACTGTTTCTCCCTGGCCATACCTGGAGGAAGTAAAGACCCTTGTACGTTTCTCCCTTCGGCTGAATCTGGGGGCAAGTGGTGAGTAAGGGGGGCGACGATTGATCTAGGTACCCTGATAGGGAAAAGTCTCAAATAGGGGCAGTCCGTTATGACCTCATTCCACAATAGAGAAAAGAGAAGAAAAGAAAAGAAAATGGAGCAAAATCAAAGACAAGAACTGAAAAGTTTGTCTATAGACTCAAAACTCAAAAAATCATGATGCTCTAGTAAAATAAAACTAGGCATGGCAAGAGTGGCAGTACAGTTCCCCGCGGGACGTTATGAACCCGGTCTTATGCGTGCCTAGGGTGGATGAAGGTTCGATGATGAACACAAAGTCCCGGCGCAATAGGCTGGACCTCTGAAAGGGTAGCCATGAGAATGACTCAAAACCCTGAAAGCTTCTACACCTAGCCTAGGCTTATCTCCTTAATTCTCTTTTAATTTTTAGGGACTGACATTGTACCCCGGGCATGACCTCGGTAGAAGTACCGTTGTGAGGAACGGCCCTCGGCCAGGGATTGTCACCTTTAAAGCACGTTGGGCACCGGTGATTCCTAGTGGGACGGGCACAGCTCTTGTTGATAGGACGGAATGGGCTGTCAAAATCCAAAAAAATTACATATTTCAAAATCCAAAAAAAATTATTTCAAAATCCAAAAAAAATCACATGTGTCAAAATCCAAAATAATCACATATTTCAAAATCCAAAAAAAATTATTATTTCATATTTTAAAATCCAAAAAAATCACATATTTCAAATCCAAAAAAAAATCACATATTTAAAAATCTAAAAAAATCACATATTTCAAAACCCCAAAAAAATCACATATTTCAAAATCCAAAAAAATTACATATTTCAAAACCCAAAAAAATCACATATTTCAAAATCCAAAGAAAACTACATGTTTCAAAATATAAAAAAATCACATTTTTCAAAATCCAAAAAAATCAAATATTTTTAAAAACCCCAAATTCTCAAAATCATCACTTGCATTTTCATGACATGCATTGCATTCTTTTCCTTTTGTCAATTTGCCTATTTAATAAGGCTTACCCCCTTGACCAAAAATTAAAGATTGGTTATCCCCTAACTTGCTACAGATAAGGGGTTAAGCGTAAAACAGATTTAACCTGTTTTATGTTTGAGTGTGTGTGCAGGGGCAGGTCCTACAAATGATGCTGGCAGCTACAGGTATACGGTCTCCATACAACCATCTAACTCCTTCAAATGGTCATCATATGACCTTCCCAGGATTCTAGACAACCTTCATAAGACCGCCTTATTTTATGTTTCATGAGCCAACCGACTCTTCTGTGCGCCCAAAGGGTAGCGGTCCCATATGGGCCGCTTATTATTTACACGGTCTCTCACTAGCCGCCCTGGTATCACAGACGGTCCCTCGATGGACCGCCTGGATTTTGTTCTAAACCACTCACATCCGTCAATTGAGCGGTCTATCTGAGACCGTTTGTCTTTGGTCCGCGGTCACTTAATGACCGTTCAACTATGTCAGCGGCCTCCTACAGACCGCTTTCTTTCCAAAAAGCTACCTCAATCCACAAAATGCACAAGAAACAAAGGCCAATCTCATTAATCAAACATTCAATTCCTTTATTTCAAGATCAATATCAAATCCATGGTTTCCATACATCATAAAAGAAAGAAAATCACTCAATCCTCAACCGAGCATCCCCGCGTGGCCTAATCTCTCTGAGCTCTCTCACATATGCCTGATACACCTCCTGGAGCTCTGTCACCTCCGTAGGTAGGACGCGCACCTTGCTGATCTCCTACATGATCAGCGCGCTCCTGACCGCCTGCTCATCCTCCTCGGTCCCGAGCCTCCTCGCCTGTAGTGTAGGAAGGTGGGGCAGTGCTGGAATTGTCGTCCTGGAGAGCCTGACCTATAGAAAACACTTATGTGGGCTGTACATCACCAACGTGGTGTCTCCCACAAGCCGCAAGTCAAGCCCAAGCCTCCTAGGAAGCTTAAGGGTGGTGCCATGGAGGAAGAACGGGCGCATCACGAACTGATCCAGGGGCAAGGTGTTGATGTAGAGGCGCCACTCGTCCCTAGTCTTCTTGTTTGCTGTCCTACACTCCACCTGCTGAGAGAACCTGAAAGAACCGCCAATAAAGAACAATGGATGGCTCCCGAAGATTCGGCTGACCAAAGCGACATCCTCCTTAGGCATGAACTTTAGCCTAAATCCCATCCAGCACTCTAGGAGAAGAATAGAGCCAAAGAGTGGACCCCCTAGAGCAACTGAGCTAAGACCCTCACATAGGTAGGCAAGGACGGCCTAGGAGATGGAGAGACCCTGCCACAGACCACTGATGGTGCTAAGGATGGGGATATCTAAGACATGGTCGGCAGAGGGGAAGAGTATGGCCCCCCACAAGCAAATGGAAGCGGCCTTAGCTATGGCTTCATCCCACCCACACCTATTTTTACAATGAGCTATGATCTACTGACTCAAGGGTAGCAAATGGATATGGTGTGGGACAATCATAGTGCGGAGGTCCTTGGTGCTAGGTAAGAACTCCCCTAAGATGAGGGCAGGATCCACAGAGGCAACGGTGTGACAAACCAAGTCCTCCTCACCCACCTTGGACCTAGGAAGGGATAGGTAGGTCTCTACCTCCTCTAGCAAGATAGTGGCCTCAAAGGAAGGGAAAATGATCGTATGTGTCTGTGGATGCCACACTTCTATCAAGGCCGTGATACTATGCCAATCTAAGGAGAGATTTGGGAAGTTCTTGGCTAGGATAAGGAGAGGATGCAAGTGCCAGGCCTTCATGATGGATATCACTGTTATGGGTAGTTCGTGGATCATAGGGGCCGTCCACTTCAAGGTGGAGTATCGTCTCGGGCCAGGGAGGAGTTGAAGTGAAGAAAAGAATTGAAGAGAAGAGAGGAAGAACATATAAGCTTTTTGAATGAAATCGAATGAAATTAAATGAAGTAGCACTAGCTTACCTCTCTCATGGGGTTGGAGCTCAAATGCCCTGGGATGGTGGTCAGCCTTTGTAGTAGCCCATGCTCCTTCCTAGCCAGCTTTGGACCTTGGTAAGCCACCTCACCTATAGAGCTTCCTTCTAAGGCCCTCTTCATGGTGTTTTGGAGAAGTTTAGCATGGTTTTCAAGGTCTAAAGAAGAGGGTTTGTGTGAAGAACGAGATTGGAGTGCCCCTCTACTTATAGGACCTAATGTGTGGCCTAATACTCCTAGGATTGAGGTAGGATAACTCTAGAACGAGTTAGGATAAGTTTTGGCCCCAATTGGGACTCTCTATCCTCGGGTTGGGACTCTCTAAGAGAGTCCCGTTCGAAGCCATCATAGTTTCTAATTAAGCGGTCTATCGAGCGACAGCGGCTACTTGAAAGCGGTCTACCATCGACCATTTATTGGCCTTCTACACACTTCACTTCCGAGCGCATCAGACGGTCCGTATAAGTCCGTCGGTCAGTTCAAGCGGTCAATACCAGACCGTCTTCCATCATCCACGGTCCAATGGAGACCGTTTATTGCATTCTGGGGATCTCTGGCCGAACAATCACCCGCGGCCCACAGTGGAATCGTCTGAACGCTGGAGCGACCATTTGGATCACCGTTTATCAACTTGAAGCCTCATTTTTGTCCTTTTTTGCACCAATTCCACTCAAACTATTTTCGCATCTCTCTCTCACTCACTCGTGTTGGGGTAGGATTCGTTGTTAGTTAGTTGGCGTCAAGCATTTGCATTCATTCACACATTCATTCGCAAAAGAAAATCAACCAAAAACATGCCATAGCACTATCATATCATGTGGTCCACATGTACATAAGTCATGTCACAGTACATCAGGCCACTCCCTCTCCCTGGCCACTGCTATTGCCTGAGCCCTCATGCCTCTTCGATGGCGGAGGCATCGCCGAGCTCACCTCCTCTCGGTGCCATCGGCGCCGCTCCTCCTCCTCCTTCCTTCGGCGACCGGAGGAGCCTGTAAAGTAACTCCTGTAGTAGCCGTGCGTACCGTGGGTGCTGCCGCTCGGAGTTCCACTGCGCTCGGATCTCCGGCTCATCCCCTCCACAACATCCTCCAGCTTCGCCGCCTGAAGCCGGGCTCACTCTGCCTCAACTCGGTAGCGCTCCGCCTCAACTTGGTAGCGCTCTGTCTCTACAGCCCCAGCCCGGAGATGCTCTAGCTCTGCGTGGAGGAGCGCCGTCTCCACCACGTCTACCGGTCGGCTCCGCACCACCTCCTCCCGGAGGCGGGCAGCCTCCTCCCGTGCTGCTGCACGGCTCTGCTCAAGCTCCGCCCTCAGTCGGGTCAGCTCAGTTGTATGCATACATGCATCATGGTTAGTCAATTGCATTTCACAAACATAATCAACAGGGAAAGCGTAGTGACCACTTACCCTCTTGGAGAGCGCCGCCTCGGTTGCCTCAGCCTGCGCCACCATCCGCGCGAACTCTGCCTCCCGCTCGGCACGGTCCGCAGAAGTCTGGGAAGAGGAAGAGGGTGCGTCAGCCCCCTGATGCTGGGCTCTCTCGGCTCGCTGCATTTTAGAAGTCTAAGGTTAGTCAATTCATAGGCATAGGCATAAACATGCGCATAATTAAGTTTAAGGGTTAGCGAAACTCACCAGGAGGGCCACTGCCTGTCGGAGCTCATCTCTCTCCTAGATGGTGGAGTGGAGGAGACCCTGCAATCCGGCCCTGAGGGTCAAGCTGCATGTAGAAAGTCCAAGTGTTAGTGCATAATCATATAGAAAGCATTAGAGTTAGAAGTCGTACCGGACGGCGGGCACCACGGAATACTTGGTCCCTGTAGTGCCGGGCGTAGGCCGTGTAGTAAGCCTCGTCACTCTCCGCTCGGGCGACCACCCCCCCCCCCCCCCCCCCCGAGTGTTGTCCAGTCTGCAATCTGCTCCGCTACCTACGCTGTCCAATCTACCACCGTGGCCAGTCCTCAGGGGTGTCGCCCAACTCGCTCCTCCGGCTTCTCGGGTGCCAGAAACTCGACCGCGGGCTGGTGGACGCCGATCATCCTCATCACCAGCCGAAAGTGGAGCGGCTCCACCACATTCATGCAGTGGAGCCAGATGTCTCGGCCAGTGTAGGCAAGGGCCGCCACCACCCAAGGCTAGCCCTCGTGCCCCTCGCTCTGGTACGGTGTCCACCGAACCTGTCAAACAGGAAAATTGCATTAGCATCATAAGCATATAAGTTACATTTAATGAAAGGTTTGAGTTTAGGTCTTACCGAGGGGAAGGGCAGTGTGTCCAAGTCATCCTAGATCCCCCGAACCTATCGCCGCAGGGACCCAGTCTCTCGTGGGGCCGTCCACCGCTCGCAATGGGCAGCCGCTCTGGGTAAGTCTCCTCCCCTCTCCATAGCCCACGTCGGCGTACGTAGGCCCACACCTGCATTACATTTCACCAAATGTCAGCATATAGCATTCATATAGCAAATTGCATAATCGTTTTAAAGGTCAAGTCATACCTGGAGTAGGGGTGAGAAGCTGCCAATCATCGTACGCTGGCTGGTGGAGCTGAGGGTGTCAAACAAAAACACGAGGACCGCCACTCCCAAAGTGTAGTCCCCGACATGCTCCACGTCCTCGAGCAGGAGGAGGAACCGACAACTGATGATGTCGGCCCTCGTCGCGAATAGAAGTCGCCCAAAGAAGAGCATCAAGAAGCGCCTCAGGATGATGTCCGCCTCAGGTCCCGACTCAGCTGCCACTCAGGGTCGCGCTCGGTCCACCAACCTCTGCAAGTGCTGCTTGGGCATCTCCTCGGTCGCTATCCCTGCTCCCCTCAATCCGAGGCTCTCCTGCAGCCTCGCCCGCGTTAGGGTCGTCGACTGTCGCTCTGCGTGCAGCAGCTCCAGCCCTAGCTGACTCTGGGCCAGCTCCTGGTAGTCGGGGTATGTCCTCCCGCTAACCGGTGTCCCATGCACGCGCAATTCGGTGATGCGCGCAACGTCCTCCAGCGTGGGGACCATGTGGCCCCATGGGAAAAGGAACGTCCGGCTCACCGGATCCCAGCGGTCGTGCAGAGCGTAGAGGAGAGGCGTTTCCAGTTGGGTAACCTCTACACTCAGGAACTTGGCAAAGCCCATTGCCACGAGCCTCTCCCGCTGAAAGTCCGACAGTGCAAGGTACACTGCTCGGACCGGTAGCCAGGAGATCCGAGTCCTGCGCTTCCCCTGCATACATTTAAAACAATTGCATTAGTCATGCATTTCATAGCAAATCATGCATTTCATTAAATAAATAAATGGAAGGGAAAAAGAAAGAAATGCAGTTCAATAAAATGAACGGTCACATATGGGCCGTTTACCCATTAATGGTTGGCTTCCCACCGTTCTAATAAACCGCTTTTCAGCGGTCCATGGCCACCCATCGACCGCGCTACCTGATGGAAGGCCCGGCTAGGACCGTGCATTCTTCCTGTGCCCTACCCAGCAACGGCTCTCTCCAAGTTGTTCAATGGGTCCACGGTCCCCACCTCACCGTGTCACCCCCTTTGCAAGCCCCTAGTTGTTTGGACTTGCCAATAGATGGTCTAATGTAGACCATTTTGTTCTTAACTGTTCAAATTCTGAATGGACCACAATGGGCCGTCCTAGATATCCACGGTGTTCCCCAGGCCGTGCAAGATCCCTTACTCGCGTCGGTTCAACTACCCCAGAACGGACAACCCTAGACAGCTTTAATTATGAATGGTTGTATATGAACCGTGTGATTCTCCTAAGCGGTCATTGAAAGACCGTCCTATGCTCGCCGTTGCGAACGATGTTCAAGCCCATCTCGCCGGTGGTGGCAGCCCATAGGGATCCCAACTGGCCTTGAAGAAGGCATATGCCCCTTCTAACCTAGCATGCATGGCTAAAAAAATGGAAATGGGGAGTTTGGGGGAACCTACCTAGGTCGAGCGTGGCTCCTTGGCCGGCCTCGCCACCAGCGCCGCTGCCTCCTCCGGTGCCGGTCCTTCTTCCTCCACCACGTCAGACCCGCCAGCGACAATCGCCAGGGTCTCCTCAGCCGTAGGCGGCGGTGCTCCCACCTCCCCCGGCAAGCTTGGTGGTGCGGCGGTCTCCTCCGCGGTGGCTGCCGACGGTGGCGTTCGGGCTTCCTCGCCGGCCATTCTTTGGCGTGTTGACTGGTGCTTGAAGCGCATGAAAGAGTGGGAGAGTTTGGGAGAGAATGAGAGAGGATGAGGGTTTGAGAATGAGAGTGGGGGAGATGGGGAATGTGGGAGTGTTTGTGTTCCTCCTCCATCGGTTACGGTGGAGAGGGTGGAGGAGGAGGAAGGGTTTATTTTTTTGGAACCGCCAGTAAGT
Organism: Amorphophallus konjac; assembly: GCA_022559845.1. Taxonomy (NCBI): domain Eukaryota; kingdom Viridiplantae; phylum Streptophyta; class Magnoliopsida; order Alismatales; family Araceae; genus Amorphophallus; species Amorphophallus konjac. The sequence continues at coordinate 449,750,869 of CM040118.1, forward strand.
ACACGGTCTATCGATGGACCACTTACCTATTGGATGTTCTAAACTCATGCCATTTAAGTTGTAACGACACGCTTCCATTGAACGGCCAGAGTGTGGCCGTTCAGTTCAGTGAACGGCCTCATGATAAGCCGCGTAATTTCACGATCACTTTCAAATTGGCGATACATGAACGGCCATATTTGGACCGTGTATATTTTTGGGCAGTCTGAACATAGACCGTTCATATGCTGAAACGATGAATGATATTTTGGGCCCCACTTTGCTGCATTATGTGAATTAATTGATGATCTTTTTTTTGACCATTTCATGATAGAATATTGCAAAACCTTGTTCATGATTCCTTTGCAGCATCACTCCAACCTGCTTGCCGCTGCCATCAGGCAAGTCAGGTAAGTATTTCGATCCGTATATCCCTTATTGCATTACTATATGGTATCTAAGCTATATTATTTCGAGAACCGGTTGGTTGCTCACGTGTTCCAGGATCTGATGTTCCCCTATAACAAAAATAATGATGATCTAGGTGCACGCGTTTAATCATCAGATAGGCCATTAGGTTGGGAAAATTGGGGGACGACGGTTCTATCTTACACGCCATGGTTGCGGATAGTGTCCTGACCCTGATTGCCCCGGTCTAGCAATACTATTCTCAAGTATTTTCTATTTTATGGCTTTATTTGCATTCGTTTTAACGATTTCTTTTATTTTAGCCCAGCATACATCATACACATCTTTTGAGCATTCATGACCCATGGTTTGTCTAGAAATGTCTCGTTAGTGATGGATGATTGTGTGTAGAATTTTTGTGTAAGAGGAACAATTCCATTCAGAGTTGGAAGGTTCTCTCTGGTCTATTCACTTGGTTTGGTTGACTAAGAGTCCCCGTCTGGAGTTTTAGTCTGCCCCTTTACTTTTTGCTACTTATTTTCCCTCATTAGTTGTGGATTGTGTCCCCTGATGAGGTTGCCTATTTTTTATCCTACTTTTTATTTTTGTTAGTTCCTTCAGACTGGTGTCGTTTTGGTCCGATCGCTCCATGTGTTTGGTTCAAAGTTTTTCGGAAGATTCTTGTCGCTCGTTGGTGAGAAAACGGGTGTCTTTTACCTTAACGCCCGCTTTTCAGTCCACTCCACTTCATCTCCATGTTCCATTTCGCTTTCGCTTCACCTCCGCTCGCTCTCCTGCAAAGAGGACGTTAAGGAGGGGCATCTGTTGACACCCATTTTTTGCCTATGAGTTGGGTCATTCCTCTTACCATCATTTGTTGATGCCTTGAGTTGTCCATTACTCATTGAGCTATTTCTATGCATGTCTTTGGGCTTATTCTATGAGTATCTCCCTCCCTGGCTAGGTCCGCTCTTGGAATCGGGCTTAATGGGCTCGTTTATCCCATTTTATTCATTTCAAATGTCCAGGATGTACGAGGTCTAGCGATGGGTCATTCAGTGATTGGGTGGTCTATTTGTAATCGTTTACAAGCTCAGAGCGATTTATTAGATATTTATTTGATTTTTTGAATTTCCACTGACAAGCCTTTGCATGGTCTGAGTTCAGCCGTTTACTCCCATTGAACGGCCTGGTTTTAGACCGTCCAATTCCCAGAGTCCTAAGCCGGTGAGTTTTTCAGAAAATTATCTATTTGTCCTATTTTATTGGATTTATCACCGACACAATTTACACGGCCTAGCATTGGACCGTGCCATTCATTGAGTGGTCTATCATTAGACCGTCTTATTTTAAAGAGTCCAGCGCCGAGTCAGCCAGTTAGTTCGGTGGATAATTGGATAATTTGTTGTTTTATTTATTTATCACCGACAGCAGTAGGCGGTCTAGCAATGGACCGTGTATTAGTCTGGGCGGCCTATCGAACGGCCGCGTACAGGCCCGAGATCTGTGGAATATTTGGTTTTTCTCTCTCCATCCGTGGTTAAACCTCCACCTTCATCCACCATTTTCTTCGCGGTTTCTCCACCAAATGGGGTGCCGTTTGATCCTGGTGGGAGATAGAAGTATTATCTACAGATTTTGTTTTATTATCACGCCCTAATTTTTAGTAGAAAATCCAATTTCGGGGCTGGACTTTCAGGGGTCTATAAATAGAACCCCTAGTCCAGGCTTGAAGAGGGGGGAGATCCAAGGTCAACGTCGAAGCTCTGTCGAATTCTTGAGCGAGCTATAGCCAAGGAGGGAGGCTTTCTACATCCTTTTAAGCCTCCGGTTAAGGGAGTAGCCTTTTGTTTGGTGTTCTAGTCTAGGTGTTTAGTTACTAGTTCATCCATTGCATGAGCATCTTCTCCGTCTTCTTCCCATGTTTTTGCACTTGTCAACATCATTTCTACACCCTTACCATTTGTTTTTACACCCTATAGGGGTTTAAAAACCACCCTAGGTATCGCCCATTCCATGCCGTTATGTTGATTTTCTGTTCTATTTTATAGTTGCTACACATTCTAGGGCTAATTTGGGTGTTATTTTCTTGTCCTCTACATTGTTTTGCAGGTCAGCATCAGCACAGCACGAGGCCTATCCCCTCTGGCTGGCCGGAAGGGGTGGAGGATCAAGTCCTACATCTTGGAGTTTGGCAGCATCGCACGGTCGTCATCTGTCTGTCTAAAAGGATATACGGCCTAGATCGGACCGTGCAACGCCTTCCTGCGGCCTTCCTTGGACCATGCTATCGCTAGTCCAGTCTTCGTCCCGCTGCCCTTTCCAGCGCTGTGAGCGGCCTATCGAGCGGCTGTGCCATCCATTATGCGGTTCTTCTTGGACCGTGTACAACTGCCAGTGCTACACTTTGGGCCAGTGTCTTTTCCCTTTCCAAGGTACGTAGTACTCTTTGGTACCTTGTGTCTTGGTGGCGATCACGATCACACATACACCTCTCCACCCTTTCTTTCCTTCATTTTGATTGCCTTTACATCTTGATATAGAAAGGTAAGGGAAAAGAAGAAGGAGGGAAATCATGTCAACAAAGGTCAGGGTAAGCAACGCAATAACATGAATCAAGAATGTTTCCGGGACTCCAACCCATGGTCAATCTCTTCAAACTAGCTTCCCTTATAATTTTGACCCGTGCTGAGGTTCCCCTGCATCAACCTTAAAAGCTACCCAGGTTGACTCCATTGCCAGAAAAGATGATTCCCCCCTTAAAAACCCTGTGAGTTAGCACCGCTCCCTCTTCATACAGATGAGTCGGCGGCAAGCCCTGCGGGTCGGCGCCATTGGTGCCGACCCACCCTTTTCCCGTCCACCTGTGCTGACTCACCATGGGTTGTGCCGATCCACTTCCTCTGGGCGTCGATCCACCACTCTTTCAGCCCAGTCGACCTCTTGTGGGCCCGGAGTCGACTCCAGCCCTTGTAAACACTTTGAAAGCTCCTCGAATGCCTGACCCAGAATCATGCTTTAAATAAACAATAAGGCTAATAATAGAATCAATATCAAACCACTTTGATGATTCGTTCTTCTCATGCTTACATATCTACCTACATACAAACATGAATATACGATATATACATATATGTATGTGTCATTGTATGCATCATTATTTCATCGCATGCTTGCCTGTCCCGATCTCCCGGTATATCAAATGGTGATCTGCGGAAGGTTAGATTACATCTGGCTGAAAGCTCTCACTATGCGCGATGGTGGTCCTCAGACCTACGTCCTCCGCCATGTACTGGGGGTCCGATTAATGAATATGATGGCATTGCATGCTTGAACGTATGTCTGGATCTTGCATTGCGTAATATCGTCTTTTAATTTGCATACGTTTCTATATCCATTCAGCCCCGGTGGCCCTTTATCTTGGCAATTAATCAAGAGTTTTCCTCCTTTCTCGGAGGATGTAATTTATGTCATAGCCTTTACAGTATGACGGACTTCCGGTCCCGACACGGACTTCACTTTCGTCTGCCCAAGTCAGATCGAGTGCACAATAAATTCATCCGTCCTACGCTAAAATAAAACCCCTAATAAATAAACCCAACAACTTAATATAATAATATTTTAATAAAATCCATCCCCACAAGCTGGCACGCTCTTGGGACCCAGTCTCCCTTCATCTCTTTGCCAAGATAAATGGGCCCCGGGGCTCTCCCAAAGAATGCTGATCATTTGCTTGTTTCTATGCTTACAGTTTCAAAGCTGTAAGGCCACAGAATTTTTATAAATTATTTTTGGTATACTTAATTATTTTCTGAGAATTTTAAAGACCCCAAATGGATTAATAAATAAATATTGGGTTAAATAAATCATTATAAGGCATAATTTATGTTAAGTAATTAATCTAGCTTTGATAATTGAAACCCAATAGGTTAAAGGACCAAGCCCATTAAGTTTTACACATATTCTAGAAGGTTATTTAGCCTATTCACGAATTTTAAAGATAAATACTATTTTATAGATAATAATATGGATAAACAAACAAAAGAGTTTGAATTTTATTGAGTTCTGCGCACAATGGATGTAGCGGTCTATCGTGCGACCGCCACAGTCACGTAACGCACTAGGCTACGACCGTTACGCTCTGTTAGTTCCGTGAAGTGAAGAAAGAGCAAAAAGATTAGATTTTTGCTAGTCTATCTCTTAGGGATCGAGATGGGAAGACTAGTAGAGGTGTAAGGACTCTTAGAAGTCGATCTAAGCCTTAACAAGGACTCTAGAATCGATCTAATCCTCAAACCCTAACCAAAACCCTATAAATAGGACCTAGTTCTGAACTGAGCGACCCTTACTTTGCTCGCGTGGAATCAAGGTAAGGAGTCATAATTTTAGGTAAGTTCCTTAGAACTTTTTGTTTATAATACTTTAGACTAACTATTCTCAAAATTTCATGCTAGGAGATCGAGTATCCAAGGAGTTAGGATCTTCCAAAGTTACTGGTTTCATCACGCCAACCCAGGAAACTATGCCACAGGTACTGAAGATCAGGAAATTAGAGAGCCTAAACGAGGTAATTAGAGTTAGATGCTTTAGAACTTTTTGTTCCCAGTAGTTTCATCTTTCTAACCTCCAAATTTCACGTCCTTAGGTCAAGAGACTAAGGAGTTAAAGCGACGTGAAGTTGCTAAAAAATCTCAGGAAGGGAAGAACTAGGGCGTATCTTGAAGACCAAATTGGAAGTCTAAAGCCCAGTTAAGAGGTAGGTTATCTCATGAACGGCAAAAACAACATGTTAGCGATAAAAGCCCTCTGATTTTGCTTGATTACATGCACTATAGATCATGAATTTCATGTTTAAGTAGGGACATACATACATGCATATCTTTAGCCTTAATGGAAAATAAAAAGGTACTATCTTGATAATTCACTGAAACCTATGCATCTAGATGGCCTTTACTTTGTTATCATGGCTAGAATAGTTGGTTATAGTGATTTTTCTTGCATGGGACATAGTTCCTTATCTTTTTTGTCAGCAGAAGCTCTGACGGATTAACGTAGGACCGTCAGCGATTGTAACGGTCTTACGATCAGCCGTCACACCCTCTGTTATATTTCAATTCCTCTGTTGTCTCTGACAGACCAAAGTAAGTGCATTACAATACTATAACGCCCCCCGATAAACTGTCACATCCCTGTGACGCGCCCATACTAGACCGTCAGAGTGCTATTTTCTGTCAACCCGAGACAGGACTGAGGACAGTCAAACTTACTTATAAATAAGCCTAGTTATCTAAGTTTTAACCTTATTTCATGACTTGGAGTTTATTAATTGATTCATAATAGGAAAATTCATGTTCTAAGAATTTTGAGTTATGTTTAAAGCATATGTTAATTTCATTGCCTAAACTCTATAGTTTGAATTTAAACTATGATTTTAAGTATTGTATTGACGGAGTTTTATCATGTTTTCACATCGCTACACAGTCTTTTTCCTATCTATAGAGTCAATTCTTTAAGTACATGGCATATATTCCGATATATGACCATTAGTTCACACTTTTCCACTATAGGAACATATTCTTGAACTTGAGGACCTCTCTATTGGATATTCCTTCCAATGGACTAGCAAATCTTGTTTCAAGGCCTCCGTAATTCTCCGCGAGCCTGGGATTCCCACTAGGACGCCGAGTTGGTTGTACCATGAAAGTCCATTTGTTAGAAAGCACTATCGATGTTTTCTGGTTCTGGATATGTAACGGATCTATATTCGACCGTCAGGAACATCTAACGGCCTAATATATGACCGTCACATTGTACTGAGTCCAATTTCTTGTTTCTGGATTCAGCCTTTCTAACGGCCCAACACTAGACCGTTATGTTCATGTAACGGCCCATTATTAGACCGTCACAATTCTTGAGTGTTTTAACCCGAGGTTTGACCAAAGGGGTGATATTCTAATGTTCCTAGATGGATTATTGATGGTCTAGGACTTGTCATATTGTCCAAAGAAACTTAATTTAAATTATGAAAGATAACAAATGTACCATTATGCTACCGAATTATTCCCATGAGCATAATATCATCTTAAGTCATTCTTGATCTCTCATATTCTTAATTGAAGCATTCACTCTTTGATAGTTGTTGTCATGAGCTTATTGATTGAAATTGTTATATTACTGGCCACGCTTTATTGATACACTCATGAAGTAGCTTGATTTATACGTGAAGATGCAGTTCGGGTGCTGATTGTGTCCAAGGGCTCTATGCTAGTCCCCTCGGCTGATTGCCAGAAACATACTATTATAAACCATGGGGTATGATGCTACTGGCGTCCCATTGCGCTGGGAGTACTTTCTTTATAAATAAGTGAAATCCATGAGCACTCGTGAAAATCTAGTGAATTGCTACGTGATTGACGTTCTAGTGCGTAACCTTTATGGTTATGAAAGTGAAAAGTGAAAGTGCATTCTCGTTACATTCTTGTTCATGAAAGGCCATGCTACACTCTTGTTACATTCTTGCTAGTTCATACTTGTTCATTCTATCTTACATGATCATCTTGTTACTTTGGTTTAATCGCGTGATTCATCGCATTCGCATGATTTTATCTTATTCCTCTAGAGCTAAAATGTTAATTACTTTAATAGTGCCTTCATGTTTATGTGAAGATACCTACTGGGCAAGTGTGCTCATTAGCTATTTCCAATCTTTTCAGGAAATGGAAGTGATACGAATTCGGATTCGAGTTATACAAGTAGCGGGTCCGAGAGCGAATGAAAGTCATATCAAATTGAGAGTGAAGACTTAGGAAAGTCTATATTGTTTAGATTGAGTCTATGTAATTTTTCTATTTATTGAGTCTAGTATGATTGAAGTTGAATTAGTGATTGTATTTGATATTTGATTGATAATGAATTGAAAGTTGAAAGTTGAAAGTTGAGTAATTATTGTGCAATTGCATTATGTGTGATTGTCTTGCGCTCTGATCGTTCTTGCTTGCAAGAGGCTTACCATGCCGACTGTTCATGTTCCTCGAGCGAGTCTTCCACTGTAATAAAGGCTCGAGGCGTGACAGTTAAGTTGGTATCAGAGCCTAAGTCTCAAGACTTAGGGAAAGAGTCATGTCCTAGGATAAGTCCAAGATTTTAGGACCCCTACCTATGAACTAAGGAAGAAATTTTCATACCCATGTGAGGATTGGGTAGAGCCCGGGATAAGATAGTTATATAGAAATTATCTTAGGATGAATCTTCCCGACTCTAAATAACTAAAATGTCCATGATTCTCAGGTACCTTGATTCTTAATGGCTCATCGTGTGATCTGGGACGAGATGCAACAAATTGTTGCGGAACTTACCCAAGCCCTACAGACAGTGGCCCAAGCTGGTGGAAGGGCTGGCGCAGGTAACTTACACGGCAATTTTTGAAGTTTAAATCCCCCACGATTCTCTGGATCTTCTAACCTAGATGAAGCGGAAAATTAGATCGACGAAATGAATCGAATATTCGATGTCATGCAATGCACCGACCAGGAGAAAGTTCAACTTGCCACGTTCCAACTCAACAAGGATGCTCGTACATGGTGGAAATCCATTCCGGCACCACCTGCAGATGCACCTCATACATAGGAGGGTTTTCTTACACTTTTTCGAGCCAAGTACTTCTCTGAGCATGTGAAGGAGAGGAAGGCTATGGAATTTGCCTCCTTAAAATAGGGCACAATGTCCGTGGCAGAGTATGAATTACAATTCTCTCGACTAGCACCGTATGCTCCTCACTTGATAAGCACAGATTTATTGAAAGCCAACCGATTTATGGATGGTTTAAGACCCGGATTCATCCAACAACTTAGAAGTCAGAATATCCACACCTATACCGAGATGGTACAAAGAGCGCATCTATGTGAAAGAACCATGAAGAAAGTGGAGAGGCTCCGAGGAGAAATGTCAAGTCGAAAACATGATAGGCAAGAAGAGAAAGAAGTGGATGAGGGTGAAAACCGTCATATTAAGAGGTCCCGTAATGGGAACGGTAACAGAAAAAAAAATGGAAATGGAAACGGAAAGGATAAGAAAGTTAAAGAAGAAGAAAGAATGCAAGTCTCTACGGCTTGCTCATTTTGTGAAAAATTTGGGCACTCGGCAGAAGAATGCTGGAAGTATCTCGGCGCTTGCCTCAAGTGTGAAAGTCGGGAACATCGCTTGCCCGTATGTCCTCTCATCAACGAACAATCTTCAAGGGATAACAACGGACGTGGGAAGCGAGGTCGATTAAATGTCATTCTAGACGAGGGAGGTGAGATGATTAAAGATATCCTCTTAACCCATTCGCCTTACGTTAATTCTTAATACATTAAAATACGTACACTCTCCGTAAAAACTCATATATATTGAATTTGGGGACCAAATTCTCTTAAGTGGGGGAGGGTGTAAGGCCCCAGAATTTTTATAAATTATTTTTGATATACTTAATTATTTTCTATGAATTTTAAAGACCCAAAATGGATTAAGAAATAAATATTGAGTTAAATAAATTATTATAAGGCCCAATTTATGTTAAGTAATTAATCTAGCTTTGATAATTGAAACCCAATAGGTTAAAGGACCAAGCCCATTAAGTTTGGCCCATATTCTAGAAGGTTATTTAGCCTATTCTCTAATTTTAAGGATAAATACTATTTTATAGATAATAATATGGATAAAAAAATAAAAGAGTTTAAATTTTATTGAATTCTGTGCACAATGGATATAGCGGTCTGTCGTGCGACCGCCACAGTCACGTAACGCACTGGGCTACGACCGTTACGCTCTGTCAGTTCCGTGAAGTGAAGAAAGAGCAAAAGGATTAGATTTTTGCTAGTCTATCTCTTAGGGAATGAGATGGGAAGACTAGTAGAGGTGTAAGGTGTAACGGCCCGAGAATCCGATTACCGAGAAGGCCCGATAACCCGAGACTCGCACCGCCACCCACGAGTCCGAAGACTCGGAAGGGTTAAAAGGATGGTGTGGAAACTACATAGCTATCACAAGTAATTGTAGAAAATAAACAGTTATAATATTAAGCAGGAAATAAGATAACAATTTACATGGTCCACAAAATAAAACCACAACAACAGTCCACGACTAGTACAGTGACAAGAAAGAAAAGTACAGCTACACGGGGCATCCCCCGGCACAGACCTCTGGCACTATCTCTGGGCACCCGCACCACGCTGCGCTCCTGACGCGCTCCCCGAAGGTGGCGTCTCACCTGAAACACGGTGAAAACACGCAGGGAATGAGTCTCGGAACAAGACTCAGTAGGGATCACTCGAACCCTACCTCGCAAAGCGAGAAACCACTACTCTAGCGGTAGGAGAGTACCTCGGAAAGGAAAGCCCTGTACTCTACAAAGCAAGACTCTACGGCACGTAAACCGACACACGTGCTACGAAGAGAAGACCGAAGCTCAACGGTCACCGACAAACCCGAAGGTCGGAAACACACGACTGACAGTCTGACACTCCGTACTCGACAGGAGTACCACCCACTAGAAGCACAGCCGGTAGCGTCCCCTGACGTCTTACACCGCACCGCAGGTGAACCGCCTGACGTGGTAGGTCCTACCCGAGGCGCAAACACCGAAAAGTAACTCACAACAAGTGACTAGCTGGGGTCACACCCGTCGACGTGGGTCCAACCGCCCCCAACCACGTGTGCACACACAGACCACGCGTCCTAGGTCTGGCCCTCTGACCGGTTTTCCCCCGCAGCCGGACTCTGGCTACGACGAGGGGCCTACGGTAACCGGTCCACAAACCGTCTCGAAAGGTGGGTGCCCGTACACCACTCCCAGGTGAGACCAGCACCGCGTACTGGTGGGCTACGACTAGTGGAGGGTCGCTAAAGGAGTAGACTCTCAAGTCACGGAAAACAACGCCCAAGCCCGACAACGTGTGGGAATCACCCCACGCACTAGTCCCGTCACACGGAGACCACGGTCGGAGAAAAGTAAGGTTGCCACCCTCATGGGGCAACTCAGGAAGTGGCGGTCTACCCTCAGACCGTCACTGCCAAATGGCGGTCCACTCTAGGGCCGTCACTTAAAATGGCGGTCTAAGGCTGACCGTTACTCAACACGGGGGAAAGGGAAGTAACGGCCCAGGCCCAGTGCGCTACACGGATGTAACGCGCTTAGCCTAGCGCGTTACACGCCCCTCCATGGCACAGATTCAAAAAGGGATGTAACGGCCCTGTCCGGGCGCGTTACTCACATGTAACGCACCTGGACCAGCGCGTTACATGGCCCTCACGCCTGGGGTAAACACAGGAAGTAACGCTCCTGCCCCAGGGCGTTACACGCATATAACGCACCTAGAATGGCGCGTCACATGGCCTGACCCCCCAACGGTCAAAACCAACGGTCGAAAAGCATGTGACGGCCCATCCCAGGGGCGTCACTAGCAAACGGCGGCCAGTCGCAGGACCGTTACAGCCCTCGACCCCAAAGGCCAACACCCAGGGAAGTAACGCACCCCTCTAGGGGCGTTACAAGCATGTGACGGTCACTGGAGTGACCGTCGCTTGCCCCAGAGCACGCTACGGCGGGAAAACCCCAAAAACGCCAACCACGCCCCCGTACCTCCACTGGAGAGGGGGAAAACAAGGGGGAAGACCCCTGGGGACCCCTAGCATGCATCTAAGCCACCAAAACATAGAATCATGGGCTAAAACCATAGATCGGGCGGCTCACCCCCAAAACATGGAAAAACCCTAAAAAATGCCCAAACATGCCTCTCTCGGCCTCCCCGCGGCCTACAAACCACGGAAAAGAACGGCGAAGAGCTAAGGAACGTCACCCTACCTCAATGGAGCGAATGCTCCGCCGGATCATCCACGAATCGCGAAGAACGCTTGAAAACCCTCGTTCTTCCTTAAGCTTCCCACGCTCGCCGCACTCCCCCACGACCGCCTCGCCGCCGCCCACGTCACCGCGCCGTCGCCCCGCCGCCGTCTGCAGCCGGAGGGGAGCTCGCCGTGGCCAACCGGGAGGAAGAGAGGGAGAGGGAGGGAGACACGGTGGAGGAGGAAGGAGGAAGAAGAAGAGAGGAAGAAGAAGATGGTGGGGGAGAGAGAAAAGAAAAAGGGTTTTATAGAAAAACCCAAAAAATGCGGAAAATACCAAAAATTAGGAAATTACACCCCCACGATCCTCGGAACGTACCGATCGCAATGGTACCACTCGTGCCCGTGTGAACAGCCCGGTTCACCCGCAGCGAGCGTCCGAAGAGAAAAGCCAAAACCCGCGCCGGAAATCGGAAATCACGCACGGAAAAAGCCGCGGAACGCCTCCGGGCCTCCGAAACGACTCCGGATCGCGCCGATCCGAACACGAAAGATGTCCGAAACGAAATTTCGGACACAACAGAGCCGAACGCTCCGAAAACCAGATCTGGGACCCACGAAGAAGGATCCGAAAGGTCCGGGATATTACAGCCCTCCCCCCTTAAGGAATTTCGTCCTCGAAATTGAGAACAACCAGAGGGGAAAGAAGAGGAAGACTCACTCAAACAGATACGGGAACTACTGATGCATCTCGTCCTCACGTTCCCAAGAAGCCTCACCACCAGAGTGTCGCTGCCACACGACCTTTACCAAGGGAATGACCTTGTTCCGCAGGCGCTGCTCTCGCCTATCCTCCACGCGGATCGGAAACTCTGGGAGAGAAAGATCTGGAGTCACCTCAGGCCAAACGGAAAACTCGAGCACATGAGAGTCATCGGGCATATACTTCCGCAACATCGAGACGTGGAACACGTCATGCACCGACGCCAACTCAGGAGGCAACTGCAACCAGTAAGCAACCTCACCGATGCGCTCCACAATCGCGAAAGGACCAATATAGCGGGGACTCAGCTTCCCACGCCGTCCAAAACGCATCACCCCCTTCATCGAGAAACTCTCAAGAACACATGATCGCCCACGGCGAACTCGAGGGGCTGCCTCCTACGGTCAGCATAGCTCTTCTGCCGACTCTGGGCCGCCAACATGTTCTGACGAACCAGGTGCACAACATCCACACATTGCTGCACCAATTCCGGTCCCGTCAAAACACGCTCACCCACCTCAAACCAATCGAGTGGAGTCCGACAAGGACGCCCGTACAATGCCTCATAAGGAGCCATGCCGATGCTCGAATGATAGCTGTTGTTATAGGCAAACTCCACCAACGGTAGGTGATGTATCCAACTCCCCTGCCACTCCAGGCAGCAGGATCTCAGCATGTCCTCCAAAGTCTGAATGGTCCTCTCAGACTGACCATCTGACTGAGGATGATATGCCGAGCTAAATGCCAACTCCGTGCCAAGAGCTCGCTGGAAACTCCTCCAGAATCCAGAAGTGAAGCGCGGATCCCGATCCGACACGATCGAAATGGGAACCCCATGCAACGGAACGATCCGCTCCACATAAAGACGAGCCAACTTAGGCACGCTCCAGCTGACCTTGACCGGTAGCAACCGAGTCACCTTCGTCAGCCGATCCACCAGCAACCAAATACTGTCCTGCCCACTCGGGGTTCTTGGCAACCCCACCACAAAATCCGTGGTCACATGGTCCCACTTCCAAGCAGGAACATCCAAGGGCTGGAGAGTACCGCCTGGTCGCTGATGCTCCGCCTTCACCTGCTGACAGATCAGGCACCTGGCCACAAATTCTGCGACATCTCTCTTCATGCCAGGCCACCAGAACTGCCTCCGCAAGTTCCGATACATCTTCGTCGCACCCGGGTGTACAGTGTACCTGCTCCCATGAGCCTCGCGTAACACCGCACGACGAACCTGCTCCTCAGCTGGACGTACAACCTGCCACGAAACCTCGCAGCACCGTCCTCGCCGAGCTCTACGTCAGCCATAGCCAAAATCCGGGGCAACTCAGGGTCCGCATGTTGAGCCTCTGTCACCTGACGACGATAGCAGGAGTGACAGTCAGACTCGCAAGCACAGCCAACCCTGGCTCCTGGGGAATCTTGAGCCTGAAAGATACCTCGGGCACTTGTTCCCAGAGCCTCCACCTCCTCAACATCAAGGCACTGACCGCAACCTTTCGACTCAAGACATCGGCGACGACATTCATCCTGCCTGGCTGATAAGACAGGGTGAAGTCATAGTCCTTCATGAACTCCATCCAACGCCTTTGCCTGAGGTTCAGGTCCTTCTGCGAGAACACGTACCTCAAGCTCTGATGGTCAGTGAACACCTCGAACTTCTCACCGTACAGATAATGCCTCCAGATCTTCAGCGCGAAGATCACAGCCGCCAACTCAAGGTCATGGGTAGGGTAGTTCTCCTCGTGAGGCTTTAGCTGCCGAGATGCATAAGCCACCACTCTACCATGCTGCATCAGAACAGCACCCAGTCCAACGCCGGAAGCATCTGTACACACCACGAAACCTCCCGATCCAGAAGGCAAAACCAACACCGGAGCCGAGGTGAGCAATCTCTTCAGCTCCCTGAAGCTCTGCTCACACTCCTCGGACCAAACGAAAGGTATATCCTTTCGCGTGAGCCTAGTCATCGGGGTCGCAATGCAGGAAAAATCCTGGATAAACCGACGATAATAACCCGCAAGCCCCAAGAAACTCCAGATCTCCGTCACCGACCTCGGCCTCGGCCATTGCATCACAGCCTCGACCTTGGCGGGATCCACGGAAATGCCATCACCAGAAATCACGTGCCCCAGAAAGTGCACCTCGTTGAGCCAAAACTCGCACTTGCTGAGCTTCGCATACAACTGGTGATCTCGCAACGTCTGCAGTACCACACTCAAATGGTACGCGTGCTCCTCAGCAGACCGCGAATAAACAAGGATGTCATCCACGAAAATGACCACAAACTGGTCCAAATACGGATGAAACACCCTCTGCATCAAGTCCATAAAGGCAGCTGGGGCATTGGTGAGCCCAAACGGCATCACCAGAAACTCATAATGCCCGTACCTCGAACTGAATGCAGTCTTCTCCACATCGGACTCGCGAATCCTCAGCTGATAGTAACCTGACCGCAAATCAATCCGCGAGAACACTCGCGCAGACTGAAGCTGGTCGAACAAGTCATCGATCCGCGGCAACGGATACTTGTTCTTAACGGTCACTTCATTCAGCTGCCGATAGTCAATGCACAGCCGCAGACTACCGTCCTTCTTCTTCACAAACAACACGGGCGCACCCCAAGGGGAAAAACTCGGACGAATGTACCCCTTGGCCAGCAGCTCCTGCAACTGCGCCCTCAACTCTCTCAGTTCAGCGGGGGCCATACGGTAGGGAGCCTTCGCCAAAGGTCCCGCACCAGGTACAACCTCGATCACAAAATCGATCTCCCGCTGGGGAGGTAATCCAGGCAACTCCTCAGGAAAAACATCGGGAAACTCGCACACCACCGCGATGTCCTCGACATCCGGCTCCATCCGATCAGACACAACCACTGACGCGAGAAAACCCTGACAACCTGAATCAAGCAACCGACGGGCTCGAATAGCAGAGATAAGAAATCGAGAAGAGGCGGAACGGATACCTTGGAAATAGAAGGTCCTCTTGCTCGGATGCTGGAAGTAGACCCTCTTCATCCCACAATCCACCACCGCTCCATGAGTCTCGAGCCAATCCATGCCTAGAATCACATCGTAATCCCGAAGCTGCAACGCATACAATCTGCCTGGCATACTCCGGCCATCGATCCACACCGGAACCTGATCGAAGCAATACGGAGTGACCATAAAGTCACCCGAAGGCAACTCCACCGCCAAATCACAAGACAACTGGGTCACCGGCTCCTCGACGCTCGACGCGAAATCCTCCGAAATAAACGAATGAGACGCGCCAGAATCAAACAAAACCCGAGCCGCACAACCCAAAATCTGAACGGTACCTTCCACGAGCTGCGACGCCACTGCCTCTGCCCTGGTCAAGTGCGTGATCTGGCCTCGAGCCCTCTGCCTGCCTCCCACGCTGGCTGACCTGGGTAGCGGCGGATACTGTCCCTGCTGCTGCTGCTGCTACCTCTGCTGCTGGGGAAACTGCTGCTGCGGCGGTCTCTGTGGACAGTCACGCGCCATGTGCCCTGGCTGGTCACACCGAAAATAGATAATCGGCGCCGTGCACTACCTGCCTGGGTGGGTCCCACCACACCGTGGACAAGGTCCTCGTGATCCACCCCCTGATCCCTGACGCTGCAAAGGAATCGGCTGCTGTACACTGCCCGATGAAGCTTGTCCCTGATCCTTGGGCTTCTTACGGAAACCCTTCTTCAAGAACTTCTTGACCTTCGAGCTAAAAGACGCAGATCCTGTCACTGAAGCTGCTGATGCCGGTACTCCTGAACCACCCGACGCATGCTGGAAGAAACCCTGCTGCTGGGTAGCCGACTGCTGGCTGCGACCTGACACGGACTGCCCCTGGCTGATCGGTCCTCGAGTCCTCTGCATATCCATCTCCAAGGAAATCGCAACATGAGACGCAGTCTCTAGATCAGTGGCCCCATTCGCGATCAAATGGTGCCTCAGCTCCAGCCTCAAGCCCTGTACAAACTGCGTGGTCCTCACCCTCTCATGCTCCATGACATGAGGTGCGTACCGACCCAGCTCGACAAATCGGGCCCTGTACTGCAACACGGACATGTCACCCTGCACCAGCTCCAGAAACTCCCGCATCCGCTGCGTAGCAACGACGTCTGGACAGTACGTACGCTCGAAAGCACTGACAAAGTCACCCCACTCGACCTGCTCAAGTGGACGAAGCTGAAAGGACGTCTTCCACTCGGAAGACCACCACCTCCGAGCCGTACCCTGCAACTGGTTGTAGGCCAACACCACTCTGTCCTTGGCAGTACTTTTCGTAGAACTGAACACCCGCTCCATCTCATCAAGCCAATCACGAGCCGCATCAGGGTCTGCCTGGCCACTAAAGTAAGGTGGATGGAACTGCATGAAGTCCCTCACTGCTCGGCCCGGCCCACCCCTGACTGACGAGCCCTCAGCAGTCTCTCCGCCAAACTGCTGAGACATGAGATGGTACATGCCACGGAAGAAATCCTCGGCCCCCGGAGCTCTCGCAGCATCCGCGGCCTCGGTAGCTCCCGGAACTCTGCTATGCTCCTCCTGGTCCCTCTGGACCCCCTGCTGGATCTCCTGACCTCCAGCCGACTGCCCCTGCTGAGAGCGAGAACTCCTCCTCGGCACCATCCTCGCTCCTGAAGCACAAGACAGAAAACACGAAAACGGCAATGTCAGAATAAAACACGCGGTGCCCAAGGCCAGCGTCACCTGTACATCATCGCCATGGACTAGTGGACCACTACAATTACCTATGATTCCCATGTAATTCCACAACCCCCGCTCTGATACCAGCTGTAACGACCCGAGAATCCGATTACCGGGAAGGTTTCGATAACCCGAGACTCGCACCGCCACCCACGAGTCCGAAGACTCGGAAGGGTTAAAAGGATGGTGTGGAAACTACATAGTTATCACAAGTAATTGCAGAAAATAAACAGTTATAATATTAAGCAGGAAATAAGATAACAATTTACATGGTCCACAAAATAAAACCACAACAACAGTCCACGACTAGTACAGTGACAAGAAAGAAAAGTACAGCTACACGGGGCATCCCCCGGCACAGACCTCTGGCACTATCTCTGGGCACCCGCACCACGCTGCGCTCCTGACGCGCTCCCCGAAGGTGGCGTCTCACCTGAAACATGGTGAAAACACGCAGGGAATGAGTCTCGGAACAAGACTCAGTAGGGATCACTCGAACCCTACCTCGCAAAGCGAGAAACCACTACTCTAGCGGTAGGAGAGTACCTCGGAAAGGAAAGCCCTGTACTCTACAAAGCAAGACTCTACGGCACGCAAACCGACACACGTGCTACGAAGAGAAGACCGAAGCTCAACGGTCACCGACAAACCCGAAGGTCGGAAACACACGACTGACAGTCTGACACTCCGTACTCGACACGAGTACCACCCACTAGAAGCACAGCCGGTAGCGTCCCCTGACGTCTTACACCGCACCGCAGGTGAACCGCCTAGCGTGGTAGGTCCTACCCGAGGCGCAAACACCGAAAAGTAACTCACAACAAGTGACTAGCTGGGGTCACGCCCGTCGACGTGGGTCCAACCGCCCCCAACCACGTGTGCACACACAGACCACGCGTCCTAGGTCTGGCCCTCTGACCGGTTTTCCCCCGCAGCCGGACTCTGGCTACGATGAGGGGCCTACGGTAACCGGTCCACAAACCGTCTCGAAAGGTGGGTGCCCGTACACCACTCCCAGGTGAGACCAGCACCGCGTACTGGTGGGCTACGACTAGTGGAGGGTCGCTAAAGGAGTAGACTCTCAAGTCACGGAAAACAACGCCCAAGCCCGACAACGTGTGGGAATCACCCCACGCACTAGTCCCGTCACACGGAGACCACGGTCGGAGAAAAGTAAGGTTGCCACCCTCATGGGGCAACTCAGGAAGTGGCGGTCTACCCTCAGACCGTCACTGCCAAATGGCGGTCCACTCTAGGGCCATCACTTAAAATGGCGGTCTAAGGCGGACCGTCACTCAACACGGGGGAAAGGGAAGTAACGGCCCAGGCCCAGCGCGTTACACGGATGTAACGCGCTTAGCCTAGCGCGTTACACGCCCCTCCACGGCACAGATTCAAAAAGGGATGTAACGGCCCTGTCCGGGCGCGTTACTCACATGTAACGCACCTGGACCAGCGCGTTACATGGCCCTCACGCCTGGGGTAAACACAGGAAGTAACGCTCCTGCCCCAGGGCGTTACACGCATATAACGCACCTAGAATGACGCGTCACATGGCCTGACCCCCCAACGGTCAAAACCAACGGTCGAAAAGCATGTGACGGCCCATCCCAGGGGCGTCACTAGCAAACGGCGGCCAATCGCAGGACTGTTACAGCCCTCGACCCCAAAGGCCAACACCCAGGGAAGTAACGCACCCCTCTAGGGGCGTTACAAGCATGTGACGGTCACTGGAGTGACCGTCGCTTGCCCCAGAGCACGCTACGGCGGGAAAACCCCAAAAACGCCAACCACGCCCCCGTACCTCCACCGGAGAGGGGGAAAACAAGGGGGAAGACCCCTGGGGACCCCTAGCATGCATCTAAGCCACCAAAACATAGAATCATGGGCTAAAACCATAGATCGGGCGGCTCACCCCCAAAACATGGAAAAACCCCAAAAAATGCCCAAACATGCCTCTCTCGGCCTCCCTGCGGCCTACAAACCACGGAAAAGAACGGCGAAGAGCTAGGGAACGTCACCCTACCTCAATGGAGCGAATGCTCCGCCGGATCGTCCACGAATCGCGAAGAATGCTTGAAAACCCTCGTTCTTCCTTAAGCTTCCCACGCTCGCCGCACGCCCCCACGACCGCCTCGCCGCCGCCCACGTCACCGCGCCGTCACCCCGCCGCCGTATGCAGCCGGAGGGGAGCTCGCCGTGGCCAACCGAGAGGAAGAGAGGGAGAGGGAGGGAGACACGGTGGAGGAGGAAGGAGGAAGAAGAAGAGAGGAAGAAGAAGATGGTGGGGGAGAGAGAAAAGAAAAAGGGTTTTATAGAAAAACTCGGAAAATGCGGAAAATACCAAAAATTAGGAAATTACACCCCCACGATCCTCGGAACGTACCGATCGCAATGGTACCACTCGTGCCCGTGTGAACAGCCCGGTTCACCCGCAGCGAGCGTCCGAAGAGAAAAGCCGAAACCCGCGCCGGAAATCAGAAATCACACACGGAAAAAGCCGCGGAACGCCTCCGGGCCTCCGAAACGACTCCGGATCGCGCCGATCCGAACACGAAAGATGTCCGAAACGAAATTTCGGACACAATAGAGCCGAACGCTCTGAAAACCAGATCCGGGACCCACGAAGAAGGATCCGAAAGGTCCGGGATATTACATAAGGACTCTTAGAAGTTGATCTAAGCCTTGACAAAGACTCTAGAATCGATCTAATCCTCAAACTCTAGCCAAAACCCTATAAATAAGACCTAGTTCTGAACTGAGCGACCCTTGCTTTTGCTCGCGTGGAATCAAGGTAAGGAGTCACAATTTTAGGTAAGTTCCTTAGAACTTTTTGTTTATAATACTTTAAACTAACTACTCTCAAAATTTCATGTTAGGAGATCGAGTATCCAAGGAGTTAGGATCTTCCAAAGTTACTGGTTTCATCAATCCAACCCAGGAAACTGTGTCACAGGGTATTGAAGATCAAGAAATTAGAGAGCCTAAACGAGGTAATTAGAGTTAGATGCTTTAGAACTTTTTGTTCCCAGTAGTTTCATCTTCCTAACCTCCAAATTTCACGTCCTTAGGTCAAGAGACTAAGGAGTTAGAGCGACGTGAAGTTGCTGAAAAATCTCAGGAAGGGAAGAACTGGGGTGTATCTTGAAGACCAAATTGGAAGTCTAAAGCCTAGTTAAGAGGTAGGGTATCTCATGAACGGCAAAAACAACATGTTTGGGATAAAAGCCCTTTGATTTTGCTTGATTACATGCACTATAGATCATGAATTTCATGTTTAAGTAGGGACATGCATACATGCATATCTTTAGCCTTAATGGAAAATAAAAAGGTACTACCTTGATAATTCACTGAAACCTATGCATCTAGATGGCCTTTACTTTGTTATCATGGCTAGAATAGTTGGTTATTGTGATTTTTCTTGCATGGGACATAGTTCCTTATCTTTTTCGTCAGCAGAAGCTCTAACGGATTAACGTAGGACCGTCAGGTGATTGTAACGGTCTTACGATCAGTCGTCACACCCTCTGTTATATTTCAATTCCTCTGTTGTCTCTGACGGACCAAAGTAAGTGCGTTACAATACTATAACGGCCCCCCGATAAACCGTCACATCCCTGTGACACGCCCATACTAGACCGTCAAAGTGTTGTTTTCTGTCAACCCGAGACAGGACTGAGGACAGTCAAACTTACTTATAAATAAGCCTAGTTATCTAAGTTTTAACCTTATTTCATGACTTGGAGTTTATTAATTGATTCATGATAGGAAAATTCATGTTCTAAGCATTTTGATTTATTTTTAAAGCATATGTTAATTTCATTGCCTAAACTCAATAGTTTGAATTTAAACTATGATTTTAAGTATTGTATTGACAGAGTTTTATCATGTTTTCACATCGCTACATAGTCTTTTTCCTATCTATAGAGTCAATTCTTTAAGTACATGGCATATATTCCAGTATATGACTATTAGTTCACATTTTTGCACTATAGGAACATATTCTTGAACTTAAGGACCTCTCTATTGGATATTCCTTCCAATGGACTAGCAAATCTTGTTTCAAGACCTCCGTAATTCTCCGCGAGCCTGGGATTCCCACTAGGACGCCGAGTTAGTTGTACCATGAAAGCCCGATTGTTAGAAAGCACTATCGATGTTTTCTGGTTCTAGATATGTAACGGATCTATATTCGACCGTCAGGAACATCTAATGGCCTAATATATGACCGTCATATTGTACAGAGTCCAATTTCTTGTTTCTAGATTCAGTCTTTCTAACGGCCCAACACTAGACCGTTATGTTCATGTAACGGCCCATTATTAGACCGTCACAGTTCTTGAGTGTTTTAACCCGAGGTTTGACCAAAGGGGTGATATTCTAATGTTCCTAGATGGATTATTGATGGTCTAGGACTTGTCATATTGTCCAAAGAAACTTAATTTAAATTATGAAATATAACGAATGTACCGTTATGCTACCGAATTATTCCCATGAGCATAATATCATCTTAAGTCATTCTTGATCTCTCATATTCTTAATTGAAGCATTCACTCTTTGATAGTTGTTGTCATGAGCTTATTGATTGAAATTGTTATATTACTGGTCACACTTTATTAATACACTCATGGAAGTAGCTTGATTTATACGTGAAGATGCAGTTCGGGCACTGATTGTGTCCAAGGGCTCTATGCTAGTCCCCTCGGCTGATTGCCGGAAACATACTATTATAAACCATGGGGTATGATGCTACTGGCGTCGCATTGCGCTGGGAGTACTTTCTTTATAAATAAGTGAAATCCATGAGCACTCGTGAAAATCTAGTGAATTGCTACGTGATTGACGTTCTAGTGCGTAACCTTTATGGTTATGAAAGTGAAAAGTGAAAGTGCATTCTCGTTACATTCTTGTTCATGAAAGGCCATGTTACACTCTTGTTATATTCTTGCTAGTTTATACATGTTCATTCTATCTTACATGATCATCTTATTACTTTGATTTAATCACGTGATTCATCGCATTCACATGATTTTACCTTATTCTTATAGAGCTAAAATGTTAATTACTTTAATAGTGCCTTCATGTTGATGCGAAGATACCTACTGGGCAAGTGTGCTCATTACCTATTTCCAATCTTTTCAGGAAATGGAAGTGATACGAATTCGGATTCGAGTTATACAAGTAGCGGGTCCGAGAGCGAATGAAAGTCATATCAAATTGAGAGTGAAGACTTAGGAAAGTCTACATTGTTTAGATTGAGTCTATGTAATTTTCCTATTTATTGAGTCTAGTATGATGGAAGTTGAATTAGTGATTGTATTTGATATTTGATTGATAATGAATTGATAGTTGAAAGTTGAGTAATTATTGTGCAATTGCATTATGTGTGATTATCTTGCGCTCTGATCGTTCTTGCTTGCAAGAGGCTTACCATGCCGGCTGTTCACGTTACTCGAGCGAGTCTTCCGCTCTAATAAAGGCTCGGGGTGTGACAAAAGCAACGATGGCTGCAGGACTCACTGCCTTAACCTTCGGCCCCGCGATCGTTGATGATCATGCTGCTCATGGGTACCTGGCGGTACTGACCGTTTTTGGTACCTTCCCACCGGTGGTCGGCTTCCCTAATTTCTTGGGGGTGGCCTTAACTGATCTGCTGGAAGTGGAGGCTCCAATGCCAGCTGAAGAGAGCATGAACAAAAAGTCCAGGGTTCCTTGTACCCGAGGCTGCAAAGGCCTGCCAAGGGGCCAGATTCAACTAACAAGCTACATGGTGCATCACATAGCCCAGGGCGGCCGACCCGTCCACTACAACAAGCCCGGAAGCTGCCACCAAGGAAGTTTTGGAAGGAGAGTTGCTACCCCTGTCACCGGATGACTCTCAGTGTCCGAAAAATCTATGCTTATTGGTGGCGTCCGCGTCTTCCTGGACGGGCGCAATGCCCAGGTCGTATCGGACCGTGTGATTCCTACTGTACCGATTCACAACTCCTTCTTGGCATTGTCCGGGAGGAGAGCTTAAAAGGAAGAAGCTGGCCGCCAAGGCCGAAGAGACTTGGCCCCAAGGCCGAAGATATTTAAACAAGTGTGGGTCCCTAAGAAGACCCAACCTGCTCGTCAAGGTGCACCGATTTGCTATAACTCTGAATTTGCTAAGGCAAGGAAGAAGAATGAGAGGGGCATGACCCCGAGAAGAGAAGAAATGGCGGTTGACCCTCCACGCCATGCTGTCTTCAGGGCCTCCACCCGACAGCCAACATCCCTACAATAGGGAGATGATTCGAGCAACCCGCTGGGAGGTCCCGGCTAACTTATATCCCTCTAGTGGGAGGTCTGTTGGCCCAGTTGGGAGGCAATCGAGAGGGGGGGTGAATTGATTACCCACCCTTTAGAGCAATTTTCGACTTAATTTAAATGATGGAAGAAAAACACAAATGCTCTTTCAATAAACTGTAGAGATGAGAATATAAAATGATGAATCTCACTAAATCACGCTTGATTAAAGTATTGTAATGTTCAGCAAGCAAGCACTCACAGCTTCACAACGTAAGACGATAATCACTCGGATGAAGATAAATGTGCGGACAGTTGATAAACACTCGACTCACCGAACCACACTCGTATATGAACGGGTGATATAGACAAGCAACCACACAGAGCAAACCACGGCACAAGCAGTTTTTAGGTAGTTTGAACTCACCGAAGTGACGTCCTACGTCCACCCCTCTCAACCCGAGAGGATTTCACTATAAACACTGCACGACAGCAGCAAACCACCACACACACGGGCGCGACGGCCCACACACGTGCGTTCTCACACGACGACGAGAAACCGCACACACACGGAGCAAGCTCCAAAATAGTTTAAGACAAACAAAGATGGAAAATACAAAGCCCAGTCCGAGAATGAAAATCTAAGCTCAAAATATGATAACCAACTTGATCTTCCCCATACATCCTCAACCAAACACAGAGATTAGAGAAGGGAGCACTAGAATGATAAGACCGAGAGATGGAAGAAGTCGTTGTTGAAGATTGGTGCGCCCGAGGTAGTGGACGAAGAGGACGCCGACTGCGGCCTCTAGATCTTGGCTCGGGCTCATGAGGGAACAATCTCTGCGTTGCCTTCCTTCTCCCCCAGCAGCGTGCAAAGGCCCTTTCTTCTCCTTTTTCAACCTGCAAGAAGATGAACTCGTTAGAAAATCTCAAGGTGTTCTCCCGATCGGACCAAGGCGGCCATAAATACTCGAGAAAACAAAACATTAAGACATAAAAGCCCTTGCCAAAGCCTCTTCATACCACTCACAATAGATGGTGGATGCCCTAAGGCCAAAATAGTAAACAACCAAGGCAAACAGATCTCAAATAAATGGGTTCTCAACCGGATCCAGAATTCACGATCGGGACACTCGGAACAAGTGTCAACTCAACGAGTCGACTCTTGCTTCACGAGTGTTCTGCCAGAACACTTAAAATCAACACACAGGAAACAAGTGTCGACTCATTGAGTCGACACTTTTTCCCAAGCGTTCTGACCGGAGAAGAAAACAACATTCATGGTGAAAAGTGTCGACTTTTGAGGTCGACACTTTTTCACGAAGCTTCTGGCAGCACGAAGAATGACAAGACTCACCTGTGAGTGTTGACTCATGAGGTCGACACTTTTTCGCAAGGCTTCTGACTTCGCAAAACAACATGACCCTGGAGAAAGTGTCAACTCTAGGAGTCGACACTTTCTGCCAGCGTTTGTAAAAACAATGCACATCAGAAAGGTGTAAACTAAGTGTCGACTTCTAGAGTCGACACTTTACCTGACATGATTGAAAACTTGATAAAATCAATTGAAGCACCACAAAATCTCAAACAACCATTAAGACCTATCAAATAAACATTTATAAGAGAGATTGTCATGTGTAAAACTGGATTTGAATCTATAACATTCCATCCACATTGAAATCTAATTAAATATGTGTTCTTACCATGATTTCCAAGATTTGAGTGAAAATTCCACAATGAACCTGCACTTATGCAAATTGTCATTCATTTCTAACTTCAACCACAGCAAATGAAATCCTCAAGCACTTCAAGCATAGCAAATGAAATGCTCAACAATGTCTGTGCACAATGCACATCCATTCGAGCTTGGTTTTAACAATTAGCATGCTATCCAAGTTTAAGACTGACAGAGCTCACCTACACCAATCATACAACCAGCAAAATATTCATAGGAGCAAATGTTCAAGCAAAATACACTATGAAACCAAATTCAGTTAAGTGAAGCTCACTTCTATCTATGAGAAAACTGAACTTAACTCAATCATCCACAAGCTATTCAAAGCTCATTCTCATCAAAGATCTATCAATGCAAATCAGAGAGATGATATCAAAAAGACTTTTTCATACAATGTCTTCGTCAAAATAG
Organism: Amorphophallus konjac; assembly: GCA_022559845.1. Taxonomy (NCBI): domain Eukaryota; kingdom Viridiplantae; phylum Streptophyta; class Magnoliopsida; order Alismatales; family Araceae; genus Amorphophallus; species Amorphophallus konjac. The sequence goes on from CM040118.1 coordinate 449,775,965, forward strand.
CCCGGGGCACAACAATCTACCCCTTTTTGACGAAGATAAAACCCTTTGAAAAAATACAAAGATTTGCATGATAAAACAATTCCTTCTTGTCAAGGCAAGCATTTTTGAACATTCAGTTTTCATCAATTCCATTCAAAATAGCAGAAGCAACAAGAAACCTTTTTATAATTCCCTCTTTTTGTCAAAACAAGGCAATTTAACAAAAATAGGGCAGTTTAACAACAAACATCATGCAAAACTTCATGCAATGCAACTTAACTTATTTCTCCCCCTTTTTGTCAGAGTAAAATAAGGGATTATGAGAAACACGGAAGCAAAGCCGTATATGCACAATTAACTCAATGAGATACACATGTAAAGCAAGGAATGAGCATTCAAGCACATATGCATTCATTATTCTATATAATAGCAAGCATGTTTGATATGAACAGGTTAGGAATATGCTATAGATCGAGAACATGAGTTTCAAGAGCAATAGTAAAAGGGTAGTGCTTACAAGAAGTGGTACTGCAAGACTCATGAAATATGACTGATTCAAAATGTACATTCGCACAATCACTCCCTAGATGTATATGTGAAGGATGAGCAATGAAATCTAGACAGTATGGATTTTTAGATTTTCTAAAGAATACAAGTAAGAGCTTTTCCTCCCTACACTCCCATACATCGTGCTCGACTTTTGGTAGCTTCGCACAACCCCAAGATTATTTTCATTTTTAAATAACAAGATGACTAACCTTTAGACACGAGTCATGCCCTTTGTTTCAGGGGCACTTCCCGATTACTCGGTATCGTCACTTATGATAATGTGGATAAGACACTTTTCAATGCGAGTTTCCTCCTTTATTTCAGGGGAGATTCCCGATTTACTCGATGTCAAATCACACTTATTCACATTTTTGGTGGGGCTGACAGCTTTTTCCTCGCGAGTCACGTGATTTCTATGTAGGGGATCACAAGCCCTAAAGTGTGTTTGTAGACGCCTAATTTCGGACATCCCACGGATCCCCAATGGGCCCTCGTGTGAATGACGCTTGATTGTTGCACTCATTTTTACCAATGTTTGAGCTTTTCAGTCCAGCCCATAGCCCCTTGACTATTGGGCCTCATCCATATAAGGGGCCCAAGACCATGGGACTGGGCGGCCAAAGTCTTGGCCGCCCCCAGTCCTGGGCGACCAGGGCGATGGTCGCCCTCTCCAGGAAGGTGGCCAGAGTCCTGGCCGCCCTCCTCCTCAAGGTGGCCAACAATTTGGCCGCCTTCCCCCTGTTTACTTGGTCAGAGAACGCGGCCCAGCTCGTGGCCACATTCTCTCCCTCGTTTCGCACGATCTCTACCCACGATTTGCAACTCCCGACATATGGAACCAAAGGCTACCACTCTCGAGAGGAGAAAAAAAGTTTTCTAGGGGAAGTTGGGAGAGGAATTTTGGGGAGTTCGGGTAGAGAGTTGGGAGAGGAATTTTGGGGAGTTCGAGTAGAGAGTTGGGAGAGGAGTTCGGAGGAGAATGGGAGTTCACGGAACTTCATCCCGAAGGCTTCTTCTTCCTCCTTCCACCTGGTTTGAACTTCTTCACTTCTGATTCCCTGCTTCCTGTGTGTATCTCGACTTCCAGGTAAGTACAATATTGCATATAGCATCCTCCTAGCCCCCAATCCTAAGAGGTTTTCTTAAAAAAAACAAAGGGGAGGTGGGTGGTCGAAAGTCTCGACCATCCTTCCTTCCCACCCCCCAGGTACTTAGCCACCATTTTTTTGTTTGATTCCATTTCGTTAGATCATATATTGCACCACAAGTTCTCTAATGGTTTTCTTTTTGGTGTTTTCTTGAGCTACGTTGCAAGACTTCGGCACAAAGGACGAGCAGGGCTCCTTGCCCTTGGCCGACCGAGGACGAGGATGAGGAAATCCACTTCTCCCCATCTTGAACATCTCCCCATGATCATCATCTTGCGAGGTTCAAGTAAAACAACCTCTGGCGATCACGTACTAATCCTTTTGTTCCTCTATAGGTACCCTCGCACGGAGACTTGCCATCTTCACACATTTTGCTCCAACCAATCACTCTTCCCCCCCCCTCTTCTCCGCCGTCAATCCGGGCGCCCACAAGTGAAGTGGCGATCACGGTGGGACCCTCTACTGCCTACTGTAAGTCCTTTATGCTCGAAGTCAAACATTGGTACAACTATGTTGGTACATTAGCTTTCATTACGTAGCTCTATTTTTAGTTTTTTCTGTAACTCGAATAGAAGGAGGCCAGACTCCTGGCCGCCTAGGTCCCTGGGCGACCAGCCCAGTGGCCGCCCAGGCCCCCAGCTGGACGACCAGTACTCTGGCCGCCCAGACCTCCAGGAGGCCAGCACCCTGGTCGCCCTCTGCGTGCTCCATACTCCTTCTCCGTTCTAGTGTTGTATGTGTTCCAAATCTGTTATGTCTCTCTTAACTTTGCTCGTGTGTGCATTGCATGATTAATTTCTGCAGGTTAATCTACGGGTGTGGGTTTTAGGAAGAGCCGGCATCACCCCCTTCTAGGAAACCCTCCCGTTGGCATTGAACCCTTCACTCGAGGATTCCCACTCGGGTGTAATTGGTTCAGTCCAATCGGGAACCTCTGTGAGTCCTCGCGAATCGTGGATTCCCACACGGTCGCCAGGCAGGTTGTACCTTGGAAGTCCCGTTAGTCACCTTGGGTTGAGTGAAAATTCTATTAGGCTCCCAGAATTCATTCCACAACACCCTTAGTTTTTCCTTCTCTTCTCCGAGTGAAGATTAGAAAATCCAAAAAAAAAAAATTATTGGGCGTTGCTTGTGTTCACATTTGGTTGTGTTCGAAAAACATCAATTTCCTCTCCCCATTTTCCAAATCTTTCATCCTCTTCATTCTAAACCAAATAACAATTGGTTTAGGATGGAGAGAGTTTATTCAAACCCGGGATATGAGGAGGAATTTCCACCTCAATTCGATTCTGGAATTAGGGGCAATCCCCTATTTCAGATAGAAGATAATGGTTTGGATGCCTTCATAGGCATATTTTCAGCCACACCAAATGAGGCCGTCCACGCCGATTCGGTTTCGTCTTCCCCGAGCGACCACGGCCGTGGTAGCCCGCGGGCTCCTACATTATCTCCAAACGATGATCAGGAGCTGATTAGCGTGCTGTCCCGTTATTCCCCAGCGGATTTAGCCACGATGGCCTCCCGTGGGAAGGCTCTGGCTATCCCACACCTATCTCTACATGCTACGCCTTCCCGAGTTCAAGTTCCTTTCCAAGGGTCCACGAGCCGACCCGTCCTCGAAACTCCGATCCAATTCAGCTATCCAATACCTCCCCAAAGGGTTCCTTCACCTCCAACCTCACCGGTCTTGGGTGTCCCTTCGAAAGGGATGGACCCCTCACTCCGGCAGGAGATCCAAAGTTACATTCGACAAGCGGTGGCCGAGAGTATGCCCAATTCACATCCCCACTCACTAGCCCAGTATTGCAAGCTTCCTAATGCTTATTTTCCACCCGGATTCAAGGCTCCCAAATATAGGAGGTATGATGGCACTACCGACCCTCATCATCATCTTTCGGGTTTCCTTATGGACTCCCACCAATGGCTACACGATAGGATCTTACTAGTCCATATGTTCCAAAAATCCCTTGAGGGCGAGGCCCTACGTTGGTTTGCATCCTTGCCAGCCATTGACCTCATCAACTTTGATATAGTCTTCGAGCGATTCCTCGCTCACTTTGGTCACATGTCATCTATTTCCCCCACGTTGTTTGACCTAGTCACGGAGAAGATGAAGCCCGACGAGGACTTTATTAGTTTTGCAAATCGATGGAGAATTATGGCTGCTAGGACGGAGGTTCCTATTCCCGAATCCCATGCCGTTACCATGTTGGTAAAAAATGCCACTCCATAGCTTAGGGCCATCCTAATGCTTAGTGAACTCCACACTTTTCACCAACTCTATAACCGAGCTCGGATAGTTCAAGCTCAGGTGAGGGACTCTACCTTACCTCCTTTCTTCGAGCCTCGCACCAAGGGTAGAAAGGTCCCAACTGCCCCTACCACCGAAGGTGTCACCATAAATGAACAAGTTAATGCAGTTGGCCAGTCCTTCAAGACCAACAATCGCCAGGTCTCCCATCCCACTCAGGCTACCGCTAGCCAGGGGCAAGGTAACCCCAAGCCCTATTCCAATGTTCCTCCACCTCAAAGCTACGGCCCCCCTAGTCCAAAAAGGGCTTCTTATCCTCTGTTGCCTGAAACTTTAGGCGACATCTTTTTTGCCCCCATGTCCTCAGATTCCATTCAGCTTCCCCCTCAGCGGAAGCGGGTCCCTCCCAATGCAGATACCTCCCGATATTGCCCATATCACCGAACTCCCGGCCATGATATATTCAACTGCTTCCAGTTCCGAGATTGGGTATATGATATGAATGATGAGGGAAGAATCAATTGGGCCGATGTGAAGCTAGCCATTGCCAATCTCAAAAAGCCTAATAAAGACCTTGGCATTGTTCATAACCCCTTGCCAGCTCATCAACCAGCAAAAGACCCATCTACTTCAAAGCAACACGAGTGGGTGAACACGGTGATAGGAATGGAACCACGAGTTCTCAAGAGGACTCAGATGTGGGGCGTGGAAGGATTCCCAGGTTGGTACGAGAAGATGGAAGTAGAAGCTCACGAACCCTGGGCGAACATCAACATGTTCTCTCAATCCCGGAATTTGATCTCACCACCTGGCCAATCTCCAAGTGCTACCCAAAGCCCACTCACCCTAATCAACCCTCCTCAAATACCACACCAAGAGCCCTACATTTCTCCACAGGCTCAGTTAGTGCAGGAGCGCCCGTTGGTCCTCTTAAGACCACCTTAGCCAAAATCGGTCCCTCCTCCTTCTCCCGCAGAATCTGGAGATGATTCAGCTTCCCTCTCATATATCTTTGGTTCTCCATCTCCCCTACAACTCATTCGCCCAAAACCTTTGGAACAGGACAACCCGAAGGAAGCTTCAGTCAATGTCACTCTCCGGAATCGCATCATTCCCCCATCCCAAAGGCAATCCCAGCCAGAGGAAGGGGTTAGTTCTCAAAGCCCTCCCGTGGAGTATGACATTCTCCAACATCTGGACAGGACCCCGGCTAAGGTTTCTATCCTGGAACTCCTTAGGAAATCTCCATCACATCAAGCCACTGTACTCCAATTCCTTCATAAAATCATGGTTAATGAGGATCTCCCTGCAAGTGGCGTGACCGAGGCTATCATGGCCCTTACATGTGGACCATCCATCTCATTTTCTGATAAAGACCTTGCTTTGCCAGAAAGCAGCTGGTGCGGACAACCGAGCGCATGCGAGACACGAGCCGGCGAGCCATCGGTACCACACGAGGAGCACGACTCGAGCCACCTCAGCATCCCTATGGCTCGGAGACAGTCTGGAGGTTCCCCACTGAGTCATAGCATTTATCATATTTTTGGGGATTTTTATTTGTGTGTAATGTATTTTATTTTCTCTCGTCAGTGTGTAATTTAGATAGTTCGAGGGGCTTATTTGCAAAGTGGGACCCCCGGGCCCCACGGGACTCCCAGGGCCCCTCCCATTGATCCACCTCAGCCCATGGGCCCCATGTGGGGTCAGTCAACATGTCAAATGGAGGCATCTAGAAGTTTGAATGGTAAAAGGCACATGGGAGACAAGTGGACTTCAAAGTCCAAGGTGGCTACCAAACTTGTCCCCCCTTGCCACCAAAGTCAATAGGGCGCCCCCTTCCCCTTATTTTTTTATTTTAATTTGTGTGGAATGGTCACATGCCATCCCAGCCCTCCATCTCACACCCCTAGATCCAACGGTGGAGGATGGATTAGATGGGTGACCTATATATGCTTGTATTTTCCCATTTTCTTGGAATTAATGCATTTGAATTGGAAGAAAATCCCTTGAGCAAGGCTTAGGCCGCCCCTCCCTCTCCCCTTGAAGCTGTGAAGGCTTCCTTCTAGTGGTGAGACTCCACCCTATCAGTTCCGGTCGCCGCCGCCGCCGCCACGAGCCGCCACCGCACCGCCATCGCCATCAACGGAGTTCTGCCCGTGCAGTACCACAGCAGCTTCCACGAATTTCCTGTCTCAGCCACGAGCTCAGATCGACCTGGGGATTTTAGTGGATGTTCCAGAGGTGTCAAGAACATCCCAAAAATTTTGGTTTGCCATTCAGATCTTGTTTCATAATTTTTGATTTTCTTCCACTCTCCCACTTCGGTTCTGCCAGAGTTCTGTCCAGATTCATCCCCGCCCTGAGTTTCATGTCTTAGGTCCACTTTTTGATTTTTGTTGGTTCGTCCAATTTTACTGGGGGTTCCTTTAATCCACCCCTTCATCCACAATTTTTCATTCATTCATCCCATATTTTTCAAAAATCGATCTCAGAACTAGCTACAGTGTTATCCGCCTGTTCCCAGATCCGACCACCGCCCAGTAAACAAATCATATCAAATCCCAGACACCTCCAATCAGCCCACAAAAAATATTCTCGTTTTCATTGTTCAAAATCCTACATCTTTGATGAAGAGCTCAAGAGCTGAATCGGCCAACTTCCTCGCGGTCAAAGGCAGTCTTCAGACAACTCACCTGTAGATCTGAGATCTCGGTTACTGTACAACAAGGATTTGTAAATTCTTTAAAGTCCAGATCCGGCCAGATCCAGCAGATCTCTTTAGATCTAGATTGAAGAGCTTGAAGAGAGCTTTCCAACGATAGCTTATGCGTCCCGATCCGACATCGGGATTGATCGCAGCGGCCGTTTTCGCCGGAGCGCGCGCCGGAAAACAGAAATCAAAATCCGTGGGCAGCTAGTTCAACAATTGGGAATCGGGGCCGATCGACCCCCGATCGGTGTTCCCGGCCGACCGCCATCCGTGGAGGCGCGCCACCAGGGGTCCCCAGCATAGTGGGTCCCACCCACACAGATCCGGAGGACAGCGCCGTCCGTGGGCCCCGCGGACCCGTAGAAGCTGCCGTTCGGAAAGCACGAAAACGCGGAGTTCGGCACCGCCGGGCGACATCAAGATGCTGCCCGTCAACCCGATTTGTGTGATTTTCGGGTCCCACATGTGACCTTTTACCTCCCTGCGTGGAGTGGGTCGACTTAGTGTATTGCTGTAATCATTGTTAACCGGAAGTCCGTAATTCGGCTGGGGTTGTCTTCGCCACGCCGGGTGCGTGGAGGTAATGGTCCGAACCTCTTGGCATTCATTTGCTTAGCTAGTATATGGTCTTTTGCCGCTGCCGAGAGTGTAGGTACTAGCCCGTGTGTCCATGTCACCGCTGTGAGAGTGAGAGTGACCCGTCCCGCGACTCGATCCGAGTCCGGAAGTTGAGTCGGACTACCCTTGACCTCCGCCGGTTCCTTAACCGCGCACGGTCCGCGCTTTCCCTCGCTTGGGACAACGAGTGAGCTTCCACTTCTGTTAGCGACGTTTCGCCACTAGGAGCTCGTAGTGTCGGGCTTAGTGTCTCCCTGGTGTGTGTTGCTGGTCGTGTCTTCATCTAGAGTCCGAGGGTGGCACCATATAGTGTCATCTCCCGTGTCCGTCACGCATCAGTTTGGTATCAGAGCGAGTTCAGTCTAGGGTAGTCTTGCATAAGTCTTGCATGCATCATGGTCTAAGTCGAGTCTAGGATCATCATTTATTTTCAAAACAAAAAAAAAGTATTTTAAAATTGTATTTCATCCCGATTATTCGGTATCTTAAAAGGTGTTGTCCGAACGTTAGGCTACGCTTATCGGGAGGTCGCACACTTGCGGGAGTGATCTTCGGATCTATTAACTCCACCACGTACCGGATATTGGTTTAAGTCTAGGTGCATTAGTCGGTGTTTGCATCAGTTTGTGTCTCCTAGTTCGTGTGTAGTCCAATATGAGTCAGTCGGTCTTGTCCAAGTGTCGACATGTCTAGCATGTAGTTCTGCCAAATTCACATGGAATCCCCATCACCCGGGCAATATGGCCGTTGGTCCACCCATGGGCTTGGCAACCACCCACTCCACTTCCGTAGGCCCGAAGCCTCGGATTTGTATGGCTCCAATGGCCCGGGCGACTACCTCAAGTGGGAGGCCGCCATGGACACATACTTTGATTGTTATACCATGTCCGAAGCCGGACAATTCTATTTTGCCAAGGAGAGGCTTCTACACGAGGCCGCCGAAAAGTGGGACCACATTGAGCGCTTGAGAGAGGTTAGGAAGCAATGGCCCATCGAATCATGGTGGGACATGAAGAGAGAGCTTAGGAAGGTCTACGTGCCCCAACCGGTCACCTCCAACCGGCCCCACCCAATCACTTCCAACCAAGTGGGTCCTAGTCGGAGGCAAAGAGCCCCACACGTAGATGAGCCAAGACCCAATCCTAGGACGGTTGACTACGGGCGAGTCCACCATGATATCCCTATTCCAACCCACTCCGTTGCCGAACTTATACAAATGATCTTGGACCGGTTGGATGGGGTGGATAGGACACGTACTCCTAGTGATGTACTCCAACCCGACCCTAAGGAGGTCATCGCCGGTAGTCTTAACCCGGCCCCATCAACGGAGTCCCCAAGCCCTCTCCCCATCATAGTGGATCCTCTTCTCCCACCCACGAGAGCCCCATTGCCTACACCCCCTGTCCGTCAGGAGGATAAGGGTAGGGACCCACTTATCAGGGAGCGTAGTGGGTCACGACAGCAGTGTTATCACTGCCAGGGGTTCGGCCACTACGTCGGACAATGTCCCACTCGGACATCTCTAGCCATAAGGGACAAAAGGGTTGGAGAAGCCCCACTCCCCGATCTTTATTCTAAGCCACCTCAGCCCGAGCCACCCGTGTTTCTAACGGGTATGCTTGTCATAGCCGAGCCGCTTCTTAGCTGGCTCAAGAAGGGCTTGGTCCCACTTCCCTTCCCATCTATGGACCCTATCCTACCTCTGGTGCCAATCAATTCATTTCATACCACTTTTCGGTCTAGTCACTATGTGGATACATTGGATGACCTTCTTAAGGGGTTAGACCGGCAGTGGACATTTACGCACTTGTTGGCTCCAGGCTTCGACCGACCCACAGGTCGTAGTTTCACTCATCCCGCTTTAGGGTCCATCACCTCCGTGTACACCGTGGGTCATGTTACCACGGAGGTTCTTCTACTCCTCCCTATGCCGGCCGAGTCCGACTTCATTCCCCTTTGCCCAAGGGAGGAATCTTACTTTCTACCTATGACTGTCGTCCTATCTCTCACAATGAATGAAGGTGATCATTTACACCTCCAAGATTTCCAAATGTGGGACAGTGATTTGTGGAAGCCTAGTCCGAGGGGTCATACCTTCTTTGATCCCTTCGACCCATTCTCTTGTGGACCCCGTGACCCACCATATTTATTCCACCTTTTCGAGAGAGTCCACCATCATACCCCCACCGTCTCATATCCCTTCATGGATGAAGGAGATCAACAACACCTTCTAGACTTCCACACATGGGATCTTGAGATGAGGGAATCCATATCGAGAGGTCACACATTCTTTGATCCCTTCGATCCCGTTCTTAGTGGGCCCCTTGGTCCACAATCTCCATTCCACTTCTTTAGGGGAGGTCACCATTATACCCCTCCCCCATGGACCGGCCCATCGGCACCCACCGAGTCCGTTCACGGGCGAGAGACACCCGACCCTCCTGTTCCACCCAAACCTCCCAAATCCAAAGGACCGTCTTATGGTTGTACCGACATTCAGTCACACTTAGGGTATGCATGGCACACCTTCAGATGTCCTGGACCACCTTGCATATGATTGGGTCGAACTAACATTAGGTTTGTTTAGGGTTGTGTGTGCATCCGTGTGTTTTTATTTTGCTAAGCATTTTAGGAGTGCATTGTGAGTCTGCCGAGTTTAGTGCTAGGCATGTTAGGAGTCTGCATGAGTGAGGCCAGTAATGCACGTTACAAAGAGCTAGCCGATGCCCATCGAAACCACCGAGAGTTCCAAGAGGGTGAATATGTCATGATCAGGGTAAGACCTGAACGGTTTCCCTCTGGAACCGTTAAGAAGTTGCAAGCTCGCGGAGCCGGTCCCTTTAGAGTGTTGAAACGCGTTGGATCCAATGCGTATGTTGTGGACCTGTCCGGGGAATATGGTATAAGCTCTACCTTCAATGTATCGGATCTTGTTGCATATAGGGACCCAGTGGTGATCCCTAGTGAGCCTTTTGAGCCATCTCCTCCCCTTGAGAGTAATCCCACACCTGAGTGTCCACTTCCACCTCCAGCCCCTTTTTCACGGCAGCGTGAGCATATAGATCGTATACTGGACGAGCAAGTTACAGTTACCAGGAGTGGATCTTACCCGCGCTACCTAGTGCGATGGAGAGGACGGCCCACTACTGAGGACACATGGATCATGCATGGCGAGTTGCAGCGGATTGATCCAGATCTTCTAGAGCGATACCGGAGCGATGCAGACCCTTACTCGACAGGGTCGAGTTTCTCCCACCCGGGGAGAATTGGTGCGGACACCCGAGCGCATGCGAGACACGAGCCGGCGAGCCATCGGTACCACACGAGGAGCACGACTCGAGCCACCTCAGCATCCCTATGGCTCGGAGACAGTCTGGAGGTTCCCCACTGAGTCATAGCATTTATCATATTTTTGGGGATTTTTATTTGTGTGTAATGTATTTTATTTTCTCTCGTCAGTGTGTAATTTAGATAGTTCGAGGGGTTTATTTGCAAAGTGGGACCCCCGGGCCCCACGGGACCCCCAGGGCCCCTCCCATTGATCCACCTCAGCCCATGGGCCCCATGTGGGGTCAGTCAACATGTCAAATGGAGGCATCTAGAAGTTTGAATGGTAAAAGGCACATGGGAGACAAGTGGACTTCAAAGTCCAAGGTGGCTACCAAACTTGTCCCCCCTTGCCACCAAAGTCAATAGGGCGCCCCCTTCCCCTTATTTTTTTATTTTAATTTTTGTGGAATGGTCACATGCCATCCCAGCCCTCCATCTCACACCCCTAGATCCAACGGTGGAGGATGGATTAGATGGGTGACCTATATATGCTTGTATTTTCCCATTTTCTTGGAATTAATGTATTTGAATTGGAAGAAAATCCCTTGAGCAAGGCTTAGGCCGCCCCTCCCTCTCCCCTTGAAGCTGTGAAGGCTTCCTTCTAGTGGTGAGACTCCACCCTATCAGTTCCGGTCGCCGCCGCCGCCGCCACGAGCCGCCACCGCACCGCCATCGCCATCAACGGAGTTCTGCCTGTGCAGTACCACAGTAGCTTCCACGAATGTCCTGTCTCAGCCACGAGCTCAGATCGACCTGGGGATTTTAGTGGATGTTCCAGAGGTGTCAAGGACATCCCACAAATTTTGGTTTGCCATTCAGATCTCGTTTCATAATTTTTGATTTTCTTCCACTCTCCCACTTCAGTTCTGCTAGAGTTCTGTCCAGATTCATCCCCGCCCTGAGTTTCATGTCTTAGGTCCACTTTTTGATTTTTTTTGGTTCGTCCAATTTTAATGGGGGTTCCTTTAATCCACCCCTTCATCCACAATTTTTCTCAATTTTTCATTCGTCCATCCCATATTTTTCAAAAATCGATCTCAGAACTAGCTACAGTGCTATCCGCCTGTTCCCAGATCCGACCACCGCCCAGTAAACAAATCCTATCAAATCCCAGACACCTCCAATCAGCCCACAAAAAATATCCTCGTTTTCATTGTTCAAAATCCTACATCTTTGATGAAGAGCTCAAGAGCTGAATCGGCCAACTTCCTCGCGGTCAAAGGCAGTCTTCAGAAAACTCACCTGTAGATCTAAGATCTCGGTTACTGTACAACAGGGATTTGTAAATTCTTTAAAGTCCAGATCCGGCCAAATCCAGCAGATCTCTTTAGGTCTAGATTGAATAGCTTGAAGAGAGCTTTCCAACGATAGCTTATGTGTCCCGATCCGACATCGGGATTGATCGCAGCGGCCGTTTTCGCCGGACCGCGCGCCGGAAAACAGAAATCAAAATCCGTGGGCAGCTAGTTCAACAATTGAGAATCGGGGCCGATCGACCCCCAATCGGTGTTCCCGGCTGACCGCCGTCCGTGGAGGCGCGCCACCAGGGGTCCCCAGCATAGTGGGTCCCACCCCCACAGATCCGGAGGACAGTGCCGTCCGTGGGCCCCGCGGACCCGTAGAAGCTGCCGTTCGGAAAGCACGAAAACGCGAAGTTCGGCACCGCCGGGCGACATCAAGATGCTGCCCGTCAACCCGATTTACGTGATTTTCGGGTCCCACATGTGACCTTTTACCTCCCTGCGTGGAGTGGGTCGACTTAGTGTATTGCTATAATCATTGTTAACCGGGAGTCCATAATTCGGCCGGGGTTGTCTTCGCCACGCCGGGTGCGTGGAGGTAATGGTCCGAACCTCTTGGCATTCATTTGCTTAGCTAGTATATGATCTTTTGCCGCTGCCGAGAGTGTAGGTACTAGCCCGTGTGTCCATGTCACCGCTGTGAGAGTGAGAGTGACCCGTCCCGCGACTCGATCCGAGTCCGGAAGTTGAGTCGGACTACCCTTGACCTCCGCCGGTTCCTTAACCGCGCACGGTCCGCGCTTTCCCTCGCTTGGGACAACGAGTGAGCTTCCACTTCTGTTAGCGACGTTTCGCCACTAGGAGCTCGTAGTGTCGGGCTTAGTGTCTCCCTGGTGTGTGTTGCTGGTCGTGTCTTCATCTAGAGTCCGAGGGTGGCACCATATAGTGTCGTCTCCCGTGTCCGTCCCGCATCAGCAGGTCACTCCCGTTGTGCCTCACTGTCACTCTCAACGGAGTTAAAGTTGACTCCGCCCTCATAGACACAGGAGCATCCATCAATGTGTGTCCCATGAAGACCATCAAGAAGATTGGCCTCCAGGAAGAAAATCTAGAAGAGGTATGCACCACCATCTCAGGTTATGACAATTCCAAAAGGTGTGCAAAAGGGAAGGTGACCCTCCAACTTGGTTTAGAACCGATGGTAATGACATCGGATTTCTTCGTTCTCGATGTCGACCCTGCATATAAGGCCATCCTAGGGCGGCCTTGGATTGAGCAAACCCTTGGGATCCCATCAATAGCCCATCAATGCTTTAAATTCCCTTACAATGGTAGGGTAATCAAGAATAGGAGTATCACGCTAGTGGAAACTCTTAATGCCATCACTTCCGAACAGATTCCCTTCATGACCATTCCGGATAAGGGCAAGAAACCCCGTTCTCTCCATAGAGGGCGCGGTGGGGCCGTCTGCTTTAGGTCCACCCGATTTCCCTTTCCTTCCTCAGCCGATTGCACATCACAACATCCCTCCTGGTAATGGATGGGAGATCATGGCCAGGATGGGCTTCACCATGGGTAAAGGCCTAGGTCAGCTTGAACAAGGGCCCACGCATAGAAGAAAACTCTGGGTTGCTAAGGGTCACGCAGGTTTGGGCTATTCTCTAGGAGAGCCACCCAAGGCATCTTTAGGCAAAGATTTGGTGTACGGTCGCTTCGTCATAGGGCCGATTCAGCCTGGAACTCGGCAGGAGCCGAGTCACAAAGTGGAAGTTCCACATAGCAATGAAATTCTACCCGATTCGTTACTCGAGCAAGACTTCGGTCTTCTCTCCCTCTTCCATCTGGATTAACCTCTCGACAAGGTTCCTTCCTTGGGCATCTTCCTTGCCAGGGACAGGCCCGCGCCTATTCTCTTCATTCCCTTTCTATTTTATCCACCATTTCCTCTGCTCCTCACTTACTCGGTCATGGGGCAACCCACACATCAGGTTTACACTTTCACTCATGACCACCAAAAAAAAATGCCAATTCTCAAACATGGGCTTGCGAGTTCACTATCAAGGAAACGGCCTCCTTGGAAAATGGTTCCCTCGGCCAAGGGCCGACTCTTTCCACCTTGAACTCCCTTCCGCAAGATTCCCTTGTACATAGTAGGGTAGAGTCTAGGTTAGGTTCAGATTTGTATATAGCGTCTTTCCCTTCCAAAAGGTCTAGTGTCCGTCAAGTTCCCGGGCGTTATATCAGCCAGCTAGCCGATAAATGCGCGCAGCTTTGTCTGGTCTCTGAATTCACCTCCACTCCCATTTTCCTAGGGGCAATCAAACTAGACGGATCTCCAGCAGATGACGGTCTAGGGGTGTATGTTTTGGAAGAGGAGGATGACGCAGAAGAAGAAGAAGAGCCATTAGAGGAGGGTAGTGATCCGATAGCTTCCTTTGTCGATGGAACCAAGAGATTTGACGAGCCTAATGTATCCATTGACGAATCCACCAAAGAAATCAACCTCGGCACCAAGGATAACCCGAATATTATATTGATAAGTGCCAACTTAACTGATGAAGAGGAAGATGCGCTTGTGGCGGTTCTCAGGGATTTCCCCGATGCTTTCGCTTGTTCCTATGAGGACATGCTGGGTCTGGACCCATCCCTAGTTGAACATCGTCTGGTCCTGAAATTTGACGCTCGAGCTATCAAACAGAAGTTAAGACGACTTCATCCGAAGCTCGCACTCAAGGTCAAAGAAGAGGTGGACAAACTCCATAAGGCCAAGTTCATCAGGGTAGTATTGTATCCTCAATGGGTAGCTAACATCGTCCCGGTGATGAAGAAGGACGGTAGGGTCCGCATCTGTATAGATTTCCGTGATCTTAATCGTGCTTGCCCAAAGGACAATTTTCCTCTCCCATACATAGATGTCCTGGTGGACAACACCGCCGGCTATGAGATGCTCTCCTTCATGGATGGCTTCTCGGGATATAACCAGATCCGCCTAGCGGAGGAAGACCAGTAGAAGACTTCTTTCACCACTCAGTGGGGGACCTACTGCTATGTCGTCATGCCCTTCGGTCTTAAGAATGCAGGAGCGACCTATCAAAGGGCAATGATGGCTATCTTCCATGACATGATGCACACTTATATGGAAGTTTATGTGGACGACATTCTGGTCAAGTCCAAAACTAGGAGTGGCCACGCAGAGGTCCTCCGTGCAGTTCTCCAACGGTCGCGGGAGCACCAACTTAAGATGAACCCCAAGAAATGTGTATTCGGGGTCTCTTCAGGCAAGCTGCTAGGGTTCATTGTCAGCAAGAGAGGAATTGAGATTGACCCTAACAAAGCTAAGGCCATTGTCGAGATGCCTCCTCCCAAGAGCATCAAAGAAGTCCATGGTTTGATCGGGCGATTACAATTTATCAGAAGATTTATATCTCACCATTCTCAGCGATGCAAGCCCTTCTACAACATGTTGAAAGGAGAGGCTAGATTTGATTGGAACGATAAGTGCCAAAAGGCCTTTGATGACCTAAAGAGTTATCTGTTAAATCCTCCCGTCCTGGCATCCCCGGTCCCGGGTCAGCCTTTATTGCTCTATGTTTCTACCACTCATGAATATGTTGGAGTAGTATTGGCCCAATATGACGATGCTAAAAGAGAACGCGTAGTCTACTATCTGTCCAAACTGTTCAATGAGGCCGAACAGAGGTACACTCCAATGGAGAGGATGATGGGGACATCACTTACCACTTCCCATTTCTCCATGGGTCCCGATGATCGCCATTGTGTTCGTCTTGATTTCTTGAGTCGAGTTATGTAATTTTCATATTTTTCTGGAGTCATATCATTGTAATTTTTCTTTTATTTGAGTCAAGTCCCTAGGTTAATGAGTCATCTACCTAAATTTATTATCATTATGTCAGTTAGATTGGTTAATGGGCCCAGTTATATGGACTTGGCCCAGGGGCGCCCCTTTCCCCCTTGGTTAGTTGTCATTAGTCCAAAAGTCAGGGACTTATGTTGAATTGTGGGTTTCCTATAAATAGGACCCCAATCCCACCAGTTGAAGCTAATGAAGATTTGATAAAAAAAAGTTTGCCACAAGATTTGTGCTTCTCTCTCTCTAGCCCTCTCCCTCTCTAGCTCTCTCTCTCTCTAAAGGGGGCGGCCTCCTCTCTCTCTCCTCCCCTCTCTCTCTCCCTTGGGCGCACCTGCCCCTTCACCTCCCTCTCTTGCCACCTCATCTGCCACATCAGCCTTCCACCCCTTCACCTTCCCAAGACCCATAAACCCCATTTACTCCCACCACTCCCCAAGCAACCCTCCCCCTTCCCCATACAACCTTCCATCTTCCCAAGAGGAATCCCCACTTCCCAAGCAACTCTTCCCCTCCCCAAGGCAACCCCTCCCCTTCCCTAGGCTACCATTAAACACCTCCATTAACCCTCCACCCGAATCAAAGAGAACCCTCCCCATTTCCCCAAGCCACTTGCGCCCCCATCATCCCACCTCCACCCCCTTGACCATTTGCGCACTCACCCATACCCCTGCTAGCTCCGCCCCTGGTCTCCTCCCTCACCACCCCTTCCCACCTCCCAAACCCCTCCCCACCACCAAAGCAACCATATCCCTTACCCCTCCACCAAAGAAACCCCCCTCCACCTTTTCTCTCTTCCACTTTGTGTGCAGCTGAAGACCTGCAGAACAGCCACCTGTTAAAGTGCTGTCCACGACCTCATCCCGGAGCTCCTGGGGGCGTGGCCTACATTGACGGATAGCTCTCCCAGTCATCTTCACAGGCGAGGTGGTTTCGTCTCAATCCGATGTCGGAGCTGTCCGGGAGAACCATTCTCCCCCGACTGCGCAGGACTCCCTCTGCAGAGCACCTGAACCCGATTAGAAGCTGCACCACGACAAACAGCGGAAGATTCAGGCCAAGAGCCCTTCTAAAAAGTTCTTCCTCCTCTAGTCCTCTATCAGAATCAAGAAGCAGAACTGCGTTCGGCATCCGGAGGCCAAAGTTATCATTTTTCTCCCTCGGCTGCTCGGGTCTGCCTCCCACAGTCTGCAACGACCTGCCTCCACTCTTCAGAGTCCCCCAGTCCTCTCCGACATCAGACGGCTTCCCCGTCAGTATTGCTGCGAAGAGGACTCGTCCACGATTCCAGAAACTCCAGCGGTTCATGATTCAGAGTCCAGGAGCAGTCGGGGCACTCTCTGCAAAAGGCTGTCAGAAACAGGAAGCTGCCGCGCCCAGATTCTGTCTCCCTGATCGAACCTCGTCCCGGACCCGCAACTGCAACAGAAGAATTCAGAAAAATTCTGAGGCATCCTCGCTCCAGTTACGAAGATTTCCCCTATGGTTTCATCATCAGCGTAATTCCAGATTAGAAGTTACGACCTCAACAGTGACTGTCAGTCATTCGTCGCAGAGCGCAGGCAGATTCGGCCACGGCTTCTCCTTTCGCGTTTCCGGCGAATCTCCCCTCCCCGCCTGGCCGGCTCACCGCCCCTCCCTGCGTGGAGGTAGTGTTTGCATGTAATTCAATCATCCCCACCCCAAGTCCACCCTCCTGCGAGAGGTGTAGTGATTGTAACCCTTTAAACAGGCCAAGCTTCATCGGCGCAGTGTGCGGGGAATTCACACTTCCCCGCTCGCCCTCGTCTCCGAACGGGTTTGGTTTCTTCAAACCAACCAGGTGAGCCTCTACCCTTGCTCCATTTACTTCTGTTCATTTCATATCCGTAAAACTTGTCCGCTGGTCAGTGAGAGAGCGTCCGTTCCCGGAACCACTAACTCTTGTGTGGTCACCGTGGCCAAAGTGAGAGAGTGACCTAGTGCCCCCAAGGCACCCGGCCGCCCTTGATCGTGGGCATCCTACCTTCGGGAGGGAAAACCTTAGTTGTGTTGGCCCTCTACCAGCAAGGGTCCCTCTCCCCCACCTCGACTCGGCATCATCGAGTCACCACGGGTACGGGTGCGCACGGTGAGACGGCATCTTCCAAGCTTTCTCGACTTTTGTGAATGCGTTTGCGAATTAAGTCCAAGGGACCATAGCCACTTGCTGCATTCCCATCATTGTGTCACATCAGAGGACTTGCGCAGCTGTCGTCTAGGTCGCCCAAAAGCTAAAGCACTATTTTCTTGCGCATGAAGTCAAGCTCTTGGCGCGAATGGATCCCATCAAGTACTTTCTAGAAAAGCCTACCCTAACCGATCGTTTGGTGAGATGGCAGAGTTTTCTTAATCAATTCGATATCACCTACGTCAATCAGAAGGCGGTCAAGGGGCACGCCATTGCCGAACACCTTGCCCACCATCCACTCCCTACATTCTCCCCTGTCGATGAGAGTTTCCCGGACGAAGAGTTAGGAGCCATTATAGATGGTGAACCTTCGTGGATTCTCTACTTCGATGGTGCATTTAATTCCAAGGGCTGCGGAGTTGGAGCCGTACTCCAGTCCCCGAAAGGTATCATTATTCCCCGTGCTTGTTAGTTAACCTTCCCGGCCATAAACAATGTGGCTGAGTATGAGGCGCTCCTCATGGGCTTAAAGGTGGCGCTGGCACTCGGAGTTAAAGAGCTTCGGATCATTGGAGATTCTCAGCTTATACTCCGACAATCCCTCAGCAAGTACCAAACCCGGGACCCGAAACTGAAGCCCTACCAAGACTTGGTTGGCAGGGTAGTCCGGCAGTTTAGGAAGCTCACCCTAGTGCACACCCCTAGAGCTCAAAACATTCTAGCCGATGCTCTGGCATCTTCTCTTCCAATCCCTGGTGAAAAGCCGTCATCCTCGGTCATCGTGCAGAGAATGCATACCCCTTCACATTCTGATCCCTGGTTCCAGCAATTCTCTGAGCCCTCTTCTCAGATCCACATCATCTCCCATGAGCATGAGATCGACCTAGAAGATGGCAACCCCTAGTTCTTTGATATTGAAAACTATCTCAGGGATCGTTCCTTCCCCGATTATGCCACTGCAGCCGATCGACGTGCCATTCGCCGAGCTGCAGAGCGTTTCACCATTATAGGTGGTCTCTTGTATCGCAAGTCTCTCAATGGAGTCTACCTCCGCTGTCTCGACGAGACCAAATCTTGGGCTGTTGTCAAAGCCGCACATTCCAGCGAATGCGGTGGCCATATGAATGGTCGCATGCTCGCTCAGAAACTCCTTCGTTAATACTATTGGCCTACCATGAACGAGGACTATGCCCACTTTGTCCGCCATTGTGCTAAATGCCAACTCCACGCGGACAAGGTCCACGCTCCTTCATCCTCACTTCATCCTCTTATAGCTCCATGGCCTTTCGTCATGTGGGCATTTGACGTAGTTGGTCCCTTGGAGGATAGAATTGGAGAAATCCGAAGGAAGTCCTTCATCCTCACCGCTATGGAATACTTCACGAAATGGGCAGAAGCTGAGGCGTTCACAGAAGTCAAGGCAGCAACGGTGGTCAAGTTCATCAAATGCAACATCCTTGCAAGGTTCGGCGTTCCTCGTGACATCGTCACCGACAACGGACTGCAATTCACATCCCAGGAGCTCCGCGACATGTGTGGTAAATATGACATCAATTTGTATCATTCATCTCCATACTACCCACAAGGAAACGGACAAGCTGAAGTTAAAAATAAAACTCTCATTAGAATTATCAAGAAAACTTGCAAATCTCACCACTATTCAGATTGGCCAGATCACCTCATCGAGGCCCTCTGGGCTTACCGCACTTCCATCCGAACCCCCACGGGACAAACCCCGTACGCACTTACCTTTGGGACAGATGCGGTACTCCCATATGAAATATCTGTTCCTTCACTAAGAGTGCAGCTGGACTCCGAGCTCGATCCCGAGCAACGGCGAGAAAACCTGTTAGCCTAGTTGGAACTATTAGATGAGAAACGGATGATCGCGGCCGATCACACGCAAGTGTATCGCAAGAGAATTGCACGTTACTTTGCCAAGAAAGTGCTAGAGAGAAAATTCAGGGTAGGTGAATTGGTTCTGAAAAGGAAAATCACTAAAACCACCTGTTTAAAGGCCAAATTTCAAGAAAATTGGGTGTTAAGTTATGGTTTTGATGATAACTAAACTTAATGTGTGCTTTAATGATGATAACTAAACTTATGGTTAATTACACATGTTCTTGATGATTGTGTTCATTCATCTTATTGTTTATGCTGGTTGCACATGTTGGTTTTACAAGAGGCAAGAGGTTTCATAACCTCTTTAATGTCAACAAACATGCAATTAACCTAACTATCTTGCATGCAAGATCAAACTCATGGCCGTCACCTGGTGAACCAAAACTCTACTTCCCTACAATCCAAAACAGGTGGTATATGTCATTTACTGTCAAGAACCATTGGTGAGACTCCTACCTTGTATTAAAACGAAGCTTCATGCTTTAAACCATCAAGATTCACTCCTTTTCAAACTTGTGTTCATGAATCATTCCATGTGTTAAACCAAGTCTAAACAAACTTGTAATCAACTATAACACAAGCCATTTTCAAGTATCGAACCAATGGATAGTTTCAAGTGAACTAACACTTGACTTTTGCAGGTTTGGAGACTGGCGGTCGACCTGTGGACCCTTGGCGGTCGACCTGAAATCACGAAACTGAAAAATTGGCAACCTGTGAACCTGGCGGTCGACCGCCAGGAGCTAGCAGTCGACCTATTTTCCCAGCAGCCACAAAGCTACAGAATGGCCCCTAGCGGTCGACCGCCGGCCCTCCACCGGTCGACCGCCAGCCCCGAGGCCCTCCTTTGTTGACTTTTGTGTCAAGTTCGAAAGGAGGTCTTTCACCCCATTTCTTTAATCCCAATGCTCCCAATCACCCCAGAATTTGTGGATCTAGGTCTGGGACTTGTCTCCTAACCTTCCAAGGGTTATAAAACCTCTCATTGAGGTCATAAACCCTAAGAGAGACTCCAAGAGAACTAGAGGGATCAAGTTGGCTCAAGGGAGAGGAGGAATATCACTGTAGCCGTGAACAGTGATTCGAAGATCAAAGCCTCATCATAGTTGAAGATCCAAGATCTATTTTGAAGCCTTCATCTTCCCATGAACTGAAGCAACAACAAATCAACCTAGAGAGATCAAGATAGTAGCTATCAAGGGAAGGTTGCTGCAACGATCGTGAACAACATTCCTTCCACCAAGTTCTTCATCCGATCGAAGCCATTCAAGCATCAACTGAAGCCATTCAGTCATCTTCCAAAGCCAGGGAGTTCCAATCAAGCAAGGATCTCAAGAAGAGCTTTAAGTGAGATCAAAGAAGAGGCTATCCAAGTGAGGAAGAGGAGAAGTACTGTAGCCGTGAACAGTACTCCGTGCAGCAAGTGTTCTTCATCCAACTTCAAGCCATTCAAGGTAGATCTGAAGCTAACATCCTCCAAGCAAAAGAAGTAGGAAGCAAGCATTCAAGGAAGATCAAGGTGAAGCTGTCTAAGGAAGAAGAAGTGAACAAGCAAGCAAGCAAGCAAGCCATCCAGGGGAATTCAAGTGGAGATCAAGAGGAGATGTTCAAGTGACGATTGAAGATATGTTCAAGATCCGTAACATGCATTCAAGGGGAACCCAAAATAGGAGTTTTCTAAACTAAGCCTCCTAATATTTATGTTTTGGGTTTTGTGTTTGTGTTCATCATAAACTGAAGAATCTGTGTGTGTGTGTGGATCGTGTTGGATCCGTGGTCGTGTGTGTGTGTTGTTTTGATTCGTGTGTGTGTAGGTCTTCTTAGATCTACGTGTGTTGTGTGGTTTTATTCAGATCATAGTATTTGTGTGTGGAGTGCTGCATCTATCGCAGCATGTGTGTGATCCGCTTGTTGGATCGTGTTGGAGACTTCATCTCCGTGTGTGTGTGTGTTGGAGCTCGTCTCCGTGTGTGGTTTGGGGCGCATCCCCGTGTGTGTGGGCAGGCATCGTCCTGCGTGTGTGTTTGGAGAGTTGTCTCCGTTTGGGGATTTATCCCCGAGTGAAGACTCACCGGGTTTGGTGAGGGGTGGACGTAGGATTGCCGTCGTTGCATCCGAACCACCTTAAAAACTGCTGTGCATTGTGTGTAATTTGTGTGGTTTGATTGTTTTCGCTGTATGGTCGTGTGGGAACGGTGAGTTTGAGAGAATTAGTTAATTAGTTTTCAATTACTAATTATTATTTATCACATATTTTGTAAAAAGATAAAAGTTTCCTTAAAATTGATAAACACCCAATTCACCCCCCTCTTAGGTGTCATTGATCGCGGGACTTCAATTGGTATCAGAGCCAAGGCTCTAATTTCATAGATCTAACGATCTAGAGTGATCCGGATTAATGACAACAATGATGTACACCATGAATTCCCCAACTGTGTTTGATGGTTGCAATTTCGATTTGTGGTTAGGTAAAATGTCTAGTCTTGTCAACTCATATGACCCAAAGCTTTGGAAGCTTATTTCACATGGTCCATATGAATTGCCTAAAGACAAAAATGTCTGGACTGCAAATCAAAAGTTTAAACATGATCAAAATTGTTTAGTCTTGAAGTTATTTACCACTGGAGTCAATTCTAATCACTTTCCCTTTGTCTCCCACTGCAGGTCCGCAAAAGATATCTTGGATGGCTTAACCAAAGTCCGGGAAGAGCATGAAGACCAATGCCTTGTTGCAGGCACAAGTAACCAAGGAAGTGATCAACAAATCGAATCAAGCTCAAAGGTAAATTCCGATTCTGATAATGAAGAAGAAGTCAGCTATGAAGATTTGTTGATTGCATATGATGCTCTTGCTGAAAAATACAAGAAGTTAAGATCGGAAAACAGAAAATTGAAAAAGGATGTTGAACAAAATAACTGTGATCTCTCATGCAAAGAATGCTCACACTTAAAGGAATTAATTGATGGTCATGTGTTTGACATTGAAATTCATAAAGATCAAATTTGTTCCTTGAGAAATGAAAATAAAGAGCTGAGAGAGAGAATAAGTTCAATGGACAATGGTCAGACTGAATTTGTCAATGATAAGAAACTTGAAAAAGAAAATGAGAAACTGAAAGAATTGAATAAAGTCATTTCTGAAAGATTGCTTATTTTTGATAAAGGAAAATATGTGAATATTGATGAATCTGAAAAAGTGCATGTATTGTTGCAAGAAATAAAAAGTCATAAAATCATCAATGCTACCTTACATGAACAAGTCAAGTCGTGTGAAAAGAAGATGGTTTCCTGTGAATTGCATGTTGCATCTCTTGAATCTGAAATCCTTGATTTGAATGCTTCACTGTCTAGATTTGTGAATGGTCAAGAAAATTTAGACAAATTGTTGGGGGTGAAAGTGAACTTTCAAAGAGAAGGGTTTGGTTTAACCCTGTGAACAAAAAGAAGTTTGAAAACAAAGTTTATACATCTTTTGTGCATAATTCAAACATTGCCAGCACATCAAATGGATCCCCAAATCAATCTTCTTCACAGACAATAAAAAGATCAAATGAAAATCTGAAAAAGAAAAATCATGTTGCACACATACATGCATCCACAAAGAAAATCAACCTGCATCAAAAACCCAAAAATGCTGCCAGCACACCCATGCATGTTAAACATATTTCTATCACGCACACACAACCACATAGAAAGAAACTCTCTTATTTTTATTGTGGTAAATCTGGACATGTTATGCATGATTGTTTCATTATGAAGAATGATGACTTAAAAGTATGTGGAAACCAAGCTATTTTGAAAATTGTAAAGAAACCCTTCACCAAAAAATCTTCCATACATTGCAATCACTGTGGTAAAAGAGGTCATGCAACTTCACATTGCTGGTTATTGTTGAAGAGAAAGAACTCCAACACAACACATCATGCTCACACACACAAATCAGTAGAACCAATGAGAAGGAAAAATGCGATACCACGTGCTTCCCCCTATCACTTTGGCAAATCTGGGAATGTTAAGAATGATTATTTTCTCATGAAAAATAATGACTTGAATGTTGTTAAGAGTTAGAAATTGCATGTCAAAGTTGATGCTAACCCACAAGGATCCAAAATGATTTGGGTACCTAAGAAGGTCAAATGAGAAATCTGTTTTGCAGGTGTGCCTTGGGAATGTAAAGCATGAAATTTATTTTCGCCAAAAAGGTAAGACACACGAGTCAAGTGACTTAAGAAAGGCTAAAATAGAAAATCAAATGGAATTTGGAAACTCAGGTGATATCCCTCTCACTCTCTTCAGTAATGGTGTCATGGCTTTATTCATATTGGGCTGAATAGTCTGGTGATAATGCACATGTCCGTACATGCATTTCTTTCATTGTTGTTTGCATACTCGTGCATATATCACTTGTCATATAACATCTTGTGGTAGGAGAGCTTGAAGATTCTTCAGATCATGTTTTCGCTACACATATTGAGTTTGCATACACTTTCATACTCTGTCATGCATAAGTTGAACATTGTGTATTCATGTCATAATACATTGCAATTCCCCTGCCTTCATCATCCATGATTACATAGTATATCAAATGGTGACATGTGGAAGGGCAGGTTAAGCATGTCTGAAAACTATCACTAAGCGTGAGGTAATCTTCGGATCTAAGTTCTCCGCCTGGTATTATGAGTCATTTACTTAAAAGGCTGCATATGGGATCGGATTGTCACCAAACATCTTGCATTCATGCACACATTAAGGGGGAGCAATCACATTCGTCATATGGGCTTAATGTTCAGGTTCACACATGAGTGATGCATTGCATCTAGAGCTGTCTAGGGGTGTTGGTTGTTAAACTTATTTGTCATATCATTATTAATAAATTTGAATCTAAATTGACAAATCAAACTTTTCTGTCTTTGGATGCAGATTATACTTCTAAGATCCAAATCATGATGGGCTAGTCATGACCAAGCTTGAATCAACTGGGAGAATACCCTGCAAGGATGAAAATGAGGAAAACCCTCTCAAGTTGCTACAAGAAGATGGGGTACTTTGTGTAGAACAACCTCCAGGATCGACTCAAGTACAAGGTGGAAGGCTCGGAAGAAAATGGATTCTCAAGGCAAAGGTAAGAAGGAAAATCTAAAATACTAACCTTCGTGAGGTCAGTGATTTTGGTGCTTGAAGGCCTTCGATATTGTCCTTTAAACTAAGGTAATTCACCCTCTTACCATGGAAATGAAAATTCATGCATTAGTCTATGGGACTTTGTGATGTTATTCTGATGACAGGTATTGTTTCTACATACCTGAAATGATTGCTCCTCCATTCTGCTGTGATTAACCTACTTATTGGTTAAATGAAACTGAAAATCTTGAATTTTATGTTGACCTTTGAACATCCTTCAATCTGATTGCTTGAGCACATTTAAGCTCAATTGAGTATCTGGTATATCAAATACTGAGTAGTGAAAAGGTGGATTATCTTCACCTGGAAACTCTCACTATGCGTGAGTTGGTCTTTGGACCAAAGTTCTCCGCCTTGTACCAGAACTAGAAGAAATTGATTGGTTGGCCTTGAAAGACTTCTTCTGATGCTACTATTTGCTCCTTGTTAGCTAGTCCCATGTCATAAGAGAAACATTGCACCTTCACTGAATTTTTCTAAGATTCATGTTTTTGTCAAAGGGAGTCTGGCTAGCTAAACAAGTTGAAATGAATGCTATTCTCTATTGACTGAGTGAACTCCAATTGGAACATGCAACATGCTCATGATGAATTACTTCAAAATTTCTAAAATTGATCCTTGTTGAAGTGAAGAGTTCTGCAATGGAAATGTCAACTCCTGAATGGCTTGTGAATGTTTTCAAAACCCTTGAAAATCTGCTCTTAACAACTTCTGACAATAAATGGCTTCCCTTGTATATAAGTCACTTGTGATGGAAATTGTCCCATGCTCATCTTTTCAATCTGATTTGCTCTCTTGTATGTAGTGTCATTTTTCATCTTGCATTCCATCCTCATATAAGAATAGACTGCATGCATTAGAATTCATACATTAAGTGCAGTTAGCTCACTCATTTTGTACCAGAAGTTTTACACCACTGCATTCTGTCTTGGCATGTTACATCTCATTATTATATAATCAAGGATTGCATTGCACTAGAACTCATGCATTAGCCGCATTCAGTTCGTTCAATTGGTATCCGTTTGATTGGTATCAGCTGCATATTTACATTGCATGTTGCATACATTCCCTTTGTGTGCTTGCTTGATATTATATGCTATTCACCCTCATTCCATGGCACTTCTATGGCCTTATGTCCTCTTGATAAATAATGCTGCATTTGAGTCATTGTTGGAGTGTTTCTTGTCGTACACTCTGGGGAGCTTATATTTTATAAGTGCATCTATTTAGGGGGAGCTGTCTTGTTATGTGTTCATGATATTTTCGGTATACATGCTGAATCAAATTCGCACACTTCATGCATAAAATGTAAAAATGAGTGTTAAAGATAAAGATATATGAATTTCTCTTCAACACTCTCGAGATGTTAAACTTGCTGCATGTATGTTGAAGAGACAGTTGAGGAAAAAGCTGCCTACCTATCCTTGTTGAAAAATCTGAAATGAAAATGAAAGATAGAGCAATGCTCGGTCTCACTGAGTAAACTGGGCACATATCACCTGAGACGTGATGTGGTTCATATCTGAAAAGTGTTGACTAGTATCTCTGTTCAAAATGAGGTGAAATGGTTCAGTATTCTGAGTAACCGGGGATTCTGGCATGAGCTCCATGCGTCTACTCGCGTAAAAAGGAATCATTCGAACCTGATCACTCTTGAAAAGTTCTGACTATCATGTGATATTGGTTGAGTTGAAAAATATTAGTGAAAACTCATTGTGGTAGAGCGTAGCCTCCAATACGCTGTTCTCAAAATTGAAATGCAGTCTGTAAAATGTCTCCTTGTGTTGATTAGAAAATCTGAATATCCATATTGCAACTATCATTTTTCATGTTACTCACTTACACCCTTGAAATTTGATTTAATATGTATTTAGAAAGTTGATTGACTGCATTAGCAATTGCATGAATCTCCTATATGCTTGCACAACCTCCCATGTGCTACACATGTACATTTCAGTTGCCATGACTCTCTTGCACCCTTCTTATACCTATCCTCTCTTAAACAAGTCTGAGGGAGCTATATTGCATGTATATATATGTATTTGTTTGACTGTACATCTCATATGGCATCATTTGCATATATATAGCTTCATGCACTATAACCAAATGTCAAAATCTGAAAATCCATCACATTCCAAATGTTTTCTGAGTTCAAAAATTGGCCTAGTTGTTTTTCACTCCATTGTATGCTTGCATTGAGTTTCATATGATTGCATTCATATTGTCATCATGTCTGTTCAGTTGCATTCATGCATTCATAGTGTCACATGTGTTGCATTTCATGCATTTCAAACCAAAATATAAAAATCAGAAAATTTGAAAATCAAAGAAAATCCTTCTTATATGCATTCCTGCTCTTGCTTGTTGTGAAAATTTGACATGAGATCTAGCTTTTGAATGCTATCCTGCTGAACACCTCATCTTGTGAACATCTCCACTGGCTCCCATCCTTGAGACCAATCATTCCATTCAATTGGTATCAATACATGCTTGATTGTTGAACTACAAAACTAATCACCAATTGATCTCATCTGATTGGAATCATATTGCTTTGTTCATTCATGATTTGCCCCTGCTTCTTTTGATTTGGTAAGATGGGCTATTGCTGTTCCAAACCGAGATAAGCTTGTTCTTCTTTGTTTGGCTTCTACCAGCCTTTGCTATTGATATGTTGATCATGTCACAAGGGGGAGAAAGGTTTACATTATCCACTTTTTGATTATGTCAAAGGGGGAGAGAAATTGATGATTGTGTGTGACAGGGAGAAATTGAAGGGGGAGAAGAACATCTGTGCCATTCCATTGTATATCATCATTAAGTTTGTCATCATCAAAAAGGGGGAGATTGTTAAGTTATGGTTTTGATGATAACTAAACTTAATGTGTGCTTTAATGATGATAACTAAACTTATGGTTGATTACACATGTTCTTGATGATTGTGTTCATTCATCTTATTGTTTATGCTGGTTGCACATGTTGGTTTTACAAGAGGCAAGAGGTTTCATAACCTCTTTAATGTCAACAAACATGCAATTAACCTAACTATCTTGCATGCAGGTTCAAACTCATGGCCGTCACCTGGTGAACCAAAACTCTACTTCCCTACAATCCAAAACAGGTGGTATATGTCATTTACTGTCAAGAACCATTGGTGAGACTCCTACCTTGTATTAAAACGAAGCTTCATGCTTTAAACCATCAAGATTCACTCCTTTTCAAACTTGTGTTCATGAATCATTCCATGTGTTAAACCAAGTCTAAACAAACTTGTAATCAACTATAACACAAGCCATTTTCAAGTATCGAACCAATGGATAGTTTCAAGTGAACTAACACTTGACTTTTGCAGGTTTGGAGACTGGCGGTCGACCTGTGGACCCTTGGCGGTCGACCTGAAATCACAGAACTGAAAAATTGGCAACCTGTGAACCTGGCGGTCGACCGCCAGGAGCTAGCGGTCGACCTATTTTCCCAGCAGCCACAAAGCTACAGAATGGCCCCTAGCGGTCGACCGCCGGCCCTCCACCGGTCGACCGCCAGCCCCGAGGCCCTCCTTTGTTGACTTTTGTGTCAAGTTCGAAAGGAGGTCTTTCACCCCATTTCTTTAATCCCAATGCTCCCAATCACCCCAGAATTTGTGGATCTAGGTCTGGGACTTGTCTCCTAACCTTCCAAGGGTTATAAAACCTCTCATTGAGGTCATAAACCCTAAGAGACTCCAAGAGAACTAGAGGGATCAAGTTGGCTCAAGGGAGAGGAGGAATATCACTGTAGCCGTGAACAGTGATTCGAAGATCAAAGCCTCATCATAGTTGAAGATCCAAGATCTATTTTGAAGCCTTCATCTTCCCATGAACTGAAGCAACAACAAATCAACCTAGAGAGATCAAGATAGTAGCTATCAAGGGAAGGTTGCTGCAACGATCGTGAACAACATTCCTTCCACCAAGTTCTTCATCCGATCGAAGCCATTCAAGCATCAACTGAAGCCATTCAGTCATCTTCCAAAGCCAGGGAGTTCCAATCAAGCAAGGATCTCAAGAAGAGCTTCAAGTGAGATCAAAGAAGAGGCTATCCAAGTGAGGAAGAGGAGAAGTACTGTAGCCGTGAACAGTACTCCGTGCAGCAAGTGTTCTTCATCCAACTTCAAGCCATTCAAGGTAGATCTGAAGCTAACATCCTCCAAGCAAAAGAAGTAGGAAGCAAGCATTCAAGGAAGATCAAGGTGAAGCTGTCTAAGGAAGAAGAAGTGAACAAGCAAGCAAGCAAGCCATCCAGGGGAATTCAAGTGGAGATCAAGAGGAGATGTTCAAGTGACGATTGAAGATATGTTCAAGATCCGTAACATGCATTCAAGGGGAACCCAAAATAGGAGTTTTCTAAACTAAGCCTCCTAATATTTATGTTTTGGGTTTTGTGTTTGTGTTCATCATAAACTGAAGAATCTGTGTGTGTGTGGATCATGTTGGATCCGTGGTCGTGTGTGTGTGTTGTTTTGATTCGTGTATGTGTAGGTCTTCTTAGATCTACGTGTGTTGTGTGGTTTTATTCAGATCATAGTATTTGTGTGTGGAGTGCTGCATCTATCGCAGCATGTGTGTGATCCGCTTGTTGGATCATGTTGGAGACTTCGTCTCCGTGTGTGTGTGTGTTGGAGCTCGTCTCCGTGTGTGGTTTGGGGCGCGTCCCCGTGTGTGTGGGCAGGTATCGTCCTGCGTGTGTGTTTGGAGAGTTGTCTCCGTTTGGGGATTTATCCCCGAGTGAAGCCTCACCGGGTTTGGTGAGGGGTGGACGTAGGATTGCCGTCGTTGCATCCGAACCACCTTAAAAACTGCTGTGCATTGTGTGTAAATTGTGTGGTTTGATTGTTTTCGCTGTATGGTCGTGTGGGAACGGTGAGTTTGAGAGAATTAGTTAATTAGTTTTCAATTGCTAATTATTATTTACCACATATTTTGTAAAAAGATAAAAGTTTCCTTAAAATTGGTAAACACCCAATTCACCCCCCTCTTGGGTGTCATTGATCACGGGACTTCACTGGGAAGGTCCTTTCGTTATCAAAGAAGTCTACTAAGGTAACGCTTACAAATTGGTAGATTCTGAGGGCGTGGAACTAACATATCTATGGAATGGGGTATATCTCAAGAAATTTTATTCTTGAGACCTTGTACATAACTATTCAAAAACAAAAAAAAAATCAAAAAAAATCTCAAACAAACAAACAAACAAAAAAGAAGAAAACCATAAATCAACGCCTGGTGATCCAAATTCATCTGCATCAACCCTTCATGCTAGACAGGGACCGTCAAGATGTGGTAGATATCGGGTCTTGGTCCGCCAGAACCGTGGAGATTCCTGTCCAGTCACATCGTCTTATGTTTATAAGTAGAAGAAAAAACAACTTGCACACATTCACGTGTTTATCCAAAATGGGTAGCATCACCTTTGATGGGGCCTCATCCGAAGGTCTCCAGCTAAGAAGCACTCTTTTGTTCCTCTTCTCCTCGACCAAATAAAATAGTCGGCGCCCTTAAAATGCTGATCATGTGAAAGCCGAAGTACAAGATCCTTAAGGCGAGAGTAGGATTCATCCCCTCGAGCCCGGGTCAGAGCATGAGAAGAGGGTAGTGTCCCCGCAGGCATAAAAAAAGGGGATTCCAAAACAAGATGACAATATTCTTCTCCCCAAAAGAAACAAAAAGAGAAAGAAAAGAAAGGAAAAATTATGTGTATGTGACAAAGTCACATGAAAAGCCTGGTCGTGACCGTGCATGACCCTAGTAGATGAAACCCCTCCTAATCAAAGAATCAAAATCAAAATCTTCATAGCAAGGGGCATCTAACGTCATAATGCTCGGGGTATGGTCTGAAGTTGCCAAAAGGTGAAAGTCGAGTAGGCCCTCACCTAGCTCGCCGGGTTAACGGCTTTGCCTAGTCCTCTCAGGAGGTTTACCCCCTACTTTCTTCCTTCTCCCCCCAAAAGACGTAAAGCTTGATGGAGATCCTGAAGGATGAATCCCGTCTGGGTTGCAACCTTATTTAACAAAATACACTTATGGTTGTTCACTTCTAAACAACAGAAGCCATCGCTACGAAGGGGTCTCTGTGTTTCTGGCTGGTCAAGACCCCTAATTACCACACTTAACGCTTTCTTATGTTACCTCGGGCTTAGATCAATGCAAGCGCGTCACCTGTCGGTGCGACGGCGTCTGATTTTGGGCCAGCGTCGCGCGGTTGACCGTTAGGGTTCCAAGGTGTTCCATCATATACCATCTAGAGTTGTGAGAAAATAGACCCGGGTCGGGCAAATCATTTACCTCAAACGCTTTTTGGGTGTATCCCTGCGGTCGGAAGCAACTGGGAGCCTAAGCTTGGCATGACGGCATTGTCATCAGAATAAGACTTAACCGGCAAGACCATCATTCGAGGAGTCTAGAGGCTCAAATCAACCTAGATGTGCGCTCAGGATACCTGGGAGGTAAATTTAGAAAACCTTCATCTCCATGTAGGTCAGGTGCCACATGGGTGGTCACCAGGCATTCCAAAAAAATGTGTAACATTCGAACATTCAAACAAAACGAAAAAAAATCCCAATATATTCAAATTTCAAAAAAAAATTTGAAAATTCAAAACACCAAAAAATACGTATAAGTACAAAACACCAAAAAAATGTACAAAATTCCAAAACCCAAAATATGTTTTGCATTCGCATGAGCATTTGCATGATCATATTTCCCTTTTTGCTTACATTTTGCATGCTTGCATACGCATATCACATTTCCCCTTTTTTGCTTCTAAATCTTGTTAATAAGATTTAGCCCTCTGACCCTGCATCGAGAAAGATACTATTTGCTTTTGGCAGGGGGCTAAAAAACATACTACACTAACCTTTTCCCTTTAGTGTGGTTGAAACAGGTAGAAGGGAAGACAACGTCAGGCCAAATCAAGACAAGTACACTGAAGAAAGCTCATTTCACTGCCAAACGTGTCCATCACATTCCATTGATACAAACATCCTAAGGGCATACCTCCAGTGTACAAAAGGGGCAGCTGCTATTCAGTTGCACATCCATCTCTCTCTATCTCTGTCTCCTCCTAATCTGCGCCAGTGCGAGGTCGACTTCGCCGGCTGTCAGCCTCATCTTCGCCTCCTGTGTCTCGCAGCTGTGAGGGCGGTGAAGCTCATGAACCTGACGCAGCTGGCTGGACCGATGCTCCCTGTCCCGTAGGAGACTGCATCATGCCCATGAGATCATCCATGGTGATCTGTATCTCTCCCAAAGACATGAGTGACTCGGAAGGAGTCGCAGGCCTAGCTCCTACTCCTGGGGCACCTCTGCCCTAGTACCTCTGTAGTACCCGTCGTCGCAAGGCCTCCAGCTGATCGAGAGCCCGCTGCTCCCGAACCGCCATCGCCATCTCTCGAGCACGAGCCTCGGCTTCTCTTTCTTTCGCCTCAGCTAGGCGACCCTCGATCCTCTCGACGGAACTCAGCTCTCCTAGTCGTCGGGTCAACTCCTCTATCCGTGCACCTTGCTCTTGCCGGATGACCAGGCCCGCTGCCAGCTCCTTCCTCTGCAGAAAATAAATAGTCATGTAAAGAATAGGCAAAGATGACAAGAAAAGAGAGCTACTTCCAACTTGAGTGCTAGGTTCTTACCGCCTCGGCCAACTCGGCCTCTCGATCCTCGGCTCGCTCAATCGCCCCAGCTAGGCGATCCTCTAGCTCCTGTAGGGCACCGGCTCGAGATGAAGGGCCAGCTTCCCCTCCGGCTCTCACCCGCACGAAGGCCAATTCTCCTCGCTGGCACGGCAAGGGGCAACTGGTTAGTCAAGCTCAATCAATTCCAAACTCCAAATTAATCAATTTGTTCTTGGCTTACCATCTCTTGGATCTCATGTCGCAAGTTCACTATCGTCTGATTAAGGACACTTATTCGATCTTTGAGTATCTTCACAGTCTCAGTCTCTGACATCTGCGCACCACATTGTCAAGCTTGCTTAGCACCTTTGCTTAAAACAAGAAACATCTCAATTGAAAGCTGAACGAGCTACTCACCACTCGGGTGTCGAGACGAAGCCGTCTGGCATACCGGTCTTGGTAATCCTCCAAGTAAGCCTCGCTACTCCTCACGGTCCAGTCATGCTACAATGAAGGGCCGTCCTGTAGTGCCTCCGCCTCTCTACGGTAGCGGGAGGCCCAATCCTGATCGCTCGCTGAAGTCCGGCGACGTCCTCGATCCGATTCATGCCCGGATGGAATCGCCACTGGCGGCTTGTCCCATCCCAGGGTCCTCTGCACCAGGCGAAGGAAGAGCGACTGCCTCAGGTTCACGTAGAACAGCACTGTATCCCTGTGGAACCAAGCTCGCCCCTCCCTCACCCAAGGCTGGGTTGTGATGTCCTCCGTCGTGTAAGGGGTCCAAATCACCTATCACACATATAAGAAGAAAAATGAATACCTTGCTGATAGAGTAACACAACAAATGCCAAAACAAGTCACACAACTCTATTCAAAACACTCACCCGGTGGGGAGGGTACTCATCTAGTGCTGTCCTGAGGTCGGAAAGTCTAGTGGCCACTAAGCGTCGATCCCGGACCATCTCCCATCTAGCCATCAAGGGAACTACCTGCATTAGGGCTCGCGGGATGTTGCTGCGACCTAGAGGGAACCGAGTGTACCCCCAAATCTGAAATCACAAAAAGAACAATCAATCAATCAAATTTAGAATCAAAATGACTAGAAAGGGGTAGACTTATACCTGTAGGAAGGGCGTGAAACCTCCCAGGTTCCCTGAACTTGGGTGTACTGGGTCCAAGTGGGCGAAGAGGTGCGCCAACATCGCTCTCCCCCACGCAAGCTGAGGTCCTTGCTCTGGGTCCCGCACCAGTAAGAGATACTTCAGATTCACCTTATTTGACGCGGTAGCAAACAACAGTCTCCCAAAGAAGTACAAGAAGAAAAGTTGCAACTCCTGCTGCTCGCTCCTCCCCTGTGATCTGAGTCTCTGCCTCACTCGCCCTAAGTACGCATCCAAGTCCTCTAGCGGCCCGCGTGTCATCTTCGCGAGCCCCATCGCGGCACTGATCTTCCCAGGCGGAAGACTAGTCACTGGTTTCTTCGATCGAGCTAGCTGTGGCCCGAGCAAAATCCTCTATCCCATCATGATAATCTCTCAGCTCGTAGCCGAGCATCGGGGCCCCCGCCACTGGCAACCCCGTCAAGAAAGCCACATCCTCAAGCGTGGGGATCATGTGACCCCACGGCATCACAAATGCTCTGCAGCTGTCCACCCATCTCTCTCGTATCGCCATCAAGAAGGTGACGTCCACCTGGAAGGGTCGGATCCTGAAGAACGGGCCAAATCCCATTCTATCCACCCTCTCTCGCTGCCCAAGAGGAAGAGCATGATACCAGTCCCATACTAAGTCCCACGTAACTCGAGCTCATATCCTCCTTGGACCCTACACACATTAGAAAGAAGAAACATGAACAAATTATTAGATCTTCCAAGCCACTTCATTCTTTTCTCCACACTTTCTTTACTTCCACAAGCCCTGGGAGCAGGGCGACCAAAGTGTTGGTCGCCTATGCCCTGATTGGCCAAACCCCTAGCCGCCCTCACCCCAGCAGCGACCAGCGACCTGGCCGCCCAGGCTAGTGGGCGAATAGAACCCTGTCCGCCCACTGGTTCACCCCCTTCCAAGCCTCCCTCCAACATCCATCTCCACATAAACATAAACAGAAGAAGATCTGATGAATGCCAAGCAAGGGTATGATGCCTACCTTCCTGGGCTGCCCTCCTTTCTCTTGATCGGCCTCGCCATCATCCAAACCCTCGACATCATCATCATCTTCATCGTCGCCTCCGGCCGCATCCTCGTCGGGGATGGCTTTTTCTCCATCATCTTCATCACCTCCATCTTCCTCCAAGTCTACAGAGATTGTGGCCGAAGAAGATGGGCTCCCCGTGGCTTCAATTTCATCTTCCTCCTCACTTGAAGAAGAGGGATCGGGCACGATTTCATGACGAGCTCTTCTACTCCTCCCCATCACTCAAATTTGAAGATCTAGGGGACTAGAAGCTCACTCAAGCAAGGATCCTACACTCTAAGCCCTCTAGCTCTCAAGACGTCCACAACAAGAGTCGCCCAAATGAATGGGGCGGCCAACTTCTTTTATCCAAACCCTCAAGCAGAGGGCGGCCAAGGTCCTGGCTGCCCAGCCTTTAGTGAAGGCGACCAGTACCCTGGCCCCCCCTGTTCAGCCCAAATATATATATATAAATATAAAAATCAGAAAGCCAAAGAAAAGTCAAGCAAACCCGATCACACATCCATTCACACAACTTAATTTCATTCATCCATAACCATTCATTCATTTAATCATTGTCCTAAACAAAAGAAAAATACAACAAAAAATAGTTCATTTGTTTTAACATAATCTTAATGAAGAAAATGTTGAACAAGAACTAATCAGGCTCGCCTCCTCATGAAGAACTCATTCACCACGGGCCTGAAGCCTTGAAGGTAGCTCACGTAGCGCCCCAAGTCATCTTTGTCCTCTTCCACGTCCACTTTAGCCTTCACGGTGGTGGCATGGCGCCTCCACGCCTTCCCAATCTTGCCAAGTCACCGCCGATCCGCATCGGTCCCCAGAAGGCGTTTGCCAATCAATCCTCCCCTCGAAGCCGCCCACGGGATCTGTCTGGGTAATCCCACCTGGCGATGGCAGCGGTTGTACCAAGTCCTCAACCCCAACAAGCCATAGCTCCTGCTCGGATGATCCACGCACTTTGAACTCCTCATGTCGATACATCATCGGCACAAATACAAAATCATCCTCAGACAGAAAATTCAGATAGTCACGCCAGTCGTCTCTGGTCTTCAGTAGTGCTATCCTGCATACCACCTGATGCGGGACGGACCACGGACACGACAAGCTCGCGATTGTCCATTAACGAGGGAAGCGTCGGACGTGCGCGGTTGAGAAACCGGCAATGAGCTAGGGTGGTCGGCTCTCTTTCGTGCCCGGATCGGGTCACGGGACGGCTTCCCTCTCTCTCGCAGCAGCGGTGATATGAAAATATATAGCAAGCTAGGTCCTAAAACATGCTCTCTAGCAGCGGCATATAAAGCATATATGGAAATAAGTGAAATGCCAAGCAAGGAGCGAATACGATACCTCCACGCTCCCGGCGTGGGGAAGACGGACCCGGCCGAAAACCGTGCTCCCGGAACAACTAATACACAATAATGACAGCAATGACTCACTGCCCACTCCACGTAGGGAGGTAAAGGGCTACACAAATGGGCCCGGGAGGACTGAATTCGGGTTGACGGGCGGCTTCTCGCGTCTCTTCGGCAGCACCCGAACTTGTGACTGTGGGGCCCACGTGCTGTCCGGAGGGGCCGTGTGGGGCCCGGTGGCACCACTGTGTTGGGGACACTTGGGAAGCGTTCCCTGGGCTGGCGGCACGCTGGGACGTTGACTGGAGGCCGGGCGGCTCCGTTCAGCACCGGTCGGAATAACCGGCCACGGATCTGCCGGTTCAGTTTTCCGGAGCGCGCTCCGGCGAGAACGGACGCTGCGATCAGCCCCGATGTCGGATCGACACGAAACTGGCGCCGTTGGAAAGCTCTCTTGACGTCCTTCAACTTAGGCCTAGAGATCAGACCTGGATATGCACGGATCTGGGTTTTATTGAATTTTTGAGTTCCTGGTGTACAGTAGCCGAACTCTCAGATCTGCAGGGAAGTTGTCTGAGAACTGCCGTTGACCATGAGGTAGATGTCCGATTCAGCTCCGGAGCTCTTCACAAAAGTTATAGAATTGGAACAAGGAAAATGGAAATATTTTGTGTGGACTGATTGGAGGTGGCTACGAATTGATATGATTTTTTAACTAGACAGAGGTCGGATCTAGGAACAGGTGGAAAGCACTGTAGCTAGCTCTGAGAACGAATTTTGAAAAATGAATGGAAGGCTGATCAAAAATCAGGAAAATTCATGGAGTGAGGGGATGATGGGTAGAACATGCAATAAAATTGGGGGTTCTTGGAAAAATCAAAAGGATGGTCGGAGGGGGGAATTACAGGGGTGCTGTCACATAGATCTGAAACTGGACAGAACTGGGAGACATAAATACACAAAATTTGAAAAATAGTAAATGATTGAATTTTGACGGGATTTTTTTTGTGAAGGTGGGGATTGAAGATAGGAAGACACCATAAAAGTTTTAGACCAAGAAGACGTCGTGGCGGATAGCAGGAATTTCGACAAGGAGCTCCTGTTGGCTGAAGACAGAACTTCGACAGTGGCTCGATGACGGCTCGTTGGCGGCACGAACGGCGGCGGCGGCGGCACCAGATGAAATCTGAGATTGAGGGGGAGGAGATAGAAGAGATCCACTCTAGAATTGGGGGTTGGAGGAGATGAACACCAGGGAGAGAGGAAGGGGGCGCAAGAAGCTCCAATGGCTTACACAATTTTTCTCTTCATTAATTCAATCAAATGAAAAATTACAAGCATATATGGTGGATGACAAATGACCTAGGTTGCCCATAGATCTAGGATTTGGGAGGGCAAACTAGGGAGTTCATAAGTTTTTATCCCATGTGGTCAAAACACCTAATACATATTTTAATCTAACTTGACCATTTCTATTCAAACTCTACCTAAATCACACCTACCAAGCCTAATAAGGCCAAAGAAGCATGCGCCCCCCTTCATGGGCCAAAGGCCAATCATGGGCCAAGAGCCATCCACAAGCCCATGCTAGTCATGGACCATTCCCACTTAGATGGCCCATGAGAGAGTGTAACCCAATTTGGGCCTTAAGTGACTTAATGACCCATTTGAAATCTAATGACCCAATATGAAGTAACACCCTTAAGTGGACCTAATACATGATACCTAGTAATGGACTCTTCCTAGAAATGTGGCCCAATGGCTTAATTAAAGCCTTACAAAGAGAGCCCAAATGAAAGAAATCAAAAATTACACACTTTCAAGCCAATACAACCCATAATACACACCTATACAAGCCAATACACACTAATACACATCCCATAAGCCCTTGATGTCCTCATCAATTCTCCCCGGGTGGGAGGAACTCGACCCCGTCGAGTAGGGGTATGGATGCTCGAGTACTCCGGCGGATCCGTCACCGTGCCAAGTAACGCGGGTATGCTCCACTCCAAGTGACCGTCACCTGCTCATTCCGTATATACTCGATATGCACAAGCTGTTATGGGCTAGAGGTGAACACTCCGAATGGGGCACTCTCAAAAGGGGAGGTGGCGGCTTGAAGACTCACTAGGAATCACCGCTGAGTCCCTGTAGGTGACTAGATTCGGGTGTAGATATAGAACCGATCCCATACTCATCGAGTGAGTCCACTCGCCTCTCACTCATAAGAGACTAGCAACGAGCACAAGACACATGCAGACTCACCAAGCACTAACACACGTATGCAACCCACATAAACAATCGACTCAAAACACACCACATAAACAAACCACACAAAGAAAACACACTGACTCATATATGACCCTAGACTTAAGATGGTAACATCGAGCCTACTAAGTGGCTGCATCCTGGGCGGAGGGAGAGCCGTCCAGTTCTTCTCCCAAGGCATAGTACTCATCGGCTAGTGCCTGATCGGCCTCATAAGTGACAAGTTCAAGCTTAGATGGCACGGCCTCCTCAACCCCTAGGGCTAGTGTGGCATGAGTGGGACATTGGCTGGCGAAGTGGCCAAACCCATGACAATGGAAACATTGCAGCCGGGACCGACTGCTCTCTCCGATAAGAGGGGCCTTACCCTTATCCTCCCGACGGGTAGGGGGCGTAGGTAACAAGGGTGGAGGTGTAGGCGCCGTGGGCAACAGGGGAGGAAGTGTCGGAGCCAGGGGACGGGCTAGGTGTGCCGGGGGACGGGCAACGGGTGCCGGTGGATGGGGTGGAGGTAGATCCCGTGGTGGGGGAGGTCGAGGTCTAGGAGCGAAGTGCTCCTGACGGGCGGACTCCTGAGGACGAGCCATGGGTCCCCTCGGGTATGAACTTAAGGAGCCACGGGAATCACTACAGTGAGGAGCGGGGCTCCACCGTGGAATAGACTCGAACTTTCCCTCGAATTGCTCCATCTCGAGAGCAACTTGATATACATCCTCCAACTTGTCCACCTTGCGGCGGAGAAGCTCATACCGTAGGTGCGGGCGTAGACCACGCCGAAACCGAGAGACGGTAAGGGAATCTTCCTCCGTGGCATCACATCGCAAGTAGTATTCATCAAATTCGGCGATGTAATCAGAGACGGACCGGTCTCCTTGGGTGAGGCTTTGCCACCTCTCTATAAGACGCTGGCGGTAGGAGGTAGGGAGGTACTTCTTCCTAAGCTTCTCCCTCATATCGGTCCACGTATCGATCGGGGGTTCTTGACGATGAAACAATAGGTTCTCCATGTTCCTCCAATAGGTTTGTGCTTGGCCTAAAAGTTTCATCCTGCTGTACTTGACTTTTCGTTGGTCCGACATCTCGAACCACTCAAAATATCGGTCCATACCAACCTCCTAATCAAGATAGACCTTTGGGTCTAAAGACCCGTCAAAGGTGGGAGGGTCGGCCCGAACGGTCCGAAGGGCCCGTTCATCCATATCTTGGTTGTGGGTACGCCGTGTGGGGCGATGATCATGACCATGTCCCCGATGCTCATTATCGGACTCATAGTCATGCACCTCGGGGACTTCGTGCCTCCTAACAGCTACCCCTTGAACCCTTGGAGTCACGGGTTGTTGAACCGGCTCCGGTTGACCTTGTGTAGGTGGGACGGGTGCCTGGACGGGGGCAATCGGATGTGTCTCGGCTGGTCCTTTCTGTAGTGCGGCGACTCTCCCGACCAATCCCTGAACGGACTGGCTCGACCCGGCGGCCCTATCCTCTACGGCTTTCATCCTCTCTTCTAGGCGGGTGCCTAGACCATTCACTCGGGTACTCGCTCCTTCCATCCTATCCATCCGGGTACTTAAATCACCCATTTGCGTATCCAACCCATCAAGACGCGTATGCAACCTTGCACTTGTCCCATAAGATTTTGGAACATTTCGACCACAGCTGATGCATCGAGACTAGTGGCTCGGGGATCCGCCATAGGTGGTGGTGGGAGTGAGTACTGAGTACCCCTACGAGTGGGCATGCAAACACACCGACTAGAAGACGTCGACTAAAGCAAACACACTAATGCAAAATGATGTGCCTAGACTTAACCAAAACTCAATACGTGGCGGAGCTAACCGATCCGAAGATCACTCGCACAAGTGTGCGGCCTTCCCGATAGGCGTAGCCTAACGTTCGGACAACACCTTTTGATATACCGACTAATGGTATGCAAATGCAACTCCTAAGACCGACTTAGACACGTAGACTTAAATGACACTCTTTTTTTTTTGTTTTGGACACCCTAGACTCAACCTCTCTCTGATACCAAATTGATGTGGGACGGACCACGGACACGACAAGCTCGCGATTGTCCCTTAACGAGGGAAGCGTCGGACGTGCACGGTTGAGAAACCGGCAATGAGCTAGGGTGGTCGGCTCTCTTTCGTGCCCGGATCGGGTCACGGGACGGCTTCCCTCTCTCTCGCAGCAGCGGTGATATGAAAATATATAGCAAGCTATGTCCTAAAACATGCTCTCTAGCAGCGGCATATAAAGCATATATGAAATAAGTGAAATGCCAAGCAAGGAGCGAATACGATACCTCCACGCTCCCAGCGTGGGAAGACGGACCCGGCCGAAAATCGTGCTCCCGGAACAACTAATACACAATAATGACAGCAATGACTCACTGCCCACTCCACGCAGGGAGGTAAAGGGCTACACAAATGGGCCCGGGAGGACCGAATTCGGGTTGACGGGCGGCTTCTCGCGTCTCTTCGGCAGCACCCGAACTTGTGACTGTGGGGCCCACGTGCTGTCCGGAGGGGCCGTGTGGGGCCTGGTGGCACCACTGTGGTGGGGACACTTGGGAAGCGTTCCCTGGGCTGGCGGCACGCTGGGAGGTCGACCGGAGGCCGGGCGGCTCAGTTCGGCACCGGTCGGAATAACCGGCCACGGATCTACCGGTTCAGTTTTCCGGCGCGCGCTCCGGCGAGAACGGACGCTGCGATCAGACCCGATGTCGGATCGACACGAAACTGGCACCGTTGGAAAGCTCTCTTGACGTCCTTCAACCTAGGCCTATAGATTAGACCTGGATATGCACGGATCTGGGCTTTATTAAACTTTTGAGTTCCAGGTGTACAGTAGCCAAACTCTCAGATCTGCAGGGAAGTTGTCTAAGAACTGCCGTTGAGCATGAGGTACGTGTCCGATTCATCTCTTGAGCTCTTCACAAAAGTTATAGGATTTTGACAAGGAAGATGGAAATATTTTTTGTAGACTGATTGGAGGTGGCTACGAATTGATATGATTTTTTAACTGGACAGAGGTCGGATCTGGAAACAGGTGGAAAGCACTGTAGCTAGCTCTGAGAACGAATTTTGAAAAATGAATGGAAGGCTGATCAAAAATCAGAAAAATTCATGGAGTGAGGGGACGATGGGTGGAACATCCAATAAAATTGGGGGTTCTTGGAAAATCAAAAGGATGGTCGAGGGGGGAATTACAGGGGTGCTGTCACACAGATCTGAAACTGGACAGAACTGGGAAATAGAAGTACACGAAATTTGAAAAATAGTAAATGATGGAATTTTGACGGATTGTTTTTTTGAGGTGGGGATTGAAGATAGAAACACACCATAAAAGTTTAATACCAGAAGACGTCGTGGCTGATAGCAGGAATTTCAAGAAGGAGCTCCTATTGGCTGAAGATAGAACTTCAACGGTGGCTCGATGGCGGCTCGTTGGCGGCACGAACGGCGGCGGCGGTGGCACCAGATGAAATTTGAGATTGAGGGGGAGGAGATAGAAGAGATCCACTCTAGAATTAGGGGTTGGAGGAGATGAACACCAGGGAGAGAGGAAGTGGGCGCAAGAAGCTCCAATGGCTTACACAAATTTTCTCTTCATTAATTCAATCAAATGAAAAATTACAAGCATATATGGTGGATGACAAATGACCTAGGTTGCCCATAGATCTAGGATTTGGGAGGGCAAACTAGGGAGTTCATAAGTTTTTATCCCATGTGGTCAAAACACCTAATACATATTTTAATCTAACTTGACCATTTCTATTCAAACTCTACCTAAATCACACCTACCAAGCCTAATAAGGCCAAAGAAGCATGCACCCCCCTTCATGGGCCAAAGGCCAATCATGGGCCAAGAGCCATCCACAAGCCCATGCTAGTCATGGACCATTCCCACTTAGATGGCCCATGAGAGAGTGTAACCCAATTTGGGCCTTAAGTGACTTAATGACCCATTTGAAACTTAATGACCCAATATGAAGTAACACCCTTAAGTGGACCTAATACATGATACCTAGTAATAGACTCTTCCTAGAAATGTGGCCCAATGGCTTAATTAAAGCCTTACAAAGAGAGCCCAAATGAAAGAAATCAAAAATTACACACTTTCAAGCCAATACAACCCATAATACACACCTATACAAGCCAATACACACTAATACACATCCCATAAGCCCTTGATGTCCTCATCACCACCTGATCCTCAGGACCAAAGATGGCCCTCGCGGGGTAGATGGCGCTCTTCTCAAAGATCCGGAAGGTAGTGGTCACCTCATTGTCAAAATCGAAACTCAAGTGGACTTCCATCCATAGCTGTAGAAGATATAAGCTCCTCATGGCGCTGCCACACCCAGGCTCATCTGAGTCAGCCCGCAATACATGTGAGCCAGCATGGTTCGGGAAAGAGAGTGTCCCGTCCACAAGAGAGTCAGGGGCCCCACATACTCTCGCCTCAGCACGTCGCCCGACGTAGGAAAGAGTAGCGCCCCGCCTAAACATAACGTTACGCCTCGCATCATTCGATCGGCACCCACTTCTTTATCCTTCGCATGGCTCACAAGCCATCCTGCCAAGCGGTCAACCAAGATCCCCCTTTGGTCCGTCATCCGACGAACCTCACGCTTGTCTCTTACAATTTCTGCCAGGATCTCATCCTAGGGAGGAAGGTCGATCAGCTCGCCCGCCTCCAAGTCTCCCCACTGGAAGATGAAATCATGTTCTTCCACCAGCACTGAGGCTTCGAACTCAGGGAAAACAAAGGTGTGCGTATCCGATGCCCCAGCTCGATCAATGCCGCCAGTGATTCCCAGTTCCACCGCATACTGTTGAAGCGCTTTGCCATGATGACCAATCGGATCAGGTGCCACTGATGCATGAATACCCTCATGGCGGGAGTAATTACATCCATCAAATCTTGGAGCCAGCCGTAGCGACGAGCGTGTCTTGCCCCAGGAAAAGCAGGCACATGCTACATCATGTAGGAGAAAGAGAAGAAGAGATTAATCAATAAGCATGCCAAACCCTAGCAAGAAAACCCAAAACAACAAAAATAAGTTTGTTCCCAAACCATACCTTGCCTTGCTTCACGAGATGGCTCAAGTGGCCGGGCACGTCGGAGAGAACATCTAACCTGTGATCTCCTGACGGGGTGGAAGAAGACGCCATTTGTCTATTCCTCTTTGGAGCCACTTCTTTGCTTCAATCCTTTGATCAACTACGGAGTGAACCATGCCCCCGTAGCCCCTCATAGGTTAAGAGTCCCCCCTGGCTCAAACTCCCACGTTTGGGATAAGACCAGGGAGGGCGGCCAAACCGATGGCCGCCCACCCCGGCCTAGTCGACCACCACCCTGGCCGCCCAGCCCCTGGGGTAGTCAACCTACTAGTCATTTCCTTGTGAAGCTATGCTTGATCGATTACATATGGTTTGTTGTGATAGTTCATTAAATGGAGTATGTTTTCTAATCCATTCTTATTGTCATTGATGAACTTTACTGACGTGAGCTTATGCAGCTGCAGGTCTCCACATCCATGGGACCAAAAAGGCGACATGGCCTTGTCACCTCGTATCTTAGGTAGAACGCCGGAGGCTAATAGCTTCGGGCGTATAAACTCCGAGTTCCTCTCTAAAAAAAACTGTGAAGAGTTTATACTCTTTAAGCTATTCGATGGCCGCCTACTGCCTAGCACGGGATGATGGACTTCCCGAATTCTCGACTATGCTTAACTACAAGGTGGAACGATGGACCCCATTCGGGATCTGGACCACGTATGTCGCCGAGCATAGGATGACGGACTTCTTGAACTCTTGACCGATTTGTTCGGAGGCAGGCAAATAAATTCTCCGACTTTGCATTAGTTAGGATTTTTCACTTTAAACCCAGCATGCATCGCATAGGTCTTTTAGCCACATTTTGAAAGAAAAATCCAAAAAAAAGATATATGCAAAAAAGGAAACAAAAATGCATACATCTCATCTGGAAGTTGTGATGCAGAAGCAGGGAGGTCGCGTTGAGCTGACCAACCCATGGTTCTCTGGTTCACGCATCTGTTTCTTTGAGTCCTTCCATTTTTGCCAAATTCACGTGAATGAGTGTATGTGATTCCACTCCGAATTGAGCAGCAGAAAATGTGTTTTGTGCAAGACCGTTTTGAGTACCTCGCGATTCAACAAGTCATTGTATTCTCTTATCCTAATCTGTTACTTAACTTTGCTTAGGTCTTGTATCTCCTTGAGCACAGGATGCGACCATCCCCTCAAGTCCCGCACAGCGCCATGCTAGGGGGCCCCACGTGGCTGTAGATACAAGTCC
This sequence comes from Amorphophallus konjac, assembly GCA_022559845.1. Classification (NCBI taxonomy): domain Eukaryota; kingdom Viridiplantae; phylum Streptophyta; class Magnoliopsida; order Alismatales; family Araceae; genus Amorphophallus; species Amorphophallus konjac. Next base: position 449,820,674 of record CM040118.1, read on the forward strand.
TCTCTTGACTGTCCTTCTTTACCTTTGCCAATGGCTTATTTGATTACTTGGTGCTCACGCGACCTTGCGTGAAGCTTGTTTTCCGCTCAAGAATCTCTTTGATCTTGTTGCCCTCATTAGGCTTGTTTCTTTACCGAAACACCCATTTATCAGTCCAACGGGCTCCCTTGCAAAACGGGCGTTCCGGAGGGGCATTTGTAGATGCCTAATTTCGGACATCCCGCGGATCACCAATGGGCTCTCGTGTGAATGACGCTTGATTGTTGCACTCATTTTTACAGATGTTTGGCTTTTCAGTCCAGCCCATAGCCCCTCGGCTATTGGGCCTCGTCCATATAAAGGGCCCAAAACCATGGGACTAGGCGGCCAAAGTCCTGGCCGCCCCCAGTCCTGGGCGACCAGGGCAATGGTCACCCTCCCCAAGAAGGTGGCCAGAGTCCTGGCCGCCCTCCTCCTCAAGGTGGCCGACGATTTGGCTGCCTTCCCCCTGTTTACTTGGTCAGAGAACGTGGCCCAACTCGTGGCCACATTCTCTCCCTCGTTTCGCACGATATCTACCCACGATTTGCAACTCCCGACATATGGAACCAAAGGCTACCACTCCCGAGAGGAGAAAAAAGTTTTTTGGGGGAAGTTGGGAGAGGACTTTTAGGGAGTTCGGGTAGAGAGTTGGGAGAGGAATTTTGGGGAGTTCGGGTAGAGAGTTGGGAGAGGAGTTCGGAGGAGAATCGGAGTTCACGGAACTTCGTCCCGGAGGCTTCTTCTTCCTCTTTCCACCTGGTTTGAACTTCTTCACCTCTGATTCCCTGCTTCCTATGTGTATCTTGACTTCCAGGTAAGTACAATATTGCATATACCATCCTCCTAGCCCCCAATCCTAAGAGGTTTTCTTAAAAAAAATAAAGGGGAGGTGGGTGGTCGAAAGTCTCGACCATCCTTCCTTCTCACCCCCTAGGTACTTAGCCACCATTTTTTTGTTTGATTCCATTTCGTTAAATCATATATTGCACCACAAGTTCTCTAATGGTTTTCTTTTTGGTGTTTCTTGAGCTACGTTGCAGGACTTCGGCACAAAGGACGAGCAGGGCTCCTTGCCCTTGGCCGGCCGAGGACGAGGAAGAGGAAATCCACTTCTCCCCATCTTGAACATCTCCCCGCGATCATCATCCTGTGAGGTTCAGGTGAAATGACCTCTGGCGATCACGTACTAATCCTTTTGTTCCTCTGTAGGTACCCTCACACAGAGACTTGCCATCTTCACACATTCCGCTCCAACCAATCACTCTTCCCCCCCCCCTCTTCTCCGCCGTCAATCCGGGCGCCTACAGTGTTAAGTGGAATCGGTGAAATCCTTATTAGTTAGAATCATTCAACTCAAAAGTGCAAGTGGTGTGAGAGATTGCATAGAATGTAAGAGATGAATTAGTCTATTCATTGTGATGTCTCCCCCTAAGTGTATGCACTGTTATAACAAAAATCTCCCCCTTAATATGTGCCATGTAACAACATGTCTACGTCAAAGCAATTTTATTTAGTAAGGGAGTTAGGTCATAGGAGATATCAAAACTAAAAGGTGTATAAACTATATACACTCAAGCAAGTATCAAAATGGTATTTTCAAGCAAGTTGATTACCGGTACGTGGCGGAGAACGTAGGTCCGAAGACCATACTCACGCATAATGAAAGCTTCCAGGTGGACGTAATCCACCTTTCCACTGACGTCATTTTATATACCGGTGAATCATGGCATTCATGCACACGAGTATGAAGTATATGCATTTATGTACATGCAGATTCGAGAAAATAAAAGTATGTATGGAAATCAATTGTTATTCACTGTCATATGCACAGAAAGTAAGGTTTGAAATGTAAATGCCATGGAAAGGCTTCTTATGTGCAAAAGATAAAGCAGTATAAACAATTTCATTATGAGAAGGTGTAAAGTGTGTATGTACAAAGCAATTCAAAAGAATTTAACTATCGAACCTGCACACTCCTAATTCTCTTCTAAGAAAATAAAACTGATCAGAGTTTAAAGATTTTGTAAAAATATCTACAAGTTGGTTTTTTGTGTCAACAAAAACAAGCTCAACATCACCTTTATTAGTATGATCTCTTATGAAATAATGTCTAACCTCAATGTGTTTAGTACGAGAATGTTGGACATGATTTTTGGACAGATTTATTGCAAACGTGTTATCACACATGATGAGAGTGTTTTTCAAACAAAAACCAAAATCAAGCAATTGATGTTGGATCCATAGAACTTGAGCCACACAACTGCCTACAGCCACATACTCGGCCTCGACAGTTGAGAAAGCCACACAATGTTGTTTCTTTGAGGCCCATGAAACCATGCAGCCCCCTAGAAACTGATAGTGACCGCTTGTGCTCTTACGATCCATTTTACATCCAACATAATCAGAATCAGTGAAAGCATGTAAATCAAAAGAGTTGTTCTTAGGATACCACAAACCAAGGTCAAGTGTTCCATTTAAATACCTGAAGATTCTTTTCACGGCTAACAAATGAGAATCCCTGGGACAAGATTGATATCTTGCACAGAGACAGACACTAAAATGTATGTCAGGCCTACTAGCAGTCACATATAACAATGAACCTATCATACCCCTAAAAAGTTTTTGATCAACTTTATTACCTTTCTCTTCTTTCAATTTCAGTGAGGTGGACATAGGTGTAGCAAATGGTTTGGCAGTTTCCAGTTGAAATTTCTTCACGATCTCTTGTGTGTACTTCTTTTGGTTGATGAAGATGCCATCTTCTAATTGTTTTATTTAAAGTCCCAAGAAGAAGTTCAGCTCGCCCATCAAGCTCATCTCGAACTCTCCCTGCATGAGTTGAGTAAATTCATCATTCATTTTCAAATCTGAGGCTCCAAATATTATGTCATCTACATAAACTTGAACTATTAAAGCATGCTCATCACAAGTCTTTGTAAACAACGTCTGATCTATGTTACCTCGTTTGAAGCCATTATCAATAAGGAATGAACTTAAACGATCATACCATGCCCGGGGAGCCTGTTTTAATCCATACAGTGCCTTGTCCAATTTGTAGACGTGGTCCAAAAATCCTTCATCTTCAAAGCCCGGCGGTTGTTCCACGTATACTTCTTCCTTGATCACTCCATTGAGAAAGGCACTCTTCACGTCTATTTGAAACAGCTTGATGTTCCTATGACAAGCATAAGCAAGTAAAATTTGTACAGCTTCTAATCTAGCCACAGGAGTGAAAGATTCATCAAAATCAATGCCAAATTCTTGGGAGTAGCCCTTGGCTACCAACCTTACCTTATTCCTCACAACCACCCCATCTTCACTAAGTTTGTTTCGAAAAACCCACTTAGTTCCAATTATAGGATGGTTATCAGGCCGGGGCACGAGGAACCACACTCGATTCCTTTGGAATTGGTGTAGTTCTTCTTGCATGGCGAGAACCCAAGAATTGTCATCTAAAGCATCATCTAAAGATTTAGGTTCAATGCTGGAAAGTAAAGCTAAGTTATCATGAATTTCAACTTCCCTCATTGAAGCCCACGTTCTCACTCCATCCACACCACCGATCACATTCTCCAACGGATGGTCCTTGTGTGTGGTCCATTGGTGTGGTAGAGGCAGATGTACTTGTTCCTCTTGTTGTTCTTGCTCTTTTTCTTTTCCTTTTTCTTGATCTTGATCTCCTGCCTCACCTTGTTTGCTTGACTCTCCTTTCTCAACATCACTATCACCTGTAATCAGAAAATGATCATTATCATTTGATTTTCTCATGGAGTACTCATCAGCAACAACATGTGGACTCTCCTCGACAACAAGTGTTCTAGTGTTATAAACACGGTAAGCTCTAGATGATAGAGAATACCCGAGGAAAATCCCTTTATCACTCTTTGCATCAAATTTTTAAGATTGTCTTTACCATTGTTTAAAATATAAAAAATAGATCCAAACAGCTTAAAGTGTGATATGTTGGGTTTCTTACCTTTGTACAGCTCGTAAGAAGTTTTCTTAAGGATCGGTCTTACCATTACTCAATTTGTAATGTAGCAGGCGGTGTTCACTGCCTCTGCCCATAGATACTGTGGTTCAGCTTGCATGGTCTGTGCCATCTCCACGAGTGTCATGTTCTTCCTTTCGACCACTCCGTTCTGTTGCGGGGTCCTAGGTGATGAGAATTGATATTCATACCCCTGCCTCCTGTAAAATTCATCAAACTCATGATTTTCAAATTCTCTTCCGTGGTCACTTTGAATTTTCTTAATTGAATAGTCTTTTTTATTTTGAACTCTAGCACAAAAATCAATGAATTCATTACATGCATCACTCTTATTAGCTAGATACAAAACCCATGCATATCGTGAGAAGTCGTCGACAATCATAAATCCAAAAGGCTTCCCTCCAAGACTACGAGTCCTGGTGGGACCAAACAAGTCCAGATGTAACAGTTGAAGGGGTTTTTCAGTGGAAACAATATTTTTGCATTTAAAAGACGTTGTGGTTTGTTTTCCCTTACATGCTTCACAAACTTTTGAAGTTTCAAAGTTTAAACTAGGAAGACCTCTAACTAAGCCATGACGATTCAGCTTCCTAATGACATTAAAACTGGCATGCCCAATACAGTGATGCCACAACCAAACATCTTCATTCTTGTTAGCAACTAAGCACAAATTTTCAGATGTAATTTCATTAAAGTCAACCTGATAAGTGTTGTTGCTACTCACTCCTATGAATTTGATTTCTTGTGAGTTAGCATCAACAATTGTGCAGTGAGAAGACTCAAATATGACCTTGTGACCCTTGTCACAGAGTTGACTTATACTTAACAAATTATGGTGAAGACCTCTAACAAGTAGAACATCTTTAATGCAGTGGTTGAGATCCTTACCAATTCTCCCAATTCGTATTATCTTACCTCTGTCCTGTCCGCCAAAAATTACCGTACCACCATTTTTCTCTACAAGGTCTGCAAAAAGTTATTTATTTCCCGTCATGTGCCTGGAGCATCCGCTGTCCAAGTACCATTTATTCTATGTCGCCTTCGTGCAGATCTGCACCAATAAGCAACCATGCTCATTATGATTTGGGTACCCAAGCAAGCTTGGGTCCCTTGATGTTAGCTGTGGCGACCCGGATCCCGGATACCAGGTATACTCGGTAGGACTACCGAATACACATGATACCACTTGGAACCCGCGAGGCCTCCCAAGAGCGGTAAAGCTCCGAAGGGAAAAGGATTATCGTGTAGTACATTGAACTGACAGATATAACAGCAAGCAATTAAATTTCATTAGAACGGGCTACTAAAGTAGTATAAATAAAATTACATTTTAATTAACAGATTTTAAACAATTATATACCCAGAGTCAAGTCCAAAGGAAAGACAGCAAGTCTACCAAGTACAGTCGACAGAAAAGAAAGACGTATCGGAAAGTGGGGGAAAGCTCGACGGAGGCACCAACTGGCAGCTACGACTCGAACTCCAGGATCCACGGAAGCAGAACGAACACATCACCCCACCTGAAAAGCAGGGGTGAGCCTCGTGTCACTATCTCAGTAGGGGTCACGCGGATCCCCACTGAAAAACACGCAGTAACACGGAACAACAGGAACAGCAGCGAGGAACAGCACTAGAAAGCTGTAAAAGAAAGGGAAGCAGGAGTAGGGAACAGGTAAGGACGAGGGGAATAACCCGAACAGGCAAGCAGGCCTAGAAAGGGAAAGAGGAGTAAGGAGCAACGAGGAAAAAGGGGAAAAACCACGCACAAACGCCCCAACCTACACCTACAACAGGCATGCAAAAGAAAGTCTAGAAAAGACCTAGATAGGCACAGACCTCGAGTACAGCCACGGAAAGGCCAACCCAGACAGGTCACAACATAGGAAGAGCACGGGAGTCACGCGCCAAGCGACGGAAAAACCCCCGCACCGAGAGAACGGCCAGATGCGTCCACTGACGTCTTACACTGCACCAGAACACCCACCACAAGTGTCCCGACCACCCGCCAAGCGCGACCAACACGGACAAGGCCGAGTCGCAGACCCACGTGGAAACACAGGTACAAGTACTAGTCAGGGTTACGCCCGTCAGCGTCAGTCCTCAGCCCCTGACCACGTGTGCACACACCGGCTCCTGCCTAGAGCCAGGCCTTTGGCTAGTTTTCTCCCCCCGTAGGACGCTACGGTAACCGCAGGAGCCGACGGAAACTAGCTTACAAACCGTATATCAGGGTCCCCTTTCGACTGCTACACGTCTAGGGCTACGCAAGGAAGAAGCTCGAAACGCGGCACTGAAGTACAGACAGTCGAACATGCACTGTCACCCGTACCTCAAACACCAAAGGCAGCACAGGAAACTACCGACAGACTCGGAAACGTAGTCTTAGCCTTCATAGGAGCATCGACCGATGTCCACGGGGAAAGTGGCCAGACCACGGGAGCGACAGACATCACCCTAACATAGACAGACACACACACAGACACGCCACAAAACAACCCCTAACGTCACCTAAGACAGACCCACAACACACGACCACACACCAAAAAGCCCAACGGCCATCACGGCCACAACAGGACTGTAACGGCCTAGCACAGGCGCGTTACACGGGCCTGACGCACCAGGGCGGGCGCGTCAGAGACAACAGGCACAAAGATACAACGCGAGCCACGTAACGCACTAGGGCAGGCGCGTTACAACGGCCTAACACATGAGCGCAGACGCGTTACGCCCAGCTAACGCGTGAGGATAGGCGCGTTACGCCAACTGACCCAAAACTGAAACTCGGACAAACAGCACGTAACGGTCCACGGCGGATGCGTTACAGCACTGTGACGCAAGGGGGCAGGGCCGTTAGAGACAGCCGACACAGCCACCCAACACAACTAAAACAGAGTGTAACGGCCTGGGGCAAGCGCGTTACACAAACCTGACGCACCAGGGCGGACGCATCAGGGGAACCGACTCACCCAAAATGCTAGACGACAAAATAGGCGTGACGCATCACCCCGGACGCGTCAGAGAGCTGTGACGCTTCTCCCCTGGGCCGTCACACTCCCAAAACCAAGAAGAAGTAAAAACGCCCAGACGCTGTGACGGTCTGTCGTAGGGCCGTCAGAGACATGTGACGGTCTCTGAAACGATCGCTACACCGGTCACGGCGGGAAAATAGTGGAAACGTCAAATCGGGCCGTTCCACGCCCCATTCACGCCGAAGCGCAGGGGAAACAAACCTAGATGACGAAAAATAACTCTAGGAGGCTCAAAAGCCCACATGCAAACCCTAAAACAAGAGATCGGGGTGATTTCATCAAATCGACCCAAAGTGGGTCACCGAGGTTCCCGGACTCCTACCGGCCTCGAATGACAACCGATCGACACGAAACTTACGTGAATGGGATCCAGACATCCCAACGGTTAGTTTGACACTAACCACATCACAAATAGTTGCCATTTTCCGGCAAACCCTGAAAACCCCAAAAACTATGGTTTTCACTAAATCGGCCCGATCTCCCCCGATCGAGCACCAAACAACGCACAGAAGCAGGGAAAACGTGCAGAAGGAAGTGGCGGTCCATCTCCCTACCTCCACCGAAGAAATCGTGCCCCGAAGGGACTAAACCAAGCCGAAAACTACCAAATCACGAACGACGCCCTCTCGGAATCCACCGAGGGATCGCGCCCACCACGCTCCATCCGCTGCTCCTTCCCGCGAACCGATCACTCGAGCGCATCCATGCCTCAGCCAGCTCCGCAACGGTGCACGCCCCGTGCCGAACGGACCAGAGACGGGAGAGAACGGAGTGAGATAGCGTGAAGTTGAAAATGAGCAGGAGAGATAGTGGATTGAATTTATAGAAAGAAATTAGGAAATTTTCCTAATTTCTAAAAAATCTGATTTTTGGCCCGGTCTCAGAAAAATACACAAAAATAGTCAAAACGATCGGCTCGAAGAGTACATCGCCACTGTATCATCCACGAGTCGATGAATTGAGAAATAAATTCACCGCAGGGTTCCGTAACTAGTACGAAAGAAGACCCACACGGATCGTAAAACTAAACTCGTGAGCTACAAAAGTGATCCGAAACTCTCCGAAAAGGATCCGAAAGACCCAATAAAGATCCGGGACATTACATCCTCCCCTCCTTTAAGAAATTTCATCCTCAAAATTTAAGGACTAGCAAGGGTAAGCAGGGAAGAACAACCCGACAACCTAACTACGAAACGAACAGACACCAAGAAACAAAACGGCCGACACATCAGGGAGCAGCTTAAACAAGGAAACACAGTCCTCTCAGCTGACAGCCTGACCACATCATCAGCTCAGTGCCAAAGGCGATAGGGAACACCTGGCATACAGGACACCAATGACAGCAATAAACGAGAATCACGAAACCTAACGCCAGCTGAAGAGTGCACTGGTCTTAGCGACTCTGGAAACTGTATACCTGAGATTCCCATGTACTTCACACAACAACGCTCTGATACCAACTGTGGCGACCCGGATCCCGGATACCAGGTATACCCGGTAGGACTACCGAATACACGTGATACCACTTGGAACCCGCGAGGCCTCCCAAGAGCAGTAAAGCTCCGAAGGGAAAAGGATTGTCGTGTAGTACATTAAACTGACAGATATAACAGCAAGCAATTAAATTTCATTAGAACAGGCTACTAAAGTAGCATAAATAAAATTACATTTTAATTAACAAATTTTAAACAATTATATACCTAGAGTCAAGTCCAAAGGAAAGACAGCAAGTCTACCAAGTACAGTCGACAGAAACGAATGATGTACCGGAAAGTCGGGGGAAGCCCGACGGAGGTACCAACTGGCAGCTACGACTCGAACTCCAGGATCCACAGAAGCAGAACGAACACATCACCCCACCTGAAAAGCAGGGGTGAGCCTCGTGTCACTGGCTCAGTAGGGGTCACGCGGATCCCCACTGAAAAACACGTAGTAACACGGAACAATAGGAATAGCAGCGAGGAACAGCACTAGAAAGCTTTAAAAGAAAGGGAAGCAGGAGTAGGGAACAGGTAAGGACGAGGGGAATAACCCGAACAGGCAAGCAGGCCTAGAAAGGGAAAGAGGAGTAAGGAGCAACGAGGAAAAAGGGGAAAAACCACGCACAAACGCCCCAACCTACACCTACAACAGGCATGCAAAAGAAAGTCTAGAAAAGACCTAGACAGGCACAGACCTCGAGTACAGCCACGGAAAGGCCAACCTGGACAGGTCACAACACAGGAAGAGCACGGGAGTCGCGCGCCACGCGACGGAAAAACCCCCGCACCGGGAGAACGGCCAGATGCGTCCACTGACGTCTTACACTGCACCAGAACACCCACCACAAGTGTCCCGACCACCCGCCAAGTGTGACCAACACGGACAAGGCCGAGTCGCAGACCCACGTGGAAACACAGGTACAAGTACTAGTCAGGGTTACGCCCATCGGCGTCAGTCCTCAGCCCCTAACCACGTGTGCACACACCGGCTCCTGCCTAGAGCCAGGCCTCTTGGCTAGTTTTCTCCCCCCGTAGGACGCTACGGTAACCGCAGGAGCCGACGGAAACTAGCTTACAAACCGTATATCAGGGTCACCTTTCGACTGCTGCACGTCTAGGGCTACGCAAGGAAGAAGCTCGAAACGCGGCGCTGAAGTACAGACAGTCAAACATGCACTGTCACCCGTACCTCAAACACCAAAGGTAGCACAGGAAACTACCGACAGACTCGGAAACATAGTCTTAGCCTTCATAGGAGCATCGACCGATGTCCACGGGGAAAGCGGCCAGACCACGGGAGCGACAGACATCACCCTAACATAGACAGACACACACACAGACACGCCACAAAACAACCCCTAACGTCACCTAAGACAGACCCACAACACACGACCACACACCAAAAAGCCCAACGGCCATCACGGCCACAATAGGACTGTAACGGCCTAGCACAGGCGCGTTACACGGGCCTGACGCACCAGGGCGGGCGCGTCAGAGACAACAGGCACAAAGATACAACGCGAGCCACGTAACGCACTAGGGCAGGCGCGTTACAACGGCCTAACGCACGAGCGTAGACGCGTTACGCCCACCTAACGCTTGAGGACAGGCGCGTTACGCCAACCGACCCAAAACTGAAACTCGTACAACAGGACGTAACGGTCCACGGCGGACGCGTTACAGCACTGTGACGCAAGGGGGCAGGGCCGTTAGAGACAGCCGACAAAGCCACCCAACACAACTAAAATGAGTGTAACGGCCTGGGGCAGGCGCGTTACACAAACCTGACGCACCAGGGTGGGCGCATCAGGGGAACCGACTCACCCAAAATGCTAGATGACAAAACAGGCATGACGCATCACCCCGGACGCGTCAGAGAGCTGTGACGCTCCTCCCCTGGGCCGTCACACTCCCAAAACCACGAAGAACTAAAAACGCCCAGACACTGTGACGGTCTGTCGTAGGGCCGTCAGAGACATGTGACGGTCTCTGAAATAACCGCTACACCGGTCACGGCGAGAAAATAGTGGAAACCTCAAATCGGGCCGTTCCACGCCCCATTCACGCCGAAGCGCAGAGGAAACAAACCTAGACGATGAAAAACAACTCTAGGAGGCTCAAAAGCCCACATGCAAACCCTAAAACAAGAGATCGGGGTGATTTCATCAAATCGACCCAAAGTGGGTCACCGAGGTTCCCGGACTCCTACCAGCCTCGAATGACAACCGATCGACACGAAACTTACGTGAATAGGATCCAGACATCCCAACGGTCAGTTTGACACTAACCACATCACAAATGGTTGCCGTTTTCCAGTGAACCCTAAAAACCCCCAAAACTACGGTTTTCACTAAACCGGCCCGATCTCCCCCAATCGAGCACCAAACAACGCACAGAAGCAGGGAAAACGTGCAGAAGGAAGTGGCGGTCCATCTCCCTACCTCCACCGAAGAAACCATGCCCTGAAGGGACTAAACCACGCCGAAAACCACCGAATCATGAAAGACGCCCTCTCGGAATCCACTGAGGGATCGCGCCCACCACGCTCCATCCGCTGCTCCTTCCCGCGAACCGATCACTCGAGCGCGTCCACGCCTCAGCCAGCTCCGCAACGGTGCGCACCCCGCGCCGAACGACCAGAGACGGGAGAGAACGGAGTGAGATAGCGTGAAGTTGAAAATGAGCAAGAGAGATAGTGGAATTGAATTTATAGAAAGAAATTATGAAATTTTCCTAATTTCCGAAAAATCCGATTTTTGGCCCGGTCTCAGAAAAATACACAAAAATAGTCAAAACGATCGGCTCGAAGAGTACATCGCCACTGTATCATCCACGAGTCGATGAATTGAGAAATAAACTCACCGCAGGGTTCCGTAACTAGTACGAGAGAAAGACCCACACGGATCGTAAAACTAAACTCGGGAGCTACAAAAGCGATCCGAAACTCTCCGAAAAGGATCCGAAAGACCCAATAAAGATCCGGGACATTACATCCTCCCCTCCTTTAAGAAATTTCATCCTCAAAATTTAAGGACTAGCAAGGGTAAGCAGGGAAGAACAACCCGACAACCTAACTACGAAACGAACAGACACCAAGAAACAAAACGGCCGACACATCAGGGAGCAGCTTAAACAAGGAAACACAGTCCTCTCAGCTGACAGCCTGACCACATCATCAGCTCCAGTGCCAAAGGCGATAGGGAACACCTGGCATACAGGACACCAACGACAGCAATAAACGAGAATCACGAAACCTAACGCCAGCTGAAGAGTGCACTGGTCTTAGCGACTCTGGAAACTGTATACCTGAGATTCCCATGTACTTCACACAACAACGCTCTGATACCAACTGTGGCGACCCGGATCCCGGATACCAGGTATACCCGGTAGGACTACCGAATACACGTGATACCACTTGGAACCCGCGAGGCCTCCCAAGAGCGGTAAAGCTCCGAAGGAAAAAGGATTGTCGTGTAGTACATTGAACTGACAGATATAACAGCAAGCAATTAAATTTCATTAGAACGGGCTGCTAAAGTAGCATAAATAAAATTACATTTTAATTAACATATTTTAAACAATTATATACCTAGAGTCAAGTCCAAAGGAAAGACAGCAAGTCTACCAAGTACAGTCGACAGAAAAGAAAGATGTACCGGAAAGTCGGGGGAAGCCCGACGGAGGTACCAACTGGCAGCTACGACTCGAACTCCAGGATCCACGGAAGCAGAACGAACACATCACCCCACCTGAAAAGCAGGGGTGAGCCTCGTGTCACTGGCTCAGTAGGGGTCACGCGGATCCCCACTGAAAAACACGCAGTAACACGGAACAACAGGAACAGCAGCGAGGAACAGCACTAGAAAGCTGTAAAAGAAAGGGAAGCAGGAGTAGGGAACATGTAAGGACGAGGGGAATAACCCGAACAGGCAAGCAGGCCTAGAAAGGGAAAGAGGAGTAAGGAGCAACGAGGAAAAAGGGGAAAAACCACGCACAAACGCCCCAACCTACACCTACAACAGGCATGCAAAAGAAAGTCTAGAAAAGACCTAGACAGGCACAGACCTCGAGTACAGCCACGGAAAGGCCAACCTGGACAGGTCACAACACAGGAAGAGCACGGGAGTCGCGCGCCACACGACGGAAAAACCCCCGCACCGGGAGAACGGCCAGATGCGTCCACTGACGTCTTACACTGCACCAGAACACCCACCACAAGTGTCCCGACCACCTGCCAAGCGCGACCAACACGGACAAGGCCGAGTCACAGACCCACGTGGAAACACAGGTACAAGTACTAGTCAGGGTTACGCCCGTCGGCATCAGTCCTCAGCCCCTAACCACGTGTGCACACACCGGCTCCTGCCTAGAGCCAGGCCTCTAGCTAGTTTTCTCCCCCCGTAGGACGCTACGGTAACCGCAGGAGCCGACGGAAACTAGCTTACAAACCGTATATCGGGGTCACCTTTCGACTGCTGCACGTCTAGGGCGACGCAAGGAAGAAGCTCGAAACGCGGCGCTGAAGTACAGATAGGATAACATGCACTATCACCCGTACCTCAAACCCCAAAGGCAGCACAGGAAACTGCCGACAAACTCAGAAACGTAGTCTTAGCCTTCAGAGGAGGATCGACCGATGTCCACGGGGAAAGCGGCCAGACCACGGGAGCGACAGACATCACCCTAACATAGACAGACACACACACAGACACGCCACAAAACAACCCCTAATGTCACCTAAGACAGACCCATAACACACGACCACACACCAAAAAGCCCAACGGCCATCACGGCCACAACAGGACTGTAACGGCCTAGCACAGGCGCGTTACACGGGCCTGACGCACAAGGGCGGGCGCGTCAGAGACAACAGGCACAAAGATACAATGCGAGCCATGTAACGCACCAGGGCAGGCGCGTTACAACGGCCTAACGCACGAGCGCAGACGCGTTACGCCCACCTAACGTGTGAGGACAGGCGCGTTACGCCAACTGACCCAAAACTGAAACTCGGACAAGCAGCACGTAACGGTCGACGGCGGACACGTTACAGCACTGTGACGCAAGGGGGCAGGGCCGTTAGAGATAGCCGACACAGCCACCCAACACAACTAAAATAGAGTGTAACGGCCTGGGGCAGGCGCGTTACACAAACCTGACGCACCAGGGCGGGCGCATCAGGGGAACCGACTCACCCAAAACGCTAGACGACAAAACTGGCATGACGCATCACCCCGGACGCGTCAGAGAGCTGTGACGCGCCTCCCCTGGGCCGTCACACTCCCAAAACCACGAAGAACTAAAAATGCCCAGACACTGTGACGGTCTATCGTAGGGCTGTCAGAGACATGTGACGGTCTCTGAAACGACCGCTACACCGGTCACGGCGAGAAAATAGTGGAAACGTCAAATCGGGCCGTTCCACGCCCCATTCACGCCGAAGCGTAGGGGAAACAAACCTAGACGATGAAAAATAACTCTAGGAGGCTCAAAAGCCCACATGCAAACCCTAAAACAAGTGATCGGGGGTGAGGGGGAGGGGATGCACGCGGGGGGGGGGGGGGGGGGGGGGGCGCCGGAGCCGGAGGGGAGAGGGGGAGGGGATGCGCGCGGGGGGGGGGGGGGGGGGCGCCGGAGCCGGAGGGGAGAGGGGGAGAGGGACGGGGCTGCGCGCGGGGGGGGGGGGGTGCCGGAGTCGGGGGGAGGGGATTCGTGCGGGGGGGGGGGCGCCGGAGCCGGAGGGGAGAGGGGGAGGGGCGGGGCTGCGCGCGGGGGGGGGGGGGGGGGTGCCGGAGCCGGAGGGGGGGGATCTGCCGGGGAGGGGGGATCCGCCGGGGAGGGGGGGAACGGTCGGGCGGGGGAGGGGGACGAGCCACAGGGGAGGGGACGCACGGGAGAGAAGAGAACGGTTTCAAAAAAAAAACTGGTCAGGAGTTATTTTTTTTTGAGAAAGATTTGTACGTGAGTTGGTTCTCTCCCTAAAAATTAGGAGAGTAGTACCAAACACCCATGATTAAAATTTCTCTCTAAGGAAAGCCCAATGCAACCCTAAAACAAGTGATCGGGGTGATTTCATCAAATCGACCCAAAGTGGGTCACCGAGGTTCCCGGACTCCTACCAGCCTCGAATGACAACCGATCGACACGAAACTTACGTGAATGGGATCCAGACATCCCAACGGTCAGTTTGACACTAACCACATCACAAATGGTTTCCGTTTTCCTGTGAACCCTGAAAACCCCAAAAACTACGGTTTTCACTAAACCGGCCCGATCTCCCCCGATCGAGCACCAAACAACGCACAGAAGCAGGGAAAACGTGCAGAAGGAAGTGGCGGTCCATCTCCCTACCTCCACCGAAGAAACCGTGCCCCGAAGGGACTAAACCATGTCGAAAACCACCAAATCACGAATGACGCCCTCTCGGAATCCACCGGGAGATCGCGCCCACCACGCTCCATCCGCTGCTCCTTCCCGCGAACCGATCACTCGAGCGCGTCCACACCTCAGCCAGCTCCGCAACGGTGCGCGCCCCGCGCCAAACGGACCAGAGACGGTAGAGAACGGAGTGAGATAGCGTGAAGTTGAAAATGAGCAGGAGAGATAGTGGAATTGAATTTATAGAAAGAAATTTGGAAATTTTCCTAATTTCCGAAAAATCTGATTTTTGGCCCGGTCTCAGAAAAATACACAAAAATAGTCAAAACGATCGGCTCGAAGAGTACATCGCCACTGTATCGTCCACGAGTCGATGAATTGAGAAATAAACTCACCGCAGGATTCCGTAACTAGTACGAGAGAAAGACCCACACGGATCGTAAAACTCAACTTGGGAGCTACAAAAGCGATCCGAAACTCTCCGAAAAGGATCCGAAAGACCCAATAAAGATCCAGGGCATTACATTAGCTTTCCCAAAAGATTGATTATACTTGCTGAAAAATATGTCATCATCATATTTCATTAATTGGCATATGTGCATGTCATGCCCAACTCTCCCACAATAAAAACAAGTGGGTCTCTTCCTACCAAAATTTTTCCTGTTGTTTACATGTGTAGAGGTATAGGGAAAACGAGAATTAACAGTTGATGGATTGTTATGTGTGTGTGAACACTCTCCCTGATGTGGTGAACTCTTAACAAGCATAGTGAAAACCATTCGTGTTGCCATGCATGAAATTTAAAATTTTCACAACTTGTTTCTCCTTTCCTTTCAACATCTTTTCAATTTCAATTATAAGACTTCCATTTTTACTGTTCAGTTCTTCTTTGATTTTCTCACTTTCAATCAGCTTAACATTCAATTCTTCCAACTCCTTTTTCAACAAGTCATGCTTTTCTTGGATTTCATCTTTGATTTTAAAAGTATTTTTCTTTTCTACTTCGAAGCATGTGATTTCATCTTCAAACAAAACTAACTTTGATTCCAAAGTGTCATTGGCATTTTTGCAATTTTTGACTTGTATTTCAAACAAACTATATTTCTCACATGAATTAGATGAATGTACTATTTCTTGGATTTTCTTCTTCAAGGTTTTATTCTCATTTTTCATTTTTTTGTATTTTTCATACAATTCTTCATATGCAAGTTCTCATTGTTCATTTGTGATAAACTCTGAGTCAGAGATTACCTGTTCCTGATCGCTCCTGGCCATGAGACACATGTTCTTTACTAGCTCTTCAATATCTTCTTCTTCATCGGACCTAGGCTCATCCTCGTCCTCGTCGCTCCACGTAGCCTTCATTGCTTTCGATTTCTTGCCCTTTACCATCTTGCCTTTCTTTTTCTGCAATTCGGGGCATTTACCTCGCATGTGCCCCATCTTCTTACTCTCATAGCACATAACTTTAGCCGCTTTGAGTGGTTCATTCCTTTGCTTTGGCTGCTTCTTTCCTTTCTTGAATTTTCCGCCAAATCTTCTCCTTTGGCACAGAAATTGTCTAACTCTTCTTGTTAGCATGGAAACTTCTTCATCGTCTGTGGTTCCCATTGAATCCTCATGGCTTGAGATGGACTCTGGGTATGCTTTCAAAGCGATTGGCTTTTTCTTCCTTGTGTCCTCTTTCGTCCTCTTTATATTAATCTCATAGGCCATTAAGGACCCTATGAGCGCATCCATGGTGAGAGTAGACAAATCTTTAGAATCCTCTATCACGGTCGCCTTGGTGTGCCAGCTTGGTGATAGGGACCTCAGCACTTTCCTTACCAAATCGGTGTCCTTAAACTCTCTTTCGAGTGATTTCTTCCTCTTTCATATGAAATAGCTCGTAATCTCGGATCAACATGTTTGCCTTTGTCTTCTTCACCTTTGTGGTACCTTCATAAATTAACTTGAGCTTATCCCACATTTCTTTAGCACTGCTGCACATGGAGACACGAGCATATTCATTCGGGAGAATAGCACACTAAATAATATTTAAAGCATTAAAATTCACAGTTACTTTCTTAATACTATCGTCATCCCACATATCTTCATCTGGGTGTAAAACATACGGACCATTCCTAATGACAGTCCATATTTCATGACTTTGAGCACATAGAAAGACAGTCATCCTATTCTTCCAATAGGGGTAGTTACTACCATCAAAGAAGGGTGGCCTATGAATAGAATGTCCTTCGGGCATTAACCCCTTGTTAAGATTGTTAGCCATTCCTAACATATCTCTCTAAACTGCTAGGTTTCTAGATGAAAACAGAGCCGAGACTCTTATACCAATTATTGGCCTGGTTAGGAGGCAATCGAGAGGGGGGGGGTGAATTGATTGCCCACCCTTTAGAGCAATTTTTGACTTAATTAAAATGATGGAAGAAAAACACAAATGCACTTTCAATAAACTGCAGAGATGATAATATAAAATGATGAATCTCACTAAATCATGCTTGATTAAAGTACTGAAATGTTCAGCAAGCAAGCACTCACAGCTTCACAATGCAAGACGATAATCACTCGGATGAAGATAAATGTGCGGACAGTTGATAAACACTCAGCTCACCGAATCACACTCGTATATGAATGGGTGATATAGACAAGCAACCACACAGAGCAAACCACGGAACAAGCAGTTTTTAGGTGGTTCGGACTCACCCAAGTGACGTCCTACGTCCACCCCTCTCAACCCGAGAGGATTTCACTATAAACGCTGCACGACGGCAGCAAACCACCACACACACGGGCGCGACGGCCCACACACGTGCGTTCTCGCACGACGATGAGAAATCGCACACACACGGAGCAAGCTCCAAAATAGTTTAAGACAAACAAAGATGGAAAATACAAAGCCCAGTCTGAGAATGAAAATCTAAGCTCAAAATATGATAACCAACATGATCTTCCCCATACATCATCAACCAAACACAGAGATTAGAGAAGGGAGCACTAGAATGATAGAATCGAGAGATGGAAGAAGCCGGTGTTGAAGATTGGTGTGCCCGAGGCAGTGGACGAAGAGGACGCCGACTGCGGCCTCCATATCTTGGCTCGGGCTCGTGAGGGAACAATCTCGACATTGCCTTCCTTCTCCCCCAGTGGAGTGCAAAGGCCCTTTCCTCTCCTTTTTCAACCTGCAAGAAGATGAACTCGTTAGAAAATCTCAAGGTGTTCTCCCGATCGGACCAAGGCGGCCATAAATACTCAAGAGAAAACAAAACATTAAGACATAAAAGCCCTTGCCAAAGCCTCTTCATACCACTCACAATAGATGGTGAATGCCCCAAGGCCAAAATAGTAAAAAACCAAGGCAAACGGATCTCAAATAAATGGGTTTGCAACCGGATCCGAATTCACGATCGAGACGCTCAGAACAAGTGTCGACTCAAGGAGTCGACTCTTGCTTCACGAGTGTTCTGCCAGAACACTTAAAATCAACACATAGGAAACAAGTGTCGACTCATTGAGTCGACACTTTTTCCCAAGCGTTCTGACCGGAGAAGAAAACATCATTCATGGTGAAAAGTGTCGACTCTTGAGGTCGACACATTTTCACGAAGCTTCTGGCAGCACGAAGAATGACAAGACTCACCTGTAAGTGTCGACTCATGAGGTTGACACTTTTTCGCGAGGCTTCTGACTTCGCAAAACAAAATGACCCTGGAGAAAGTGTCAACTCTAGGAGTCGACACTTTCTGCCAGCGTTTGTAAAAACAATGCACAGCAGAAAGGTGTAAACTAAGTGTCGACTTCTAGAGTCGACACTTTACCTGACATGATTGAAAACTTGATAAAATCAATTGAAGCACCACAAAATCTAAAACAACCATTAAGACCTATCAAATAAACATTTATAAGAGATATTGTCATGTGTAAAACTAGATTTGAATCTATAACATTCCATCCACATTGAAATCCAATTAAATAAATATGTGTTCTTACCATGATTTCCAAGATTTGAGTGAAAATTCCACAATGAACCTGCACTTATGCAAATTGTCATTCATTTCTAACTTCAACCACAGCAAATGAAATCCTCAAGCACTTCAAGCATAGCAAATGAAATGCTCAACAATGTCTGTGCACAATGCACATCCATTTGAGCTTGGTTTTAACAATTAGCATGCTATCCAAGTTTAAGACTGACAGAGCTCACCTACACCAATCATACAACCAGCAAAATATTCATAGGAGCAAATGTTCAAGCAAAATACACTATGAAACCAAATTCAGTTAAGTGAAGCTCACTTCTATCTATGAGAAAACTGAACTTAACTCAATCATCCACAAGCTATTCAAAGCTCATTCTCATCAAAGATCTATCAATGCAAATCAGAGAGATGATATCAAAAAGACTTTTTCATACAATGTCTTCGTCAAAACAGCCCGGGGCACAACAAGGTCGACAGTTGTCCCCAGTCCTCCACCAGGGACGGAGTCAAGAATAAATGAGCAACATGGTCAGAAGTTACTTTAGGGGTCTGGGAAACCCCTCACTAGGCCAGCAACGACTACTCTAGGCGGCTGTGGCTAAAGAGGAAGATCGCCTGCCTCGGCAGTTGAAGAAGAAGAAGAAAGAGGAATGATCTCATTTGTCAATGACAATGGGTATGAAGACGGCCCAGACTACGAGGCCAATGAAGCCCCTCCCCGTCGGGAGGAGAAAAGAAGAACATATGTGTTTGAGAGATTAACCTTCCCCGGTCGAACAAAGAGGAAGGTCTACAGACAGAAGAAAATGATGCATGTCTTTGCCTGCAACATGGCCAGACTGGTCAGTAAATACGGGAGTATACCCGAAGAACCCCAAGAGCTGGTCCGATTAGCCGATAGGCTAGGGCCGAATACCAGAAGGACTGAAGCCACGAGGGAAATGCTGAGAGCGGCAAAGGGAAAACAAGTACTCGCTGAGGGGGTCACTACATTGACTGCCAATGTAGTAACAACTAAAGAAGATGAGGTGCTCCTAACGACCTCGCTTGAAGGCTCTTCGGGGGAGACAGCTGAAGGCATCCCCAGTACAGCAACCATGGATCCATCGGTATTGATGCTGCTACAAAAATATCAACAGGAGATAGAACTCCTGATAAAGCAACTCCATGAGAAGGCGGAACAAACCTCAGCATCCAAGCAGTCTAAGATGCAAGCCGAATTGTCACGAGGAGGTGTCAACCCGTGCGATTTTCCACCATTATACACTCTGCCCTAGCCAGCAGAGCATAGTCAGGCGGCTACCCAGCAACGTGCACCCCAGTCGCTGCTATCGCCAATGCTGCCTCAAGTGCACCAGGCACTTTCATTGTCGCGTCCTCCACCGCAGGCGATCGCCCTAGTCACTCCATATCTGCAACCAGCACATTTCTACCCCGAGCCGGTTGACCCAGTCACTGTGAACAAGTTGATGGTGGAAAGAATGATCGAACAGAAGCTTGCCAAAAGGAGTGAGGGCGATTACGTTACATTTGATGCTTATCGGGTGCCATACCCACCGCATTATGCAGCCAAGCGGCTCCCTCTGGGGATTAGTAAGCCTCCAAAATTTGACAAATTCAATAGGCAGGGGTCCCCGAAAGAACATATTGCATACTACATGACCGTCATGGGTGATCTAGCTGCAGATGAGTCGTATTTGCTAAAATTCTTCGGGTCCTCATTAACGGGGCTCACGTTTGAATGGTAGTCTAGCCTTTCGGCCGGGTCAATCAATGACTGGTCAGACATGCAAAAGAAGTTCAGGGAGAGTTTTCATGTCACTGAGAGAGAAATCACGGTGGCTGAACTTTACTCAACAAGATAAAGGTCGGATGAAATGGTCCTTGAATATATTAAGAGGTGGAGGAACCTCGGAATGAGATGCAAGCGTCCCCCACATCAGGAGCACGCTGTACAAATTTATAAACAGAACCTCAGGAGGGAGGTACTGGAAAAGATGATTGGCATGGAAATCCGGTCATTCGACCGTTTGAACAATGTGGTAGCCAAAATTGAAGCTTTCCTGGCGAGGCATGCCTCTACACCAGCCAATGTCGCTATGCAAAAGATGAAGGCAGCAGAGCGACTCTCGGCGCCTAAAGAAGCAAATACCCTTGATATTAAAGCATTTGAACAGCATAGAGATAAGGGCAAGAAGGCAGATGCCCCTCAGCCTGATAAAATAGAAGCAAAGAGGGAGGGTCCCTCTCTCAGAGACAAAATGAAGAAGGCTTACTCTTTCCCGAAAGAGAAGACTAAAGTTCTATTTGACTGGGTTACCCAGTATGACAAGATCACACTGCCTGAGCCAAAAAGGGTGAAAGACTTGAAAAGAAGAGACAGTCCAAGATTCTGCCCCTACCATTAAATGCCGGTACATCCGATTGAAAACTACTATGTGCTCAAGGATGTCATCGAGGGCTTGATAAGAAAGGGTGAACTCGAGATAGGGGAGTACAAAGTTGATCCTCCGCAGCCTCATGAAACCCCAATGAATCGGGCAGCTGCCAATATGGTATCTCAATATCAGGCATTGCCAGAAGAAGTTGCAAAGTCCAGCACCCAACATGCTTATGAGGCGTGTTTCCTGGCTCCCCTGAAAGAGCAACCGGGATGGCAGTAGGTCCCTACAAAAAACAAGAAGAAGCTTCTGTCTTGCCCAGCAGCAGGGGTACATATCCGTGGTGTGACATCACGACCAGCTCTACCGACACCAGCATTAGTCTATTTGAATCAGCTGGCAATGATCAGAATACCCACTCACAATCGGAATAGACAAACTCCGTTGCCAGTGAACAAAGAAATCAACCCCAAAATCTGACGACTTCAAGCCTACATTAACGTGCTAGATG
Organism: Amorphophallus konjac; assembly: GCA_022559845.1. Lineage (NCBI taxonomy): Eukaryota > Viridiplantae > Streptophyta > Magnoliopsida > Alismatales > Araceae > Amorphophallus > Amorphophallus konjac. Next base: position 449,842,446 of record CM040118.1, read on the forward strand.
AATATGAATAGCCCAGGTTGCAGCCCTTGCTAATAAGAGACCATGTCCCATGGGAAGAATTGGAACAGCTCTCTCTGGATCAGAGGGAAGAACCAGACAAAGTAGCAAAAGAAGATGACAGCCTGTTCTGGGGGCAGGTGCCATCAAAGAAAAAATAAACGAAGAAAAGAAAGGCCTGCAGGACCAAGAAGGAGATGGTACTCTCTTGCAATACTCTCTCTTCCCTTTTCAACCTGCCCAGTGAGGAAGATGAAGAAGAGATATGCTTTGCGCCCACAGCTAAGGTTATCCAGGTCGAAGCCATGACTGCTGCTCATGCAACTCGATCGGGCCAAAAATGGGGGCGCCAGCTGCCCGCTAACTGTAACATTATCTTCAGAGGGGAGCAACCCTACAAGATACCCTCTCTAGAGGTCAGGGGAGTTCAAATCCCTCCTCCGCCAGGACTGTACAATCAAAGTGGGGGCAACGGTGGTGTCCCTTCCTTTATTGAATTTCTGAAGATGTCTAAGGGCAAGCAATCGTGCCAGGGAACTAACTCTGCAACAGGGGGCACCCTCCCACAGCTTAACCAACCTTCTAGTGCGCCAGATGAAGATGAGACTAGCCCAACAGCATATACCAAGGGACAGCAAGGGGATGACACCCAGTAAAAAGGTGCAGACTCAGAGTCTGATGAAGCAGGACCATCAGGGACTACGCCACAAGAATCTTCTAGGCCGAGATGGGTGGAGGAGATGAAATTATCAAATGTCCGAGCTGGAAGCAGGATAATGAAGCTGCTGAAGAAGCTCTCGACAAGGTTCACCATCTCGGATATCATCTCCCTGAGTGAAGAAACATGGCAAGCAATTATCACTGCTCTGCAGACTCCTGCCCAGTATGAAGCCTGTTTGGTGGAGGCACTATCGGAAGCAAATGTAACCTTCACCCAAGAAGACATGCTACTTCCTACCGTCAGTCACAATAGACCATTGTACATGAGGAGACAGCTAAATGGCCAGCAGTTGAACAAAATCCTGGTGGATTCCGGAGCAACCATCAATATTCTTCCATATAGGATTTACCATAGGTATTACTTTGATGTGCGCCTCGACAAAGTCAGAGATATACGTATCGCCGACTTCAATCAAAAATTTGAAGTGCCATTGGGAGTGGCGGAATTCACCCTCACCATGGCAGATTTCACCAGGAGAGTGCAGTTTCATGTTATCAACTCCAGCACCTCGTACAAAGCATTGCTCGGCTTCCCCTGACTGCATGAGAATTTAGTGGTGCCATCTACACGGCACCAATGCCTCAAATATAATCACGATGGAAAGGAATAGAGGATATTTTCCGACCTCCATCCATTCGAAGTGTTTGAATGTCATCTTCTAGATGCCTCTCTATATGTGGAGCAGTCACAAAAGATCTCCGAAGCAAATGCCCTTGCCAAGGAAGCAGAGAACTCCTCTGGCGGCGACTGGTTTCCACCACCGCCACCGCCACCGGGATATGTGAGTCGCAAGATAGTGTCACACATTGCCAGCACAGGGGATGTGGGCAGAGCTGCACCTCCTGCCAGTTACCCTGAAGTAAATAAAGCCGAGCTTGAAAAACACCACGGCCATATCAAGATTCTGGAAGGCCTTATCAAGCCAATAGTCGGCCTTGACCTTCCCACTGTTGAGCCTCTCAAAACACTAGAGTTAGCCCAGTCTGAAGGCCTCAACAGTCTATTTTATGCGGCTGAATAACATGCTGTGCAGGAGGACACCGATTGTCACCTTCTTGAAGATCTAGAAAATACGACAGTCCCTATTCAAGGGCTAACATTTACAAAAGATAAGGTAGAGAAGATGTTCAGAAAGTAGCACATCCCCTCTAGCCAACCTCGAAAAGAAAAAGAAGCATTTACAAAGCTTTGGTATCCTGCTAGCCTGGACAAGGAGCTGAGGCGTGTTTCCCAACATCTGAGATTGGGCTTTACCCTTGAAGAATACTATTACAGTGGGCGATATGAAGTGGATACCATCTCCACTTTCTTTTCAGCCAAAGATAGTTCACCGAGGGCAACGTATGATGAATACCTGGCAGAAGCTGAATATGCTCGGCCACCTCGACCAGGGGGAGCAGAACCAGAAGCTATGACTTCCTGCAAATGCTGGGAGCAAGTTCATTGTCATTGTGAAGAAACGGCTTTACAAGCCAAGTTTGATACTGCAAGCAACAGCGAGGCCGAAGACACTGAAGGAGGGACTTCCCCCTCCTGCAGCCCTCCCTTGGCAGTGATATCAGCACCCCTCAGACCGATCAAAGAAGTTTCTATTGAAACCGATCAGGAAATATCTGTTGCTAAAGCTATAACCAAGAAAGAACAAGTCACCTCCACTGAAGACATGGCGATTCAAGGCATATTGGAAGCAAAATCTCCCCCATGCATTGCGGAGTTGGAACACTATTCCTTTGAGACAGCAGCAAGCAAAGGCCAGCCTCTCCAAGCTGTTAGCACATCAGCTGAAGTCGAAGCCGCAAATGGTCCGCTGATTAAACAGCTTGCACTGCCATCACTGGCTAAATTTGAAGCTCCCGATGAGGTCTGGGGGCAATAGAATGAAAAGGTCAAGGTGCTCGAACTTGAAGATGATATCCCAGACTTCATTGACCTTCAACCGGCGCCCCCCGAAATTGAAGACGGAGGCCAAGCCATAGTCAATGAGCTAATAGAAATTAACCTGGGGAGTAAGGATGATCCTAGGCCGACCTTCCTCAGTGCCCAACTCTCCGCGGAAGAACAGAAGTTGTACATCCAGTTGCTACAAGAATTCTGGGACTACTTTACCTGGAGGTATAAGGAGATGTCAGGGCTCAGCCTGCAGTTTCGCAACATGAGTTGGCTATAAACCCTGAAGTGGAGCCAGTGAAGCAGTCGCCACGGCGCATGAGGCCAGAGCTCATCACCCAAATATGCAAAGAAGTGGACAAACTCATTGATGTGGGTTTTGTTAAAGAGAACCAATATACTACTTGGCTAGCCAACATTGTACCCATAAAGAAGAAAAATGGGCAGATCTGATATGCGTGGATTTTCGAGATCTGAATAAGGCGTGTCCAAAAGATGACTTTCCGGTACCAATAACGGAAGTCATGATTGATGCTACAACTGGTCACGAGGCCCTGTCATTTATGGATGGATCGTCCGGTTATAATCAAATATGGATCGCGGAACATGACCGGGTCCATACTACCTTCCGAACCCCAAAGGCATCTACCACTATAAGAGGATGCCATTCGGATTAAAGAACGCTGGCACAACTTACGAGTGAGCAATGACCAGAATCTTTGATGAACTGCTCTACCACAAAGTTGAGTGATACATAGATGATCTGGTAATCAAAATCAGAAGGAAGGAAGACCACCTGCAGGACCTCTGAGTCATATTTCAGAGGCTCGGGTAATATGAGTTAAAGATGAACCCCATGAAGTGCGCCTTCGGAGTATCCAGTGGCAAATTCTTGGGTTTCATTATCAGATATCGGGGGATTGAAATAGACCCCACGAAGATCAGAGCAATTCAAGAGTTACCTTCGCCAAAGAACCTCTCCGAGCTAAGGTCCCTGCAAGGCCGTCTGGCTTATATCCGACGGTTCATATCTAATTTGTTGAGATGGTGTCACCCCTTTCACAAATTAATGATGAAAGATGTTCCCTTCTATTGGGATGAAGACTGCTAGACAGCTTTTGATAAACTGAAAGATTATCTGAAGACTCCTCCTATGCTTGGTGCACCGATAAAAGGACGGCCGTTGATTCTATACATTACGGCCACACATTATTCTCTGGGGGCAATGCTGGCCCAAAATAATGAAGAAGGAAAAGAACTAGCCCTCTACTATCTTAGTCGAAGGCTGGTCAGAACTGAAGAGAAATACACTTTCATTGAGAAGGTTTGCTTGGCGCTGGTCTTCGCGGTTAAGAAACTTCGCCATTATATGTTGTCGCATGAAGTAAAGCTAATATCCAAGGCGGATCCGCTAAACTATATTCTATCCCAACAGGCACTCAAACGCCTCTTAGACAAATGGGCAGTGATTCTTATGGAGTTTGACATCTCCAATGTGTCTCAAAAATCTGTCAAAGGCCAGGCCATTGCAAACTTCTTCACCGTGCGCCCTGTGCCTGAAGACTCTCTACTAGTGACTAAGCTTCCTGAAGATGAGACTCTGGAGGCAGACCAAGTGCAGCATACTTTATGGCATTTGTACTTCAATAGTGCATCTAGAATTGATACTCTAGTAACTGGGTCTGTCAAAGTCAGAGCCGATGCTGTCATAGTCCTAAAATCTCCCGAAGGGGAGGTTATATACACCTCCTGCTCGATAAACAAGCCCTACACAAACAACGAGGCAGAGTATGAAGCCTTGATTATTGGGCTGCAAATTGCCTTGTCTATGGAGATCCAGATACTCAAGGCATTCGGAGACTCCATGCTAGTCATAAAACAAGTGGAAGGGTAGTTCGAGGTGCGAAAGTCAGAACTCTTTCCATACCACTAGTCGGTGCTGTGCTTGATGGCAGAGTTCTACTTGATTGAAGTCAAACACATTAATCGAGGACAAAACACTCAGACAGATGCCCTCGCAAAGCTGGCTAGTTCCTTAGCACTCCCGCCGGACGCGAACTTGAATATAACCATCATCAACAAACGCCAGGTCCCCAACATGATAGAGGTCCTGGCCAATGAAGAAGAAAATGAAGTAATGGTTGTGGAAGAAATGAAACAGCCTGATTGGCGAGAGCACCTCCTGCATTGGTTCCCGCACCAATAGCTACCAAAGGAGAAAGAACAAAAGATGAAGTTGCTAAGAATCAAAGATTCCAACGAGATAAGGAGCAGAACTTTATTTCGAATAATGGCAGACGCCTAGAAGAAAGTTCTACTCTGCTACTTGTCTATGGATGAAGCACGACAGGTGATGAAAGAGGTCCATGTCGGGTCAGCCAGGGCACATCAGGCAGGGCCGAAAATTAAAATTGAAGTAAAGAAATTGGGCTATTACTGGCCCACTATGTTCGATGACCGCTGCAAATTCGCCAAGTCATGCCAAAAATGTCAAGAACACGCCACCGTGCCTAGAAGGCCACCGCCCCACCATCCCTAGTTGGTCGTTCGCCCAGTGGGGCATGGACGTGGTGGGCCCTTTGCCAGCATCTTCATCAGGATGTAAATATATTTTAGCAGCCACATACTACTTTTCCAGATGGGCGGAGGCTGTGGCACTAAGAGAAGTAACGGGGGAGCTGGTCACCAGATTCTTCCGTCAGAATATAATATTTCGGTTCGGAGTCCCTAGCCAAATTATTTTTGACAACGGCAACCATTTCAGAAACCAGAAGGTGTACAGGTTGGCTGATAAATACAAAATTGATTGGAGGACATCATCCCCATACAATCCTCAAGCAAATGGGCTTGCTGAAGCATTCAATAAAACCCTCTGCACCTTGCTAGCAAAGACAGTTAATTCTAGCAGAAGGGACTGGGAAGAAAAGATGTACGAAGCACTATGGGCTTAACGTACTGTTTATAAAACCCCATCGATTGCTCGCCATTCTCCTTGGTATATGGGTAAGAGGTAGTAGTATCGATTGAATTAGAAGTCCCATCCCTTCGGGTCGCCATCCAACAAGGCCTGGTCAAATGCGAACAAACACACATAGAAAGAAGACTCGAGGAGCTCGCTGGGCTTGAAGGAAGGCACCTCCAGGCACAACAGAACATTCAATTATACCAAGCTCGCATGGCCCGTGCTTTTCATAAGTTGGTCAAGGAGTGAGAATTCAATAAAGGTGACCTAGTCATGGTCAAAAAAAGAGAAGAAATGGCCTCTAACCCCAAAAAGTTGGTAAACTCGGTGAGACCCTATGTTGTCCAGCGAGTCTATAAGGGTGGTGCCTACGTTCTCGTGGACCACAAGGGGGTAGTTTAATTCTCCCCTCTCAATGGAAAACACCTAAAGTTGTATCATGCAGCCTTGCCGGCATTCGAAGAATGATCGAAATGTAACTTGGTCTGGTGGCACTCCGCCCCGGCCGAGCTCTCCAAAATATGTAGCCGGCTCAACTAATAATGATAACGAGAACTCCACATAGTCCCACAGGGCCACCTTTACATCCACTACCATCTTGGACCTTACGTCCACATTGGTGCATAAACCATGTCCTCTTGCGTTGGCATTATCTTCTTGACCAACGAATAAACCCTCTACCGGTGCAAGACTTCGTGCCCTGGCCAACATCTACAGGTTAGCCCGTCATTCTCTATGTTAAAAAAAATGAGGCTTAAAATAGAGGTTCCTCGCCAGACTTGGTCAGACATCCTGGACAAGGGCAAAAATGGCTATGACCCAGCTATAGCGAAAACCCAAGGGGGCGCTGTAGGCAAAATTGGATACCCCGCCACGTGAAAACCCGAGAGGGCGCGTGGGCAAAAGCAAGAGGGGGCTGGCTCCGTCGAAAACCCAAAAGGACGCTTGGGCCAGTAATGTGGTAACCAAAGTTCTTTTCCTTATTCATCCCTTTGAAAATTCTGAACAGGACGTTCATCACAAGTCCCACCAAAAATCTACTTGAACATACGATTAACCCTGGACCTTTCATCCTCATTAATGATTAAACCTATCTTTGCTTCTGCATTTAGCCAATGCCGATGAACAAACCAAACGCTGATCCTCGTCATCGTCAGTGAGATCGGCCAATATACCATCCTCGTTAATGATTAAACCTATCTTTGCTTCGGTATTTAACCAATGTCGATAAACAAACCAACGCTGATCCTCGTCATCATCGTTGAGATCTGTGAACATACTGTTAACCCGGACCTTTCATCCTTGTTAATGATTAAATCTATCTTTGCTTCAGTATTAACCAATGTCGATGAACAAACCAACGCTGATCCTCGTCATCATCGTCGAGATCGGTGAACATACCGTTAACCCGGACCTTTCATCCTCAGTAATGATTAAACCTATCTTTGCTTCGGCATTTAACCAATGTCGATGAACAAACCAACGCTGATCCTCGTCATCAATGTCAAGATCGGTGAACATACCGTTAACTTGGACCTCTCGTCCTCGTTAATGATTAAACCTATCTTTGCTTCGGCATTTAACCAATGTCGATGAACAAACCAACGCTGATCCTCATCATCATCGTCGAGATCGGTGAACATACCGTTAACCCGGACCGTTTGTCTTGGTTAATGATTAAACCTATCTTTGCTTCGGCATTTAACCAATGTCGATGAACAAACCAACGTTGATCCTCGTCATCATCGTCGAGATCGATGAACATACCGTTAACCAGGACCTTTCATCCTTGTTAATGATTAAACCCATCTTTATTTCGGCATTTAACCAATCTCGATGAACAAACCAACGCTGATCCTTGTCATCATCATCGAGATCGGTGAACATACTGTTAACCCGGACCTTTCGTCCTTGTTAATGATTAAACCTATCTTTGCTTCGGCATTTAACCAATGTCGATGAACAAATCGACGTTGATCCTCGTCATCATCGTAGAGATCGGTGAACATACTGTTAACCCGGACCTTTTGTCTTGGTTAATGATTAAACCTATCTTTGCTTCAGCATTTATCCAATGTCGATGAACAAACCAACGTTGATCCTCATCATCATTGCCGAGATCGGTGAACATACCGTTACCTCGGACCTTTCATCGTCGTTAATGATTAAACCTATCTTTGCTTCAGCATTTAACCAATGTCGATGAACAAACCAACGCTTATCCTCGTCATCATCGTCGAGATCGGTGAACATACCATTAACCCGGACCTTTCATCCTCATTAATGATTAAACATATCTTTGCTTCAGCATTTAACCAATGTCGATGAACAAATCAATGCTAATCCTCGTCATTATCATCGAGATCAGTGAACATACCATTAACCCGGACCTTTCATCCTCGTTAATGATTAAACCTATCTTTACTTCGGCATTTAACCAATGTCGATGAACAAACCAACGTTGATCCTCGTCATCATCGTCGAGATCGGTGAACATATCGTTAACCCAGACCTTTCGTCCTCGTTAATGATTAAACCTATCTTTGCTTCGGCATTTAGCCAATGCTGATGAACAAACCAACGTTGATCCTCGTCATCATCGTCGAGATGGGTGAATATACCATTAACCCAGACTCTTCATCCTCGTTGACGAATAAGCTCGTCTTTACTTCGGCGTTAGTGAGCGAACTAAACCACTGCCAAATACCTCGTCAGGGAATGACAAATATGTCTATTCATCAAAAAAAATGGGGCTGAAAATAGAGATGCCTCGCCAGACTTGTTCAGGCATCCTGGGCAAGGGTAAAAATGGCTATGACCCAGCTGTGGCGAAAATCCAAGGGGACGCTGCATGCAAAATCGGGTACCCTGTCACGTGAAAACCCGAAAGGGCGCGTGGGCAAAAGCAAGAGGGGGCCGGTACCTGTGAAAATCCGAAAGGGCGCTCGTGTCGGTAATGTGGTAACTAAAAGAGAACAATACAATACCTTCTATCTGGGAAGCCTCTCCTATGGTCGATCTCGCAGCTTGGTCGTAGGGATTCCCGCATAAGAATATTTTTACATGTCCTACCGGCATAAGCCTTATGCCTATGCTATTACAAACTCTTTTGCTTCGGCATTTAACCCATGCCGATGAACAAACCTACTATCGATTTTCGTCATCATCGACGAAGTCGATGAATAAATGTCGACTCGGACCTTTCGTCCTCGTCGATAAACAAACTCTTTTGCTTTGGCATTTAACCAATGCCGATGAATAAACTTACCTTCAATCTTCATCACCATCGGTGAAATCGATGAACAAACCGTCGACCCGGACCTTCCGCCCCCGTCGATAAACAAACCTCTTTGATTCGACAGTTAACCCAGGCCGATGAACAAACCTACCTTCGATCTTCGTCACCATCGACGAGATCTATGAAAAAACAAAACATTGACTCGGACCCTTCATCCCCGTCAAGAAATAAACCCCCTTTCACCCTTCACGCGTTCAACCAATAATATTTCCCACTCAGGCTAATAAGATCCCGTTCTCAGGTAAAGTCGCACCGCGGTGGAGCGAACCACTCATACCTTCCCTGAAGGCATGAGCGCTCTCCTCCCCCAGCAACTAACATACCTTGGGTGTGATGGATTAGTGACACACTTCTATCCAAAATTGCAAAGAAGAAGCAGAAAGAAGAAGAAAGAGCCGTGAATCGGCAGCAAGTATGTAAAGCAGAAATTGAACAAACTTCATTACACAAAAAGAGAACTACATGACATCACGGGGCATCCCCCGGTATACATGAAGTATGCAAAAGAAAAGCAAAAAAAAGAAGGAGGAGGAGACAAAGGAATAGAAGAGCAGGGTCAAGTACTGAGACGGTCGGCAAAAGATATCTTCAAACTCAAGGATCCCCAAAGAGGGGTGGCTCGCGAGTTCCTGCAGGCGAGATTTCTCGACTTCGAGCCTTGCTAACTCCTCTTGAAAGGAAATGGCCCGGCCTTCTGCAAGCATGGCCTCATCCAAGCTCCGCACCTGCACTTGTTCGGAGCCTTGCAGGTCCTCTTTGGCCTGCGCAAGTTCGGCTCGAAGCCCTGATATCCTTTTCTGCATATAGTCAATATGATAGCGAGCAGTCTTGGTAGCCTCCCTCTGTTGCTGCATAGTTTCTTCGGACGATTGGAGAGCAGCCCAACACTCGGCATGCTAAAGTTTTAGGGCAGCCACCTGGTCCCCTAGAATGTGGTCGAGATACTCTATTTGATTGACAAATTTTAGTAGCAAGAGCACCCACTGCATCCATACTTCCAAAGGGCATCCGTAGGCTTGAAGTCCTAAAGTAACGCGCTCTGCTATGTCCTGCAATTGCAAATAAGTCAAATCTCTGTGGGTCAACATAGTATGACGCAGCATGTTAAGATTCTGCCACACCATCTCGTCTGAAGAAGACAACCCAAGGGGTACGGCTTCGGGCAGATGAAACTCCACCCTATTGTCAATTTCAGCCCAAATTGCATCAGATAGCTCCGATGAAGAGGACGTCAACGTCATTGACAGGCCTGAAATTGTCGCCGCCTCCTTCGAAGCTGCTACCGACTCCTCCTGACTCTCCTCGACAAATGTAGGTAGGACAGGAACAATAGCTGCAGACTCACCCCTGGCTTCATGTGCAGATTGGAAGTTTCAAGCATGGGGTCAGAAGTTTGCTCTAGGCCAGTGGGAGAGGATTCTTCATGCTCTCCTGCCAAAATTGTTTCCTCAAGCTCCGCTCCGACAGTAATCGCCAGGTTAGCTGCTTCATCAGCCGCTTTCTCCTGAAGTTGCAACGGCACTGCCCCGGCATCAGTAATGTCGTCAACCAGCCGTTGTTCAATGGCCAATGGCAGGGGCTGCAACTGCTCCACCATATGATCAAGCCTGGGAATCCTCATAGGCTCGCTAAGGTTGGTCATCTTGAGATATCCACTGGGAAGCCGCAGCGCAAGCGGCCTCCACATAGGCACTACCCCTTCACCAGGAGAGAACTTGAAAGACTCCAGCTGAGGAGCAGGGAGCGATGGCGCTGCGCCCTCTGACGGTGGAACTGGCCCCATGGGGATAATGGGATCCTTCACAAAAGCAAACAAACCAAATGAAGAAAAGACATGTTAGAATCTCATTATAGCACATGGGCACTAACTAAGAAATCAAATGAAATTTGGGTCTCACCTCAATTGGCACAAGGTCCAGTGCAGCTGCTGCAGGAGCCTCCATCGACGGGTGTGTCAAGCCAGAAGTAACCTCACCCTCCTCCAGAGAAAGACTCGGGGCAATAAGAAAACCTGGTTCAAGCTGCGCTGGGCTGAAGGCTAGGAGATCACTCCCGTAAGAAGCTAATGGAGTAGTTTCTCTCGACCCTGCTTTCGAAGCTCCTCATCGCTCAAGGTCCTGTAGTCCACCAGTTCCTCAGAAGGTGGACTCTCCGATGAACCCGCTGCCTCTCTAGTTGACCCCTTAAGCAATGCTAAACTATCCTAGGTTGCCTCTGAAGAGCTTCTTTTGGCCGCAAGAGCAGCCAGTCGCTCTGATGAGCGTCGGCTCGTCAATGCTCCCTGAGCTGGAGTGCTAAGAGGAGGAACCTCCACAAAAATAGAAGGGCCGGTACCTAGCTGGGCAAAGTCAGCCTATAGAATTAAGGCAATTCATAATAAATTCAAGAAAGGTAGTGACCATCGAGTACCTTGGCCTTCATGGCTGGGCGTCGGCGAAGGCAAATCTACTTCTATCGAGAAGGTGGTTGCTGCACCACCTTCCCCTTCTTGAGCTCCACCAATTACAACAACTTCCTCCATGGCAGGAGTGGATCGAGGCGTAGAAACTGATAGGGAAAAGAAAGAAGAAGAAAGGATGAGGGTTAACTTATGGCCAGCACAAGACAACAAACAAAAAGACTATACCAGCAGTAGGACGCTCCTTTGATTGTGAGGCCTCGAATTCCTCAAATGTTGAGATCGTTGGGAGCAACACTGTAGGTTGTGAGGCGGCGGGTTTCTTCTATTGTTCCACAGCTTCTGTTCGAGCTCTCTTAGCCCGAGTCACCACCTTCTTGATATGAGACCTTTGCCGCTTCTTTGAACCACCAGTCAGCAAAGGGGTGGTTGTTGGTGCAGCAACCGCGACCTCAAAGTAGCTCGACTTTTGAGCTTGTAAGATTAATTTTCTATACTCCCCGATTCTCTTTGAATCAGGATGATCTGCACAAAGGATACCAACAGGGTGACCCTGTAAATGAATGACATAATATGTCTGAAGAGAAGCAAGATGCATAAATAGAGAAATGCAAATGCGGAGAAATGTACCTGCCAGCCCTAAGTACAAAGGCGAAAGGGGCCAGTATAATAGAGAGGGCTCCTTATTCCGAGATGCCCCTTCACGAACTAGCCAGCAAACGTCCCCTATCGACGTGTAGTGCTCGGCCAACAAAGCTAGGTCTTCGTGACCACGGACTAGCAAGCAATGATATAAGCCGAGGTGGTCCATACCCCACCCATCGGCATATTTGAAAGCAACAAATAGAGGCTGGCTCAGCATCGCCTCAGCTTTGTCATTCATCGATAGGCTGTGAATGCGTAGCAGCACAGACAACCAGGAAGTCTGGTTATAAAAGGTGGGCCACCGGTCTTCTCTCTTGATAAATGTCCTGTAAGGACATTGGTGATCGACCTCCGGACGCCAGGAGGCAGCGGACACAAGGGGTTCCTCCACTGGCAAAGGGAATTGTTGGAGCGCCAGCCTCTCACTCCCTACACAGTACAAGCCCTGAAGAGTCTTCAAGAAATCATCTTTGTTGATTGTGGGGAGCTCAGGCTGCGGCCTCGGAGTACTGTGCTTCACGGCTTTCCATGCAGATATATAGGCTTGCACTTCGGCATCCTTTCGGTATTTCAGCCTTTTTAAGTGGGTAGGGTCAATTTCAAACATTGAAGATGATTGGGCGTTCAGAAACTTTCGCTCCGCTGCATCCCAACAATCATTTCTGGAATTCTGAAAGAAGCCTGTTCGGGAATTCCACCACTTAATATACTCCCGCGTCACGCGAGGGAAACGTGCTGGGGCAGGCACCCTGAATGAAACAACTTCTTTACGATGGAAATAATCCCACCAGGTGCGAGCCTCCTTGTCATGCCCCGAACCGATAGCAGCGGGAAGCGATGCTCGGAACGTGACAGCGAAACAATCATGATAATTAGAGTAGATAATAAATAAACACAATTAAATACTATTCAACACATGGAGGCCATTAATTTGAGAAAAATATAATTTTATTGATATTTGGAAATTTAAATACGATGACTAAATTTTTACAATAATGGACTCAATAAAAGAAATAAAGAAGAGAAAATAGCAAGACCCACTATACTAACTAGACTCAAGAAAATAAAAAGATTCAGGTTTCTAAGTTTCAGGTTCACTCAATCACGCTGGCCCGAGCCCAGTTGCAAACGTTCCATCTACCATGTTACTTTAAAAAGGATGGAAATAAGGGGGGGTGAGCAAGAAGCTCAGTAGGAATTACACTCTATCATCAGGTAGAATTTAAGTAATTAGTCTTTTTCAGGAATGTATAAATAATGCGAGAAACTCAAATAAAGCACTAAGTAACCAGCAAGATCAGACGATGAACGATAGATAAATGGAAGGAATATTTCACGTCGAGATATCAAGCACTGCTAATAAGAACTTTTCCATGAATGAATGGTCATTTCAAGTCAAGTCAAGTCAAGTCATGTAAGCAAGTACTTCATGCTTTAAGCATTGATAGCAAGTATCACGAGAGTGTGGAATGTCGTAGACTCGACATGCTTGCTAGTACTCGGTGACAATGCCACACCTAGTCATTCACCTCCCCGGGGATCAAGTACTTTTCGGGTGCTCTCCCAGGACCAGACTGGGCCCTTAAATATGATTGCCTTGGCATTGATTTGTTTGGATCATAGATCCCACGAAATCTAGACATCCACGAATAATGATGGCCAAGAGTTCCAAGATCAAGCTCATGTAATCAAGGAAAATGTGTAAGAACATTGATTTTCTTGAGATTCCAGTAATAAGCTCATTAATCGAGAGGAATAGTCATTTAAAGAAATGACTCTTGAATGGATAAATGTTGACAATAGACCTAACAATAGGTCAAAATTCAAGGTACAATAGCCTAGTTAGGATAGAGTAGCTTACATATATCAAAACCTGTGAAAACATCAATTTCGAAAAACTTGAAAGTGAAACGGTCAGCAAAGGACCGCTACGATAGATACACGGTCTAATCAGGATAGCGTGAACAATATAAACGGTCTAATTCGGACCGTCTGCAAAACATAAACGGTCTAAGCAGGACCGCTAAAAGGCTAACTGGGTCAAAGATCCACCCCAGAGCGAACGTGTATAAAACGGTCCAAGGTGGGCCGTGATCAGGACTAGATGGTCCTGGCTGGGCCGCTGGAAGACTAAATGGTCTAGTATCAACCATGTTCAATTCAGTCCAAAGAACTAAAGTCGACGCACCGCCGGTTAAACATGGTCACATGAGGGCCGTTCAAGCAATCTGGCAGTCATGACCGGGCCGCTCACTGACAGAACGGTCTCAGATGAGCCGCCATCAACAGGACAGTCCTGATTCCGGGATTAGGCAAAATACATGATTCGATCGAGTCAAAAAGGTTCAGGCTTGTGGGTACAACACGCCCGGCATCCTAGTGAGAATCCCAGGCTCGCGGAGGCTTACGGAGGCCTCGAACATGAACACCTAGTCTGGTGGAAGGAATATCCGACGGAGAGGTAATTCAATGTCCAAGATTTCAATTGCTTATAGTCAACGGAAAATGATATATTCGGTCCAGTCGCCACCACCGGAGTGGCACGATCTTAAAATAGAACTAATAAGATAGCAAGGTGATAAGAGAATAATGAGAAGGAAAGGAGAACTAACATTAATTTTTCTACTCACTTCAATCATAAGATATCAAGAGTGATGATCATGGAAGAATAATCATGAAGAAGATTAACTTAGATCATTAAATTCCATTCTTCCTAGTTAACAGGGTGATATTTAACATAGAAGTGCTACCATCAAGTTAAGCAACATGGATTAACAATACACAATACGCTGTAATCAAAATGAACACAAGGTAGAAACGGTCATAGAGCAGACCGCCAGAAGACTAAACGGTCAAGGGTAAGGCCGCTCAGTCTAGATAGCGGTCAAACTTACGGCCGCTAGATAAACAGTGCAAAACTCAGATCCATGCGGTCTATCGGGCAACCGCTAGACACATAAGCGGTCTATTGAGAGACCGTTAATCCCAGTGTAGCCCTAATAACAAGCAAACGGTCTGTCGCAGGGCCGCTAGACAATGCAAATGGTCTATCGTGCGACCGCTTGATGCCTGGCGGTTCCTGTTAGGACGTTTCTACTAACTCGAGCCCCAAATCACGAGGAACATGACACCGGTAGAATAAAGCATGATTAAAACATAGATATGGCATAAAAATTGGGTGATTTACTATTAAAAGATAGATAGCTTAAAAATGCACAACATAGCATGGCCAATTAAAAGATTTGACTTCGATTAGTCTATCTAAATCAACGGAAATGATGAAAGTAGGAAACCCTAATCACATGTACTTCATAAAATCATGAATACGCATGATATGGATGGCTAAAATTGTGCAAACTAGATTTAAATGAAAGGTGAGTATGAGCTCTACATGTTCACATTGTTTAATTAGGTTGGGCCTGAGAGAAACCTACCGGTTTGGAAGAAGAAAGGGAAGACGCGCTAAAAACCTAATCACGAACACGTCACCATCATCGTCCTAATTCACCCTCGATCGACCACGATTGCTTGCGCCACCTGTTGAAAAATAAAAGAGGCCTAGGGCTGCTAAAGCCCTCTATTTATAGACTCAATCGTGGCTCCTAGAGATCGAATTGGACTCGAGAGTCTAAGGAAGAAAAATCGGTAAAAAATCTGAGATAAAGCCTAATCTGCCGCCGCCGCCAATGGAGAGGTCTAGGGTTATGGTTTCGAAGGGAAAAATGATCTACTAGGGTTAACCTTTCGATTGGGCCTGGTTTGGGCTCGATTGATTAAGAATTGGGCTCTAATTTGATCGTTTAAGGTTAACCTATTAAAATAACGAATTTAGCCATTAATTCCTTAATTCAGCCTAATCAAATTTTTATTAAGGGTTGGCCCAGTTGACATTATTGTTAAACACTTTGTTCTCTACAAGAATATAATTTTTCCAGATGTTTAGAAATTAGTCAAAATTTTGGCTTACGGGTGAAATTCAATTAATTTGATTTATTCTAATTAAATTCAAATCAATGTAGAAAATTTGATTGCATCTTGGAATATGAAAGTCTTTTATGGTGATTGTAGAAAAAAATAATTATCGATATAATTTGGCCACTTTCAAAATAATTAATATTCTTTAATTAAGAAAATCATTGAAGTCGTTAAATAACAAGGAAATAGCTTTAATTCCACTACATATTTTAAAATTTTACTTTTATATTTTATTTTTTAACCGGGGTGTTAGACTCCTCAACTGCTGCCGAGGCCAACCTCGCCTGGCCCTCCAACTGGAATTGTGCTGAAGATAGGGGAATATGTTGGTCATAGCCGAAATTCCTGCCAAAACGGAAGGGGTAATATGGCTCCAAGTGCTCCCTCCCTTCCGAAAAACCAAGACACTCGGTCTGATGGCCAGAACCCAGCCTACCAATTCTGGTTCCAAAGAAGGTCATGCATGGACTGCACCAGAAATAGGATGGGTGTAACACCCCTAAATTTTTTAAAAATTATTCAGGAATTTTCTGGATTTAATTAGAAAATTTTCTTAAATTAAAATAAATTATTAAGCATTTAAATGGACTAAGTGGGCTATTATTAAGGCCCTATACTAATTAAAGACGATCAGGCCCATTTAAATAAGCCCACTTGACCCAAATTATAGTTTTGGACCCTGGCCCATGTTCTAGAAGCTTAAATTGATATATTTATAGAATTGGAGATAAATAGGTTTAATTAAGGATAAGTAGAGGATAAATATCGGAAGAGTTTTAATCCATTCAAAATTCGAGGCTTTGGGATAAAAATAGTCTATCGAGAGACCGCATGATGTCCCAAACGGTCCTCATGTGATCGCTATTAACAGGCAGATCCGAAAAGCAAAGAAACGTAAAAAGCTGGGAACTTTGACATCCTAATCATCTGGGATCAATGTTATCTACTAGCTAGAAGGGTTTAGAATGTGTTAAGGTTGATTACAGGCCCTAATTAGGACCCTAGGATCGTTCAAATCCTTGAAACCCTAGCTAAACCCTATAAATAGACCCTAAGTTTCACATGTGCGACCCTTACTTTTGGCTCGCGTGGAACTAAGGTAAGGAAGCATTATTTGAGGTAGGTTCTTTAAAAGTTTTCGTTCATAATAGTAAGGTCTAACTTCCTTCAAAATTTCATCTTAGGAGATCAAGCCATCAAAGAGATAGAAGCTTGCAAAGTCGCTGATTTGGTGCAAGTTACCCAGGAACTTGTGCGAACGACCCAGGAAGATCAACGAATTGGAAGTCCTAGACGAGGTAATTAGAAGTTGGGTCTTTAAACTTATTTGTTCACCTTAGTATCCTCTTTCTACCCTCCAATTTTCGTGGTCTTAAGTGAAGGGAATCAGGAGTTAAAGGGGCGAGTAGTTGCTGGTTCGGTACAGGACGAGCAGAAACTAGGGTTGACTTCTAGCCCTAAATTCGAAGTCTAAAGCCCAGAACAGAGGTAGGTTATCTCATGAATGACTTAAACTTGATGTTAGGAGTAAAAGTCCTCAATTTCCAGTCATTTTCATGCATTGTACGTGGAGTATTTTGTGTTTTTTTGGGACTGCGCAGTTAGTTCATTTTCCATGCATGAACCTAGCCTTATTGAGATAAAAATAGAAAATTCTTATCTATTTCACATCAACCCATGCATGTCCATGGTTTAAATTCTTCTATCATGTCTTAGAAGCATGGTTTCATTGTTTACCAGGCATAACGTGCCCTAGATTAGCATTTTACATCATTATTTTATAGCTTCTGTCAGCCAGATAAAAGACGGTCACCCAGGGACCGTAAGGCTTTCTTGCGGTCTAATGGAAAACCATTTTCTTATCTCTAAAATGGTCTATCGCGAGACCATCTTGGACTCCTTGGGGCCATCCCTTGACCGCTTTCTGGTTCTATGAACCAGCCCGAGCCTAAATTCGGTATTTCATATATTTAGTGTTATAATTTTGTTATTTCTCATGCAACCATGTTTTATTCTCCTGTTAAACACCCTGTTTCAGCATGAGCATGTCTTAGAACCTTATTTTTTATTATTATGTAATTTCAGGCCAAATGTTATAATTTTGTAATTAAATGGTTTCTATATTGTGGACTTAGTTCATGTGGTGTTTTCTCCGTATGTTTCACTATTTCACTCTCATCTCTTGAGTCATTTTTCTTAAGAACATGGCGTATACCCCGGTATGCGACCATTAGATACACTTTGCACTTATAGGCACATTTGTTGGACTTGTGAACCTCTTCGTTGGATATTCCTTCCACTGGACTAGGTGATCTTGTTTCAAGGCCTCCGTAAGACTCCGCGAGCTTGGGATTCCCACTAGGACGCCGAGCTGGTTGTATCCTTAAAACCCAATTGTTAGAAAGCACTTAACCGGTGTTTTGATGTTCTGGACCTTAGCGGCCTGTGGACGACCACTAGAGGCACTTGGCAGCCCTTTATCTGACCACTAAAGACCCCAAGCAGTCCTGTCATGACCGCAAGGCTCCAGAAGGTTTCATTGCGTCGACACTTTCTTTCTTCATGCGTCGACTCTGTCCATAAAAACTGTCTAGACATGACCGCATTACTATCTTAAAATGGTTCTATGTAGACCACTTGACTGTGTAAATAGTCCATTAAATGACCACTTTTTCCCTAATTCTGTCTAACCCGAGGTTTGACCTTTGGGTTGGGTTTCATAAGTTCCTAGATGGTCTATTGATTATCTAGAGCCTAATATCTTGTTCAATAACCTATATAATAAATTATGGAAGTTAAAGAATATGCCGTTATGTTGCTAGATTCTCTCCGTGGCATGACCTTGCTTTAAGTCATTCTTGAACTCTCATGATCTTTTATTGGTACAGTCTTTGCCTTGGTTACATTATCATGAAAACTATTGTTGAATTGAATGTTATTGGCCGTACTTTAATGTATACTCATGAAAGTAGCTAGATTTATAATGTGAAGATGCAGATCGGACACTGATTGTGTCCAAGGGCTCTATGCTAGCCCCCTCGACTATTGTCAGAAACGTGCTATAAAGCATGGGGTACGATGATACTGGCGTCGCATTACGCTGGGAGTACTTTCTTTTATAAATGAGTGAAAACCACGAGGCAATCTAGTGACATTACATTCTTGCGTGTTAAGTGACTTTCTAGAGCATAGCCTTCATGGTTATGAAAAATGTGTTCTCGTTACGTTCTTGTTCATGAAAGGCCAAACTTACCTTCTAGTTATATATCTGTTCAATCATATCTCATATCTCATTTCTGATCATATCGTGTTACTTGTGTTACTTTGATTTTACACCGCATATTTTACCGTATTTCATGTATCTTTACTCTAGAGCAAAAATGTTAATTACTTAAACATTACCTTCATGTTGATATGAAGATACCTACTGGGCATGTGTGCTCATTCCCTACTTTTCCAATCTTTTTCAGGAAATTCTTGCTGGTCGAATTCAGACTATTCAAGTGATGGATCCGAGAGTGATTAAAGATCGAGAGAAGACCTAGTATAGTCTTAAGTCAAGTCGAGTCTATGTATTTTTCCCTTTTATTTGAGTCTAGTGGATTGAGTCCAATATCATTGTAAGTTTGATTATCATTATCAATAAAGGTTAGATTTTGATTATGTCCATTCATCTTATGTGTGAATGATTTACGCTCTGGTTTTATTGCTCTCTTGAGGCATACTAGCCGACTGTTCACGTTCCCGACTGTTTCCGCTGCATAATCTTGGGACGTGACAATGTGTGTAATCCTCGACCGCTCCAAATTTATATTCCCGCGAATTATTCACTAGCGGGCTGGAGTGATCAGCTAAACTCCATAAGTGTAAAGCACCAGGGTCGTTCATGGGGACTTTTGTCAGTTGCCCCTTGATGGAAAACAACTGGTCTGTGGGTCGATACGGCTCCACACTAGCAAACTCCAACATTCTCGGGAACAAGTTTGATGACTGCAATGACCGGGGATCAAACTTAGGAAATAAAGTATGCACCCAGGCATTAAAGAAATGGAGTGGGCATATAGTCGGTAGATTTCTCGGGAGACGTGAATGGTGAAGGTCTCCCAACATCTTATAAACCAAGCACAGTGCAGCCGGGTAGAGAGACAGCTTCACTCCCCACGCCATAAGGCACGCTGGATATATAGCCTCGGCGTGAATTATAGTTTCATCACCTTGGGGGAGAGCAAATTCGCACAGCCAGTATGTTAAATACGTGGCACAGTGCGTGATAGGGTCTACTCCGGCTGGATTAGAGCCGCTCTGTTGCCCCTTTTGCAAGGAAGAAGAAAGATGAGTTTTTCGCCGGGCACGCTTCTTCAACTTGCTCAGAGCCACTGCAACAGAAGGAAAATCTTTATATTTCTGATCGCCCCCAAAGAAGTATTGTAACCATAGGCCCATCCTCACTCGTTTCCTCTCTTTGCGAGAGTGGGTGCTAGAAGAGGTGGCTTCAGTAGTGTCGCGATGCGACAACCATAAAGTACGGTATACCTTCATCAGGTACCGATAAGCAAATCCACACAAGTAAAAACCTTACCCATTTGTTTGGTCCTTCAGCCGATCAGGCCAGCAATGTCACGCCCCAATTTTGGAAATATCAAAGCGCGACAGGGGAGAAAACCCAATTTTGAAAATATCAAATTCTAATTACATCACTTGATATAAAAAACTCTTAACTATAAAATTTCAACTTCTTATCAAAACTCTCCAATCAAACAATATACAATTCCATACCATTAACTCTTCATAATTACAAGCCATCTCTCATAACAAATGACTCTCAACTCTAAACTATGAAATATGAAAAACCACTAAGACATTTTGGTGCACTCCACACTCGTGCCCTTCCCACTAGCTATCTTCAAGACAACCTGAAAAAATACTAATTAACACTGCATGAGCATAAAGCCTAGTAGGAATTACATCTCAACACGAGCAAATTTAAGTGATTAGTGTCTTTTCACAGTCTATTTAAGATAGGAAAGAGATAGAATAAAATCAAGTATAAGGATGTAATCATGAAGACAGTAGATATCAAAGAAGTATAGCAAATGAAGAATAAGTACCAGTGAACATAACTATAGATTGGCCATATAATAATTGAATTCCAAAAATATATATATACCCTTTTGGGTCAAGAATATCAAGTAGTAAGTCAAGCATTTCACGTAACAAGTCAAGCAATCATCTTCCGCCTGGTGATGCTCATGGTCCTGGGTGCGGCCAGGGGCCTCCTCTCTGACCCGGAGTTGCTCTTCGTTCTCCGGCGTTGCAGCCTGCTGTCGCTCCGATCGGTGCTGCCGCCCTGACCTCATCCAGCGCAGTGGTTCCTCCGTCCGTCGTTGCGACCTCCTTCTGCAGCGGATGGCGCCAAGGTTCCTTCCGGTGGGCCTGGCCCTTGGTCGTCTTCCTCAAGGGGTCCCTCCGGCGGTGCCCCTGCTCCCTCGGTCACTGCTCACCTCCCAGGTGGGTGACACATTTTTTCCCACTCGTACACGGCACCGAGCGTCTCTGGTTCATAGGCGTCCCCCCCGTCCGACCCGTCCCTGCCGCTGGCAACCCGTCCCCTCAAGCTGCTGCCTTCCAGCTTCTTCTTGGCCCCTTCCATGTGCCCGCCTCGCCTGCTGGTGCCTTTGTTCCCGTCGTAGCTCTGCTCCCCTGCCTCCGGCCGGTCGCTCCCTCCTCTATGCCGGTGGTCACATCAGGGGCTTGCCCTCCCTTAGCCGCTCCTCCTACTGGCAGAGCAGCTTGCTCTGCTAAGCCATCCCTTGGGCAGTCGAGTGGGCCTCTCTCGCTAGCTATTACTGCAGCCTCCTCTGGGGTCGGTTGGTGGGCCTGTCTCCAGCCGTCTCTCCGACGCCAGTGACTGTCCTGGCGGTGTCCCCTGCCGCTGCTGCTCGAAACCCAGAGTCTTTAGCAGGTGTGCTTGGCCCAGCTCCTGCCTCCGCCTCTCCTACACACCGTGCGGCTCCAACTCCCTCTCCGACACTGGTGGCTGCCACCCTGGCGTCATTACCGGTGGCTGTCTTGCTCCTGTTGGTCATGCTCTACGTGCTGGGGCCCCCTCTGTGCCCTCGTCGTCCATCGGTGCTGCTCCAATGGCAAAGTCCCCCTGGGCTGTTGGTGGGTTGCCCACTCCCCTCTCGGTTGCTCCTGCTCCTTCGTTCGCCCAGGTCCTCCTGCAAGCATTGCAGTTCACCCTCCAGCCTCCTCTCCGGTGCCGATGACTCTCCTGGCAGAGCAGCATGCTCTGCTGTCCCTTGGGCAGTCGAGTGGGCCTCTCTCGCCAGCTCTTGCTGCAGCTTCTCTCGCCAGCTCTTGCTGAAGTCTCCTGATCGTGGTTCGCCATCATCGTTCGTGTACGCAGCCCCTGCCAGGGCCTCTCCTTACGAGTCCGGGCCCGTTGACGCTGCCGGGATCCCCTTTGTCAATGGCTCCGTCCTACCCCCTGCTTCTTCAAGCTCTCTCTATCCTTGACCTCCAACCGATCGTTATCAAGGACTTCCATCGCGCTCCTGTCCTCTACGTGGGTGATGCTCCTCCCGAGCGTTCGAGGCGGCCTTCTCAGCCTAAGGGCATTGCCACCAGGTGCTCCCTCCGACGGTCCATCCCCACTGGGTGTCCCGTCGAAAGGTCCGCGTGCCTTCGTCGCACCCTACTTCCGCTGCTTCCCCAAGCCTGGCGGGTCGCCCGGCGTTCCCTGCGAGCGTCGATTGCATCTATGCCCCACCTTCGGTAGAGCTGGAGTCCCACCACGTCATCCTAACCCTACGCGCCGACCACCAAGGAGCGGATCCTCCTCCTCCTATTGCTGTTGGACCCCCGCGATCCATCCCTGATGTTGCTTCCTTCCAACCTGCCCTTGATGATCCCGTTGGGGTGCAGGGCACCTTGCTCATCAGCCAAGTTGACGATCTTCATGGTCTTGTTGATGAGCCACACGTGGAGTTTGATGACTTTGGCTTCCAGCCTGCCCGCCGGAGCAACCGTCGGAATCATCGGCGGCCTAACCGCTTCAGCAATTTCGGGAGTCCCCGTCATTAGCTGGTTGTATCGACATGTTGGCCTCTTTCACCTCTTTTGGTTTTGGGGCCCTCGGGCTATTTGTTGTTCTTCACCCCTTGTTCGGGTGCCGTCCCTACCCCTGTATGTTACGCCCCGAGCCTTTATTACAGCGGAAGACTAGCTCGAGGAACGCGAACAGCCGGCATGGTAAGTCTCTTGTAAGCAAGAACGATCAGAGCCCAACACAATCACACATAAGAATGTAATTGTACAATAACTTTACTCAAACTCTAACTTTATTTCATTAATAATCAAAATATTCTAATACAATGACTTTTCAACTATCTTTAATTCATCAGACTCAAGGAAAAAGAAAATTTACAAAGACTCGATCTAAACAATAGTGACTTTCCTAAGTCTTCACTCTCATTTTGATAAGACTTTCATTCGCTCTCGGACTCGCTACTTGTATAACTCGAATCCGAATTCGAATCACTTCATCTCCTAAAAAGATTGGAAAATAGGTAATGAGCACACTTGTCCAGTAGGTATCTTCGCATCAACATGAAGGCGTTATTAAAGTAATTAGCATTTTAGCTCTAAAGAAATAATGTAAAATTATGCAAATGTGATCAATCATGCGATTAAACCAAAGTAACAAAGATGATCATGTAAGATAGAACGAGCAAGAATGTAATAAGAACATGATATGGCCTTTCATGAACAAGAATGTATTAGAAAGTCATGTAACAATCAAGAATGTACTCTTCACTTAGTAGCAAGTACTTCGTGAATTTCTGTGGAATATCATGTAACAAGCGAGAAAGTCATGTACGTGTCGTGGATTTTCACTTCACGAGTTGTGGATCTTCACTTATTTATCGAGAAAGTACTCCCAGCGCAATGCGACGCCAGTAGCATCATATCCCATGGTTTATAATAGTATGTTTCCGACAATCAGTCGAGGGGACTTGCATAGAGCCCTTGAACACAATCAGTGCTCGATCGCATCTTCAAGTATAAATCAAGCTACTTCCACGCATGTAAATAATATGGCCAAGAATGTACAACTTCAACAATGGGTTCATGATAAAGTAATCAATCATAAGAATGCTTCTATTTGAAACAAGGATTTTCAAATAACATATTAAAACTAGGTTATGCCATGGAAATAATTCGGCAGCATAACGATACGTTTCTTAACTTTCATAATTTAAGATTAAGTATCTTGAACAATATGACAAGTCCTAGACCATCAATAATCTATCTAGGAACTTTGAAATATCAACCCTTGGGTCAAACCACGGGTTAAAGTACTGTGACGGTCAATTAATGGGCTGTTACATGAACGTGACGGTCTATAATTGGGCCGTTAGAATGGCTGAATCTAGAAAGAATAAATTTAGACTCAGTATATGTGACGGTTGTATACTGGACTGTTAGATGGGCTTGACGGTCTAGTATTAGGGCGTTACACAGTCAAAACCAGAAAACATCGATAGTGCTTTCTAAACAATTGGGCTTTAATGGTACAACCAACTCGGCGTCCTAGTGGGAATCCCAGGCTCGCGGAGAATTACGGAGGCCTTGAAACTAGATTTCCTAGTCCATTGGAAGGAATATCCAATAGAGAGGTCCTCAAGTCCAAGAATATGTTCCTATAGTGCAAAAATGTAAACTAATGGTCATATACCGGAATATATGCCATGTACTTAGAGAAATTGACTCTATAGACTGAAAGAATGTGTAACAATGTGAAACCATGTTAAAGCTCTGTCAATACATCATTTAAAATCATGTTTTATTACAAAACGATAGAGTTTTAGCAATGAAATTAACATGTACTTTAAAATAACTCGAAGTGCTTTAAACATGCATGAATTAATTTAAAACTCAAAGTTCATGAAGATAGGTCAAAACTTAGATAACTAGGCTTATTTATAAGCTGCTTTGATTGTTCTCAATTTTGTCTCGAATTTACAGAACCCAGCACTCTGGCGGTTTAAGACATGCGCGTCATATAGCTGTGAAGGTTTATCGTGGAGCCGTCAAAAGACTGTGACGCACTACTTTTGGTCCGTTAGAGATTTCGGAGAACTCAAGTGTTACAGAGCATGTGACGGCTTATCGTAAGACCGCTATATTCTGTGACGGTCGAACTATAGACCGTTAGAGCCCTGTTGACAGTGAATAAAATAAGAAGATTATAAGGTTTTTAACTCACATCATGTCTGGAAATCATATATAAACTTCTACATGATAGAACAAAGGTTAAACTAACAGTATGCATGGGTTTTCTGTGAATTGACAAGAAGGTTCCCTTTTTAACTTAGTTAGGGCTAAGAATATGCATGCATGATATACAAGTGCATAAGTCCTATTAAACATGAAATTCTTCACATATAAAGCATGAAATCGAGCAAAACAAGAGGGTTTTTACTCCTATTAGGATATTCTTGCCATTCATGAGATAACCTACCTCTTTACTAGGTTTACAGCTTTTAATTTGTGACTGCAAGACACGCCCTAGTTCTTCTCTTCCTGTGATTTTTCAGCAACTTCACGTCGCTCTAACTCCTCAATCTCTTGACCTAAGGACGTGAAATTTTGAGGGTAAGAAGGTGAAACTAAGGGGAACAGAAAGTTCTAAAGACACTTAGACTAATTACCTCGTTTTGGTGCTCTAATCTCCTGATCTTCAGTAGACTTTCGCTTAGATTCCTAGGTTGCTATGGTCGAACCAGCAACTTTGGAAGCTTCAAACTCCTTGTATAGTTGATCTCCTAACATGAAATTTTGAGGAAGATTAGCCCTATGTATAAGGGGAAAAAAAGTTCTAAAGAACTTACCTGAAATACTATCTCTTTACCTTAGTTTCACGCGAGCCAATGTAGGGGTCGCGCAGGTCAAAACTAGGGTCTATTTATAGGTTCTAGCTAGGGTTTGAGGATTAGATCGATTCTAGAGTCCTTGTTAAAGCTTAGATCGACTTCTGAGAGTCCTTAACACGTTTGCTAGTCCTCCCATCTCGATCTCAAAGAGATAAAGTAGCAAAAATCTAATCTTTTTACTCTTTCTTCCATTCACGGAACTGACAGAGCGTAACGGTCTAGTCTTGGCGCGTTACATGCCTGTGGCGGTCGCACGATAGACCGCTACATCCACTGTGCGCAGAATTCAACTTCATTCAAATTCTTTCATTTGTTTTATCCACATAATTATCTATAAAAAGATTTTTATCCTTAAAATTCGTGAATGGGCTAAATAACCTTCTAGAATATGGGCCAAACTTAATGGGCTTGGTCCTTAAACCTTTTGGGTTTTATTTATCAAAGCTGGATTAATTATTCAACATACTTGGGCCTTATAATCAATTTGAGTTTTATAATTCTTAATAAATTCTAGAAATTCTTAAAATAATCCAAAAATTATTTATATAAATTTTGGGGCACTACACCCTCTCCCACTTAGAAGATTTTGGTTCCCAAATTCAATATTTGGATTATATGGAGAGTGTACTTACAGTTGAATAGTTCCGAGAATCTTTTTCGCATGGCTTCTTCCGTTTCCCAAGTTACTTCGGACGGCCATGATTTCTTCCATTGAATTTTGACCATAGGTTTATTCCTTAGTTGACTCACTTCCCGTTCCAGAATTTTTATTGGTGTTTGCTCGTACGTCATATCCTTCGGAATCTCTAAATTATCGTAAATGATAACATGGTAAGGATCATATACATACTTTTTCAGCATAGAGACGTGAAATACGTCATGAACTCCTGCTAATTGTGGAGGTAAAGCTAATCTATAAGCCACTTCACCGACCCTTTCAAGAATTTCAAATGGGCCAATGAATCTTGGAGTTAGCTTGCCTTTGATGTCAAATCTTCGAATACCACGACCCAGAGAAACCTTCAGGTACATATGATCTCCTACTTGAAACTCCAAGTCGCACCTTCGATTATCAGCATAAGACTTTTGCCTATCTTGTGCAATCTGCAATCTTTCTTGAATGAGCTTGATTTTCTCTAAAGAATCCCTGATAATGTCGGGGCCTAGAATTTACCTTTCCCCTATTTCATTCCAACATATCGGTGATCTACAGCTTTTTCCATATAAAGCTTCAAAAGGTGCCATATGTATGCTGGCCTGATAACTGTTGTTATATGCAAATTCCACCAGAGGCAAGTGATCATGCCAACTTCCTCCAAAATCAATAGCACAAGTCCTGAGCATATCTTCCACCACTTGATTTGTTCTTTCAGTCTGACCATCAGTTTGTGGATGGAATGCCGTTCTAAAGTTCAGTCTGGTTCCTAGTGAATGTTGTAGACCCTTCCAGAATTACGATGTGAATCTAGGATCTCTATCATATATGATAGTGACAGGGACACTATGTAGCTTGACGATTTCTTTTAGGTATAAGGCTACTAGAAATGTACAGATTTAGTCAATTGGTCTATGATTACCCATATGCCGTCGTGTCCACCTCTTGTCTTAGGTAAACCTATAATAAAATCCATTCCTATACTCTCCCATTTCTACACTGGAATATCTAAAGGATGTAATTTACCTACGGGTCTAAAATGTTCTGCCTTTACTTGTTAACAAGTGAGACAGCGGGACACGAAATCAGCTATTTCCCTCTTCATATTGGGCCACCAGAAATTTCTTTTGAGATCTTCATACATTTTTGTACTACTTGGGTTAATGGTGTACTTGGATTTATGTGCTTCTTCTAGGATCAGTTTCTTTGTATCCTCGTGATCTAGTACACATATTCGGCCCTTAAATAGCAATCTTCTGTCATTGAAAATAGAAAAATCTGGCCTTTGTTCTATGTCAGCTTTAATCTCCAGTAATACGGGATCATCATTTTACAGCTTGACTAGATCTTCTATTAATGTAGGTTGAGCGTGAATATTAGCTATGAAACAATCTTCTTCCTTCATGTCAATATCTAAGTTCAACTGAGCAAATTGAGGAATAAGATTAGTCATACTAATCATGAGACCTGATAGCTTTCCCATTGGTTTTCTACTGAGTGCATCTGCTACAGCATTAGCCTTGCTAGGATGATATTGAATAGTAAAATCGAAGTCTTTGAGATATTCTAACCATCTCCTTTGCCTCATATTTAACTCCTTTTGAGAGAATAAGTATTTCAAACTTTTGTGGTCCGAGTAGACCGTGAATTTCTCTTCATAGAGATAATGATGCCAAATTTTTAAGGCAAAAATAACAGTTACTAGTTCTAAGTCATGCACGAGATAATTTTCCTCGTGACGTTTCAATTGTCTTGAAGAATAATAGATTACATTTCCATTCTGCATGAGGACGCACCCTAAGCCAATGCCAGACGCATCCGTATATACTTCGAATCCACCACCTTCCACCGGTAGTGATAGAATATGAGCTATAGTAAGATAGTGCTTAAGAGTTTGAAAACTCTTTTCACATTCTTTCGACCAGACAAAAGGATTTTCTTTTCTTATAAGTCTAGTTAAAGGAACAGCAATTTTTGAGAAGTCTTTAATGAACCTCCTATAATAACCAGCTAGACCTAGAAAGCTCCTTACTTCTGATACAGTGGTTGGCTGGCTCCAGTTTCTGACAGCTTCTACTTTAGAAGGATCAACAGCGATGCCTTCTTTTGAAATAATGTGGCCTAGGAATGAAACTTCCTTGAGATAGAACTCACACTTGTTAAGCTTGGCATAGAGCTTATGTTCTCTAAGTGTTTGCAAAGCTACCCTCAGATGTTCTTCATGTTCCTCTTTTATCTTGGAATATACCAGATGTCATCAATGAAGAGAACGATGAACTGGTCTAGATATGACTGGAAAATATTGTTCATAAGTTGCATAAATGCTGCTGGGGCATTTGTTAACCCAAACGGCATTACCACGAATTCATAGTGGCCATAACGACTTCGAAAAGCTGATTTATAAATGTCTTCTTCTTTAATTCTAAGCTGATGATAACCTGACCTGAGGTCTATCTTGGAGAAATACTCCGCTCCTGAAAGCTGATCGAAGAGCTTATCAATACGCGGCAACGGATACTTGTTTTTGATTGTAAGTTGATTCAGTCGTCGGTAGTCTATGCACAGCCTGAGAGAGCCATCCATCTTCTTGACAAAAAGAACCGGCGCACCCCAGGGGGATGTGCTAGGTCTGATGAAACCCCTGTCTAGTAGTTCCTACAACTATCTTTTTAGTTCCTTGAGTTTCATGGGGGACATCCTGTAAGGGCCTATAGAAACAGGTGCTGCTCCTGGAATGAGTTCGATGGTGAAGTTTACTTCCCTCTCAGGTGGTAAACTGGGTAATTCGGATGGCAACACATCTGGGAACTCATTTACAATAGGGATGTCTATTATGATGATTTCCTTGGACTCAGTAACAATGACAGAAGCAAGAAAAGCTTCACATCCTTGCGAGATGAGTTTGCAAGCGTGAAGAGAGGATATGATAGTGGGATGTTTCCTATACTTGATGCCAATGAAAGAAAATCTTAGAAGATCGGGTTTTCGAAAGGATATAATGCTATTTCGGCAGTTAATATCCGCATCATGATCTGTAAGCCAATCTATCCCTAAAATGGCATCATAACCTTTCATGTCAAGGCATACTAAGTTTGCGGAGAGATTCTGATCTTCCACTATTACCTCACTATCAGGATAATACTCGGTAAGCTTAGTTCCAGAACCTAAAGGTGTAGTAATAGCAAGATCTGAAGGTAAGGGAACTGATGCAATTGGTAATATTTTTGCAAAAGTAGTGGAGATAGAAGAATGAGAGGCACCAGTGTCAAATAGCACAAATGCAGGACGGGAACAAATTTGAAGAGTACCTTCCATAATTGAAGTCCCGCAATCAATGGCACCCAAGAGGGGGGGTGAATTGGGTGAAATCACAATTTTAACAAGGTTATACTCAATTTTAAAAATATGCGAGAACACTAAGAGATAAGTGCAGGATAAACCAGATCTATCAAAAACAATCACTGCAATAGCCCTTGGTACTAGGCGGAGTTAACTAATCCGAAGATTTACTCACGTAAACTGTTATCTTTCCGGCAAGAGTAACCTTGTCAGTCAAAATCCGGCTTTTGATATACTGAGGATCTATTTGAAGGTGATCAGTTAATCTAGATCTAAAGATAGCAATTAAACTAAATCCACAAGCATACGCAGAAGTGGGATAGGGGAAAAGGAACAAACCACAATGAGACAGTGATTTTAAGGTGGTTCGGATGCCACAGCGACAACCTACGTCCACCCCTCACCAACCGTGAGGATCCACACACTATCTTGTAAAGAGATACAAGATCAAACACACACACACACAAAGGCAAACAAACTTAACTGCACACACACGGATCTATGAATATCCACACACACACACGGATGATTTAGGAATACAACACAGCCACACTTGAAGCTCAGAAAGATTGAGAATGAAAAACACAAAAGAAAAGGCTTGATTAATGCTCCCCCTTAGTTGATGAAGAATTCCTTGGATGCAGCTTGAGCTCCACTTGGTCTGGCCTTTGATCTCCTTCAGATATGGCTTGATCTTTACCTGAGAATGGAGGAAGAAGGATGAAGAACTCTTCTCGGAGCACTGTTCACGTCTACAGTGCTAACTCCCTTCTCTTCCCCTTTGGTAGCCTCCTTGATCCACCTTGAGCATTAGGGTTTTCTTAACCCTCTTGTATATGTTATATAGACTTTGAATGGTCCATGGACTCCCCTAGACCATATCCATAATTTCTGGAGGGTTTGGTTGCTTAGGGATTAAACAATACCAAGAGAGAGAGCTTTTCTCAAAGTGACAAAAAGTCAACAATTATGGGCAGCTCGGGGCTGACGGTCGACCTGCAGAGGCCAGCGGTCGACCGCTAGGAGCATTCCTGTAGCCATTTGGCTGCTGGAAAAATAGGTCGACTGCTAGGGTCCTGGCGGTCGATCGCCATTTTTACAGGTCTTCTTCTTTTGGTTCTGTGATTTAAAGTCGACCGCCAATGGTCCAGAGGTCGACCGCCAATCTCCAAACCTGCAACAATCAAGTGTTAGCCCGCTAAAAAAAATTGTCCATAAGTTTGATGATTGAAATGGGCTTGTGTTATGGTTGATTACAAGTTCGTTTAGGCTCGTTTTAACACATGGAAGGATTCATGAACACTAAGTTGAAAAGGAATGAAATTTGATGGTTTAGAGCATAAAGCTTTGTTCAAATACAAGGCACGTAGGAGATAAATGTCCTGGGTTTTGTTATCATCAAAATCACTCAGATATGCTCAACAATCTCCCCCTTTTTGATGATGACAAAAGCTAGGCATTTAAATTCACGTGTTCAAACCAAAGTGCCTTTGAGCAAGTTTTCAAAACGAAGTCAATCACATTTGAAATTCAGTTGAAATCCATCAATATGAAACGTTGAACTCAAGAATTGAAAGTATTCAACACGTCCATTTTAGCACGACATATCACTTCCAACACAAACAATTCAACATATCCATACCAGCCATTCAATACTTATTTGCCAAATTGAAAAGAAGTGAGAGAGGAGAAGGCCAATCTTGTAAGTTCAAAGAGTGCATTCTTCCATTCATTCTCATTAGTTCAATACAGGTACACTGAATGCAAGAGGTGAAAATGGACTCGACATACGAAGGAATGCAACCACTAAATGCAAATCACTAATGCAATACAACCAAAATGCAACCAACATGCTCAAACTACAATCCAAGAGACAGACATGCATGCAAGCAGGCAAACACACATAGCATATATATAACCCTAATAGCCTACTTCTCCCCCTTTGACATCAGCAAAAAGGAGTGGGGAGGGATACAAAAGGTTGACAAAAGTGACACTAGTGACTCGAGAACAGCTACACAGCAGGGTGATCCGCAGCTTCCTCGCCATGAACACCATCCGGGGCACCATCATCATGAGGGGAGCCAACAGGAGTAGGAGCACGAGCACGAGGGAGATGGTCCGCAATGTCATGCAGAGTTTCATCATGATGAAGAAGCTGACGACGGAGGACAAGAAGGGATTGGTTGGTCAGCCGGAAGGCTTCACGGTTATCTTCATGGCTGGCATAGAGAGTGGCCATGTGGGTAGAAAGATCATCCAGAGCATGGGTGAAGGAGTCCATTCGTCCAGTCATGGTATCCATAAAAGTGTCCAAACGCCCAAGGGAGGAGTCAATGCGGGTTTCCATGCCTAAAAGACGCCTGTCTAGAGTCTCATAGTCCCCCCAAGTGGGATGCCCATCACCCTGAGTGGAAGACTCCCCATGAAAGTACTGCGGTGGTGGAGGAAGATCCGCTGGAGGAGGCACATCCTCGGGCTGGACTGGTGCAGGTGCATCTTGGTGAGCTTGCTATTGGTCCTGTTCTTGCTCTTCTTCACTGTCATTCTCTTCCCCATAAACTGGGACAGCACGATGAATTTCACCGTTTGCAGCACGATAATATCCCATATCGGAGAAGATCTTATGCTCATTATAAATGTCATCATGGCGGACCAGAACAAACTGCTCACCCTCCAATGGGACCCCGACAAAAGTGAAAACTCCAGTGAGTTGAGAGGCATAGGGCAGGGACCTCCATAAATGTGTGCGGCATCGACTTATCAGTTGAGTCATAAGCCATCCCATATTAACTAATTCGCCATTCATAACATGATAGAACAAGAATCGGTGCACTTCAGTCACTTCGTCTCGGCTGCCACTCTTGGGATAAAAGAGTGTAGTAAACATATGATGGAGAACTCGTTGCAGTGCGGGAAAGTGGTTGGCTTTGAGCTCAATTAGGTCACTCACACCACGTACAAACTCACAGCTCGTCATGGCAATAAAACTTGCCTCAACCTCACCATGCCCAAAATTCATGTCTGCACCATGGGAAGAAACACCTAGGGCATGATAAAATAATTCCGGAGTAATGTGGATCTCAATGCCCTGAACCATTGTGTACAACCTTCCATTTCTGTCAACCAAATTACCATAGAACTGTTGCACTAAATATGGATAGTAGCGGTTGTATCTAGTGACAAAATCAATCAATCCCGGTTGCATTGAGAAAACTGCATATATGTCGGGCAGGATTTCGTTCATCTCCTCAAAATCGACAAGACGAGGGTCGATGATAGTTCTTGGAGGTAACCTGGGTGCCGAAGCTTGTGGTGGTGGTGCGGCCGGAGCTTCACGTCTCCGAGCACTAGGTTCCCCTTGGAGAAGACGCCGAGCACTCCTTCTAGGTGCCATTTTAGACTAAGAAACCCGCTGAAGATATGATCCTCTTGAGAGGTAGAACCTCTACCTTGGGATGGAGAGAGAGACACCGGGGAGGACTGTGAACACCTTCTTCACGCTCTGGAACTCAGGGAAGGGTGACACGAGCGCACGAACGCCGGCGAGGAGTTGTTCCGAAATGGAGAACAATCGGCCGGATCGTGTTCGGAGAGAAGAGATGTGGGGTTTTAGGGCTTAGAAGATGGGAGTGAGGTGTGATAGGGTTAGAATGGAGTAAGGGAGAGAGAAGGGAATGCAATAGAATGAGGGAAGGAGGGAGAAAACCCCCTTAAAATGGGGTTCGGACGCGGCTGAACCGGGCCGGTTCGCCGCTGGCGGTCGACCGGCATGAAGCTAGCGGTCGACCGCTGGGGCATAGAAACCCCCCATTTTTGACCCCGAGAGAAAAAGAGTCTAGCCAGCGACCTCAGTGATAAAAGTGGGCTCCAAGACCCTGTGGACTCCCCCATTTTCACATAAACATATTTTCCTTTTTTTATATCTTTTTTTTCTTTTTCTTTTGCTAACCCAAGAATGATAGCAATCAAGAGTCGACTACGGAATCCCCTGTTTCGAGACTGCTTAGAACACTAGATCACTAGTCCACATTTATTTGTCAAGGAGTATTCAGTCTTAGGAATGTGTCAAGGAAGAAGTGTGTAAATATATATATAAGAACAAGCACACATGCTAGGTATTGTCATACACAATAGAAATAAAACACACACAATGCATGCATCTCACAAAATCTACACAAAAGAAATCAACCTAGTGCAGACCTAAGTGCGTATGACCTCACCCTTGCACATGCCAAGTTCTCTCCTAATTTTATTGAATTAATCCTGATTTAGGGGTTTTGTGAAGATGTCAGCCAGTTGGTTAAGTGTATCAATGAACTTGAACTCAAAGACCCCTTTGCCTACATGATCTCTCAGAAAATGATGCCGAATGTCAATGTGTTTGGTTCTGGAGTGTTGAACAAGATTTTTCGATAGACTAATTACACTCGTATTATCACATAAGATCGGCACACAATCCACTTCAACATTCAAATCAAGCAATTGATTTTTGATCCAAAGTACTTGGGCTCCACAACTTCTGGCGGCTACATATTCAGCCTCGGCCGTTGAGAGAGCTACTGAATGTTGTTTCTTAGAGGCCCATGAAACGAGGCACCCGCCAAGAAACTGACAGTACCCACTTGTACTTTTACGATCTACAATGCACCCGGCATAATCCGCATCGGTATAAGTAATTAAATCAAAAGAACTACCGACGGGAAACCACAAGCCAAAATCTATTGTGCCAATAAGGTATCTAAAAATACGTTTACAGCTGATAAGTGAGATTCTTTAGGGCATGACTGGAAACGGGCACAGAGACATACACTGAATTGAATGTCAGGGCGGCAAGCTGTAAGGTACAGTAGTGATCCGATCATACCTCGAAACAGTGTAGAATCTATTGTTTTACCATTTTCATCCTTATCCAGCTTTGTGGTGGTGGCCATGGGAGTTGATATGGGTTTTGCTTCCGCCATCCCGTATTTCTTCAGTAGTTCCATAGTATATTTGGCTTGATTGATGAAGATTCCTTCTGAAGTTTGTTTCACCTGTAATCCAAGAAAAAAAGTCAGCTCCCCCATTAAGCTCATCTCGAATTCTCCTTACATAATCTTTGCAAATTCATCGCATAAGGCATTGTTAGTAGCTCCAAAAATAATGTCATCCACATACACTTGAACTACCAAAATGTCCTTACCTGATTTCCTTGTGAAAAGTGTTTGATCAACCTTACCTCTCTTGAACCCATTTTCAACCAGAAATGAGGTAAGTCGTTCATACCATGCCCTTGGTGCTTGTTTTAGTCCATACAAGGCCTTTTGGAGCTTGTACACATGTCGTGGATGTTTGGAATCTTCAAAACCTAGAGGCTGCTCTACAAAAACATCCTCCTTGATATAACCGTTAAGAAATGCAGATTTAACATCCATTTGAAAAAATTTAAAGTTCAAAGAGCAAGCGTAGGACAGTAAGATCCGGACTGCTTCAAGTCTAGCAACCGGTGCAAAGGACTCATCAAAATCAATGCCCATCTCCTGGCTGTACCCCTTGGCTACAAGCTGGGCCTTATTCCTAACAACCAATCCCGCATCATTTAGCTTGTTTCTGAAAACCCAACGGGTTCCAATAGTGGGATGGTTCTTAGGACGTGGCACGAGAGTCCACACCTCGTTTCTTTCAAATTGGTGCAGCTCTTCATGCATAGCCTAAGTCTAGGATTCATTTTGAAGAGCTTCATAAATGTCCTTGGGCTCTTCTTGTGAAAGTAAAGCCATCAAATCTTCCTCTTCTACTAGCCTTAGAGAGGACCTAGTTCTTACCCCATCCTCCAAATTACCTATGATGTTCACAACTGGATGATCCTTGAGAAATGTGGAAGAACTGGGTAAGTCAGGATGCTGCACTTGTGGTTCTTGCA
The DNA here is from genome assembly GCA_022559845.1 of Amorphophallus konjac. Classification (NCBI taxonomy): domain Eukaryota; kingdom Viridiplantae; phylum Streptophyta; class Magnoliopsida; order Alismatales; family Araceae; genus Amorphophallus; species Amorphophallus konjac. The sequence continues at coordinate 449,878,166 of CM040118.1, forward strand.
GTGTCTCGAGTGTGGGATCTTCATCTTCTTCACTCTTGCTTGAGGTTGCTTTCAATGGCTCATTCTTAGCTCCATCATTAGTTGAATTCGTAGAAGAAATTTGATTTGTCAGTTTTGATTCTGATTCATCAAAAATAACATGAGGACTTTCTTCAACGACCAAAGTCCTTTTATTGAATAATCGGTAAGCTCTAGAATTAAGTGCATAACCTAAAAAGATTCCTTTGTCATTCTTTTCATCAAACTTACCCAGGTTGGACTTACCGTTGTTGAGAATATAACAAGAGCATCAAAAGGGTTTGAGATATGAGATGTTTGGTTTCTTACCCTTGTAGAGCTCATATGGAGTTTTCTTCAGAATGGGCCTTACCATTGCCCTGTTGATGATGTGGCATGTTGTACTTACCGCCTCAGCCCAAAAGTACTTAGGTAGTCAGTTCTCACTGAGCATGGTCCGGGCCATGTCTATCAACATTCTGTTTTTCCTCTCCACTACTCCATTTTGCTGGGGCGTCCTTGGTGACGAAAAATTATGTGTGTACCCCTGCTCTTCACAGAAGATGTTGAATTCATGATTTTCAAATTCACCACCATGATCACTCTGGATGGTGGTGATGAGGTAACCTCTTTCATTTTGGATTTTCCTGTAAAACACTTGAAACTCCGTCAAGGCATCACTTTTATTGGCTAAAAATAACACGCATGTGAATCTGGAGTAATCATCAACAATTACAAATCCAAATGATTTACCCCCTAGGCTGGATATCCTAGTGGGATCAAATAAATCAATATGCAGCAGTTCTAGAGGCCGAGAGGTAGAGACAATGTTTTTATTTTTGAAAGAAGTGCGTGTTTGCTTGCCTTTTGTGCAAGCCTCACAGATTTTGTCGCTTTCAAATTTTAATTTTGGCAAACCATTTACCAGGTCATGTCTAGACAACTTGGAGATTACTCCAAAACTAGCATGACCTAGTCTTCGGTGCCATAGCCATGCATACTCATGGTTGTTAGCCACCAAACACACATCATCAAAATCAATAGTGTACACATTGTTATTCCTTTTACCGATAAAACTGATTTCATTTGAAATTTTATTCATGACAAGGTAGTGGGTTTCATCAAAAACTATCTTAAATCCCTTGTCACACAACTGACTTATGCTCAGCAAATTATGATTCAATCCTTTCACCAAAAGAACATTTTCAATCAAGGTTTCAGAATTCTTACCTATGTTTCAAATTCTGATTATTTTACCTTTGTCCTTTCCACCAAAAGTAACTGAGCCTCCTTCCTTTTCTTGCAGCTTGGAGAACACCTTCTTGTCCCCTGTCATATGCCTTGAGCAACCGCTGTCCAAATACCATTTGCTCCCCCTGGCTTCAAGACATAGCTGCAAGAAACAAATTTCTCATGCAATTATTTTTGGTACCCAAACAAGTTTGGGTCCATAGGAGTTAGTCCAACTTCTTGCGGGTGTTCTCTTTATCCATGGAACATGATATTTAGGTGTGCTTTGTCTAAACCAGCAGTTGGAAATCACATGACCAAATCTACCATAATGAAAGCAATTGGCATGTGAGAAAGTTCTTTGATATCTATGTGGTTTAGGCTGAACATGTTGGGGTTTAGAGTTAGAACATGAAGCATGATTATAGTCCTTTTCATGAACAAAGGATGTGGTGATCTTATGCTCAAAAGATTTTTTATTTTGAGGTGTGTACCCCAAGCCTTCCTTTTGGAAGTTGACTTTAACCCCTAATAAGTTATCCAGGTTTTGTTTCCCTTTAACAAACCTAGTCAAGGTGGACCGAAGTTCAGCAACTTCTTCACCCAAAATCTCATTTCTCCTTTCGAGTTCTGAATTTATGGATTTCAGAATTTCTTCTTCCTTTTTCATATTTTCACACACTTTTTCAACTTCAGCCATTTTGCATGAAATCTCTTCTTTGGTTCTTTCAATATCTGAAATAGTTTGCAGCAAGCTTTCTCTTTCCTCAGTTACTTCAAACCATTCCTGTTCCAATTTTTCAAACTTGACAAAGATATCTTCATGTGACAGTTCATCAATTTTCTTTTTAAGAGTTTTATTTTTAGATCTGATTTTCTTGTATTTGGCATACAGTTTTTCATATTCAGACTTCCGTTGTTCATTTGAAATAAAATCATGGTCCGAGTTTACCTCGGTTGAGTCATCCTCATGAGCCATAAGACACAGGCTCTCCACGAGCTCTTGTATCTCCTCCTCGGATGGTTCATCCTCTTCATCGCTCCGCGTAGCAACCATGGCTTTGAGCTTTCTGAAATTGTCCTTTTTGAATTTCTTCTTCAGGTCTGGGCACTCTCCCCTCATGTGCCCGGGCTTTTTGCATTCGTAGCATATGATGCTACTCGGCTTGCTCAACTCACCCTTGGTTTGAGTGGGCTTCCTTTGCCCTTTTCTGAAGTTTCCTTGGTAATTTCTTTTCTTCCTCAGAAATCTTTTTACTTGACCAGTGATCATAGCCAATTCTTCTTCTTCATTGCTTCCGTCACTGGACTCTTCTTCTGGAGAGTCCTCATCGGATTGATGAGCTCTCAATCCAATTACTTTCTTCTTCTTGATATCTTCCTCAGCTGTCCTCTTCACATTTATCTCATAAGTCACGAGTGACCCTATGAGTTCATCGAGGGTAAGTGTGGACAGATTCTTGGAGTCTTCAATAATGGTGGCTTTAGTGTGCCACGCAGGAGAGAGGGATCTTAGCACTTTTCTTACGAGCTCAGAATTTGTGTAATCTTTCCCAAGACTTTTGAGACCATTCGTGATCTTAGTTAGTCTTGCGAACATATCTAAAATTGTCTCTTCAGGCTTCATCTTGAAAAGCTCATAGTCTCAAACCAGAAGGTTGGCCTTGGTCTCCTTGACCTCGGATGTCCCTTCATATATGAGCCGTAGTTTGTCCCACATTTCTTTAGCTGAGCTGCACATGGAGACACGAGAGAATTCGTTAGGGTGTATCGCACATTACATAATATTCATAGCATTGAAATTAACAGTGCATTTCTTAATTTCCTCGGGTGTCTATTTTTCTTCATCATTCCCAGGTTTGTAAGGACCCTTGTCCACAACTCTCCAAACTTCGTACTCTTGAGCCCTCAAGAAAACATGCATTCTATTTTTCCAGTATGAGTAGTTTGAGCCGTCAAAGAACGGAGGATGGTTGATAGAGTGACCCTCGGGCATCATACACTTATTTGCCATTGATCTGGATCTCACTCTAGATCGTTAGATCTGTGAAGGATAGAGCCTTAGCTCTGATACCAATTAAAGTCCCGCAATCAATGGCACCCAAGAGGGGGGGTGAATTGGGTGAAATCACAATTTTAACAAGGTTATACTCAATTTTAAAAATATGCGAGAACACTAAGAGATAAGTGTAGGATAAACCAGATCTATCAAAAACAATCATTGCAATAGCCCTTGGTACTAGGCGGAGTTAACTAATCCGAAGATTTACTCACGCAAACTGTTATCTTTCCAGCAAGAGTAACCTTGTCAGTCTGAATCCGGCTTTTGATATACCGAGGATCTATTTGAAGGTGATCAGTTAATCTAGATCTAAAGATAGCAATTAAACTAAATCCACAAGCATGCGCAGAAGTGGGATAGGGGAAAAGGAACAAATCACAATGAGACATCGATTTTAAGGTGGTTCGGATGCCACAACGGCAACCTACGTCCACCCCTCACCAACCGTGAGGATCCACACACTATCTTGTAAAGAGATACAAGATCAAACACACATACACACACAAAGGCAAACAAACTTAACTGCACATACACACGGATCTGCGAAGATCCACACACACACACGGATGATTTAGGAATACAACACAACCACACTTGAAGCTCAGAAAGATTGAGAATGAAAAACACAAAAGAAAAGGCTTGATTAATGCTCCCCCTTAGTTGATGAAGAATTCCTTGGATGCAGCTTGAGCTCCACTTGGTATGGCCTTTGATCTCCTTCAGATATGGCTTGATCTTTACCTGAGAATGGAGGAAGAAGGATGAAGAACTCTTCTCGGAGCACTGTTCACGTCTACAGTGCTAACTCCCTTCTCTTCCCCTTTGGTAGCCTCCTTGATCCACCTTGAGCATTAGGGTTTTCTTAACCCTCTTGTATATGTTATATAGACTTTGAATGGTCCATGGACTCCCCCGGACCAGATCCATAATTTCTGGAGGGTTTGGTTACTTAGGGATTAAACAATACCAAGAGAGATAGCTTTTCTCAAAGTGACAAAAAGTCAACAATTATGGGCAGCTCGGGACTGGCGGTCGACCTGCAGAGGCCAGCGGTCGACCGCTAGGAGCATTCCTGTAGCCATTTGGCTGCTGGAAAAATAGGTCGACCGCTAGGGTCCTGGCGGTCGATCGCCATTTTTACAGGTCTTCTTCTTTTGGTTCTGTGATTTCAGGTCGACCGCCAATGGTCCAGAGGTCGACCGCCAATCTCCAAACCTGCAACAATCAAGTGTTAGCCCGCTAAAAAAAACTATCCATAAGTTCGATGATTGAAATGGGCTTGTGTTATGGTTGATTATAAGTTCGTTTAGACTCGTTTTAACACATGGAAGGATTCATGAACACTAAGTTGAAAAGCAATGAAATTTGATGGTTTAGAGCATAAAGCTTTGTTCAAATACAAGGCACGTAGGAGATAAATGTCCTGTGTTTTGTTATCATCAAAATCACTCGGATATGCTCAACAAAGTCCACCATCCTTGGGTGCTTCTTCATCTTCTTCTAGAATAGCATTGAGGCGAGCTTGCCTCTTACGTCCTCCACCAGACGATTGATCCTTCATAAGGGGGCAATCTGGCATACGATGCTCCCTGCTTCCACAACGTAGACACGTACCAAGGTGCTTCCAACATTCTTCTGCCGAATGGCCGAACTTCTCGCAAAATGTGCAAGCCGCCATGACTTGCTCCTTCTCCTCTTTGGCTTTCTTGTTCTTCTGGGAACTTCCACCGTTCCCGCTCCTGGATCTTTTCTTATTATCACGACTTTTGTAAGGTTCCGTGATGCTGAATTTCTCCTTCTTATAACGCCGATCAGATCTTCGACTGGACTCTTCTCCCTTTCCTTTCAATTTCTTGACCTTCTCTAAGGTCCTTTCACATAAATACGCCCGCTGAACCATCTCTGCATATGTACAGATGTTTTGGGTCCCGAGCTGCTGAATGAAATCGGGTCGTAACCCGTCCATAAACCGATTGGCCTTCAATAAATCGGTACTGATTAAATGTGGTGCATAAGGTGCTAGCATGGAGAATTGAAGTTCATACTCTATGACTGTCATCATTCCCTGACGAAGAGAGGCGAACTCCATAGCCTTTCTTTCTTTAACATGCTCAGAAAAGTACTTAGCACGGAATAGAGTGAGAAAATCGTCCCATGTATGAGGTGCACCGACCGGAGGTGTAGGTATTGATTTCCACCATGTGCGTGCATCTTTATTGAGTTGGAAGGTTGTGAGACGCACTTTTTCTTGGTCCGTGCATTGGATAACATCGAAGATATGATTCATCTCATCTATCCAGTTTTCTGCCTCATCCGGATTAGAAGAACCCTAGAAACACGGAGGGTTTAAGCTTCGAAAATTGCGATGCAAATCACCAGCCCTTGCCCCTGCGCCTGCCTGGGCCATAGTTTGTAACGCCTGAGTAAGGCCGGCAACTATTTGTTGCATGCCACCCCAATCTACGCGATGAGCCATTGCAATAATGAGATACCTGAGAGAAATAACAAATTGTTAATTCTCATGGAATTAGAAAGAGGTTAATCTTAAAATTAATTAACTATCCTTTCCCGGGCTCTACCCAGTTCTCGCATAGGTGAGAAAATTTCTTCCTTAGTTCATAGGTAGGGGTCCTTAAACCTTGGACTTATCCTATGACATGACTCTTTTCCCTAAGTCCTGAGACTTAGGCTCTGATACCAACTTAACTGTCACGCTCCTAGCCTTGTATGCCTCTTACAAGTAAGAACGAACAGCCGGCATGGTAAGCCTCTTACAAGTAAGAACGATCAGAGCGCAAGACAATCACACATAAGAATGTAATTGTACAATAACTTTACTCAAACTCAAACTTTATTTCATTAATAATCAAAAAATTCTAATACAATGACTTTTCAACTATCTTTAATTCATCAGACTCTAGGAAAAAGAAAATTTACAAAGACTCGATCTAAACAATAGTGACTTTCCTAAGTCTTCACTCTCATTTTGATAAGACTTTCATTCGCTCTCGGACCCGCTACTTGTATAACTCAAATCCAAATTTGAATCACTTCCATCTCCTGAAAAGATTAGAAAATAGGTAATGAGCACACTTACCCAGTATGTATCTTCGCATCAACATGAAGGCATTATTAAGGTAATTAGCATTTTAAGTCTAAAGAAATAAGGTAAAATCATGCGAATGTGATCAATCATGCGATTAAATCAAAGTAACAAAGATGATCATGTAAGATAGAACGAGCAAGTATGATTTAGCAAGAATGTAACAAGAACATGATATGGCCTTTCATGAATAAGAATGTACTAGAAAGTCATGTAACAATCAAGAATGTATTCTTCACTTAGTAGCGAGTACTTCGTGAATTTCTGTAGAATATCATGTAACAAGCTAGAAAGTCATGTACGTGTCGTGGATTTTCACTTCACGAACCGTGGATCTTCACTTATTTATCGAGAAAGTACTCCCAGCGCAATGTGACGCCAGTAGCATCATACCCCATGGTTTATAATAGTATGTTTCCAACAATCAGTCGAGGGGACTTGCATAGAGCCCTTGAACACAATCAGTGCTCGATCGCATCTTCAAATATAAATCAAGCTACTGCCACGCATGTAAACAATATGGCCAAGAATGTACAACTTCAACAATGGGTTCATGTTAAAGTAATCAATCATAAGAATGCTTCTATTTGAAACAAGGATTTTCAAATAACATATTAAAACTAGGTTATGCCATGGAAATAATTCGGCAGCATAACGGTACGTTTCTTAACTTTCATAATTTAAGATTAAGTATCTTGAACAATATGACAAGTCCTAGACCATCAATAATCTATCTAGGAACTTTGGAATATCAACCCTTGGGTCAAACCTCAGGTTAAAGTAGTGTGACGGTCAATTAATGGGCCGTTACATGAACGTGACGGTCTATAATTGGGCCGTTAGAATGGCTGAATCCTAAAAGAATAAATTTGAACTCAGGATATGTGACGGTTGTATACTGGACTGTTAGATGGGCTTGACGGTCTAGTATTACGACGTTACACAGTCAAAACCAGAAAAACATCGATAGTGCTTTCTAAACAATTGGGTTTTAATGGTACAACCAACTCGGCGTCCTAATGGGAATCCCAGGCTCGCGGAGAATTACGGAGGCCTTGAAACCATATTTCCTAGTCCATTGGAAGGAATATCTAATAGAGAGGTCCTCAAGTCCAAAAATATGTTCCTATAGTGCAAAAGTGTAAACTAATGGTCATATACCGGAATATATGCCATGTACTTAGAGAAATTGACTCTATAGATGGAAATAATGTGTAACAATGTGAAACCATGATAAAGCTCCATCAATACATCATTTAAAATCATGTTTTAATACAAAACTATAGAGTTTTAGCAATGAAATTAACATGTACTTTAAAATAACTCAAAGTGCTTTAAACATGCATGAATCAATTTAAAACTCAAAGTTCATGAAGATAGGTCAAAACTTAGATAACTAGGCTTATTTATAAGCTACTTTGATTGTTCTCAATTTTGTCTCGAATTTACAGAACCCAGCACTCTGGCGGTCTAAGACAGGCGCGGCATATAGCTGTGACGGTTCATCGTGGAGCCGTCAAAAGATTGTGACGCACTGCTTTTGGTCCGTCAGAGATTTCGGAGAACTCAAGTGTTACAGAGCATGTGACGGCTTATCGTAAGACTGCTATATTCTGTGACGGTCGAACTATAGACCATTAGAGTCCTGTTGACAGTGAATAAAATAATGAGATTCTAAGGTTTTTAACTCACATCATGTCTGGAAATCATATATAAACTTCTACATGATTGAACAAAGGTTAAACTAACAGTATGCATGGGTTTTCTATGAATTGACAAGAAGGTTCCTTTTTTAACTTAGTTAGGGCTAAGAATATGCATGCATGATATACAAGTGCATAAGTCCTATTAAACATGAAATTCTTCACATATAAAGCATGAAATCGAGCAAAACAAGAGGGCTTTTACTCCTATCAGGATATTCTTGCCATTCATGAGATAGCATACCTCTTTACTAGGCTTTCAACTGTCAATTTGTGACTGCAAGACACGCCCTAGTTCTTCCCTTCTTGTGATTTTTCAGCAACTTCACGTCGCTCTAACTCCTCAATCTCTTGACTTAAGGACGTGAAATTTTGAGGGTAAGAAGGTGAAAATAAGGGGAACAGAAAGTTCTAAAGACACTTAGACTAATTACCTCGTTTTGGTGCTCTAATCTCCTGATCTTCAGTAGACTTTCGCTCATATTCTTGGGTTGCTATAGTCGAACCAGCAACTTTAGAAGCTTCAAACTCCTTGTGTAGTTGATATCCTAACACGAAATTTTGAGGAAGATTAGTCCTATGTATAAGGGGAAAAAGTTCTAAAGAACTTACCTGAAATACTATCTCCTTACCTTAGTTCCACACAAGCCAATGTAGGGGTCGCGCAGGTCAAAACTAGGGACTATTTATAGGTTCTAGCTAGGGTTTAAGGATTAGATCGATTCTAGAGTCCTTAACACTTTTACTAGTCCTCCCATCTCGATCTCAAAAAGATAAACTAGCAAAAATCTAATCTTTTTGCTCTTTCTTCCATTCACGGAACTGATAGAGCGTAACGGTCTAGTCTTGGCGTGTTACATGCTTGTGGCAGTCGCACGATAGATCGCTACCTCCACTGTGCATAGAATTCAACTTAATTCAAACTATTTCATTTGTTTTATGCACATAATTATCTATAAAATGATTTTTATCCTTAAAAATCGTGAATGGGCTAAATAACCTTCTAGAATATGGGTCAAACTTAATGGGCTTGGTCCTTAAACCTTTTGGGTTTTATTTATCAAAGCTGGATTAATTATTCAACATACTTGGGCCTTGTAATCAATTTAAGTTTTATAATTCTAAATAAATTTCAGAAATTCTTAAAATAATCCAAAAATTATTTATATAAATTTTGTTGTTCTTCACCCCTTGTTTGGGTGCCGTCCCTACCCCTGTACTACTCTATGTTCTTTCTGCTTTCATTAATGAAAAATCGCTTGCCTGATGATCGGGGTGGCACGTCTTGTCCCTTCCGCAATGAAGGGATGAACGGACTCCCTCGTTTCCCACCTTGTAAGTATTACTTTTTAGTTAAAAAAATCACGTACGAGTAACAAGTAACAAGTATCATGTGAATTACCTGGATCATTCTAGCAAGCAAGTACTTCGGTGCAATGTCACACCTTGTCATTACAACTCCCATGAGCACAAGTCCTTTCGGGCGCTCCTCCCAGGATAAGACTGGGCCCTTAATGATGCATTGGTATTGAGGTTATGGATCAAAGATCCCAAGTAAACACTAGACAATCACATTTTAAATGGCCAAGTGGACTTCAAGGAAGTCATGTTCAAGAAATTATCAAGTAGAACAAGTAGAGTGCATGAATCATATGTAGAAAATTGAAATGAAGGAATTTAAGGAAATCAGTGGAACTAAGTACGGATTTTAAGTCAGTTCTAATCTGGTAAGAAGACCCAAAATCGTAGGGATTGAGATTCAAGCCTTATAGAGATTTCAAATTTAGGTTTCAAGGGTTAAAAGTTCAGATTTCCAAGATATAAACATGCTAGTTTCCAAGGCTAAAGAATTAGAATTCTCTTTTGTTTTTCTTTTCTTTTATTTTTCCATAAATCTAGTAGGAGTTAAAGAGTTCATGATGAGGGCATCTCACGACACTCCCTCTAGCTCGGGTTGACTACACACTTTTGTTATGGGATGGCTGTGATCTCTACATGTTATCTTCCTTTTCATGATCCCATCTTATGTATTTTCATTTTTATTGAGTCTTATCTTATGCACTTTCTTTTATTGAGTCATGGTGTCTAGTCTATTTCTCTTATTTTGTGTAATTGGGCCTTAGTATCTTAGCATGGGCCTAATGGGCTGAGTCTAGGACTTGTTGGGTCTTTTGTTTAAATGTCAAGGTCATCTTGGTCATGTAAAGAATGGTTGCCTATAAATAGGCCCCATCTCTCTCCATGTAATCAACTTTTGATGAATCCATTTGAATAGCAATATTTCCCACATCTCTTTCTCTCCTCTTACTCTCTCATTATCTCTCTCTCTATCTCTCCTTCTCTCTCCCCAAGGAAAGGGGCGAACTTCTCCTCTCTCCTCCCTCCTCCCAACCACTTCCAACCCCCACCTACCTCCATTAACTCCCCACAACTTCCCACAACCCCTCTTTAATCCTCACCTTGTCCCAAGGAAGTTCCACCACTCCAAGCCCCACCACCCAACTACCACCTACCCATCACCACTTCCTAAGCACCCTTCCTCTCCCCAAGGTTGAAGGGGCTCTTCCCTAAGTCCAAATTTGAATTTCCCTCTCCCTAGGGTTGTGCCCTTCCATCTCCCCACCTCCATAATCACCCTAGGTCGAAATTCCCCTCCTCCCTATAGCCAAGTTCGCCCCCCACCTCCTCTCTCACTCACCCTCTCTCTTGTGCCACCTTCCTTCCCACCACCACCTCTAGCAGCTATAGCTCCCCCTCCAGCCCCAATTCTCCCTCCCCACCACCTTCTCCCTAGCCTTCACAACCCCTAAACACCCCACATCACCCTCCCATAGCCATTAGACACTCCTCCCACCACTTGCTCTCTTGGCCATCCCCTTCCCCACACCTTCTTCTTCTCCTCATTCTGTCTCTGTTTCAGGCAGCAGAGTTGTAGTGACTTGCAGAGGCAGCCACGACCGTCTCTCAAAGATTCGGATGGCAAGGCCTACATTTCTGGAATCTTCTACGAGCTAGCTTTCCAACGGTGGTGGTCTCTCCGGCTTCCGAGGTCGGAGCTGATCGTGAGAGCAGATCTCGTCCGACTGCGTCTGCTGTCCCTGTCAGAAGACCTGAAGCTGAAAGCTGGAGCCACCACGACCAGCTCGGGATAGGTTTGGGTGGCATTTTCGGAGGGCAGGAACTACGTCCAGTTAGCTTCCATATCCAAGAAGAAGGACCTCATTCGGCCACCGGAGCTATCAGTTACCATTTTCTTCGCCGGAGTGTGCAGTCTGCCACCTGTGGGTCCAGGTTTGACCTGTCCTCACATATCCGACCACCATTCTCCTCTCCAACCACCGATTGGGGCCCCGTCAACTCCTGCTCGAAGCTACATCGACCATGATCGCGTCACTGCTAGGCTCGTTTCATTTTGAGTTCAGGAGCGTCCGCAGTGCCATCTGTAACCTACTATATCAGTTCTGTACCAGCCAGAGGCAGAAGTTGCTGACCTGTTCTAGTCACCGGCCCGATCAGCCCCGAGTTCCAGAGCTTCTGTAAAAATTCAGACACCATCCTCGGCCCGTTGGGGAACTTTTGGCGCAAGTCTCATCAAGATCCGAGCTCTGTGGAATTTTTGGCAGCATCATCACCGCCCCACTGTCCGGCAAACCTGCAGGTTGGCAGAACCGGCGGAATTCGGCAAGTCGGGTTTCCTTTGCTTAATTCCCCACCCCGCTTGGCCGGCTGAAGGCCCCTCCCTGTGTGGAGATAGTTTTGGATGTAATAAGCTTAATCCCCACCCCAATATCACCTCTCCTGTGAGAGGCGTAGTATTGTACTCTTTGCACTTTCAGGTGAAGCTACATCGCCGCGGCGATCGGGTGTATACCCTCGCCTCCCGACGCGCCCACGTCTCCGAGCGGGATCGGTGTCTTCACACCGATCAGGTGAGCCTCTGATACTAACCTTGATAGCCTTACTTCTGCAAGTTTAGTATTGCTTTGATTGCTCGTCGGACGGTGAGAAGAGGGCCCGTACTTGTATGTTCATTTGTTGGTGCCACCGCGGACCGGGAGAGAGTGCCACCCCAAACCCCGCCCTGTGGGCCAGCTGCCCACTATGTTGGGAATCCTAGACTCTTTGGGGTCAGCCTAAGCCAACTAAGTCCATTAGACTCATTGGGTCCCGCCTCGGATCCTTGCCATCATCCCCCGGCCCCGCCGGGTGACCGCGTGTGCCGTGTGACTGAGACGCTATTGTGAGAATCATTGGAGTGCTTGTATGCTTGTGGATCTAGGTCCTAGGTTGTTCATTACATGCTTAGTCATCCTTGGGCTGTGCCACATCAAGTGGTATCAGAGCGGTCAAAGGCTTGTCCTTACAAGTCTTGTCTTGGGTCACACTAAGTCTTTCATAGGTGCATCCGCACACCCTTGCATAGCCCACCCAACTTTGCATGACCACTTGTAGTGGAGCCCATTATCAAATCAATCCCTCCTCTTCTAATACCACCATGAATCCCAATCCCCAAGGAAATCCCGCTCACAATGAGCATGAGCTTCCCGACCACATGAGATTTATTGTGGAAGGTATGACCAATATTATGGGACGGCTTGATGATATAACGGCCCGGCTTGAGCAAATTGAGGAAAATAGGCCTCCTCCAAGGGTAGGAGATAGGAGAGAACCACCTCCACATGTGGAGCCAGCCATAGGAGAGTTCAATCTTGACCACCCTCCCGAACCGGAAAGAGACCCACCTCCTAGAAGGAATGAGAGACTCCCCCGGGACAAGCCGGATGACCAACTAATGAGACTTGTGAAAGTCAATGCACCCACCTTTGATGGGTCTCATCATCCGAGCATCAACTTAGATTGGGAGGCAGCCATGGATCAATATTTTGATTGGTACCCAATGACCGAGGATAGGAGAGTCCGGCTTGCAAAAATGCAATTAACCAAACTAGCCAAGACTCATTGGATGAATGTTGAGGCATTAAGGATAGTTAGGAGAGAAGCTCCCATCACCACATGGGGGGCCATGAAAGACCAACTCAAACTCAAATATGTCCCACCCTCCTACCATCAAAACCTCCTAGATGAGTGGCAAGCCTTGACCCAAGAGGGAAAGACCGTTATGGAGTACATTGAGAAGTTTGACTACTACCTTCTCAAGTGTGGAGTCCAAGAGGACCCCGCCGTCACACTCTCCTGCTTTAGGAATGGACTTCAATTCCATATCAAAAAGGAGTTATTCATGCGTCAAGTAGCCACTTTAGAGCAAGCCTACCAAGTAGCTCGGGATGCCGAGAAATTCTCTCGGTATACACGAATGGTTCCCCCTCGGGGGATGGACCCTAAAGCCATGGCACCTCGGGCCAACCCTCCACCTCCCCAAAGAGGCCTCCTTCCCACACCCATGGGAGCTCCTCCCACCTGGGTCACCCCTCCTAGTGGCACTCCACCACCCCGCCCAACAAGTGGGCCCCTAAACACAACTCCCAATAGGCCCAATCCGACACCCACTCCCCCTCAGACTAAGATGGCCCCAAACCATCAAAATGGGCAGCAATGCTTTAGGTGCTATGGGTATGGACACTTTGCCAATCAATGCCCCACCAAGGGAGCATTTAACTTGCTCATAGAGGAGACCAACCCCCAACCCCAAGCTGAATTTGAAGGGGAAGTTGAGCTATATGAACCCTCTCTTGAATGGGAGGAGGAGTATGAGAACCACTACATAGAGACCAACCAAGAACAACTCCCTCCACCCACCGACTCCCACCTCGGAGTGGTTAGGTGCACCCTCACTCAAACCCAAGAGCATGATTGGAGAAGAAACACAATATTCCATACCTACATACGGATAGGGAGCCATGTTAGGAAGGTCATCTTGGACAATGGGAGTAGTGTGAATGTGGTGTCACCCGATACCGTCAAACTTTTGGGCCTTACCACCTCCCCACATCCCCACCCATATCGGGTAGCATGGATTGATACCACCTCCATACCCGTTAGTGTTCGTTGCCTTGTCCCCATTACATACCAATCCTATCAAGGCCAAGTGTGGTGTGACATCCTACCAATGGAAGTTGGGAATATACTCCTAGGATGACCTTGGATCTACGATGTAGATGCCACCTTTCTAGGAAAGACAAACACTTGCATCTTCATTCATGAGGGGAAGAAAATCCAACTCAACCCCTCTCCACCCCGCCCCCTCCCCAAGAAGGCATCCCCCTCCCTTGAGGGATCCCCTACCCCTCCCACTATTCCAAACCCACCAAACCCCACCCCATCAAACCCTAATCCTAGTATGATCAATAAGCCTCCTAGGAGCCTACACCTCATCACAAAGAAAGAATTTGAGGAAGAGACCAACCAAGGGGGACAAGTGTGTGCCATTGTCATTTGCCTCGAGGATTCCACCCCAACCAACCCACACCCAATAGAAATCCAACAACTCCTTGAGCACTTCCATGATGTATTTCCTGAGGAACTTCCGGACAAACTGCCACCCATGCGCGATGTGCAACATGCCATCGACCTTGTACCCGGGTCCACCTTGCCCAACCTCCCACACTACCGCCTCAACCCCACCGAGCATGCCGAGCTCAGGAGGCAAATTGAGGAGCTCATCAAGAAGGGCTTCCTTCGGATTAGCAAAAGCCCTTGTGCCTTCCCAGCTCTTCTCACACCCAAAAAGGACGGAACTTGGCGCATGTGCGTGGATAGCCGAGCCATCAACAAGATAATGGTCAAGTATAGGTTCCCCATCCCTCGGTTAGATGATATGTTAGACATGCTAGCTGGAGCCACCATCTTCTCCAAAATTGACCTCAAGAGTGGCTACCATCAAGTTCGCATTAGGCCCGGGGACGAGTGGAAAATCACCTTTAAGACTAAGGACGGTCTCTATGAATGGCTTGTTATGCCTTTTGGCCTTTCTAATGCGCCAAGCACCTTCATGCGCCTCATGACCGAGGTCCTCCGCCCCTTCATTGGCATCTTTTTAGTTATCTATTTTGACGACATCCTCATATATAGCCAATCCAAGGAAGCCCACCTCGATCACCTCAAATAAGTGTGCACCATTCTTAGGAAAAGAGTCTCTTTGCTAACCCCGGGAAGTGTTATTTCTTGACCAATCAACTAGCCTTCCTAGGATTTATTATCTCATCCCAAGGGGTATCCATGGACCCCGAAAAGGTCCAAGCTATTCTTGAGTGGCCCGAGCCCAAGACCCTTCATGAGGCCCGAAGCTTTCACGGGCTAGCTACCTTCTATAGGAGATTCATCCGTGGGTTTAGCACAATCACTGCTCCTATCATGGATTGCCTCAAGAAAGGCACCTTTGTGTGGACTAGGGCAGCCTCCAAAGCATTCCTAGAGCTCAAGGAAAAGATGACCCAAGCCCCGGTCCTTTGCCTACCCGACTTCTCGAAAGTCTTCGAAGTCACTTGTGATGCATCCGGGGTAGGGATTGAGGGCATTCTTAGCCAAGAGGGTCACCCGGTAGCATATTTTAGTGAGAAACTTTGTGAGGCTAGGACTAGGTACTCCACATATGACAAAGAGCTTTATGCCGTGGTCCAATCCCTTCGGCATTGGAGGCACTACCTCCTACCCAAGGAGTTTGTGATCTTCTCGGACCATGAGGCTTTGAAGTACCTCAACACCCAACAAAAGCTCAATGCCCGCCATGCCCGATGGGTAGAATACATTCAAGCTTACGCCTTTGTCCTCAAGTATAAGATGGGTAGTGAGAACCGCGCTGCCGATGCACTAAGTAGGCGGGTAACCTTACTCTCCACCATCCAAGTGGAAGTGAACGGGTTTGATAGAATCAAAGGAGAATATCCAACTTGCCCCGACTTTGGGACTCACTACAACACCCTTTCCACTCAGCCCCACAAGGAACATGAGGGGTTCATACTTCAAGAAGGGTATCTATTCAAGGGAGCTAGGTTTTGCATACCCCGGACTTCACTTCGGGACTTCTTAGTTTGGGAGTTACACAGTGGTGGCCTAGCTGGACACTTTGCGGTCCAAAAGACCATAGAGTTAGTTGAGAGGCAATTCCATTGACCTAGTCTCAAGAAGGATGTGGCCCACATTGTGGGACAATGTCGCATTTGTGCCTCAGCTAAACAAGTGAAGCAGAATACTGGGCTTTACACACCCCAACCCATACCAGACTGACCTTGGGAGGATTTGAGCATGGACTTCATCCTTGGCCTACCTAAGACCTTGCGTAAACATGATTCCATCTTTGTAGTGGTTGATAGGTTCTCTAAAATGGCCCACTTCATCCCATGTTCCAAGACCTCTGATGCTTCTAGGGTTGCCCGATTATTCTTTGATGAGGTGGTCCGACTGCATGGATTACCTAAGACTATTGTGTCTGATCGGGATGTGAAATTTACCAGTTATTTCTGGAAGACTCTTTGGCACCTAATGGGAACCCTCCTCAAATTCTCCACTGCTTACCATCCTCAGACCGATGGCCAGACTGAGGTCGTCAACCGAAGCCTTGGTAACTTGCTCCGTTGCCTTGTAGGGGACCACCCTGGGAATTGGGATCTCCTCTTATCTCAAGCCGAGTTTGCCTATAATGATTCTGTCAATAGGTCCATAGGCAAGAGTCCATTTGAGGTTGTACATGGTTATAGGCCTAGAAAACCTTCCGATCTTATTCCCCTTCCCCCACATGCTAGAGTGTCAGTCTCAGCTGAGTCCTTTGCACAGCATATCAAAGAGTTGCATGATGACATCCGCAAGCATATAGGAAAGAGCAATGAGACTTACAAAAGGCGGACAGATGCTCATCGGCGCCACTGCGAGTTCCAAGTGGGAGATTCGGTGATGGTGAGGACGGAGCGGCTCCTTCCAGGGCCTGCCTCCAAGTTGAGGGCACGGGGTTCGGGACCCTTTCGAGTTCTGAAAAGACTTGACAGTAATGCTTATGAGCTAGACCTACCCGAGGGCTTTAGGGTGCACCCTACTTTCAATGTGGCAGATCTGGTACCCTACAAGGGCCCCGCGGTGGAACCCAGGGAGGATCTTGAGCCTTTACCCCGCCTTGAGAGAGACACTCCCGGAGGGACTCCACTTTCTAGCTTGAGAGACCGACGAGAGCAGGTAGAGGCAATACTGGATGAGCAGAGTATCATTACTAGGCACAAGGTGTATCAGCGCTACCTGGTTAGGTGGAGGAACCGTCCCCCGATAGAGGATACGTGGGTGAGTCGGGAGGATCTGCTGCGCTTGGACCCCGACATGCTGGAGCGTTACGACAGCCAGGCGGACCCATACTCGACAGGGTCAAGTTCTCCCCACCCCAGGGGATTTGATGAGGGCATCTCACGACACTCCCTCTAGCTCGGGTTGACTACACACTTTTGTTATGGGATGGCTGTGATCTCTACATGTTATCTTCCTTTTCATGATCCCATCTTATGTATTTTCATTTTTATTGAGTCTTATCTTATGCACTTTCTTTTATTGAGTCATGGTGTCTAGTCTATTTCTCTTGTTTTGTGTAATTGGGCCTTAGTATCTTAGCATGGGCCTAATGGGTTGAGTCTAGGACTTGTTGGGTCTTTTGTTTAAATGTCAAGGTCATCTTGGTCATGTAAAGAATGGTTGCCTATAAATAGGCCCCATCTCTCTCCATGTAATCAACTTTTGATGAATCCATTTGAATAGCAATATTTCCCACATCTCTTTCTCTCCTCTTACTCTCTCATTATCTCTCTCTCTATCTCTCCTTCTCTCTCCCCAAGGAAAGGGGCGAACTTCTCCTCTCTCCTCCCTCCTCCCAACCACTTCCAACCCCCACCTACCTCCATTAACTCCCCACAACTTCCCACAACCCCTCTTTAATCCTCACCTTGTCCCAAGGAAGTTCCACCACTCCAAGCCCCACCACCCAACTACCACCTACCCATCACCACTTCCTAAGCACCCTTCCTCTCCTTAAGGTTGAAGGGGCTCTTCCCTAAGTCCAAATTCGAATTTCCCTCTCCCTAGGACTGTGCCCTTCCATCTCCCCACCTCCATAATCACCCTAGGTCGAAATTCCCCTCCTCCCTATAGCCAAGTTCGCCCCCCACCTCCTCTCTCACTCACCCTCTCTCTTGTGCCACCTTCCTTCCCACCACCACCTCTAGCAGCTACAGCTCCCCCTCCAGCCCCAATTCTCCCTCCCCACCACCTTCTCCCTAGCCTTCACAACCCCTAAACACCCCACATCACCCTCCCATAGCCATTAGACACTCCTCCCACCACTTGCTCTCTTGGCCATCCCCTTCCCCACACCTTCTTCTTCTCCTCAGTCTGTCTCTGTTTCAGGCAGCAGAGTTGCAGTGACTTGCAGAGGCAGCCACGACCGTCCCTCAAAGATTCAGGTTTCAAGGCCTACATTGCTGGAATCGTCTGCGAGCTAGCTTTCCAACGGTGGTGGTCTCGCCGGCTTCCGAGGTCGGAGCTGATCGTGAGAGCAGATCTCGTCCGACTGCGTCTGCTGTCCCTGTTAGAAGACCTGAAGCTGAAAGCTGGAGCCACCACGACCATCTCGGGATAGGTTTGGGTGCCATTTTCGGAGGGCAGGAACTACGTCCAGTTAGCTTACATCTCCAAGAAGAAGGACCTCATTCGGCCACCGGAGCTATCAGTTACCATTTTCTTCGCCAGAGTGTGCAGTCTGCCACCTGCGGGTCCAGGTTTGACCTGTCCTCACATATCCGACCACCATACTCCTCTCCGACCACCGATTGGGGCCCCGTCAACTCCTGCTCGAAGCTACATCGACCACGATCGCGTCACTGCCAGGCTCGTTTAATTTGGAGTTCAGGAGCGTCCTCAGTGCCATCTGCAACCTGCTGTATCAGTTCTGCACCAGCCAGAGGCAGAAGTTTCTAACCTGTTCCAGTCGCCGGCCCGATCAGCCCCGAGTTCCAGAGCTTCTATAAAAATTCAGACACCATCCTCAGCCCGTTGGGGAACTTTTGGCACACGTCTCATCAAGATCCGAGCTCTGTGGAATTTTTGGCAGCATCATCACCGCCCCACTGTCCGGCGAACCTGCAGGTTGACAGAACCGGCGGAATTCGGCAAGTCGGGTTTCCTTTGCTTAATTCACCACCCCGCTTGGCCGGCTGAAGGCCCCTCCCTGCGTGGAGGTAGTTTTGGATGTAATAAGCTTAATCCCCACCCCAAGATCACCCCTCCTGCGAGAGGCGTAGTGTTGTACTCTTTGCACTTTCAGGTCAAGCTACATCGCCGCGGCGATCGGGTGTATACCCTCGCCTCCCGGCGCGCCCACGTCTCCGAGCGGGATCAGTGTCTTCACACCGATCAGGTGAGCCTCTGATACTAACCTTGATAGCCTTACTTCTGCGAGTTTAGTATTGCTTTGATTGCTCGTCGGACGGTGAGAAGAGGGCCCATACTTGTATGTTCATTTGTTGGTGCCACCGCGGACCGGGAGAGAGTGCCACCCCAAACCCCGCCCTGCGGGCCAGCTGCCCACTAAGTTGGGAATCCTAGACTCTTTGGGGTCAGCCTAAGCCAACTAAGTCCATTAGACTCATTGGGTCCCGCCTCGGACCCTTGCCATCATCCCCCGGCCCCGCCGGGTGACCGCGTGTGCCCTGTGAGTGAGACGCTATTGTGAGAATCATTGGAGTGCTTGTATGCTTGTGGATCTAGGTCCTAGGTTGTTCATTACATGCTTAGTCATCCTTGGGCTGTGCCACATCAGTTCAAGTCTTAGGTTTAAAGAAACTAGATTACAAGTTTAAGGGTGATCCAAATTTCAAGTTTATAAATTTTAGATTTATAGGTTTATGGTGGATCAAATTTTTAGGTCTACAAATGTGGGTTCTCATGTTAACAAAATTAGATTCTTCAACGTTTTAGGAAGCCAATATCTCAGGGATTAGAGGTCCAGATTTTGCAGGGCTTAAGGTTCAGATTTGCAAGATTTTAAGAACTTGATTGCAAGGTTTCACGAATGATCGTTATTTTTTTTAGATATTAAAGAACAGGATTGCAGACACTGGCAGAGCCAGGGGGGGTCAAGGGGGGGCAATTGCCCCCCCCCCCCCCCCCTTGACTTGGGGTAAATCCCTCTTTATTTTTACATTTGCCCCTCACCTTCTGTTAGATTTGTTTGGGCCTATTAGATATCTATCGACAGTGGATATATACATTTTAAGATTAAGTTAAAATATCTACTGATGGTGGGTTTTTATCATCCACATTTATTGGTTGGTTGTTTAACTGTAAATCGGCGATGGAGATTTTCTTTTGTAAGATAAAAATTTAAAAGAGACAATAGAGGATAAAAGCAACACAGTATAACCGTCAAAAGGAATTGCGACTCTAGGCCGTGAAACTTTATCTGTAGTTATGTAGGGTTGTTTTTGATGGTTGAACATAAATAAAAACAAAATTATCGAGCTGTGCAGATAGTTGATTTGTAGGATTATAAAAGGTCTCTCCGATCTGCACGTCCGCCCCCCCTCCCCCACACCTCACTCCACTCTGAGGAGCTTCTCTGTCAATACGGTGAATTTTTCCCCTTGCTCAGTTCTCTTGTTATCTATTTGGTGACTTTTGCTGTAATCGTAGGGCTTTATCATGGAGTTTTACTTGGCGAAGACATTTCATTCAGGACTTTGATTTTATCTTTCTTTTTAATTCTTATTTCGTGTATTTTTAATCACAGGGATTTTACATGTCTCAGTAGCTTAACCTGATTCTCCCTCTCAGTTATTCCTGTTTGTGATTCATTATCTTGATTATATAATATAAAGTCGGTTCCCACTCGTTGGAAACACTGCACCTGATTTTGAAACTTAAATAATTTTTGTGATGATCAATAGATGAATGATAATTTCATGACATATATTGAGAAGGAGACATTAGAGAGTATTGACAATGAGACAATACTATAACGCTTTCAGAATATAAAGACCCGTCGTAGATGACTCACTTGTAAAATATCTTCTATTTGAATGAAAATAAATAATTTTTATTATATTAATTATATTTTGCCCCCCCTTTCAAATATTTCTGGCTCCGCCACTGATTGCAGATTTAAGAGTGATCAAATTTTTAGGTTTAAAGTTTCAGTTTCAGATATTCCAAGTAGATTTCGTAGGCAGCCTGTGGGAAGGATATCAGAAATAATATGCTCAGATTTGAGAGGATCAATTTCACAAAGTTAAAAAAATGCAGGGTTTAAAATGGATTTCACATGACAGGTTTTAAAGAGGGTTAGAATTGCAGGTTTAGATGATTAAAACGCGGGTTTAAAGAGGATCAAAATCCAGGTTTCAAAGGGTTAAAACCTAGAGTTTTAAAGCTTGTTCTCTCAGGGTTAAAAACGGGCCAGATTTAGGGTTTTAAACTCATCTTTTGCACGGTGTTTAAAGAGCCACAACATAGGTTTAAAGGATCAGATTTGCAAGTTTACAAGGGATAAAAATGTAGGTTTACAAGGGATTAAAGTTGCAGGTTTAGAAAGAATCAAAACGTAGGTTTGAAAATTGACGAATAGCAAGTTTAACAGGGATAAGAATTGTCAGTTTTAAGCTCTGTTGATATAGGTTTAAAAAGGAATCAAAAGCAAGTTTAGAAGGTTTAAAACATGTAGCTTTAAAGCCATGTTTTTGTAGGGTTAAAAGATATGAAAATGTCAGGTTTTAAACTTCAAATTCGCTTGTTTAAAAAGGGGATTAAAACACAGGGAAACTGGGCTCGTTTTACAGGATTAAACCTCCTAGTTTGCAGGTTTAAAGGTCCGATGGACAGAGGTTTGGAGGGTCATGTTTGGTGCATTTTAAACTTCAAACTCTCAGGTTTAAGATTGACAAAAATATAGGGTGGTTGTGTTGGTTTTAAATCCTCAAGTTTCCAAGTTTATAAGGATCATAAAATCAAGTTTAAAGTAGATAGATTGCAGGTTTTAAAAGACCGATTGGCAGGGATTGAAAGGCTATGGTTTGGCTGGCTTTTCAACTTCAGATTTGCAGGTTTAAGGTTTGCAAAACAGAGGGGAAAAAGGCTATCAAAATTGCTGGGATACTTGCTCGTTTTTACAGGTTTATTGGCAATCCGATTTGCAGGAACAAGAGATTAAAATTCAGATTTTTAAACTTGAAGCTTGAGTGAGAAAACCTACTTTGGACAGAGAAGCCTTCCCACGATGTAGAACTCCTCCCTTTTCTTCTAATCATCATGAACGAGCCTTCATTAATGGACTAATCCTTCCAAGCCTTCCTACCCACGAACAAGCCACATCTAGCTTCAACACGTACATGCCTTATTCATCTTCTTCAAACCTTCACACAAAGCCTAATCCTCTCCTTCGCAGTCACAGCCCTTACAAAAGTATATTGGGTAATTAGAGTTTAGGTTAACACACGGGAGGCTAAAAGGCCATCTATATATAGGGTAAAACCTCTCTAGAGTCCTAACTAAATATAACTAAGGAGGAGATAACCCAAAGGTAAACTGCAGCCGCTGTCCACCTCAACTTACCCTATTTAGCTTAGGATTAAGTGAATGAGGCTTTAGGTTTTAATATTAGATAAGGTAACCATATTAACAATTTCTTTATTCTAACCAATACTAATAGGATTAATTCAAATCTTTAACTCTTAACAAATTAAATAGTTAACTAAATTCTATTGCTTAATATTAATTTATGTCCTTATTTTATTTGGATTAAGACACTTAAAATAATAATTATTTAATTGAGTGATTATCCAATTAGATTAGTTATCTAACAAACCTCTAACCAACCCAACCGGACTCCTCCAAAAGTTAGGGTGCCCATGGGCCTAATCTAGTTAGCCAAAAAAAACTAATATTCTAACCACCCATTAACCTAAGAGATTTAAATGAATTAAGAGTCTCATTCTAATTTATTAATTAACATTACTACGAACATACAAGATTACATTATTTATTATGAATACTATTATATTATTACTTATTATTATTCAAGAGCGTATTGTTTATATTTTGATCATTTCTACTATGGTGACTAGTACCTAAATAACATTAATTTAAAATCTTATATATATTCATTCGTAGGGTCGATCAATTAACTAAAGTTCATTTAAAATCTTATTATTTCATCTTTTCAAAAGTCATGCCGCACAATGGACCTAATTAATTATTACAACACATAATCCACTATTATTATCTTACAAGTTATTATTTATTTAACTCTTAATACATATAAGAAAATTTATTTATTAATTTATAACTCATCTTTTCTTACTTTATGAGTTTTACCTTTATTTATTTCTTTAAATATATTTTTAATGGATTAAATAATACTTGTTATCTTCCATTTTACAAATTTTATATTTATTTATTATCACTCGGGTTCTATTTATTTTCTTAAATATCTATGAGTGCTTCCTTAAATTAAAGCTTTCTATAATTAATAAAATCTTTAGTCAAAATATCGTTAATTATCCCACTAGGATTCAAATGGGTTAATTATTACCTTTGATCTTCAGAGTCTTCCATATAACTTAAATATACATATATCTCTACGATCTATTTAACATGTTCTATAATTAAAATATATCACCAGACTTTTTAATAATTAACTCTTTGAGATTTAAATATGAGAAATTATTTTAAAATACTTCTTCCCACTTTAATAGCATACATTGTTTAAATAATTTCAAGACATTCTTTACTTTAATTATAATATTGAACATCTCATTAATTAAACTAATAAAAATAAAAGGTTCTCCTTTACTATTATTTTGAATATTTTTAGATGTTCTATAAATTAGACGCATTGTCAAAATAATGAAAATGTTTGATAAGTAACATGGTTGATTGACTAATTTAAATGTGAGTATTTATATTATAATTTTACTCCTCATTTTATTTATGCATTTTAGATCATTTTAAGAGAATAAAGGTGCCATTACAATAATAACCTTTTAATAAACAGCATCATCAACATTTATTAATTAAATGTCAATTTAAGTTTACATTAAGGGTGCGAATATTATTATAAGAAAAAAATGCTAGTTTCACAATTAATTGATTTTCTTTAACTTTACATGTCATCTTACCAAATATGTTTATACTTTAATTAAGACCCAATTATACTCTTATTAGATTTTTTAATGAATTATTATTTTATAATCATTATTATTTAAAACCCATTCACTTACTTGACTTTTATTTAGTTGGATTCCCTTTTAATATATTGCTTCTTGATTTAATCGAACCTTAAATCAATTACTCTATTTATACACATCATTAATTTATTCTTCCCTCATCCCTTTTATTTATTTGCATAAAACTTATCTAAAATCTAATTATTTATGATAAGTTACTAGACTTGATTTACAACAATAATTCATATTTATCTTCTCTTTTTCTCATCTTTATTTCAAATTTATTTTTATTTTACTCTTAAGATTACCTGGGGTACTACAAGCAAACTTCTTCATAAGGCTCTCCATCAATCGGGAGGCCGCTCAACTGAGACAAACTCCATAGGTCTAATGAAGTCTCCCCTTCTGCTGTGTAAAAAGTGTTGAACTCAGGACATAAGGCCTCTACATCCCGCAGCAAAGACCCTTTGAAATGGGGTAGCGAAAGTGAGAAGCATAGACGCTATTGTATACCCCGGCTTTCATCAAAATTGGGCCATAATTAGGGCTGTCAATGGGCTTGGCCGGCCCGATAGGCCCGCTGGCTTGGCCCGATTTCGGGCTAGGCCTCAAGCTCTTTTTCGGCCCGTGAGTTTTTAGTCGGGCTTAAAAGTCTGGCCCGACTAGGCCCACGGGCCGGCCCGGCCCGTTTCTTTTTTTATTCTCTCTTTAAATTTTAAAAACTATTTCATTAAAATTATGTTAATTTATATAATTAGAAAACTTTAAACTCTCTTTTCACACAAATTATGTAATTAATATCAAAATTTTAATTAATTTAGTGAGATTATAAATTTTATATTATTAAATATATTAATTTTTATTTTTTTTATTTTTTATTTAAGTTGTCGGGCCGAGCCGGGCTTTAGTCGGGCCTTGTATTTTTTAAATAATGTCGGGCCCGGCCCGGCCCATTGACAGCCCTAGCCATAATGCTAGAGCACATAATCTGTAAACTCGACGGCTCCGGCTCGAAACCCATGAGAGTCGGTGGCTTTAAAATCAGCAAACCACCCAACGGCGATCTGGTGCTTGAATCGTATCGCCAAACAGTCTAACAGAAATGGCTCCTCTCGGAACCCCCACTTCAGCGGGGCCAGGAACAGGCCGAATGTTGGTTTCTCCCGGTGCACATTACCGGCCGACAGATCCCACTTGGCAGGGGTAAATTCAGGGGATCGTGTCAACATGCCCTCCGATTGAGCCAACTCTAAAACTCCAGTGACGGCATCCCACTTTCGAGGCTCTCCAGGAAAATATATGGGCTCGCCCCTCACTACCGAATCTGTCATGCTGTCCTGACCAAGGAGGATGCTCTGTTCAGCTACGCGAACCACACGGATGTCCCTCTTGCCCAGAAGATTGAAGGCACGAAGAAAAGACATAAGGTGCTTATCCTTCGGAAAGTCAACTCTATAACCCTGGCTGCGGCCAAACTCTAAGTGACTACTGTTTGAAAGTGTTAGCCGCCCGGTGTCCATCGTATTGGTCTCTGAGTCAGAAGAATCGGCCACTGCTGCGAGGCGATCTCGCCGTCTGTCAAGCTCATTAATATTATGCCAAGTCACAACTGCCCTGCTCGATCCACTGGATGGAGCATTGGTCTCCTGCGCGGTTGCGGAGGGAACTGCTGAAGTCATTGTTATATCTGTAACAAAGATAATGAAATTAGAACAACAGTTCCATGAACAGAAGAAATTTTGGCAGAGTCTCCCCTTAACCGGGAGCATGCCAAACACAACATGGGAGCACGTCCACAAGCCAAGGTGGGAGGGTCCCTAAAAACAAGAGCCAAAGGTGATGCACCTAGGCCGAATGGACACCGGAGAATGTAGGTTCCGAGGGCTAGCCTACTAGGAACCTCCCCGGACCCATGAAATGAGAAGGGGTCGAACCCCCTTAAGAACCAAGCAAGTAGGGCTTCACCGCCTCACTACTTCACCACCTCGACCCCACCGTCGAAAAAAAAGGGTAAAGCTCGCCGCTGCCCTCGCCGTGCACGAAGAAGAGAAATGGGAGGAAACTCGCCGCCGTGACCCTTGCCGACCACAGGGAAGAGGAAAGAGGGGAGTCACCGTCGCCGGTCGCCTCCCCCCAGAACGGGAGGAAAACGACCTCGCCGTGCTCGCGGAAGAAAACCCAGGAGGGTTCGCGGTGGCCGTCGAGAAGAAAAAGGGAGAATAGGGTTTTCTAAAAACCCTTCGAACAGGTTAAAAGAGGAGGGAGGGGAGATGAGTCGGCAGATACCTCACCAACTCACCGGCCCGCAGATGCGCTCCCCCCCCCTCGCTGCCGACTCACCGGCCCGTATGACGGGCGCTGACTCATCTAGTCAAAACACCGCTGCCGTCCCATCCCAATCGAATCCCCCCACAGACCCTGGCGCCGATTCAGCTCGGCCGAAGCTCAACTCCGACTCACTTTGATCCACGACACCGATCCACCAGGGTCAAACTCCCTGGTCCGGTCAAACCATGGTGCCGACTCATGGCGGCTAGGGCTGCGCGCCGATTCAACCACTTGTAGTGAGTTTCAGAACAAAGTGGGCCCCACTTTCAATAGCCACGATGAGACAAGCGCATCAGCGGGTCCCACGTTGTTCGTCCCTAGTTCGCGACACCCACGGCTGGGGGGCATTTGTTGACATCTAAAATATTACCATATGGCAGCCACGCTGTAAGAGCTGGGGATTGCCAGCCAGGGAAGAAGAAGCCAAAGAAGGGAAAGGTCGAATGACCTACCAAAACCAACAAACACAACAAACCGGCGTCGACTTAGTCGTGTCGGACAAACCCCCTACCCCGTCCGATCAGAACAGAAATGTACCTGGTGGTCCGCCACCTGATAAGAAATCCTCTCGAGGTGAAAAAATGTCCCTGGTTTCTCAAAACAAGGTACCGAAGGCCAAGTCAGCGGAAAACCCGAGTGACCCGACTCGAGTACACCTTTTGTCGGAAAGGTCCGTAAGTAGCCGGAAAGTTGCCCGGTCAGGGTGAAAATACTCTGAGTAATGACTCACTCATTGAAGATGCCGCGCGTATGCACGGAACGGGTCTGGCAGCGCAAATCACAATGCCGAGGGCCAAATCAGGATAAAACCCGAGTGATCCAACAACGAGTTCGGCACGTGCCGAAAACCACTCGAGATTGAAAATCCATACTCGGAAATGATGAAATCTACTCTCTAAGGGTATTGCATCAAACCTTAAGCTACATCGGAGGTCGGGCCTCAGTCGGGGTCAGTTCCGGGGTAACATGGCAAAATTACAAAAATTGCCCTCCAATGAGTCGGCACTCCTCTTCTCCAAATGAGTCGGCGCCCCTCTTCCCTCCAATGAGTCGGCGCCCCCTTTGTCCTCCAGTGAGTCGGCGCCTCCCTTTCTATTGAAGCGGCGCGGTGCCCCTTTCATCTTGTCGAGTCGGCGCCTCCCTCCTCGGTGATTTGGCAGCGGGACACTTGTCCCATCCCATGGGCGATGCCCTGTTTCCGCCTATAAAAAGAGCACTTGTCTTCGAAGAACAAGAGAGAGAACAAGAAGTAAAAAAAAAAGAAGACATAGAGAAGATGAGAAGAGAGAAGATAAGATATACAGATAAGGAAAGAAGGAGCGAGCAAGAGAGAAAAGTGAGAAGAGAAAGCTGCTAGGTGGGTCTCTGCTGAAGAGAAGCCCCAAGGGGGGGCAGAGCTCCTTTTTTTGTCTTCGCTTTCTCTTTGTTTTAGCCTTCCTGTATTTTCTTTTCTTATGAAGATGAAATAAACATTGTTGTGTCCTTCATCTTCTATGATTATGTGCTTGTATTCTGATGCCTAGTCTGTTGAATGCTCATACCAGTTCTTCTAATCTGTGCCCTTCCTAATCACCTTTCAGTAGTCTCCATCTGTTCCTTTACTGAGTAATGGAGGTTTGCACCCCGATCGTGAGGAGGCCCTGCAAGGGCTACATTCACATCTGAAATCCTTTGATCATTCGAAAACTTGTAGTCTCCTGCTCTGAGCCCTGATGCTAGAATGGCCCTTGGCCACGCCCGACGGGCGACAGCAAAATCCCCTCCCTGGGATTCAGCATGGGTTTCATCGTCTATTCTTACCTATATGAATAGTGTTTGTGAATATTCTCGAACGATAAATGTCTATATGTTAGCATATATATGTTATGTTAATATTTGATAGATAGATATGCTCTTACTGGGAGACCTCCGTGTGTCCTTTCACCCATCCCAATGGATTTTAGGGGCATCGATGCACTCCAATAAGGTGTACGAGTTTCTTGTTCCAGTCGGAGTATTATTCAGTTTTTCCTTGTATCAGACCTTGATGGTCATCGTGCGCATTCCGTCTGGTGTTTGGCAAATTGCCCTTGAGGGCCTTATCCTCTGAGCATCTCCCTTTTGTTTTCTCAAAAGCAGGCATGAGCCCATCTCCCTTGGCCGAGATTGCTTTGCTCTGACCCTCCCTACCTCTAGGTAGGGACTCTCGAGCTTTCACCGGGTTATTAGTGTGCCAACATATGTCTATGGCAGGAGTGCAAGTCTGCTGATCCTGATAGCATGAGTTGCATCTCCCCTCGCCTAGGATAAGATCATGTTTCTTCCACTATATCGATTGCTTCTTGAGTATATATGTGAATCCATTATCGGGGAGGGGGAAATCTCCATTTACTGATTTTCTTTCTCTTAATGTTTCTGGATCACTTCGGGTTTTCAAGGAGCTACCTCGTCATGGTATGACCCTCTGGAAACCCTTCCCAAGAGTGAACAATAAAAGTCACCTAGGTGACAACATAAGGGACCCATGCTTCGAAGTTCTGATCCTGGATTGCTAGGACCCTTAGCACGCTAGTCCTTAGGGTTTCTACATCCAATTTGGGTCATGAGATCGCCGTGTTCGGCCTCTCAATAATTATGAGTTTTCCTCCGGAACTCCCCGTGTGTAGACTCAATTTCTCTCCTTCTGATTCCTTCAGTAAAAGGGGAGATGCTGCCCAATTTTTCTCCAGTCTTGCTCGACTGTTTGCCTCTGTTCCAATTTGAAGATGAACACTTGTTTTTGGATGATGCTATATGAATGCTGGTGCTAGACATGAGGTGTCTGTGGAATCTGTATACCCGTGATCGAGTATGAACCTCACACAGACGACGAACAATGAAACCAAGAACAATAAGAACTCCAACACAATAAACATCAGATAATTGTCACACCCCCTTTTTTTATCCCGTGAAGGTTAGGGTGAGCAACGTAATAACATGAATCAATAATGTTTCCAGGACTCCGACCCATGGTCAATCTCTTCAAACCAGCTTCCCTAATAATTCTGACCCATGCTAAGGTTTCCCTACATCAACTTTAAAAGCTACCGAGGTCGAATCCATGGCGACAAAAGATTATTCCCCCCTTAAAAACCCTGTGAGTCGGCACCGCTCCCCCTTCATACAAATGAGTCGGCAGCAAGCCCTGCGGGTCGGCACCACTGGCGCCGACCCACCCTTTTCCCGTCCACCCGCACCGACTCACCATGGGTCGCGCCGATCCACTTCCTCTGGGCGCCGAACCACCACTCTTTCAGCCCAGTCGACCTCTTGTGAGCCCAGAGTCGACTCCAGCCCTTGTAAAAACTTTGAAAGCTCCTCGAATGCCTAACCCAGAATCATGCTTTGAATAAACAATAAGGCTAATAATAGAATCAATATCAAACCTATTTGATGATTCGTTCTTCTCATGCTTACATATCGACCTACATAAGAAACATGAATATATGATATAGACATATATGTATGTATCATTGTATGCATCATTATTTCATCGCATGCTTGCATGTCCCGATCTCCCGGTATATCAAATGGTGATCTGCAGAAGGTTAGATTAGATCTGGCTGAAAGCTCTCACTATGTGCGATGGTGATCCTCAGACCTACGTCCTCTACCCGGTACCGGGGGTCCGGTTAATGAATATGATTGCATTGCATGCTTGAACGTATGTCTGGATCTTGCATTACGTAGTATCGTCTTTTAATTTGCATACGTTTCTATATCCATTCAACCCCGGTGGCCCTTTATCTTGGTAATTAATCAAGGGTTTTCCTCCTTTCCCGAAGGATGTAATTAACGTCATAGCCTTTACAGTATGACGGACTTCCGGTCCCGACACGGACTTCACTTTCGTCTGACCAAGTCAGATCGAGTGCACAATAAATTCGTCACGGAAGTGACTGGCACGTCCTACGCTAAAATAAAACCCCTAATAAATAAACCAAACAACTCAATATAATAATATTTTAATAAAATCCATCCTCACAGACTTTTGAATCCCAAAGTCTCCAGACATGCCATGAATTGTGGATCTGTGTCTTGACATGTCCCTTGACCATCCAAGAGATATAAAAACACATTTTTTGCCAAGGAACCCCAATCACTCAAGGTAGAGCAAAGGAGGCTACTAAGGGGAGAAAGAAGGCTACTGCTACACCTGCGTGAATAGTATTCCATCCAGGGATTCTTCATCCAACTCCAAGATTTTCAAGATCTATGTGAAGCCATTCAAGTGGAAATCAAGTAGAGATTCAAGCTTCGTCCAAAATCTGCATCACCTACTCAGGGGGGGCTTAAATTAGAATTCTTCTTTTGTGTTTCTCCTTACAAATTCTTCAAGCTTCAAGTGTGTGCTATTTGTAATCTCTAAATATTCGTGTGTGTGTGGATCTACCTAGATCCCTGTGTGTGTGTGTGTGGTTTCCTTCACATTCGTATGTGTTTCGGTGCGTTTGCACCTTCGTGGGAGTTCCGAACTCCTTACGAGTGTGTATGTGTGTGTTGATCTTGTAATCATTTACAAGATAGTGTGAGAATCCTCAAAGATCGTGAGGGGTGGATGTAGGTTGCCGTTGTTGCATCCGAACCACCTAAAAATCATTGCATATTGTGTGGTTTGATCCTTTTCTCCTATCCCCATTCTGTTCGAGCACACACGTAGATTATTTCTTTTGTATCTCTTCATCTAGATCTAGCATAATTTATCACTTTTACATTAGATCTTTGGTATATCAAAAGGTGGGTTTGGATTGACAAGGCTAACATTGTCAGGAAGATAACACTTTGCGTGAGTAGTATCTTTGGACTTACACCTCCGCCATAGTACCAAGGATATGTTGTGTGTGATAGGTTTTGATAGATCCAATTGATAATACAACAGATCTAAAGTTTCTAAAGGGTTGTTTCATCATATCTATTTAAATCGGAAAAAGTTTGTTAAAATTTGTAATCACCGAATTCACCCCCCCTCTGGGTGTCATTGATCGCGGGACTTCAGGCCGCCCCCCTCACTTTGATGGGCTGCCCCTTGGTTGGGCCCAAAGGCTTGGGCGCCCCTTCCCTTCCCTTTCCTCCTCCTACTAGGAATTGCCATGGATAATTATATCAAGGGGGAGATAATTATGCCAAGTAGAGTCCTCTTGCTATTAGGTTTAGGTTTTTTTTTGTTTTCTCTATATAAACACTTATAAACACTTTTGGAATAGAGAACTTTTTTTGATGAAAATTATCTTGGAAGGCAGCGCCCTCCCTCCTCCACTTGGAGTCTACGCTTGAGACTGGTGCGCCAGGGTGAGATGCCCTAGGATTTGGGTGATAGGCCCTGCCCATCTATCTTCTTCCTCCTTGCGCCATCCTCTACTATGGCTGCTGGACCTTGCCTCGGTAATGATCCTCTTCCTTGCTGCCTCGTGGCTGTCACGCCTGCTTGCTTCCGGAGAGGAGGAACCTGCGCCCTGGGCTGTGCAGGTTGCCCCACCCCCTTGCTGTCCTGCATGTGCCCCACCTGCTACCAGGTCTGAAACTGCCCAATCTCTGCTGTTCCTCGCCCATCTCTTCATCCCCTCGCCTCCTCTACTGCGCCCCTCAACCACCACCATCAGCCCAACAACTGCCTCCCCTTTGTTGGTCGCAACATGCTCCTGTGCAGGCCAGCACCCAGTCTGCCACCAACCCCCCCTCTCGCCCTATCTCTTCCACTTCTCGAGTCCAAGTCGCCCTGCACACCACCTCTTCCCCTCATCCTCGCTGATCCTTAATCCCAGGCCACCCCTCGCCCATCCAGCCCCACCTTCAATCCCTTGACTATGCCTCCACCACCCCTCCCCAACCTGTGTGACCAGATCTGGCCACCGCCATTACACCAGGCCACCCCAGCTCCCATGCTTAGACAGAGCGTGCGCCGGCTATCTCGGTTTTTTGTGAGCATCCCCACCTTCGTCCACACATGCTACTGTGTGAGTAGTACCCCGAGAGTCCAAGGTTACGTGGTTATTCCTCAGCTGGTCGCCTGCCACTTGCGTAGGTCCGGACTGCACCCTGCATGCTGCGCACATTTCAGCTAAGGAGGCGGGCCGACCTGCCCCCACCTGGTTGGCATCCTTGCATGCTGCACTCACCTCCTAGTCAGATCGACATCGACTGTACTGGCAGTGGTTCCCATCTTCCCTTGGCGCTGTTGGACATCCCCGACCAGCTTATTGTGCCTGCGGACCAGAATAGAGCTCGGATCGGACCAGCAGCTCGTCATTGCCCCAAAGCGTCCCTGGCTTGCTGCCCATCAACCCGAGTACGTCAACCCCGGATTCTAGTTATAGACCTTTACCACCTTGCGAGGAGTGGGCATTTGTTTCAGATCTGTACTCTTTTGTTTACTCTTGTAGCGGGGTTACGTGTCTTGGCCAGGATTGTCTTCCCCACACACTAGCGTGGAGGTACGCGTTCCACTCCTCTCTTGTGATTTGCCCATTCCGTATATGCTCTCGTCTGTCGCCGCTCGTGTGTGTGATTAGGAGTCCTAGCTAGTCATATTCTATCACCACTGGTGAGCGTGAGTGGACCCATCCTGTAGTCTCCCTCCGGACTACGAGTGGAGGTGACTACCCCTTGACTCTGTCGGTTCCTCAACCGCTCAGATCCACGTGTTTCCCTCGCTAGGGATGATCATGTGCCGTAGCTTCTTGTTAGTGATGTGTTCAGCCCCTGAGTCCTCCCGGAGCCAGGCCTTTGGCTGGTCCCCTTAGTGCGTGTCTGCTGACCGCGTCATCATCTAGGGTAGGGAGTCGTTGCACTGTCTCGTAGTTGAGCCCTCTCGCCCCTTCCCCCATGTTTCCCCGCGTCGTCCCGCATCAAATTGGTATCAGAGAACAGTTGGAGTCTAGGGTAGTCTACTTTCATTAGTGTTGCATTTTGCATTCCCTTTCCATTTAGTCTCATTGCATGTCCACCTGTAGGGGGACCGAATACCATCCTTCTGCACCTATGGCAGACCCTCGTGCCCAAGTCCTTAGAGAACTTTCTCTGGCCAACGTTGTACAGACCCTCATGGATAGCATAGGCGAGCAAGACATGCGCATGGAGGATAGAATGAAGGCCGTGGAGGATAGGATTGAGGCCTCTGACCGATCTATCCAAGGTCTGGTCAGATGAATCACCACCCTAGAGAGAGCCCCGAACAGAGGGAATCATGGGCCGACGAAAGGCCATCAAGGGGCAGGGCCGTAGGCTGCAGCCCCTGGGTCTGAAGAGGTTGATGATTACACGTCCAAGAATTAGTTTGGGGATCATGTGAGAGACTGTCGTGCCCCACGACATAATTTTGAGGTTGGGGATGACCGCATTCTTCGGAACGTGTGAGCGAATGCCCCTAGTTTTGATGGGTCCTTGGAACCCAGGTACTATCTTGATTGGGAGGCCGATATGGACGGATACGGGGAGAGCTTGCTTGTGCAGTGACACCAAGGCCCAATCGAGACCTGGGATGAGATGAATATGAAGTTGCGTGAGAAGTATCTTCCTGCCACATGCCGTCAGCGACTTATAGATAGGTGGCAGAGTCTCACCCAAGGCAATAGGTCAGTGTCTGAGTACATTAAGGAGTTTGATGAGTACTTGTTGAGATGTGGAGTCCGTGAAGAGAGCGTCATGACCGTATCACGCTTCTGGAAAGGTCTGCGGCTTCACTACCAATCTGAATTGTTTTGCCACAATGTGACCACTCTGGAGTACGCTTACCAGGTCGCTCTAGAGATTGAGCAATTCGAGTCAGAGTTTGAGTCAACCCTATGGCGGGAGTCTACATTTTAGTGGGGTGTCGAGCCTCACAACTCATCTGGCTCTTACTCGAGGGGACCGGTGGCACGACCACAGGAACTGTCACGCCCCGAACCGATGGCAGCGGAAACTTGCTCGGAACGTGGCAACGATAGAGTCATGGCAATCAGAGCAAACTATAAGACCGGAAATAGATAAAACATAATTTCATTAAAATTCTTAATATAAGTTTATTACAATTTGACTCATTCTAACTGACTCAAAATAAAAGAAAAAAATTACAAGGAGACTCTCAACTAATTAGACTCAACACAAGACTACAAGGTTCATCTAAGAGTGACATGACTAAAACATGGTTATGGTTTTTAGGGTACAACTAGCCCAGTGATCGAAGAGGGAATCCTTCGATGTCGGGGTCTTACGGAGGCCTTAGAGAAAGAATTTTCAATCCGACTAGAGGGATTCCCAACGGAGGGTCCTTCCTTCCCCAAGAAATAAGGTGTATAACGTAGAAAATCAATGAAAACAGGGACTATGTCTTGCCAGTGAGACCATAGTGCCAAAGATCCACGGTCATTGGATGAAAACCCGATCAAAACCATAGTGGAAGAATTCGTGTCCACTATAGTGGTCGCTCCTTCCTAAATTAACGTCTGCCAGAAGAATGCCATTTTTTGAAATTCGTGACCTTCCAAGTCGGCGCATAAACTTAAATTTGTGTCCTGAAGAAGGACGTTAATTCAATATAATTCCAAATAAATTAATAATATAATTAACAAAATAGCGTCTACACGCTTGATGCATATTAATCTGCGACCTCTTGGAGAGGCGCAGATTCTTAATACACGTCAATGTCACAGATGCCAATTCCATTAATGCCTACGATCTTGATCTAATCAGATGAACAAGTTATTGTTCATTTCTTAAGTAATGAACAGTAGCTCTTATGCAAATAAAAGATCTTTTTAGAAACTAAGGGTATGATAATTACAAGTGTTTTCCAGGGATCATGAAAACATGCATGTTACAATTTTTACTATCTTAGATCATGAGTTAATAATTTTTATTAAAACTTTGGATGCAATTTATGGAAAAGGAAGAGTTTACGTCTTTCGCGGTAGACGTGTATTAATATGCGTCCAAAGGACATACATAAATTCAAGAATCCACGTCTGCCTAGAAAGATGCGTATTAATCGACGTCCACTGTATCTGTCGCCAATTCTTTTTTCACAGAAACAAGTGCCCAACCACGCTTAAAATCAAAATTACGCTTAAATACATGATAAAGCATGACGATGAGAGTCTATAATTTATGAAGACATGCAACTCTATCTGGCATGATGATTTATTATGGTTTTGCTTGGGAGAATGCCTACCTTAGAGATGATTAAAGGACGAAGAGCCCTCCCCCCCCCAAAAAAAAAACCTCTCACGAACAACCCACGAACAACTCTCCTCGCACGGACTCCCTTCGCAGCAATAGGGTTTTGCTCCACTCAAGGGGGGTCCTATTTATAGACTCTAACCCCAAGGAATCCTAATACATTTTTGTTTCTATTAATTAGAGTCCTAAACAAGTTAATATTTATCTCTAGTCTATCCTTACCCAAAACACAGCCGCCGCCCTTCTATTTTAGGGCTATCTTAATCAATGTTAGATTCACATATTTAAACCATTTAACCTAACCAACTCTTATTAAGGCCCACTTAGCCCATTTACCTTAATTAACTATTTTTAAGACCCAATACATTTTAACTTAATTATTATCAAGTTTTATTTCAATGGTTTTATTCTTCCAAATTTTATTCTCCATAAATATCATATGGTTATTATTATTACTAGTATTCTATCATTTTTCGGGTTACTACAGGAACCCACGAGGCAAGACACTCATGCCCTAAGGCCTCGTCCACCCCTGCTAGGGAACCCTCCTCCTCGCCCTCAGCCACCTGCACCTGCTCCACCCGCCCTTACAGCTCACCCGTATCTACCAACACTCCTGGCACGTCGTGAAGACAAGGGAAAGGGACCAATTATTGGTGAGCCTCCCCAGGGTGGCGGATCGCGCCAGCAGTGTTCTCGCTACAAAGGATTTGTCCATTTTACTGGCCAGTGTCCGTCTTGCTCGTCATTGGTTATAAAGAACACGCAGGCAGGAGATGCGCCATCTGGGCTTGTGTCAGTCAACTATGAGGCCGACCAAGATTTAGCTGAGGAGTTCATTAAGGAGTTAGAGGCTAGTCAGGGTGAGCATGTTGATACCCCGCCTCCGGATGGAGTCCAGCTGGGATTAGTTGGGTGTGTCTTGACCACTCCTGCATCACCCATCGTGTCCACTGTACATGAGTCCCCACCCCGAAGTCTTCTGAGTCTGCATGCATATATGCCCGAGTTCCCTAAGTCTACCGTTGAGCATTCTAGGGGTTTGCATTGCATTTTGGTCTACAATTAGCACTATAAAGAGATAGCCAATACGCACCGACGACCACTCGAGTTCCCATAAGGCAATCATGTCATGATACAAGCCACTGGTGTTGGTCTCTCTAGCGTGCAGAGTCGTGTTGGATCAACTGCTTTTGTTGTAGATCTACCGAATGTCACAGGTGTCAACTCTCTCCTCGATGTCACGGATCTGGGAGCCTCTCGGGACCCAGTGGTGGCACCTAGTGAGCCGATTGAGCCTTCTCAACCTCCTTGGAGTGACCCCACACCTTAGTGTCCACCTCCAGTCATATTTCTAAAGCAACATGAGCAGATGGCACAAATACTGGATGAGCAGGTGTCCACCACCGGGAGCGGAGCCTACCTACTCCGC
Organism: Amorphophallus konjac; assembly: GCA_022559845.1. Lineage (NCBI taxonomy): Eukaryota > Viridiplantae > Streptophyta > Magnoliopsida > Alismatales > Araceae > Amorphophallus > Amorphophallus konjac. Next base: position 449,915,340 of record CM040118.1, read on the forward strand.
TTAGTGCAGGGAGAGGACGCCACTTCGACAGGCAACGCTATAGTGGATTTGGTTGTGCGACAAGGCCCCTTACTCGATGGGGTCGAGTTCCTCCACCCGGGGAGGAGTGATGAGGACATGAAAGCTCAGGTTTGACGATGGAGAACACACCACTCTACACCGGCGTCATTGAGGCTAGGTGATAGTTTGGAGTTTTAGTTTTGAGTTTGGACATGATTTGTTGAGTTTATAGAGTCTTTTGTAGGCCATTTAAGGGCCATATGGATCATGGGTTCTAGTGGAGTCTAAATCTAGGGAATTGGGCCACTTTGGTGTGCATAGGAGCCCACTAGGAGCAACCTTGGGCTACCCACCCCCCTCCCTTGGATGGGCCGCCCCTTGGTTGGGCCCAAAGGCTTGGGCGCCCCTTCCCTTCCCTTTCCTCCTCCTACTAGGAATTGCCATGATAGTTATATCAAGGGGGAGATAATTATGTCAACTAGAGTCCTCTTGCTATTAGGTTTAGGTTTTTTTTGTTCTCTCTATATAAACACTTTTGGAATAGAGAACTTTTTTGATGAAAATTATCTTAGAAGTCTGCGCCCTTCCTCTTCCACTTGGAGTCTGCGCCTGAGACTAGTGCGCCAGGGTGAGATGCCCTAGGGTTTGGGTGAGAGGCCCTGCCCATCTATCTTCTTCCTCCTTGCACCATCCTCCACTGCTGCTGCTGCGCCTCGGCTCGCCAACGCTCCTCTTCCTCACTGCCTCATGGCCGTCACACCAGCTTGCTGCCTGGAGAGGAGGAACCTACGCCCTGGGTTGTGCAGGCAACCCCACCCCCTTGTTGTCCCGCCTGCGCCCCACCTGCTACCAGGTCTGAAATCACCCAATATCTGATGTTCCTTGCCCATCTCTTCATCCCCTCGTCTCCTCTGCTGCGCCCCTCAACCACCACTATCAGCCCAGCAACCTAGACCACCTTACCCCCTCACCTCCTCGCCTCCCCCTAGCTAGTCGCAACCTACTCCTGCGCAAGCCAGCACCTAGTCCGCCACCAACCCCCTCTCTCACCCTATCTCTTCCACTTCTCGAGTCCAAGTTTCCCTGCACACCACCTCTTCCCCTCATCCTCACTGATCCTTAATCCCAGGCCACCCCTTGCCCATCCAACCCCGCCTCCAATCCCTTTACAGTGCCTCCACCACCCCTCCCCAACCTGTGTGACCTGATCTGGCCACCACCCTTATACAGGCCGCCCCGGCTCCAAGGCGTGGATAGAGGGTGCGCCGGCCATCCCAGCTCGTTGTGAGCATCCCCACCTTCGTCCACACTTGCTACCATGTGAGGAGTACCCCGGGAGGCCACGCTCTCATGGCTATTCCTCTACTGGTCGACTACCACCTGTGCAGGTCCGGGCTGCACCCTGCACGCCGCGCACGTTTCAGCCAAAGAGGAGAGCCGACCTGCCCCCACCTAGTCGACATCCTTGCATGCTGCACTCACCTCCTAGTCAGATCGACATCGACTATACCAGCGGTGGTTCCCAACTTCCCTCGGTGCCGTTCGAGATCCCCGAACAGCTTGATATACGTCCCTATGGATCAGAATAGATGATGCGGACGCTATGCGAGCTAAGACTATATGCAATGATATGGCTAAATGGACTACTACGACCAGCAACGATGCAACAGTTCAAGTAGCGTAACTCGACACCTAAGGTTCCCCAGAAAGAAACTGCGCCACTCAATAAGAAACTCTAGCTCACAGGCATCCCAAGAGAGGGAAGCGTGCCGATTCGCACGGTTGAGAAACCGGCAGGGTCTAGGGTGGGCGACTCCACACTCGCGACTAGGACGAGTCACGGGACGGTCACACTCTCTCATCGTGGTAGTGATATATGAAATGTAATAGCTAGGCGCCTATGGTCGCACAAGCAGCGGCGTCAAGAAACTATACTAAATAAGCAAGCTAAACCAAAGGAAGGAGCAGACGCATACCTCCAAGCTCGGGGCGTGGAGAAGAAGCCCAGCCAAGTCACACAACCACCAGGTACAAGAACTGACAAGTACAACTCAAACACGGCTTACTCCTCACAGGGAGGTAAAAGGCTGCACAGTGCTATCCGAGGATCCTGCGAAGGGGGGTGACGGGTACCGGGTCGGTGAAGCTCGTCGCCCTCGGTGTGCTGCGAACCAGGTGGCTGAACTGCTTCTACTGGTCGACCGGTCCAACAGTAAGGAAGGTGAGTCCCGGATGCCTAGGATGGAGCACGGTTCCCTAGATGAGGCCTACTGTGGACGACGATCACTCCGGCAAAGATGGCAGCCGGGGAAGCTGGCTAGCAGCTCCGTCGATGCCACGAATCTGCGGGTAGATTGCCGGCATGTCTGCGCAAGCACCTGTGACCAGCAAGTAGGGTGGCCCGAGACGCGACCTTCTGGTCATCCGTTGATCATGAAACTTGGCGGGGACGCTGGTGGGGATGTTCCAGGGATGCCCTAGAAGGAGGACTGCAACCGAGCACCGTGGAGGTCATGGCGAATTCCGTAGCAGACCCTACGTGTTCTGGCCTGTCTACAGGCAGCAGGACAGGGGGTGGAAGAATGGGCTGGAACCGGGGCTTCCAGGTGGCAAATGGGGCGGGGTTTTCTCTGGTGGATAGGTGAGGGTCATGGGTTGATTGTGTAGCAGTGTCGGGGTGGCGTGCAGTGGTGGTTTTTGGGGTGGGAATTGGAAATAGGTTGTGCTCAGTTCTGAAATTTAGTGCAGTCAGAACTGAGGGCTATGAAGGTGGATGGGGTAAGCAAGGAAAGATGGCTCATAAAATTGAAAGAAAATTCTGAGGGAAGGGTTTGGACGTGGTTAGGCAGTGCTCAAAATTTCAGGTCATTTGGAGACGTTTTTGGGGATGTCCCTTTGGAGGGGTTTGGGCACTGTCTCGGTAGAACTGCACAGGGACAGTCTGCGCGGCCAAAAGGGATATGAAGGCAACTTTGTGCACAGAACGAATTTGGGTGTGGGATTTTGAGGAGATGTAGGGGACAGGTAGGGGAAGAAAAACTATGAAGAAGTGGAGGGGATCAGTGGACGGGGAGAAGGCCTAACAACCTGATCTTCAAGGCTCTGGTTTCTGCAGATCTGCACAGAGGCAGCCTGCGCAGAGAAAAGAGCTCTGAAGACAACTTTTTCTACCAGGCGAATTAGGGCATGGGGTTTTCAGGAGGTGTGGAGTACATGTAGAGGAAGATTATTTCATAAGGGATGGGTGGGATCAGAGAACGGGAGGAGGGCGTGCCAACCTGATCTTCGCGGCTCAGATCTGCAGATAGACAACCAGAGAGGGGCACAGGGCAGCAATGGCTATCTCCTCCATGCTTGCAGCAAACCTGTGATCCATGGCTCCTGGCTTGGAAGGATGATGGGGAGGTCGCCTCCAGCAGATGAAGACACCAAGAACCTACAAGGAATCTTGGGAGTCGCACCCAAGAGGAAGAGGGAGAGAGGAGGGTGGGGGGAGGGAGTCGCACCCTCCAAGAGACAAGGAGAGAGGGGGCCGCGGCCAACACTTCTTTTCTCAATTTTAATTCTTCATTCATTAAATTCTCCAATAAAATACAATGGTATATATATGGGGTAGGGGAAAACCTAATTAATTTCTTAAAAACAACAAAGAGAATCCAATTTAATTCTGAAAGCCTACTTAATAGGAGATGGAACTAGATAACCTCCTAAAAGATAGGAGAGGGGGGGCACCACATCCAAGTGGAAGAAGACAAGGGGGGCCGCCCAACCCTAAACCTAGGGAGGGAGAGGGGGTGCACTTCCCAAGGTGGGCCCACAAGTGGTGGGGGGCGGCCAACCCAAATGGGCTTGGAGAGTGAACCATAAGGTGGCCCACTAACCTCTCTATTAGCCTAATAAACACTAATATGACCCTAATACCATCTAATTGGCCTACAAAAGGTCCATAGTGAAGAGAATAAAAACTCCAAGCTCCAGACTAGATCTCCAAGCCATCTCTAAGCCACAAGGAAGCCGGCAAGTCCCGAACAGTGCTACGTGACTTGTAGTGTTGCTCTGTCGCTTCACGCCGATCACTAGCTCGGGTGTCCTCACCAATTCTCCCCGGGCGGGAAGAACTCGACCCCGTCGAGTAAGGGTCTCTGTGGCTCAGGTACCGCTCTAGCAAGTCTAGATCTATCCTCTCCAGCTATGCCCGTGTGATCCATGTATCCTCAGACACGGGTCGTCCTCTCCAACGCATCAAGTAGCGGTGATATGCGCCACTCCTAGTAGTAGTCACCTGCTCATCCAGTATAGACTCTATCTGCTAACGCTGCTGAGGTGACAGGGCAGGAAGTGGACTCTCAGGGGAGGGTTCGCTCACAAGGGGTGGAGAAGGCCCAAACAACTCACTGGGGATCACTGACGGGTCCCTATGTGCGACTAGATCCGGGATGTTGAATGTGGAGCTAATACCATAGTCCTCCGGCAAGTCTACAACATATGCATTGGATCCAACTCGCCTCAAAACTCTAAAGGGGCCAGCACCACGAGCTTGTAGTTTCTTCACGGCTTCAGAAGAAAACCGTTTTGGTCTGACCCGGATCATGACATGATCTCCCTCCTGGAACTCGCGAGGGTGTTTATGAGCGTCAGCCAATTCTCTATATCGCGCGTTGCTGGACTCAAGGTAGTGCTGATGATGCAGACTCTGAAATAGTTGTGTGGACGCATACCTATGCGAATGCAGGGGTGGTCTTGGACATCTAAATATGGACCTAGCATGTCTATGACACCTACCTGACTGGACAACACGGGGAGGACCTGGAAAACCAAAGTTGTACCTATCATGCACAGGTGTCCTACTAAATGTGGTAGACTTTGGGGGACCAGTATGTCCAAACTCACTCACTATGTAACCCCTATAAGACTGTGGACATGATGATGCATGAGAGAGAGACCGGGGCTTCCTTCTTTCCAAGCTCTGGAGTGTGGATGCATGTGTGGAAGGGGAGTGATAATGGACCTCCTCGACAAGGTGGGGGAAAGAATACGAGTCGAGAGGCTCACTAGGGAGGGGATCGAAAGGGTTGAAGAAATGCTGACCCCTCCGACATGTCCCTTCACTATACTTGCCCATGTTCGACATTCACCAAGGTACAGATAGTCACCTTCAGGCACTCTGATGGATGGCACAAGGGGCTCACGTGGAAGGAAGGGAAGGCAAGGCTCCTCCCTCGGGACGGTAATACTGTAAGATGGGACAAAGTCAAGCTCATCGGGTATGGGAAAGAACAACAGGACCTCGGAGGTGATATGACCTATGGTGTACACTGAGGTAATGGACCCCAAACTAGGGAGCGTGAAGCTATGACTATAGGGTTGGTCAGACCCTAAGGCCAACATATATGTCAACTCCCATTGACAATCTAAACTCCTAAGAAAGTCCTTCACACTTTCCGCAAAGCAGAAGGACTGGAAAGTGGTGTGAAAGGAGTTAAGGGGTACTAGTTCCATGGGTGGATAGCAAGGAATCGAGACATCTAGAAGTGGACCCTTCCTTAACCAGCTAGCTAAAGGCTCTCCAATGACAAGTTCGCCCTCTAGATGAGGGTCGAAGGGCGAAGCATCTCCCTCAGGTAGGGAAAAGGAGTCCTCTATGACGTGGGGAAAACTATGGTCCTCCATTGAGGGTATTGGGCCGAGAGTGTCAGCCCTGACCTCTGTAGGTTCTAGCACGACTTCGTCCTGGCTCGGGGTGGGCTAGGGGAAGTCGGAGTGCCAATAGGAGTGCGCATCCTTTCAAGTCGCTCCCTAAAGGTTTGCAGGAGTTCGGTGAGGGTGGGATCCTCGGGATAGAGATGTCCTGGGAGTCTTGCCGGTAATCATGAGACTTTGATGGGAATCAACACCGAGCACTAACCTTTTATTTTTACATTTGTGTCCTTTTTGTTTACATTTATATCCTTGGCTAATTGGGTTTGCAATTGTAAGGCATTATAAGTGAAAGGGTTAGTCATTAGGAATCTTTGGGTTTCTTTACAAAAAGGGCTTTGGGTTTCTATGTAATTTGCCAGTAGGTCCAGTAGGACCCCACCTTATTTTCCATTGGTCACCTAGGATCTAGGGCCCATGTGGGGCTAGTTCAAAGTCCAAGATTAGACTTCGACCAAGGGGGGGACAAGGTGGAAGAAAATTCAAACTTGGATCAAGCAAAGTCCAAGATGCTCCCCCCTTTACTATTGTTTATTCCTTATTGTATTTTATTTAATTTGGTCATTTGACCACATGGGGGATTAATTATCCTATCCCTAGTTTACCCCTCCCTAACCCTAGATCTAGGGGTAGTTTATGTCTTTTTTCCATTTCTATATAACCCATGTATTTTGTGAATTCATTAGTAATTAATGAAGAGAAAATTTCATTTGTTGCTCAATTTGCCCAAGGGCACCCTCTCTCCCCCTTGGAGCTATGATAGCTCCGAATTTCAGAGGTGTGAAGCATCTCAATTTCCCCCTCTCTAAGTGAGAAGCTCAGCACCGCCGCCGCCGCCGCCATCGAGCCTCCATCGCACCACCACCACCGTCTCGTCGGAGTTTTGTCCACCCCTGGATAGAATCTTGAAGCCAAAATTTTATCTCCCAATAAGGAGATCTATTCGCGCTCCAATTTTGAGGGTTTGTTCCTCTTATCATCCCCCAACTCCAGTTCAAATTTTGTGTCATTTCGCCTTCGTTTAGTATTTTTCCCATAATTTTAGTTCCACTCCTAACAGTCTGCCCATCAACAGATCTGCGGGATAGTGTCCTGTTGTCTTATTTTTCCCGCCCCCTTAGCCTTCTCCAAAAATTCCCAAATAAATCATACATGTTCCTCACATCTCCCTCTTCCACCCCAAATTTTCTCAGATCTAGATCCATCATTTTTAGGTCGGTCAAATTTCATTTTCAGATAGATCTTGTTCCGCCCTGTGTGTCTGTAATTCCGAGCCAGAAATAACTACAACCCATACTCATTTTCATTTATAATCCATCTATAGGATGGATCTAAAATAATTATATGTTGTAGCCCTTTGAGTCCTCTATCCATCGGTACCAATTTTGCCTCGATCCGACATCGGATCTGGGTGCAAAAATTCTCTCCGTGGAGGCGCGCATTCCTGCTCCGAGCCAGGCCAGAAAGAAGGTGTTGGGAAATAATTCCCAATAATATATCAAAGCTCTGATTCAGCGACCGCCACTTCATGGAGTCGACCAGGGACGTCCCGCCATCGTTCCAGCCAAGCGCCGCCTTCAGAAGATCCCAAGAGGACGACGTCCCTTTGGAGGCCCTCGTACGTTATCCTGTCGGCCTGCAAATCGTAGATCCGGACTTGCTGTCTTCAACCGCCCGGAACCCCTCCAACGTGCTGCCCGTCAACCCAGAATCGGCACTCCCAGACCGCTGTTGTGGCCTGTTACCTCCCTGTGTGGAGTGGGCCTTAAAATCAATTCTGTAATTATTAATGTAATATCTCGATTTCTTTTAGAAATTAATTAGAATAATTCCTTAATAAATAGAATGAGTTATATTTCGACTATTTTATAAAAATCCTGAAAAATTATATTCTTGTAGAGGATAACACGTTTAACAAACTTGTCTTCTGTGGCCAACCCCAATAAAATTTGTAAGTAGGCTGAATTAGTGGTTTAAGCCCAAATTAAACACTTAGTTAACCATATCTTGAAACGCCAAATTCGAGCCCAATACTCCATCTAATGAGCCCAAATCGGTGGCAAATGAAAGGTCAGGATGAGAGATCATTTACCATCTCTTAATCTCTCGAAACCCCAATCCTAGGAGATGTATTCGGCGGAGTTTGGCGCGTCAACATTTACGGCGGCGTTCACATTGACTCGACTTGCGTGGACGAATACTCCGCGCATAGAAGCCTCCAGAAGGTGTGTGACCTATTAAAATGAAGCTCTCTAACCCTAGAATTGTTTAGAACCAGCGGCGGCTGCAGAGGAGTTGGACCGAGGGAGATCTCGAGCGATTAGTGGCTGCGTGTACCGGCGTCCTTGGTTTTCTTTCTCCTTCCTTCTTCATCCGATTCAGGTAGGTGATAGCAAGCCAAACCCTACAAATAATATATGGTTAGAAGCATCATCGTGTTAGCTTTCCATTGATGTAGAAAGCCCTAAATTCTAACAAGTATCCTGCGATAATTTTAGATTTTAGTAGAAACATGTCACATCTAGGGTTATAATTGTTCCTTTTCGATTAAGTTGTGATTTCAGGCTGCAAACATAAAATTGATTCATGCATCTTGTATAGTTTTTCGTGCCCTTTCTTTTGGTAGTAAAACCCCTAAATTCCATGCTTTATATCGTGTGAATTTAGTGTTTTAAATTTAACCCTAGAAACCTCGTCGGAGTCGGGCACGGCGAAGGGCCGGCGACCTGTTTGGACATGTGCGGCCACATGATAGACCGCACATCCAGACAGGCGGCCCTATGTTGACCGTTTATAGTTTTCTATATCTGATCGTGTCCCTGGAACGTGCGGCCTAGCCCTAACCGCATGTCTTTCCTGCGGCCATTTCCAGACCGCACATCCCTCCTTGCGGCACACTACCGACCGTCCATATCCAGCAGGTCTTCGGATCTGAGGGGACGTGTGCGGCCAGTATGTGACCGTTCATTGGGATGTAAGGTCCAGAACCGACCGCACATCTGTAACAGAGCAGCTTAAATTGTCATTGCAGCATGTTATGTTAGTAGATTAATGGTTAATTACATGTTAGCAACACACTTAATAAACTGTAATTCATGACAGTAAATAATTCTTGCTGATCTATTTAAATTGAGCTTGATCTTGATTCATCTTTCCAATGAATGTCAAATTTTAATTGTGAATCCTTTATAATTGAATGGCTATTAGGTTTATACTTGTTATAACCTTAATCTTGAACCATTGTATCCCCTAGTTTTGTTTTAGACTCAATCGAACCGCTGTTACTTGAGTTAATCCGAATTGGATTAACAGAGACTTGCGCGGCTATTGATAGACCGCATATACCAATGAACGGGCCAGTGGAGACCGTTCATCCCTGGCTGATGCCAATTTGTCTTGGCCGATTATCCTTGATCTATCTTTGGCCAAATCCTATTTTGATCAGTCCAGTAGACCCTAGGCCAACCAGTAGACAGTGGGCTGGACTCTAGTTCAGTTCCACCCTGCCTATGGTAGCCCGGGAGCCCACTTGGGCGAAATTCTAACTCTTGGTTAGGCCCTGTGTTGTGCGGCCAGTAATGGACCGTACTTCTTACAGGCGGCCCTGAGTTGACCGTTCAACTAATGAGCGGCTCTGTCAGGACCACACATCCTGTCCTCGATTCTGTAACCTTCTGGCCTTGTGCGGCCCTATCCTAACCATTCATATAGAAGGGCGGCCCGTCAGCAGCCATTCAACCTTGACCTCTCGAGGGCTAAACCCAGCCCAGTTCCTGTTAGTGCGGCCCAGTGTCGACCGCACAAGCCTTGAGCGGCCCAGTATTGACCGCATGTCTTCCAGAGACTAGTTTTCCCCGTGTTTTATGGTTTTGAATCCTAGAACATGATGGTTCTTGATAATTTGGACTCCTAGACAGTAATTCTTCGACTTAGCCTTGGGATATTCTGAGGTAAGTTTATACTTGATTATAATTGGCCATTTAACTTGATTAAAGTCTAGACAACGTGGGATCTTGGATCCAATTAATCAATGCCAACGCACCATAGGGGCCAGGTCTGGTGCTGGGGAGAGCGCCCGAAAAGTACTTGTGCCCATGGGAGTTTGTAATGACAAGGTGAGGCATTGCACAGAGTGCATGACTAGCGTGATGTCGATGACAATGATCTCTTATATCTTACTTGAATCGTGTTTGACTTGGTTACAATCTTGCTTGTTGGCCAATTTCCTGCAATTTCCTATTATATATATTGTTCATAAACTTGCAATTCTTGTAATCTTATCATTCTTGTCATATTGTTATTCCATTCCATTCTTTAGCACTTTCTGTTATTACGTTGTTTCATTCGATTGTTATATCTTTTCTTTCCGTTCATATACATGTAATTAATTGGTTAATCACTTACACTTGCATGTCGTTACCTACTGAGCGTTCGCTCATATAGTTGTTTCCTCCCTTTTCCAGCAGCCCAGGTGAAGATTCACAGATGGATGGGAATGGGCGGGAGTGATTATCTGGAGTGTGTCAGCTAGTCGCTATGTTGAGTTTGTTTAGTTGTTTACATCTAGCCATATCTTAGAACTTGTGTTAGATATTGTACCAGAGTCGAGTAGAGATTATGTTTGATTATGTTTGAGTCGTTTGTAAGACGTTTGATGATTATTATAATAGAATTGGAGTTATTTCTGTTCATGGTATTATGTTAATTCTTAGCTTAGCATGTTATCTTTACTAGCGTTTTCTACTACCGGTCCCGATATTCCGCGTCGGGGCGTGACAGTTTGGTGGTATCAGAGCCTAGGCTTTCTAATATCCCTAGGTTCTCTAAGTTCTAGGATCCTAAGTAATACTGTAGGACCTATAACCTTGTTATAAGTCTAAGGACCCAACCTGGTGAGATTTGGGTAGAAGACTGGGGTTGAGTTAATAATCTCATTGCACGATTATCCATTCTTGATTGAACCTAATATAACCTATTCTACGTGTAGGCTTTTGCAATGGCAGGAGAACGCGCAAAATGGAGGAACTTGCAGCGCACGGTTCAAGGACTTACTCAAGCTTTACAACAAGTGGCTCAAGGAGGAGCTGCAAATCATGGCACTGGCGACCTTTATCGAAACTTTCGTGGGATGAATCCCCCGCGATTTGGTGGCTCGACTGACCCTGATGAAGCCAGGCACTGGCTTGAAGAGATAGGGAGGATTTTTGAAGTGATGCAATGCAGCGATCAAGAACGTGTCCTCTTGTCGACCTTTCAACTTGAACCTGATGCGAGGACATGGTGGGACGTAGTGAAGGCTATCCTTGGTGATAGACAAGTCACATGGGAGGAGTTCGAGGAATTCTTCAATGGTAAATATTTCTCTGATCGAGTACAAGAGAAGAAGGCGGCTGAGTTTGCTACCTTGAAGCAACGAAATCTATCCGTAGCTGAATATAAAGCTCAATTCTCTCAGCTATCTCGTTATGCTACTCATTTGATATCTACCGAGAAGATGAAGGCTAAGCGCTTTCTTAATGGGTTGAAGCTGCAGTATATCAACCAATTGGCACCGATGGAAATTCTAACTTATTCCGAGATGGTGAGAAAGGCTCAAGTGTTGGAAGATACTTTAGAAATGACGGAGAGAATCCGTGAGAAGAGTGTTAAGATTGAACAACACCATACTGGTTCTGGGAGTATCAAGCCTGGTCATGGTAGGAAGAGGCCCATTAGCGGGTCTGGTTCGTGGAAGGGCAAGATGCCGAAGATTGAAGACAAGAACCATGGCCCTATTGTTCCATTCAAGGGCGTATGCAAGTATTGTGACCGCCCAGGTCACAAGATAGAGGAGTGATGGCGCAAGCTGGGTGCCTGTTTACGTTGTGGTAGTAGGGACCACCGTATTCCCGAGTGCCATCTATTATCTGAGCAAGCTACCCCGGTGAAACCGCAAGGAATCAGGAAGCAACAAGGTAAGCTCCAGGCTCTACAAGAAGATGAGACAGGACCCGCCGAGGAAGGTGGACTAGTCGAAGGTACTCTTATTATACATGATAAATCAACTTTTGTTCTTTTTGATACTGGTGCCACACATTCTTTTATTTCTCGGAGATTTGCGAAGTCTTTAGCTGTGAAGCCAATTTTAATAAATTCTCCGTTAGAGATTTCAACTCCTATTGGTTCCGGTTTAGCAATTAAGTATTTCTATCCTTCTAGTAAGGTCTTGATCAAGGAACAAAACCTGCGAGCTGATTTAGTTTGCATGGACATGAAGGATTATGACGTAATCCTAGGAGCAGATTGGTTGGCTAAGTATGAGGTCAATGTTCAGTGCAGATCTAATTATGTGTCTTTCACTGGACACCTTGGACTTTCTTTTATAGGAATTAGACACCATAAGTCTGTTCTGCTTATTTCGGCTCTTCGAGTTGATAAGCTGATGAGAAGAGGATGTAAGGCTTTTCTAGCCTTTGTTTTTGTGACCCCTGAGTAGAAGATTGAGATTGAGGACTTTTCTGTCGTCCGAGATTTTTCAGATGTCTTTCCTGAGGAATTACCAGGACTTCCTCCTGAGAGGGAAGTTATCTTTTCTAGTTGATCTAATTCCTGGTGCGACCCCCCTATTTCTAAAGCTCCTTATCATATGTCTCCTGCGGAGCTAAGGGAACTAAAGCAGCAGTTGATGGAATTGCTTGAGCAAGGGTTCATTTGACCAAGTACTTCCCTTTGGGGAGCCCCTGTATTATTTGTCTGGAAGAAGGATGGTTTGATGAGGTTGTGCATCGATTATCGGCAATTGAACCAGTTGACTATCAAGAACAAATATCCATTACCAAGGATTGATGAGCTATTTGATCAGATAGCAGGAGCTCAGTATTTTTCTAAGATTGACCTTCGATCTGGATATCATCAGTTACGAATTAAGGAGGAGGATATCTATAAAACAGCCTTCCGCAGCAGGTATGGGTATTTCAAATTTGTAGTAATGCCTTTTGGGCTAACAAATGCACCTGCAGCTTTCATGCAGCTGATGAACGATGTGTTTCGGCCCTATCTTGATCAATGGGTCGTGGTGTTCATTGATGATATCTTGATTTATTCTAAAAGTGGGGAGGAGCATGCTGAACATTTGAGGATGGCATTGCAACTATTGAGAGATCATCAGTTATATGCCAAGTTTAGTAAGTGTGATTTCTGGCTGCGAGAGGTGTCCTTTCTAGGGCATATCATCACAAAATAAGGTATTTATGTTGATCATTCGAAGGTAGAGGCAGTAAAGAATTGGGCTAAGCCTACTAATGTGACTGAAGTGAGCAGTTTCCTAGGCCTAGCAGGTTACTACCGAAGGTTTATTCAAGATTTCTCCAAGATTACGGTACCTCTGACAAGATTAACCTGCAAGGAGATCAAATTTGATTGGTCAGAAGATTGCGAGCGAAGCTTTCAGACCTTGAAGGAATGTTTGACTACTGCACCTGTTTTGGCTTTACCTTCTGGTGAAGGAGGTTTTGTAACGCCCGGTAATTTTGAAATAGGTTTAGTATATATATATCAAGATATATGAAACCCACACACACTGTAAGGGCCCTTGAGTCACAACCCCCGACATCCTAAAAAGTCTAACAAAAGAACTCATGGACACTACTATTGTATTATAATAAATTTAAGAATGACATGTTATTTTAGGTAGTCATTTAATGCACAACGTAATTTTAATTGAATTAAGAATCATTAAATCTCGAAGAAAATATCAATTCATATTTTATTACTAATTTAGAAATTTTAATATTCCACATTTATTACATTATAATCTTATTAGAAGGGAGAAGGATATATATATAGGATTTAATTACATTAAAGATATGTAAAAAAATAAAAGAATGAGCATATATGCAATTTCGGTTCTTTCAAGGGCATTGAGAAAGGGCCAAAATCAAATGACGCCCGTTTGTGTGGGTGTGATTCACATAATAAACGACATATAGTATGTCGTTATTTAAAGTACAAATGATATAAAATAAGGTTTATAGATAAGATTTATAGGGTATAAATATAATTTTGGTTCTTATAAGGGCATGGAGAAATGCCAAATGCCAATGGACGCCCATTCGTATAGGCGTTGATTCCATAAGAAACGACTTAAACAATGTCGTTATTTTATTGTAAATGAATAGTTCTATTTTTTTATTAAAGAATTTTGGAAAACTAATTACATGAAAAAATAGAGAAAAATGTAAAACTCATACCCCTAAAATTTCCCATCTAGATCACATCAAGGAAAAAAGATAAAAATCCAGAAAGATTGTTACACCTTAAATTAACAAATAGGGAAAGGTGAATGACGCCTCCTAGCAAGTCGTCATTGTATTTTTGACGACTGTGTATACCAGCGTCAATTATTGAAATAACGCCCCAACCTGAGACGTCATTTCCATTTCACTCTAACTAGGAAGTGTTGTGTTTCGGAAAGATTAGTAAGGGAAATCGTAATGCTATTAGGACATGTACTCAGGAGTTTTGAGTCCCAATCGAACACTAAACCCATTGGGTTCCCAAGCACTATAAATACCCCACAAAAACCCCAACCCGTTGAACTTCTAGCTCTCAACTTCAACCTGCTGTTGTGCCAAGCGTGAGGGAATATTGCTCCATCATCGGTTGCTGTTCTCTTCTTGCAAGAGCCTCACGAGGAAGCTGTAATCTTCTGCTAAGGAGATTATTATTCCTTCTTCCTAATTTTCCCTACTGTTGTGTACAAAGAAGAGCCTCTTATCAGGAGATCTCCCTCTCTACTATCAGTTTTCTACTACTGCTACTGTTCGTGGGTTGCTGGGCTTCTTCCCGGCGTTTTCTTCTTCCACGTACTGCTGCCACCTGCTGCAGTTATTGCTCTTGTTGTGGAAGAATCTACTTCTTCCTCTATCTTCTTCTTCTTCCTGTGATTTGCCCTGTTCGAAATAGAGTGCCGTAGCAGCAATCTAGTTCTTCACTATTCATCTGTTTAATCGTCCGAAAGGTAGGTGTTCTCTCTGATGGCTAAACTCAATTAACAAAGATGATACATGCTCTTATGATCATAAACAGCATGCTCATATTCGAGTTCATAGTCTATAGTTTCTCATGAGTGTTCAAGCTAAACCCGTTAATAGTTAAACTTTAACATGATCCTTGCATGTATATACCTTAATCTTTTAATGCATCCGTAGGTTTTCTCAAGACTTAGCAAAATTCTATAGTTACCAAGTTAATACATGCATATAGGTCTGTATATGTCTTCAGTAGTTACAGATTTCGTTTTCCCGAATGAAGTTTATCTGTTTACTGCATGAATGAAGTTGACGACCCATACTAGGGCGTCATTTTAAACCGACGACCGTGTAAACATTCGTCAATTTTCTAGTTATTTAATAATACCGAATGTTCAAAATTTAATAACTTTGAACCCTGACATCTAATTTAATGCATGATTATATTATTAGATTCCTGTTATTTTTCTCTACCAGAACTTGTCCTTAGTTCCTTGAATGGACATACTCCAAAAGCTAGGTGTCTAGGATTGTACCTGCTGGTGCAAATCATATAACAAATAAATAACGACCCCATTCAAGTCGTCAATTGAATGGACGCCCCTGGAAACGGGCGCCAAATTAGTGATAAACTATGAAATTATAGAAATGAGTAATATTGTTCCTGATATTAAAATAATGACATATACACTACCCTGTAATTTTATATATGACGCCCCTGACTAGGGCACTAATTACAGAATTGAAGCCTTAATGAAAGGCATCATTCATATAATGTCTGAAATTTAGAATGTTTAAAAGATTTTTATGATAATAGTATCTGGATATAATGACTTAAATTGCAGTCGTCATATTTGGAACTGACGACCTAGCCAAAGGCGTCAATTCCTGAAATGAAGCCTTAATCACAGGCGTCATTTTTATAATAATCAAAATGATATTAATCTATATATAACGACTGCGTGAACAGTCGTCATTTATTGAACTGACGACCCTGACAAGGGCGTCAATTCATAAAATGATGACTTAAGCCCAGACGCCAATCAACTGATTTCTTGATTTCATGGTTTTTCAGTAACCCTTGACAAGGGGTTATGTGTATAGATACTATGTTCCATTCCGTGAATATAGTCCCATGTTTTTACGTTGTTTAATCGATTACCCACTATTTCTCGGTGATAGACGAACTCTCCATGGGACATTCCGTTCCTTTGGACCGGTGACTTTATCATACCTCCGTAAGACTCCGCTAGCTTTGGATTCCCTCAAAGCAGCCGAGCTGGTTGTACCTTAAAAACCCTGGATCCGATCTGTGTCACTTGGGTTTTCCGTTACTGTTGACACTCTACTCCTTTTGGAATCTTCTTGACATCAATTCGAGAACATAACCCTTTGACTCTGTATTTGGCCAAATCTGATTCAGAAACATTAAGGGCTGTGGGTCCACGACTTTTCAGTGCCAGGTAGGACGGAAGTCCAATTCTGTAAACCATGGGAATTCTAGGTGTGGCATTGCACCAAACTCTGTACATCTGTTATATTCTGTTATTCTGTTATATCTGTCATTCTGCAAATTCTGTTAATTCTGTTATTCTGATATTTTGTTGTTCGGTTATTCTGATAATTTAGATATTCTGCTAGATTATTTAATTCTGCTTATATTTATTGAAACTCTGTTATATTCTGGCCAATTCTGAAGTTATGTTCATCCGAGTAACTATCCTTGTTATATTCTGATAGCTTGTCCTTGACTCTGCATGGGAATTCCTCCCTATTTCTCTTGATCTCGTAACTGCCTTTGACTTTAGTATTCTTCTTTCTGATAGATTGATCATCATGATTTTCAGTTACGTTTCATGCATTGCATAGTCATGAACATGTTAATTGGCTAATCACTTATATTCTGCTTGATGAGAGATGTAATTCCTACTGAGCTTTTTGCTCACCTGCCTATTTTAACATTTTTCAGGTAATGACATTGAAGATAGTCCATCAGATGGGGAAGGGCAAGAGTGTTGAGCGTTATGGAGAATCGTGTCGGTGTCTTTTGTCTTTCTTTGAGTCTCATCCTGTTATTTGAGTCCTTTCTCTTTATTAGAGTGTAATAGTGAGTCCTTTCTTCACTTATGTAAGTTGAGTCAAGATATGTAATTCGAATATTTGAATATCAATAAATGTTAAATTGGCCCACATTATCCAGGTTGTAATTTCGTTCGCTCTGATTATTCACGACTGTATCACTGTCACGTTCCGAACTACACGTTCCGCTGCTATCGGTTCGGGGCGTGACAGTTTGTGGTATCAGAGCCTAGGTATATTAAACCCTAGGTCTTGACGATAGGTTGCCATAAGTTCTAGGTTCAACCCCATTATTGTCCGGTGAGATTGGGTAGAACCTTGGGTTAACAGCTACAAAGGAAATTAAAATACTAATAAGATTAGTTTATGAAAATAGCTTAGTAAAAATTTCACGAGAATTACTTGATAATCTTACATGAGATTGATTGTGTCTTGTAGAACTAGATAGATAACAATGGCCGCTGAGCGTGCCCAATGGCGTGAGATGCAAAGGACGGTTCAAGGATTAACTCAGGCTCTTCAGCGGGTAGCCGAGGGTGGAGCCAATCGTGGAGCTGGAGAGTTACATCGTGAGTTCTGGAGCCTCAATCCCCCTAGGTTTAGTGGAACCCCTGATCCTGACATGGCGGAAGATTGGACGAAGGAGATGGAAAGAATTTTCCGAGTGATGCAATGTTCGGACCAAGATAAGGTCCTTTTAGCAACATTTCAACTAGAGAAGGATGCAAAGGCTTGGTGGGAGTCCGTAGAAGCCACTCTGCCAAACATTCAAGTAACTTGGGTAGAATTTTTAGAACACTTCAACGAGAAGTATTTCTCGGAGAGAGTTCGGGAGAGAAAGGCGGCAGAGTTTGCTTCACTTAAACAAAGAAGTATGGCTGTGGCGGAATATGAGGCCCATTTCTCGAGGTTGTCACGATATGCGCCTCATTTGATCATGACCGAAAAGATGAAAGCTAGGAGGTTCTTAAATAGACTAAGACTGCAATACATACCCCAGTTGGCACCAATGGACATTCAATCATATGCCAAGATGGTTAAGAGAGCTCAGTTATTGGAAGACGCTAGCTAGCTATGGAATTATCCGACAGGGTTAAGGCGAGAATGGAGAAGAAGAAAGAAGGTAATGGCAACAAGAGGCCCAATGAGGGAAACGACGTTCTGAACAGCAAGAAGCTTAAGGAAGCAAAGTGCAAGTATTGTGGGAATGATGGTCACAAATCTGAAAAGTGTCGCTGGAAGAACGGAGCTTGCTTTCATTGTGGAAGCCAGGAGCATAAGGTAGCCGACTGTTCCCTTCCTAAAGATCAACATCAGCAGGCAAAGGATCATAAAGGAGTATGACATCGAGTACAATTACAAGCAATAAGGGAAGTCGAACCTGCTGATAATGGAGTAGCTAGAGGTACCCCTTTAACCTAAGCCTAGTACCTTAGGTTATTTTGCTAGCATGATTAAACGATATTGTTTTAAGACTAGAGAATGGAACTAGATACCCCACTATTACTTTGGACATGAGTTGCATGTGAATTTGAGGACCAAATTCTTTTAAGTGGGGGAGGGTGTAACGCCCGGTAATTTTGAAATAGGTTTAGTATATATATATCAAGATAAATGAAACCCACACACACTGTAAGGGCCCTTGAGTCACAACCCCCGACATCCTAAAAAGTCTAACAAAAGAACTCATGGACACTACTATTGTATATAATAAATTTAAGAATGACATGTTATTTTAGGTAGTCATTTAATGCACAATGTAATTTTAATTGAATTAAGAATCATTAAATCTTGAAGAAAATATCAATTCATATTACTAATTTAGAAATTTTAATATTCCACATTTATTACATTATAATCTTATTAGAAGGGAGAAGGATATATATATAGGATTTAATTACATTAAAGATATGTAAAAAAATAAAAGAATGAGCATATATGTAATTTCGGTTCTTTCAAGGGCATTGAGAAAGGGCCAAAATCAAATGACGCCCGTTTGTGTGGACGTGATTCACATAATAAACGACATATAGTAGGTCGTTATTTAAAGTACAAATGATATAAAATAAGGTATATAGATAAGGTTTATAGGGTATAAATACAATTTTGGTCCTTATAAGGGCATGGAGAAATGCCAAATGCCAATGGACGCCCATTCGTATAGGCGTTGATTCCATAAGAAACGACTTAAACAAAGTCGTTATTTTATTGTAAATGAATAGTGCTATTTTTTTTATTAAAGAATTTTGGAAAACTAATTACATGGAAAAATAGAGAAAAATGTAAAACTCATACCCCTAAAATTTCCCATCTAGATCACATCAAGAAAAAAAGATAAAAATCTAGAAAGATTGTTACACCTTAAATTAACAAATAGGGAAAGGTGAATGACGCCTCCTAACAAGTCGTCATTATATTTTTGACGACTGTGTATACCAGCGTCAATTATTGAAATAACGCCCCAACCTGAGGCGTCATTTCCATTTCACTCTAACTAGGAAGTGTTGTGTTTCGGA
Organism: Amorphophallus konjac; assembly: GCA_022559845.1. NCBI lineage: Eukaryota > Viridiplantae > Streptophyta > Magnoliopsida > Alismatales > Araceae > Amorphophallus > Amorphophallus konjac. The sequence goes on from CM040118.1 coordinate 449,934,640, forward strand.
AAGATTAGTAAGGGAAATCATAATGCTATTAGGACATGTACTCAGGAGTTTTGAGTCCCAATCGAACACTAAACCCATTGGGTTCCCAAGCACTATAAATACCCCACAGAAACCCTAACCCGTTGAACTTCTAGCTCTCAACTTCAACCTGCTGTTGTGCCAAGCGTGAGGGAATATTGCTCCATCATCGGTTGCTGTTCTCTTCTTGCAAGAGCCTCACGAGGAAGTTGTAATCTTCTGCTAAGGAGATTATTATTCCTTCTTCCTAATTTTCCCTGCTGTTGTGTACAAAGAAGAGCCTCTTATCAGGAGATCTCCCTCTCTACTATCAGTTTTCTACTGCTGCTACTATTCGTGGGTTGCTGGGCTTCTTCCCGGCATTTTCTTCTTCCACGTCCTGCTGCCACCTGCTGCAGTTATTGCTCTTGTTGTGGAAGAATCTACTTCTTCCTCTATCTTCTTCTTCTTCCTGTGATTTGCCTTGTTCAAAACAGAGTGCCGTAGCAGCAATCTAGTTCTTCACTATTCATCTGTTTAATCGTCCGAAAGGTAGGTGTTCTCTCTGATGGCTAAACTCAATTAACAAAGATGATACATGCTCTTATGATCATAAACAGCATGCTCATATTCGAGTTCATAGTCTATAGTTTCTCATGAGTGTTCTCGACATCAAGCTAAACCCGTTAATAGTTAAACTTTAACATGATTCCTGCATGTATATACCTTAATCTTTTAATGCATCCGTAGGTTTTCTCAAGACTTAGCAAAATTCTATAGTTACCAAGTTAATACATTCATATAGGTCTGTATATGTCTTCAGTAGTTACAGATTTCATTTTCCAGAATGAAGTTTCTCTGTTTACTGCATGAATGAAACTGACGACCCATACCAGGGCGTCATTTTAAACCGACGACCGTGTAAACAGTCGTCAATTTTCTAGTTATTTAATAATACCGAATGTTCAAAATTTAATAACTTTGAACCCTGACATCTAATTTAATGCATGATTATATTATTAGATTCATGTTATTTTTCTCTACCAGAACTTGTCCTTAGTTCCTTGAATGGACATACTCCAAAATCCATGTGTCTAGGATTGTACCTGCTAGTGCAAATCATATAACAAATAAATAAGGACCCCATTCAAATCGTCAATTGAATGGACGCCCCTGGAAACGGGCACTAAATTAGTGATAAACTATGAAATTATAGAAATGAGTAATATTGTTCCTGATATTAAAATGACGACATATACACTACCCTGTAATTTTATATATGACGCCCCTGACTAGGGCGCTAAGTACAGAATTGAAGCCTTAATGAAAGGCGTCATTCATATAATGTCTGAAATTTAGAATGTTTAAAAGATTTTTATGATAATAGTATCTGGATATAACGACTTAAATTGCAGTCATCATATTTGGAACTGACGACCTAGCCAAAGGCGTCAATTCCTGAAATGAAGACTTAATCACAGGCGTCATTTTTATAATAATCAAAATGATATTAATCTAAATATAACGACTGCGTGAACAGTCGTCATTTATTGAATTGACGACCCTGACAAGGGCGTCAATTCTTAAAATGATGACTTAAGCCCAGACGCCAATCAACTGATTTCCTGATTTCGTGGTTTTTCAGTAACCCTTGACAAGGGGTTATGTGTATAGGTACTATGTTCCATTCCGTGAATATAGTCCCATGTTTACGTTGTTTAATCGATTACCCACTATTTCTCGGTGATAGACGAACTCTCCATAGGACATTCCGTTCCTTTGGACCGGTGACTTTATCATAGAGACCTCCGTAAGACTCCGCTAGCTTTGGATTCCCTCAAAGCAGCCGAGCTGGTTGTACCTTAAAAACCCTGGATCCGATCCGTGTCACTTGGGTTTTCCGTTACTATTGACGCTCTACTCCTTTTGGAATCTTCTTGACATCAATTCGAGAACATAACCCTTTGACTCTGTATTTGGCCAAATCTGATTTTGAAACATTAAGGGCTGTGGGTCCGCGACTTTTCAGTGCCAGGTAGGACGGAAGTCCAATTCTGTAAACCATGGGAATTCTGGGTGTGGCATTGCACCAAACTCTGTACATCTGTTATATTCTGTTATTCTGTTATATCTGTCATTCTGCAAATTCTGTTAATTCTGTTATTCTGATATTTTGTTGTTCGGTTATTCTGATAATTTAGATATTCTGCTAGATTGTTTAATTCTGCTTATATTTATTAAAACTCTGTTATATTCTGGCCAATTCTGAAGTTATGTTCATCCGAGTAACTATCCTTGTTATATTCTGATAGCTTATCCTTGACTCTGCATGGGAATTCCTCCCTATTTCTCTTGATCTCGTAACTGCCTTTGACTTTAGTATTCATCTTTCCTGATAGATTGATCATGATTTTCTAGTTTCATGCATTGCATCGTCATGAACATGTTAATTGGTTAATCACTTATATTCTGCTTGATGAGAGATGTAATTCCTACTGAGCTTTTTGCTCACCAGCCTATTTTCAATATTTTTCAGGTAATGACATTGAAGATAGTCCATCAGATGGGGAAGGGCAAGAGTGTTGAGCGTTATGGAGAATCGTGTCGGTGTCTTTTGTCTTTCTTTGAGTCTCGTCCTGTTATTTGAGTCCTTTCTCTTTATTAGAGTGTAATAGTGAGTCCTTTCTTCACTTATGTAAGTTGAGTCAAGGTATGTAATTCGAACATTTGAATATCAATAAATGTTAAATTGGCCCACATTATCCAGGTTGTAATTTCGTTCGCTCTGATTATTCACGACTGTATCACTGCCACGTTCCGAACTACACGTTCCGCTGCTAACGGTTCGGGGCATGACAGTTTGTGGTATCAGAGCCTAGGTATATTAAACCCTAGGTCTTGACGATAGGTTGCCATAAGTTCTAGGTTCAACCCATTATTGTCCGGTGAGATTGGGTAGAACCTTGGGTTAACAGCTACAAAGGAAATTAAAATACTAATAAGATTAGTTTATGAAAACAGCTTAGTAAAAATTTCACGAGAATTACTTGATAATCTTACATGAGATTGATTGTGTCTTGTAGAACTAGATAGATAACAATGGCCGCTGAGCGTGCCCAATGGCGTGAGATGCAAAGGACAGTTCAAGGATTAACTCAGGCTCTTCAGCGGGTAGCCGAGGGTGGAGCCAATCGTGGAGCTGGAGAGTTACATCGTGAGTTCTGGAGCCTCAATCCCCCTAGGTTTAGTGGAACCCCTGATCCTGACATGGCGGAAGATTGGACGAAGGAGATGGAAAGAATTTTCCGAGTGATGCAATGTTTGGACCAAGATAAGGTCCTTTTAGCAACATTTCAACTAGAGAAGGATGCAAGGGCTTGGTGGGAGTCCGTAGAAGCCACTCTGCCAAACATTCAAGTAACTTGGGTAGAATTTTTAGAACACTTCAACGAGAAGTATTTCTCGGAGAGAGTTCGGGAGAGAAAGGCGGGAGAGTTTGCTTCACTTAAACAAAGAAGTATGGCTGTGGCGGAATATGAGGCCCAATTCTCGAGGTTGTCACGATATGCGCCTCATTTGATCATGACCGAAAAGATGAAAGCTAGGAGGTTCTTAAATGGACTAAGACTGCAATACATGTCCCCAGTTGGCACCAATGGACATTCAATCATATGCCGAGATGGTTAAGAGAGCTCAGTTATTGGAAGACGCTATGGAATTATCCGACAAGGTTAAGGCGAGAATGGAGAAGAAGAAAGAATGTAATGGCAACAAGAGGCCCAATGAGGGAAACGACGTTCCGAACAGCAAGAAGCCTAAGGAAGCAAAGTGCAAGTATTGTGGGAATGATGGTCACAAATCTGAAAAGTGTCGCTGGAAGAACGGAGCTTGCTTTCGTTGTGGAAGCCAGGAGCATAAGGTAGCCGACTGTTCCCTTCCTAAAGATCAACCTCAGCAGGCAAAGGATCATAAAGGAGTACGACATCGAGTACAATTACAAGCAATAAGACAAGTCAAACCTACTGATAATGGAGTAGCTAGAGGTACCCCTTTAACCTAAGCCTAGTACCTTAGGTTATTTTGCTAGCATGATTAAACGATATTGTTTTAAGACTGGAGAATGGAACTAGATACCCCACTATTACTTTGGAGATGAGTTGCATGTGAATTTGGGGACCAAATTCATTTAAGTGGGGGAGGGTGTAACGCCCGGTAATTTTGAAATAGGTTTAGTATATATACATCAAGATATATGAAACCCACACACACTGTAAGGGCCCTTGAGTCACAACCCCCGACATCCTAAAAAGTCTAACAAAAGAACTCATGGACACTACTATTGTATTATAATAAATTTAAGAATGACATGTTATTTTAGGTAGTCATTTAATGCACAACGTAATTTTAATTGAATTAAGAATCATTAAATCTCGAAGAAAATATCAATTCATATTTTATTACTAATTTAGAAATTTTAATATTCCACATTTATTACATTATAATCTTATTAGAAGGGAGAAGGATATATATATAGGATTTAATTACATTAAAGATATGTAAAAAAATAAAAGAATGAGCATATATGCAATTTCGGTTCTTTCAAGGGCATTGAGAAAGGGCCAAAATCAAATGACGCCCGTTTGTGTGGGCGTGATTCACATAATAAACGACATATAGTATGTCGTTATTTAAAGTACAAATGATATAAAATAAGGTATATAGATAAGGTTTATAGGGTATAAATACAATTTTGGTCCTTATAAGGGCATGGAGAAATGCCAATTTACGCCCATTCGTATAGGCGTTGATTCCATAAGAAACGACTTAAACAAAGTAGTTATTTTATTGTAAATGAATAGTGCTATTTTTTTTATTAAAGAATTTTGGAAAACTAATTACATGGAAAAATAGAGAAAAATGTAAAACTCATACCCCTAAAATTTCCCATCTAGATCACATCAAGGAAAAAAGATAAAAATCCAGAAAGATTGTTACACCTTAAATTAACAAATAGGGAAAGGTGAATGACGCCTCCTAGCAAGTCGTCATTGTATTTTTGACGACTGTGTATACCAGCGTCAATTATTGAAATAACGCCCCAACCTGAGGCGTCATTTCCATTTCACTCTAACTAGGAAGTGTTGTGTTTCGGAAAGATTAGTAAGGGAAATCGTAATGCTATTAGGACATGTACTCAGGAGTTTTGAGTCCCAATCGAACACTAAACCCATTGGGTTCCCAAGCACTATAAATACCCCACAGAAACCCCAACCCGTTGAACTTCTAGCTCTCAACTTCAACCTGCTGTTGTGCCAAGCGTGAGGGAATATTGCTCCATCATCGGTTGCTGTTCTCTTCTTGCAAGAGCCTCACGAGGAAGCTGTAATCTTCTGCTAAGGAGATTATTATTCCTTCTTCCTAATTTTCCCTGCTGTTGTGTACAAAGAAGAGCCTCTTATCAGGAGATCTCCCTCTCTACTATCAGTTCTCTACTGCTGCTACTGTTCGTGGGTTGCTGGGCTTCTTCCCGGCGTTTTCTTCTTCCACGTCCTGCTGCCACCTGCTGCAGTTATTGCTCTTGTTGTGGAAGAATCTACTTCTTCCTCTATCTTCTTCTTCTTCCTATGATTTGCCCTGTTCGAAACAGAGTGCCGTAGCAGCAATCTAGTTCTTCACTATTCATCTGTTTAATCGTCCGAAAGGTAGGTGTTCTCTCTGATGGCTAAACTCAATTAACAAAGATGATACATGCTCTTATGATCATAAACAACATGCTCATATTCGAGTTCATAGTCTAGAGTTTCTCATGAGTGTTCTCGACATCAAGCTAAACCCGTTAATAGTTAAACTTTAACATGATCCCTGCATGTATATACCTTAATCTTTTAATGCATCCGTAGGTTTTCTCAAGACTTAGCAAAATTCTATAGTTACCAAGTTAATACATGCATATAGGTCTGTATATGTCTTCAGTAGTTACAGATTTCGTTTTCCAGAATGAAGTTTCTCTGTTTACTGCATGAATGAAATTGACGACCCATACCAGGGTGTCATTTTAAACCGACGACCGTGTAAACAGTCGTCAATTTTCTAGTTATTTAATAATACCGAATGTTCAAAATTTAATAACTTTGAACCCTGACATCTAATTTAATGCATGATTATATTATTAGATTCATGTTATTTTTCTCTACCAGAACTTGTCCTTAGTTCCTTGAATGGACATACTCCAAAATCCATGTGTCTAGGATTGTATCTGCTGGTGCAAATCATATAACAAATAAATAACGACCCCATTCAAGTCGTCAATTGAATGGACGCCCCTGAAAACGGGCGCCAAATTAGTGATAAACTATGAAATTATATAAATGAGTAATAATGTTCCTGATATTAAAATGACGACATATACACGACCCTGTAATTTTATATATGACGCCCCTGACTAGGGCGCTAATTACAGAATTGAAGCCTTAATGAAAGGCATCATTCATATAATGTCTGAAATTTAGAATGTTTAAAAGATTTTTATGATAATAGTATCTGGATATAACGACTTAAATTGCAGTCGTCATATTTGGAACTGACGACCTAGCCAAAGGCGTCAATTCCTGAAATGAAGACTTAATCACAGGCGTCATTTTTATAATAATCAAAATGATATTAATCTAAATATAACGACTGCGTGAACAATCGTCATTTATTGAACTGACGACCCTGACAAGGGCGTCAATTCATAAAATGATGACTTAAGCCCAGACGCCAATCAACTGATTTCCTGATTTCGTGATTTTTCAGTAACCCTTGACAAGGGGTTATGTGTATAGGTACTATGTTCCATTCTGTGAATATAGTCCCATATTTTACGTTGTTTAATTGATTACCCACTATTTCTCGGTGATAGACGAACTCTCCATGGGACATTCCGTTCCTTTGGACCGGTGACTTTATGATAGAGACCTCCGTAAGACTCCGCTAGCTTTGGATTCCCTCAAAGCAACCGAGCTGGTTGTACCTTAAAAACCCTGGATCCGATCCGTGTCACTTGGGTTTTCCGTTATTGTTGACACTCTACTCCTTTTGGAATCTTCTTGACATCAATTCGAGAATATAACCCTTTGACTCTGTATTTGGCCAAATCTGATTCTGAAACATTAAGGGCTGTGGGTCCGCGACTTTTCAGTGCCAGGTTGGACGGAAGTCCAATTCTGTAAACCATGAGAATTCTGGGTGTGGCATTGCACCAAACTCTGTACATCTGTTATATTCTGTTATTCTGTTATATCTGTCATTCTGCAAATTCTGTTAATTCTGTTATTCTGATATTTTGTTGTTCGGTTATTTTGATAATTTAGATATTCTGCTAGATTGTTTAATTCTACTTATATTTATTGAAACTCTGTTATATTCTGGCCAATTCTGAAGTTATGTTCATCCGAGTAACTGTCCTTGTTATATTCTGATAGCTTGTCCTTGACTCTGCATGGGAATTCCTCCCTATTTCTCTTGATCTCGTAACTGCCTTTGACTTTAGTATTCATCTTTCCTGATAGATTGATCATCATTATTTTCTAGTTTCATGCATTGCATCGTCATGAACATGTTAATTGGTTAATCACTTATATTCTGCTTGATGAGAGATGTAATTCCTACTGAGCTTTTTGCTCACCAGCCTATTTTCAACATTTTTCATGTAATGACATTGAAGATAGTCCATCAGATGGGGAAGGGCAAGAGTGTTGAGCGTTATGGAGAATCGTGTCGGTGTCTTTTGTCTTTCTTTGAGTCTCGTCTTGTTATTTGAGTCCTTTCTCTTTATTAGAGTGTAATAGTGAGTCCTTTCTTCACTTATGTAAGTTGAGTCAAGGTATGTAATTCGAATATTTGAATATCAATAAATGTTAAATTGGCCCACATTGTCCAGGTTGTAATTTCGTTCGCTCTGATTATTCACGACTGTATCACTGCCACGTTCCGAACTACACGTTTCGCTGCTATCAGTTCGGGGCATGACAGGTTTTGTTGTATACACTGATGCTTCAGGTATTGGTTTAGGGTGTGTACTCATGCAGCACGGGAAAGTGATAGCCTATTCTTCTAGGCAGTTGAGGAAGCATGAAGAGAATTATCATGTTCATGATTTGGAGCTAGCAGCAGTGGTGTTCGCCTTGAAGATATGGAGGCACTACTTGTATGGAGAAGCATTCACGGTATTTTCAGATCATAAGAGTTTGAAATACTTATTTTCTCAGAAGGAACTCAATATGAGGCAGCGAAGATGCTTGGAGTATTTAAAGGATTTCGATTTCTCCATTGAGTATCATCCTGGAAAAGGTAATGTTGTGGTAGATGCCTTAAGCCGCAAGCCTATAGCTAAGTTGTCAAGCCTCATGTTACAACAATGGAAATTGTTGGAGCAATTAGCTAGTTTGGATCTTAATGTTGACAAGGATCGGGTTATGATTTCTCATATTCAACTCAAGCCCGAATTACTGATGGAAATCAAATCTCTGCAAGATGATGACCCGGAGTTGGTAGAGATCAAGGGAACCTTGGGTAACAGACCCGACTTCATGATGACTGATGATGGAAGATTGTTATTTCAAGGAAGAACTTGTGTACCTGATGTAGCTGAGATAAAGAGTAAGATCCTCGAGGAAGCTTATAGATCCAGATACACCATTCATCCTTGAGGTACTAAAATGTTCAAGGATTTGAAAAGATCTTTTTGGTGGCCGAATATGAAAAGGGAAGTGACGGACTTCGTAAGTAGATGCTTGGTTTATTAGCAAGTCAAGGCGGAGCATTTCAGACCAGCAGGGAAATTGAAACCCCTTGATATACCCCAATGGAAGTGGGAGAGCATTGACATGGATTTCATAATGGGTCTACCTAGGACTCATAGTGGATTTGATGCAATATGGGTGATTGTCGACAGATTGACAAAATCGGCTCATTTCTTATCCATTAAGTCTAATAGACAGTTGATGTTTTGGCTGCTTTGTATATGAAGGAAGTGGTAAGACTACATGGTATACCAGTCAGCATTGTGTCTGATAGAGACCCCCGATTCACTTCTCATTTTTGGAAAGGATTGTAAGAATCCTTGGGAACTCGTCTGAATTTCAATACTACTTTCCATCCACAAACAGACGGACAGACTGAAAGGACCAACCAGATAGTGGAAGATATGCTTAGATCCTGCATGATTGACTTTGGAGGTAGTTGGAGTGATCATTTGGCATTGGTTGAATTCGCCTACAACAACAGTTACCAGTCCAGCATTCAGATGGCTCCATTTGAAGCTTTGTATAGTAAAAGCTGTCGATCCCCGTTATGTTGGGACGAGGTAGGTGAGAAGCAATAGCTTGGACTAGATCTCATTTCTGAATCATTCAAGAACATCCGTATTATCAGAGATCGGTTGTAAGTAGCACAATCAAGACAGAAGAGTTATGCCGACACCAGGAGGAGAGCATTGGAATTTCAGGTTGGTGAGCATGTGTTTTTAAAGGTTTCTCCTATGAGAGGAATTCGAAGGTTTGGTATTCAGGGTAAACTGAGTCCAAGATACATTGGTCCATTAGAGATTCTGGAAAGAGTGGGGGAGGTTGCTTACCGTTTGGCACTACCACCTCAGTTATCTGGGGTACACAATATTTTTCATGTGTCTATGTTACAGAACTATGTGTATGATCCCACTCACATTATTTAGCATATGGACTTCGAATTGAAGGAAGATCTGACTTATGAAGAAAGACCGATCAAGATTTTGGATCGGAAGCAACAACAACTCAAGAATCGTTCCATACCGATGGTTAAAGTGCAGTGGAGTCGGCGTGGAACTGAAGATGCTACGTGGGAGTCGAAAAATACTATGCGGAGATAGTACCCCGACTTATTCTAGGTGAGTTGTCTCACTCCCTCTTTTTATTAAGTGCATTAAATTTGGAGGACCAAATTCCTTAAGTGCGGGAGGGTGTAATATCCCGATTTCTTTTAGAAATTAATTAGAATAATTCCTTAATAAATAGAATAAGTTACATTTCAACTATTTTATAAAAATCCTAAAAAATTATATTCTTGTAGAGGATAACACGTTTAACAAACTTGTCTTCTGTGGCCAACCCCAATACAATCTGTAAGTAGGCCGAATTAGTAGTTTAAGCCCAAATTGAACACTTAGTTAACCATACCTTGAAACACCAAATTCGAGCCCAATACTCCATCTAATGAGCCCAAATCGGTGGCAAATGAAAGGTCAGGATCAGAGGATCATTTACCCTCTCTTAATCTCTTGAAACCCTAATCCTAGGAGATGCATTCGGCGGAGTTTGGCGCGTCAACATTTACGGTGGCGTTCACATTGACTCAACTTGCGTGGACGAATACTCCACGTATAGAAGCCTCCAGAAGGTGTGTGACCTATTAAAATGAAGCTCTCTAACCCTAGAATCGTTTAGAATTAGCGGCGGCTGCAGAGGAGTTGGACTGATGGAGATCTCGAGCGATTAGTGGCTGCGTGTACCGACGTCCTTGGTTTTCTTTCTCCTTCCTTCTTCATCCGATTCAGGTAGGTGATAGCAAGCCAAACCCTACAAATAATATATAGTTAGAAGAAGCATCGTGTTAGCTTTCCATTGATGTAGAAAGCCCTGAATTCTAATAAGTATCTTGCGAGAATTTTAGGTTTTAGTAGAAGCATGTCACATCTAGGGTTATAATTGTTCCTTTTCGATTAAGTTGTGATTTCAGGCTGCAAACATAAAATTGATTCATGCATCTTGTATAGTTTTTCGTGCTCTTTCTTTTGGTAGTGAAAGCCTCAAATTCCATGCTTTATATCGTGCGAATTTAGTGTTTTAAATTTAACCCTAGAAACCTCGCCGGAGTCGGCACGGCGAAGGGGCGGCGACCTGTTTGGAAATGTGCGGCCACACGATAGACCGCACATCCTGACAGGCGGCCCTATATTGATCGTTTATAGTTTTCTATATCTGCTCATGTCCTTGGAACGTGCGGCCTAGCCCTAACCGCATGTCTTTCCTGCGGCCATTTCCAGACCACACATCCCTCCTTGCGGCACACTACCGACCGTCCATATCCAGCAGGTCTTCGGATTTGAGGGGACGCGTGCGGCGAGTATGTGACCGTTCATTGGGATGTAAGGTCCAGAACCGACCGCACATCTGTAACAGAGCAGATTAAATTATCATTGCAGCATGTTATGTTAGTAGATTAATGGTTAATTGCATGTTAGCAACACACCTAATAAATTATAATTCATGACAGTAAATAATTCTTGCTGATCTATTTAAATTGAGCTTGGTCTTGATTCATCTTTCCAATGAATGTCAAATTTTAATTTTGAATCCTTTATAATTGAATGGCGATTAGGTTTATACTTGTTATAACCTTAATCTTGAACCATTGTATCCCCTAGTTTTGTTTTAGACTCAATCGAACCGCTGTTACTTGAGTTAATCCGAATTGGATTAATAGAGACTTGCGCGGCTATTGATAGACCGCATATACCAATGAACGGGCCAGTGGCGACCGTTCATCCCTGGCTGATGCCAATTTATCTTGGCCGATTATCCTTGATCTATCTTCGGCCAAATCCTATTTTGATCAGTCCAGTAGACCCTAGGCTGACCAGTAGACAGTGGGCTAGACACTGGTTCAGTTCCACCCTACCTATGGTAGCCCGGGAGCCCACTTGGGCTAAATTCTAACTCTTCGTTAGGCCATGTGTTGTGCGGCCAGTAATGGACCGTACTTCTTACAGGCGGCCCTGAGTGGACTGTTCAACTAATGAGTGGCTCTGTCAGGACCACACATCCTGCCCTCGATTCTGTAACCTTCTGGCCTTGTGCGGCCCTATCCTAACCGTTCATATAGAAGGGCGGCCCGTCAGCAGCCGTTCAACCTTGACCTCCCGAGGGCTAAACCCAGCCCAATTCCTATTAGTGCGGCCCAGTGTCGACCGCACAAGCCTTGAGCGGCCCAGTATTGACCGCATGTCTTCCAGAGACTAGTTTTCCCCGTGTTTTATGGTTTTGAATCCAAGAACATGATGGTTCTTGATAATTTGGACTCCTGGACAGAAATTCTGGATAGTAATTCTTCAACTTAGCCTTGGGATACTCCGAGGTAAGTTTATACTTGATTATAATTGGCCATTTAACTTGATTAATGTCTAGACAACTTGGGATCTTGGATCCAATTAATCAATGCCAACTCACCATAGGGGCCCAGTCTGGTCTTGGGGAGAGCGCCCGAAAAGTACTTGTGCCCATGGGAGTTTGTAATGACAAGGTGAGGCATTGCACCGAGTGCATGACTAGCGTGATGTCGATGACAATGATCTCTTATATCTTACTTGAATCATGTTTGACTTGGTTATAATCTTGCTTGTTGGCCAATTTCCTACAATTTCCTATTATATATATTGTTCATAAACTTGCAATTCTTATAATCTTATCATTCTTGTCATATTGTTATTCCATTCCATTCTTTAGCACTTTCTGTTATTACGTTGTTTCATTCGATCGTTATATCTTTTCTTTCCGTTCATATACATGTAATTAATTGGTTAATCACTTACACTTGCCTGTCGTTACCTACTGAGCGTTCGTTCATATAGTTGTTTCCCCCTTTTCCAGGCAGCCCAGGTGAATATTCACAGATGGATGGGAATGGGCGAGAGTGATTACTTGGAGTGTGTCAGCTAGTCGCTATGTTGAGTTTGTTTAGTTGTTTACATCTAGCCATGTCTTAGAACTTGTGTTAGATATTATACCGGAGTCGAGTAGAGATTATGTTTGATTATGTTTGAGTCGTTTGTAAGACGTTTGATGATTATTAGAATAGAATTGGAGTTATTTCTGTTCATGGTATTATGTTAATTCTTAGCTTAGCATGTTATCTTTATAAGCGTTTTCTACTGCCGGTCCTGATATTCCGCGTCGGGGCGTGACAATTAACATTTACTATACCGGGAGTCACCGTTCTTGGCCGGGGTCGTCTTCCCCATGCCCGATAGCGTGGAGGTATCGTTTCCGCTCCCCTCTCGGTATTTTGCTTTACTCGTATATATTTGTATGCCGCTGCAAGTGATAGGTTAACTAGCTCGATTAAATTCAGTCTCCGCTACGAGAGTGAGTGAGTGTAACCCGTCCCGTGACTCGATCCAAGCATGCGAAAAGCCGATACCCTCAACTCATTGCCAGTTTCTCAACCGCACAGATCCGCATGTTTCCCTCTCTTAGGGACGTCCGCGAGCTAGAGTCCCGGGTTCGCGTCCCATCCCACATCAAATTGGTATCAGAGCCAAGTTGAGTCTAGGGTAGTCGGTCCAAGGTGTCGCATTGCATTCCTATACCCGGTATATCAAAAGGTGTTCCCGGAATGATAGGTTACGCCTATCGGGAAGGTAGCACACTTGCGTGAGTGCGATCTTTGGATCAAACCTCCGCCACGTACCGAATACTGGTTGAGTCTACGTTTGTAGTCGAGTCTGCATTCTGACTTTGTATTGTTGTTTTAGGGTCTTGTCTAGTCGGTTTGTCTTGTCCCGAGTGTCGGCATGGCCATCCTATAGCTCCCCGTGTCCCATGGACCCCAAAAGCCCACGTCATATGAATGGTGGCGACACACCCAAGGATGGGGAATCCAACCCCACCACCTCCGTAGGCCCGAAGCCCCGGACTTCTATGGATCCAAAGTCCCGAGCGACTACCTAGAGTGGGAAGCCGCTATGGACAAATACTTTGAGTGTTACATTATGTCCGATGCCATGCAAGTCGACTTTGCCACAAGGTGACTTTTTTACGAAGCCGCCGAAACATGGAGGTGTTGGGTTAGATGGACGCAGTCTATCTCCACTAAGTGTGGATCTAGAGGGGGGTGAATAGATCAACTTGCCTAATTTAAAGCAATTGTAAGTTCTAGAGCGGAATTTAGGCAAGCATCAATAAAGCTAAATGAAAAGTGCTAAGCAAAAGGTAGAAAGCTAGACATGAGCATAAGTGATGCAGTCAAACAAGCTAAGCAAGAAATTCCCATCGCACACAGATCACACAAAAACACAAACACACTGCACACACAATTTTTAGGTGGTTCGGTCAACGACCTACGTCCACCCCACACTCAACCGAGTATGGCTTCCTGCTGCGCAGCACAGCTTGCGTCCGCTGAGCTTTACAGCTTGGCCAAACAACCCGCTGATACACAGCTTCGCTGGGCACTACAGCTTGCCGACCAGAGGATCTGATCCTCTGCAACCGCTGGGGAAATACAGCTTAACCCGTCCAGTGGAGACCACCACTGCAAGACCGCTGACACACAGCTTGAAGAAACAGCATTCGGAAATGAAAGACAGAATCAAAACGAAAAAATAAAAACCCAAAAGCAATGTAGCTCTTACAGAGCAAAGCTCAGCTCTGGTTTTGAACCACGAGACTGAGATACCAACACTCTCACTCTCGATCAGCTCTCTCTCACCTCACTCTCTCTCTTTTCTCCTTCTTCTCTATTTCTTCTTCTTCTTCTCTGTATCTTCTTCTTCTCTCTTTTCTCTCTGTGGATCGAAGGCTCACTGCTGCTGAGTGTATAGACTTTTTCTTCTTCTCCGTCGATCAGCTTTCTTCTGTGGAAGAAGGCTTGTATAAATAGCAGCAACAGCAGCAGGCGTGTGCTCTCCACGTTTCCCGTCCAGCAATTTGGACCACGTGGCAGCATGCAATGGAGTGTCAGTACACGTGTCCTCATCTGGATACCTTGTCCTTTTCGGATCACGAGCCAGGTACCTGGGATCACGTGCCCCTCATTAGCTTCTTCAGTTCGATGTATAGAGTTCTCCGTTCACGTGTTCAAAGTCATTAATCTGACTTGCTGCGTCGACGCATTCACTCAATGGCGTTAACGCAGTGAGGCATTCCAATAGCCATTAGCCTCGTTTCTTTAGCTGCTGCGTCGACGCTGCTTGCTTGTGGCGTTGACGCAGTGGAATGGCCTGTGAAGACGAATGCTTCTTCAACTGCTGCGTCGACGCTGCTTTCATGTGGTGTTGACGCAATAGAAGACATCGTGAAAGCTTCGTCTACTGATGCGTGGACGCTTTAAGCTCCAGGCGTCGACCCTGTCCCTTCAGCAACAAGAATAAAGATATAAGATTTAAGTATGTATATTGCATTGTATATACATCGTTGTATAGACTTGTAAAGGCAGAATGCAATGTACAGACTTGCCCAAAGTGTTGACTTCAACAAGGGAGGCAACGGCTGTATAGACTTTAAATCCTAGTGGCATTGTATAGACATAATGCACTTAAAGGCTTCATGCGAAGGAAAGCATTGTATATACTTGAGGAGTTGACGCTGCATGAAGGATGAGTTGACGCTGCATGAAGCATGGACAGTGTACAGACTTTGCCCACTTATGGACTTCATGTTATGCAAGCGAATGTGAAGACTTCAGTGTATAGACTTTAGAAGACGAGTGCAATGTATAGACTCCATGAGACTCTAGTGCAGACAGACGATGTATAGAGTTCTTAGTTCAGCCGTCAGTGTGTAGACTTGAAAGGCTGAGGCCAGTGTACAGACTTGTCACCGACCATAGTGTAGACTTGATCAGTAAGGACACAGTATAGACATCAACTCTGCACATCGAATGTATGGACTTCAAGTGTGAAGACCATTGTATAGACTTTGGATTAGAAGATTAATGTATAGACTTTGAGTAACACTGTGGATGTACAGACTTTGCTCAAGTGTATGAGACGCTAACTGAGACGCTGGACTCTGTACAGACTTTGAGCGATGTGTGGACTTGAAGCTCCTAAAGCAGTGTACAGACTTCAAAGATCACTGTTGATGTGCAAACTTTGGGGACATGAAGCGATGTACAGACTTCATGAAGCGAAGCCAATGTATAGAGTTGAGTGTAGCTAAAGCCTTGATCGTAGGACTAGGCTGGACTGTATAGACTTCAGGCTTCAGAATCGAATGTTCAGACTTCGCCTAAGACACGTTAGGGAAAAGACCCCAGTGTATAGACTTTGCCTTGAGTGAAAAGTAATTGATGAATGTATGGACTTTAATGTGTGAAGGCTACAGTGAATGAGTGTATACATTTCACCAGATCAAGGGCAATTCGGATGTACAGACTCTGAGGTTCAAAGCCAATGGTGCGTTGACGCTGTAACATGATGCGTTGACGCTGTGCATACTTAATCAATTTAATTGAGATGCAGTGTGTGGACTTATGTGTTGACGCTGTAACATGATGCGTTGACGCTGTGCACACTTAATCAATTTAATTGAGATGCAGTGTGTGGACTTATGCGTTGACGCTGTAACATGATACGTTGACGCTGTGCACACTTAATCAATTTAATTGAGATGTAGTGTGTGTACTTATGACAGTAAGAATTGCAGACAGCAGTGTATTAAAAGTAAAGAACACATAGTCAATCTGATGGAGCAATTTCATCAAATCAAACTCAGTTGCCAATCAATCAAAACAATGGTGTTGCCAAAGAATAGAATAGAGCAAGTGTCAACATCATCAACGTAGAGGGGTCACAACAATCTCCCCCTTTTTGATGATGGCAACCCCATATGAAGTAGAGTAGCAACAACCTGTCATAGATATATATGTTTGATGAAAGACATGATGTGTTATGCAGATTGACATGCAGATGCTATGAATGCATGCAACTCACTGCCTCAAACTCTCCCTTGGAATGAATTCAGAATTGACTTCAAAATTCAGACAGTTATGTATTCTCCCACTAGACATCCCCTAGACAATATTCTCCCCCTTTGCCATCAACAAAGAGGAGGAAAAAATTAAATACAATGGAGGAATCAAGAGAAGAACTGACTGGCATTTTGAACAGGTAGTTCATGAATAAGCATTCTAAAGCATAGAGTCTTCAGTCAGATGAAATTAGAAACTGCTGTCAGAAAGAGGTCTGGTTTAAAGATGATAAAATTTGGAGTTCATGCACTACAAACAATAGATAAGTTCACTGTGCATGATAAAACAAAAACCAGAATCATAATTGCATGAAAGATTCAGTTTCGTAATATCTTACTTTCATAGTCTCATAAAAATATTTAGAGAAATCAAGTCATGCATTGAAACTAAACAGATTGACACTCATGAACTTTTCTTTTAAAGGAGCAGCATTATCAGTATTAGATCATTTTGAGCATTCAGGTATCATAAGTCTTTCTGCGTAAGGGTATACGTTTATAAGACGCCAATACCCCTAGATACTCAACAAGATGGACCATTCTGCCTATGATCAAATTCAACAGAAATGAGCTACACATTTTTGTGTGAGGGTACATGTTTATCAGACGCCAGTTACCCCCAGGTACTCAGTGAAACCAGCCTGCTGTTTTAAACATTTTAAACAGAGTTAGCTGATACACTTCATGACATGAGTGTTGTCCACTTCTTTGATGGATCACTCAGTTTCTCAGTGATTACCAGTCATTGCTCTGCCAATATATATATTTTCAATGATTCTCAATATTTTTCAGTATCTTTCTTAACTGTCTTTTTTATGTTTCAGAATGACTTGTTTAGGAATAATACACATACTTAATCTCTCTGACATGATTTCAGATGAGTTTTCAGATTTCAGATATGAATAGCTTTGTCTGACATGAAATAAGAAAGAGGTTGAGAGTTTTATCAATTTTCAACTTACTTATATACTGATTGCAATCTTTAAACTCCAACCATTATAAGATTTAAACCATTACATCAGTCTTTGAACAATTCAAATTCTTATAAATGAAGAAGTCCATTTTCTACTGCTTAGAAATCAGAACTGACCAGCAGATTGCCATAATGTCAGAGACAAGTATTTAGTGTTAAAGGTTGAATGACTTCAAGAAAGTTGAAACCACTCTGATTTTCCTTAGCAATACTCCCCCTGTCTATATGCATGCAGCATGGCAAGAATTAATTGAGAGAGAGCTTATGCATAGGTCATGAATGAATGATATGCAAAGACATGCAAAGACACAACAAGCTCCCCCTGAATATATGCAATGCATGATAGTTCTACATCCACATTCACATCCACTTGATTTATCCATGCAATCAAAAAATAAGTCCACATCAGAGATTTTATTTACAACAATTAAACAATCATTCATCATGCTGAAATTTACATAAGCCAAGTTCTCTTCTAAGAAACTTAAATTTTTCATTCCCAAGAGGCTTAGTAAAAATATCAGCAATTTATTTTTCAGTTTCTATGAAGTTCATTTCAATCTCCTTTTTATTTACATCATCTCTAAGAAAATGATGTTTTATCTCTATATGCTTAGTCCTAGAATGGTGAACAGGATTTTTAGCAAGGCAAATAGCACTAGTATTATCACATAAAAGTGGAATGCATCCCAGATTTATCTGATAGTCAGCCAGTTGGTGCTTAATCCAAAGTACTTGGGCTGCACAATTACATGCTGCAACATACTCAGCTTCAGCTGTGGATAATGCTACAGTGTGTTACTTCTTAGATGCCCAAGACACTAGACAGCCACCAAGGAATTGACAGTAGCCACTAGTGCTTTTTCTATCTACTCGACACCCAGCATAGTCTGCATCAGTGTAGGCTAGAAGCTCTAACTCACACTTAGCAGGATACCAGAGACCTAGTTCTTGGGTGCCTAGTAAATACCTAAAATTCTTTTCACAGCCTTAAAGTGATTTTCTTTAGGACTGGCCTGAAATCTAGAGCATAAATACACAGCAAATTGTATATCAGGCCTAGATGCTGTAAGATAGAGAAGAGATCCGATCATACCTCTGTATAGCCTTTGGTCCACAGGTTTACCTTTAGAGTCTTCATCCAAACTGGTTGATGTACCCATTGGAGTAGCTATTTCCTTGAGGTTGTCCATTTTGTACTTCTTCAATAAGTTCTTTACATACTTGGACTGAGAGATGAAGATGCCATCTTTTGTTTGTGTAACCTGCAGTCCAAGAAATAGTTTGAGCTCACCCATTGAGCTCATTTCAAATTCATCAGTCATTATTTGAGAGAATTCCTCACACAATTTGGGGTTAGTTGACCCAAACACAATGTCATCCACATAAATCTGAATGATAAGAATATCTGGATGGCTTACCTTGGTAAACAATGTTTGATCCACTATATCTCTTGTGAAGTTCTTGTCGGTGAGAAATTTGCTCAACCTGTCATACCAAGCTCTAGGAGCTTGCTTTAACCCATAGAGAGCTTTATTGAGCTTGTAAACATGATTAGGGAAATCTAAACATTCAAACCCAGGAGGCTGTCTCACATATGTATCCTCATTAATTTCCCCATTTAGAAAAGCAGATTTCACATCCATCTGCTGAAGGTTTATTCCTAGGGAACATGCATAAGCCAATAAAATTCTTATTGCTTCTAATCTAGCTACAGGGGCAAAAGACTCTTCAAAGTCTATTCCAAATTTCTGATTGTACTCCTGAGCTACAAGTCTGGCTTTATTTTTAATAACATTCCCCGCTTCATCAGTTTTGTTTCTAAATACCCATTTAGTCCCTATGACTGTTTCATGATCAGGAGGTGGAACCAAATGCCACACCTTATTCTTGTCAAACTGATTGAGCTCCTCATGCACGGCATTAATCCAATGCACATCTTGGATAGCACAGTCAATGGACTTGGGTTCTATGTTTGATACAAAAGCATACGCATTCAGTTCATGTTGAATTCTTAAGTGGCCTCTAGTCCTAGGGGGGTCATGCAGATTTCCAATAACATTATCTACAGGATGATCCTTGAGATATCTAATATTTACAATTAGAATATCATGAACTTGATTTACCTCCCCCTGAACTGTAGGCTCCTCTTCATTAAGCTCTTTATGTTCTTCTTCATCCTCGGATTTGTCTGCAGGATCTCCTTCCTTCAGGATTTCACCATTGGTTTCATTCCTGCATTTACCAGCATTAGAATTTGCCAAAGATTCATCAAAAATTATGTGTGGAGATTCTTCAACAGTTTTAGAGTTCAGATTGTACACTATGTATGCTCGGGTGTTTTCAGAATAACCAAGAAAAATTCCTGGTTCTCCTTTAGGTTCAAATTTATCAAGGTCCTTTTTATCATTTATGTGAATGAAACATTTACAACCAAAAATCTTGAAGTGAGCAATAGAAGGTTTATTACCTTTTAATATCTCATATGGTGTTTGCTGGGTAGAAGGTCTTACCATGGCTCTGTTAATTACATAACAAGCAGTGTTCACTGCTTCAGCCCAAAATTTCCTTGGTAGACCACCTTCGATAAGGAGTGTACGACCCATTTCCACTAGGGTTCTGTTCCTTCTTTCCACAACTCCATTCTGCTCAGGTGTCCTTGGTGAGGAGTACCTGTGGTTGATTCCATTCGACCTGCAGAATTCATCAAATTGTAAGTTTTCAAACTCACCTCCATGATCAGATAATATGTTTTCAATTTTCTGAGTTGTTTTAACATAGAACTCCTGAAATTCTGAGAAAGCATCACTCTTATTAGATAAGAAATAAACCCAGGTATACCTAGAAAAGTCATCTACCATGACAAACCCATACCTCCTCCCTGATAGGCTGACAGATCTAGTTGGCCCAAAAAGGTCCATATGTATCAGCTCATAGGGTTTGAAAGATAGATTTTCAGTTCTAGACTTAAATGACTTTCTAGTTATCTTTGATTGAGTGCATGCATCACAGATTTTATTTTCTTTCTTGAATGAGACTTCAGGAAGTCCTCTAACCATGCCATGCTTATTTAATTTGTGCAAAACAGTGTAGCTAGCATGACCTAACCTACGATGCCATAAAAATGCTATGTCTTCTCTACTGGCAGTAAGGCAAAGGTTAGTGTGTTGAATTTCATCTAAATTTATCATGTAAGTATTATTTATTCTTTTTCCAGAGAATTTGACAATATCAGAATCAGGTTCAAAAACCTTGCAGCATTGAGAATTGAATAAAACATTGTAACCTTTATCACATAACTGGCTAATGCTAAGTAGATTATAGGCTAACCCTTCAACCAGCATAACATCATCAATGCAGCAGGTAGAACACTTACCTACCTTACCTGATCCGATAATCCTACCCTTTGTGTTGCTTCCAAAGGTGACAAGGCCTTCTACTTTCTCAGTCAGTATGCAAAATTTGGCCTTATCTCCTGTCATATGCCTGGAGCAGCCGCTATCCATGTACCACAAGTTGTTCTTGGCTGCCAGGCATACCTGCATACACAATTAGGTAGAGAAGTTTGGAACCCAAGACTGATTGGGCTCCAATGTAAATGAACTAGAAGCAAAACAGGAAAGCAAGTGTTTCGGAATCCACATTTGTTTAAATGTGTTTTGTTCAGTGGATCCTACAGATTTTCTTCTGTTGTTGTTCCTTTTCTTCTTATTGTTCTTTTTCTTATTGGCAGCAGCATGATTATTGACAGTGTTGTTATTTCTGTGCCAGTGGCTTGGCCAGGGTGTGTTCACAAAATTTTGGCCATAGTAGTTCCTAGGCTGGCTATGAAAATATTGATTTCTAGATGTCTAGTAACCATACCCATTGACCCAATTTCTACTGTAAGGTCTTTGATGTTTAGCACCCTGGTGTGCAAGACCTGTAAACTTATCCTGAGTTCTAGACCAGTTTGACCTATTGAAGTAGGTTGGCTGTGCATTGTAGTGGGTCTTAGCTCTGGGTTGATAAAAATAATTGGGTTGACTCCTAGCAGCACTTTGTCTCCCCTGTACTTTGGACCCTGCTGACCTATACACAGGTTTGTATTGGGTCTTCTTCAGAGGTGGAGGTGTTGGTGGAGACTTGGTTACCTTGACCTGGGGTTTACCAGACTGTGTAGGTCGACCCCTAACCTTAGTCTGAGCCCTAGGATTCTGCTTAGATGTGCTAGCTCTACTAGGCTCATTAACCTTTCGTTTGCCCTTCTCCTCAGCACTGGGCTTTTTCAGATTAACAGTTTTGTTCATCAAATTTGTTAAGTTCATGCTAATTAGAGGTCCCTTTTCCTTTTGAGCAACAAATGAAATTGTTTTCATTCCGAATGCTTTTGTTGCACTAGAATTAAAACATAGGCCTTCTTTTCTGAAATTAACCTTTGACCCTAACAAAGCATTTAAGTTATCTGTTCCTTGGGTCATTTTCTCAATAGTTTTCATTTTATCTTCATTGTCTTTCTGAAGTTCATCAATAGCCTTTTTCAGCTCATTGTTGACATTGAGGACAGCTTCATATTTTTCAGAGATAATTTTGACTTCACTTTCACATTTCTTCAGCTTCCATTCATCAATTTCATTTTCAAGCCTTAGATTCTCTTCCTTAGAAGCTTTTAACTCATTTTTTATTTCATCTTCTTCAGAGCATGTGAGTTTCAATTCATCAATCTCAGATTCCAAACATGCAATTTTATCAGTTAGTATTTTATCATTTTGCATGGAATTAACTTTTCTTCTAAGATGCCTATTCTCTTTTCTAATATCATCAGCTCTATCAGCTATGTCATGATAAGCATCTACCCAATCAGCAATTGTGAAGTTTTCAAATCTAGTGATTACCTCATCTGTATCCTCCTCTCTATCTTCGGAGCTTATTGCCATAAGGCAAATGGGCTGTTCAGATTCGGCTTCACTATCTGAGCTGTTGCTGAAAGAGCCTTCATCTTCATCACTCCATGTGGTGATCATAGCTCTTCCCTTCTTGATTTTCTTCTTTGACCTGTCCTTATGTTTCTGAATGTCTGGACAGTCAATTTTCAGATGCCCTGGTTTCCTGCATTGATAACAAACATTAGCTTCATTTTTCTTTGCAGGTTTAGATTTATACCTTTTATCCTTTCGGTCACCACTGTATTTCTTCTGACCGAACCGTCCTGCTCCCTTTCTGAGAAATCGCCTGAACTCTCTAGTCATCATGGCTATCTCAGATCGAGTCACATCTTCCTCTTCATTTAGGTTCTCTTCTGATGATGAAGAGCTGCTGGAGCTGGATCTTGTTGATTTGCTGGAACTAGCCTTCAGCGCTATCGGCTTCTTCTTCCTCTCGGCTTCATCTGTCCTTGGCATGTTTATCTCATATGCCATTAGTGAGCCAATCAGCTCATCAGCTTTAGTATTACGCAAGTCCCTTGACTCCTCCATCACTGTTGCTTTGGTGTGCCAATTGGGAGTCAGGGAGCGCAGAATTTTCCTCACTACATCATACTCTGCCTGAGGTTTCCCAAAACCTCTGAGGCCATTGGTTATTACAGTCAGTCGAGCGTACATTTCGCTGATGGACTCGTTCTGCTTCATCTTGAAGGCTTCATACTCAGATACAAGAAGATTGGCCTTCTGCTCTCTTACTTGAGATGTACCTTCATGAATTACTTCCAGCGCATCCCACATTTCCTTAGCTGATTTGCAAGCAGACACACGGGAGAATTCTGTAGGATGCAGAGCGCACTGGATAGCATTAATAGCACTCCAATTCAGCGTGGACCTTCTGATCTCCTCCTTGGTCCATACATATTCATTCGGGGACAACTCATAAGGTCCCTTGCTGACAATCTTCCAGATCTCGTAATCCTTAGCCCTGAGGAACACTTGCATACGATTCTTCCAGTATGCGTAGTTTGATCCATCTGGATACCTTGTCCTTTTCGGATCACGAGCCAGGTACCTGGGATCACGTGCCCCTCATTAGCTTCTTCAGTTCGATGTATAGAGTTCTCCGTTCACGTGTTCAAAGTCATTAATCTGACTTGCTGCGTCGACGCATTCACTCAATGGCGTTAACGCAGTGAGGCATTCCAATAGCCATTAGCCTCGTTTCTTTAGCTGCTGCGTCGACGCTGCTTGCTTGTGGCGTTGACGCAGTGGAATGGCCTGTGAAGACGAATGCTTCTTCAACTGCTGCGTCGACGCTGCTTTCATGTGGTGTTGATGCAATAGAAGACATCGTGAAAGCTTCGTCTACTGATGCGTGGACGCTTTAAGCTCCAGGCGTCGACCCTGTCCCTTCAGCAACAAGAATAAAGATATAAGATTTAAGTATGTATATTGCATTGTATATACATCGTTGTATAGACTTGTAAAGGCAGAATGCAATGTACAGACTTGCCCAAAGTGTTGACTTCAACAAGGGAGGCAACGGCTGTATAGACTTTAAATCCTAGTGGCATTGTATAGACATAATGCACTTAAAGGCTTCATGCGAAGGAAAGCATTGTATATACTTGAGGAGTTGACGCTGCATGAAGGATGAGTTGACGCTGCATGAAGCATGGACAGTGTACAGACTTTGCCCACTTATGGACTTCATGTTATGCAAGCGAATGTGAAGACTTCAGTGTATAGACTTTAGAAGACGAGTGCAATGTATAGACTCCATGAGACTCTAGTGCAGACAGACGATGTATAGAGTTCTTAGTTCAGCCGTCAGTGTGTAGACTTGAAAGGCTGAGGCCAGTGTACAGACTTGTCACCGACCATAGTGTAGACTTGATCAGTAAGGACACAGTATAGACATCAACTCTGCACATCGAATGTATGGACTTCAAGTGTGAAGACCATTGTATAGACTTTGGATTAGAAGATTAATGTATAGACTTTGAGTAACACTGTGGATGTACAGACTTTGCTCAAGTTTATGAGACGCTAACTGAGACGCTGGACTCTGTACAGACTTTGAGCGATGTGTGGACTTGAAGCTCCTGAAGCAGTGTACAGACTTCAAAGATCACTGTTGATGTGCAAACTTTGGGGACATGAAGCAATGTACATACTTCATGAAGCGAAGCCAATGTATAGAGTTGAGTGTAGCTAAAGCCTTGATCGTAGGACTAGGCTGGACTATATAGACTTCAGGCTTCAGAATCGAATGTTCAGACTTCACCTAAGACACGTTAGGGAAAAGACCCTAGTGTATAGACTTTGCTTGAGTGAAAAGTAATTGATGAATGTATGAACTTTAATGTGTGAAGGCTACAGTGAATGAGTGTATACATTTCACCAGATCAAGGGCAATTCGGATGTACAGACTCTGAGGTTCAAAGCCAACGGTGCGTTGACGCTGTAACATGATGCGTTGACGCTGTGCACACTTAATCAATTTAATTGAGATGCAGTGTGTGGACTTATGCGTTGACGCTGTAACATGATGCGTTGACGTTGTGCACACTTAATCAATTTAATTGAGATGCAGTGTGTGGACTTATGCGTTGACACTGTAACATGATGCGTTGACGCTGTGCACACTTAATCAATTTAATTGAGATGCAGTGTGTGTACTTATGACAATAAGAATTGCAGACATCAGTGTATTAAAAGCAAAGAACACATAGTCAATCTGATGGAGCAATTTCATCAAATCAAACTCAGTTGCCAATCAATCAAAACAATGGTGTTGCCAAAGAATAGAATAGAGCAAGTGTCAACATCATCAACGTAGAGGGGTCACAACAGGAGGGACATAGAATACTTGAGGGAAATTAGGAGGCAATGGCTTATAGAGTCGTGGCGAGAGATGAAGCGCGAGCTTAGAAGGGTCTACCTGCCCAGCCCAGTCACCTCCAACTGACCCCACCCAATCACCTCCAACCAAGTGGGTCATAGTCGGAGGCAAAGAGCCCCGCATGTCGATGAGCCTAAACCCATGACTAGGCCAAGAGACCATGAGCGAGTCCACCACGATGCCCCTACTCCAACCCCCACCGTTGCCGAACTCTTCAAAATCATGTCGGATCGGTTGGATAGGATGTGTACTCAAATTGACGGACTCCTGCCTGAGCCTCACAACCCGGTGCCACCCCAAGGACCTCTTCCCCTCAGGGAGGACATTCCTTCCCCACCCATGAGAGCTCCATTTCCATCACCCTCACCTTCCGATCTTTATTTGGAGCCACCTCATTTGGAGCCACCCGTGTTTCTAACGGGAAAGCTATTCATCACCGAGCCACTACTTAGTTGGCTCAAGATAGGCTTGGTCCCTAGACCGCCCTGCTATCCATCAATGGACCCTACACTACCATTAGTGCCGGTCAACTCATTCCATACCACATTCCGGTCGAGTCACCATGTTGATGCATTAGATGACCTGATTATGGGATTAGACTCGCAAATGCAGTTGACGTATATGTTGGCCCGAGGCTTCGACCAACCCACAAGTCATAGCTTCACCCACCCCGTCTTAGGGTCCATTACCTCCGTGTGCAGCGTGGGTCGTGTCACCACGGAGATTCTCTTATTCCTCCCCATGCCAGCCGAGCCGGATTTCATTCCGCTTTTCCCAAGGGAGGAACCTTATTTTCTACATATGACCGCAGTCCCACCGATCACAATGAATGAAGGTGGCCATTTACACCTTCAAGTATTCCACCCATGGGACCGTGTCATGTGGGAACCCAGTTCAAGGGGTCATACTTTCCTTGATCCCTTCGACCCCTTCCCTAGTGAACCCCTTGACCCACCACATCTACTCCACTTCTTCGAGGGAGTCCACTATCACACCCCTACCCCACGGGCCAGTCCACCTACACTCTACAAGGAGCCCGTTCATTGGGGTATGGAAGTAGGAGAATTCGGCTCTCCGAGCCCACCCAAACCATCCATGCCTAGCCCAC
Organism: Amorphophallus konjac; assembly: GCA_022559845.1. Lineage (NCBI taxonomy): Eukaryota > Viridiplantae > Streptophyta > Magnoliopsida > Alismatales > Araceae > Amorphophallus > Amorphophallus konjac. Next base: position 449,961,290 of record CM040118.1, read on the forward strand.
CCAAACCGCCCAAATCCAAAAGGTTGTCAGTGCATGAGTGGTGCACTTTGGGATATCTAGGAGTCCATGATTCTAACGACATTTGGTTGCGTCTTGTGTATGCATGGCACACATTCGGTTGTCCTGGTCCACCATTGCATATATATGGGTCGGTCTAATAGTAGGTTTATCTAGGGTCATGTGTGAGTCCATGCCTTTCATTATATGTCCAATTTGTCAAGATTATCGAGTGCATAGTGAGTCCGCATGTGTCGAGCATATTAGGAGTTACATAGTCGGTCTCATGTCAGCTCGCGATGTCAGTCCCTTTCGAGTGTGAGGCAAGTTGGGTCTAATGTGTACGTTGTAGACTTGTCAGAATTTGGGATCGGCTCTACCATTCTATGTCTCGGATCTATTCGCATAAAGGGACCCATCGGTGATTCCTAGTGAGTCATTGAGTCGTCTCCTTCCTTTGAGAGTGACCCCACCTCGGAGTGTCCACCACTAGTCTCATTCCCACAGTAACATGTGCATATTGAATATATACGGGATAAGCAGGTGACGATTACTTAGAGTGGAGCGTACTCTGCACTACCTGGTCGGTGACAGATCCACCGGAGCCACACGAGCGGCCGCACCCCTTACTCGACGGGGTCGAGTTCTTCCCACCCGGGGAGAATTGATGGGAATCAACACCGAGCACTAACCTTTTATTTTTACATTTGTGTCCTTTTTGTTTGCATTTATATCCTTGGCTAATTGGGTTTGCAATTGTAAGGCATTATAAGCCAAAGGGTTAGTCATTAGGAATCTTTGGGTTTCTTTGCAAAAAGGCCTTTGGGTTTCTATGTAATTTGCCAGTAGGTCCAGCAGGGCCCCCACCTTATTTTCCATTGGTCCACCTAGGATCTAGGGCCCATGTGGGGCTAGTTCAAAGTCCAAGATTGGACTTAGACCAAGGGGGGCACAAGGTGGAAGAAAATTCAAACTTGGACCAAGTAAAGTCCAAGATGCTCCCCCCTTTACTATTGTTTATTCATTGTTGTATTTTATTTAATTTGGTCATTTGACCACATGGGGGATTAATTATCCTATCCCTAGTTTACCCCTCTCTAACCCTAGATCTAGGGGTAGTTTATGTCTGTTTTCCATTTCTATATATCCCATGTATTTTGTGAATTCCTTAGAAATTAATGAAGAGAAAATTCCATTTGTTGCTCAATTTGCCCAAGGGCACCCTCTCTCCCCCTTGGAGCTATGACAGCTCCGAATTTCAGAGGTGTGAAGCCTCTCAATTCCCCCCTCTCTGAGTGAGAAGCTCAGCACCGTCGCCGTCGCCGCCTTCGAGCCGCCATCGCACCACCACTGCCGTCTCGTCGGAGTTCTGTCCACCCCTGGACAGAAGCTTGAAGCCAAAATTTTACCTCCCAATCAGGAGATCTGTTCGAGCTCCAATTTTGAGGGTTTGTTCCTCTTATCATCCCCCAACTCCAGTTCAAATTTTGTGTCATTTCGCCTTCGTTTAGTATTTTTTCCATAATTTTAGTTCCACCCCTGATAGTCTGCCCATCAGCAGATCTACGGGATAGTGTCCTGTTGTCGTATTTTTCCCGCCCCCTTAGCCTTCTCCAAAAATTCTTAAATAAATCATACGTGTTCCTCACATCCCCCTCTTCCACCCCTAATTTTCTCAGATCTAGATCCATCATTTTTAGGTCGGTCAAATTTCATTTTCAGACAGATCTTGTTCTGCCCTGTGTGTCTGTAATTCCGAGCCAAAAATAACTACAAACCACAGTCATTTTCATTTCTAATTCGTCTACTGGATGGATCTGAAATAATTATATGTTATATCCCTTTGAGTCCTCTATCCATCGGTACCAATTTTGCCTCGATCTGACATCGGATCTGGATGCAAAAATTCTTTTCGTGGAGGCGCGCATTCCTGCTCCGAGCTAGGCCAGAAAGAAGGTGTTGGGAAATAATTCCCAATAATATATCAAAGCTCTGATTCAGCGATCGCCACTTCTGGGATTCGACCAGGGACATCCCGCCATCGTCCCAGCCAAGCGCCGCATTCAGAAGATCCAAGGAGGACGACGTTCCTTTGGAGGCCCTCGTACGTTGTCCTGCCGGCCTGCAAATCGCAGATCCAGACTTGTTGTATTCAACCGCCCGGAACCCCTCCAACGTGCTGCCCGTCAACCCAGAATCGGCACTCCCGGACAGTTGTTGTGGCCTGTTACCTCTCTGGGTGGAGTGGGCCTTAAAATCACTTCTGTAATTATTAACATTTACTGTACCGGGAGTCACCCTTCTTGGCCGGGGTCGTCTTCCCCACGCCCGGTAGTGTGGAGGTATTGTTTCTGCTCTCCTCTTGGTATTTTGCTTTACTCGTATATATTTGTATGCCGCTGTAAGTGATAGGTTAACTAGCTCGATTCAATTCAGTCACCGCTACGAGAGTGAGTGAGTGTAACCCGTCCTGTGACTCGATCCGAGCATGCAGAAAGTCGATACCCTCGACTCATTGCCGATTTCTCAACTGCGCAGATCTGCACGTTTCCCTCACTTAGGGACGTCCACGAGCTAGAGTCCCAGGTTCACGTCCCATCCAGCATCAGAATTAGTCTCGGACCTAGACTCATACACAGGTGGCACCCTGCTCCTCTAACTATGATGCGCTCGGTTGGGGGTAAGAGGTGATGGGTGTTGTGGAGCTTGAGCCCTTATGGTGGCCTTAGACTGGCCAGGAGAGAAAGAAGGAGTGGTAGTGCTCCTCGGGCTATGGCTCTTCGAGTAGGAGGGGGAACGTTGGAGAGCGTAGATCTTCCTAAGTTCTACCTTCATCTCCTCCCATGAGTGTATGGGCTCTTGCCTCCAACCCGCCCTAAGACCCACTATGTGATTCCACGCTTCCTTGGCTTGAGGCGAAAGCCGTCCCTTGGCAATGTTGACTCTCTTGGGTCCATATACCCAATTCTTCTCAAAGTATTTTTCCATGGTAGCCTCCCACTTTAGATAGGCACTGGGGCTCGATCAGTCAAAGCGAAGGTCCTCATCTAGAATGATGTCCAAGAATAGTGGGTCGATTGGACCCTTGTGGAGGGCCGAGTTGTATGGAGTTGACCAAAGAGGGATAGCCATGACGATGCACCCAAGGACTCTAAATACACATGCACGCCCTAGGACTATGGAAGGGACATGGAGGACAACTAAGGGGCGAGACTAGACACGACTCTAAATGGTGATGGAAAAGGGGAAGAATGCGGACTCAAATGCACCTAAAACAAACCTAATGACTCAAATGAAACTTAGACAAACCTAATACCTCAATTGCACCCTAGACATCCTAAGGACTCAAATTACCTAGGACCCCAATTTGATAGAACAAATTAGTTCCCAAAGCTCTGATACCAAAATTGATGCGGGACGCTATGCGAGCTAAGACTAAATGGAATGATATGGCTAAATGGACTACTATGACCAGCAACGACGCAACAGTTCAAGTAGCGTAACTCGACACCTAAGGTTCCCCAAAAGGAAACTGCGCCACTCAACAAGAAACTCTAGCTCACATGCGTCCCAAGAGAGGGAAGCGCGCCGATCTGCACGGTTGAGAAACCGGCAGGGTCTAGGGTAGGCAACTCCACACTCGTGACTCGGACGAGTCATGGGACGGTCACACTCTCTCACCGTGATAGTGATATATCAAATGTAAGAGCTAGGCGCCTATGATCTCACAAGTAGCGGCGTCAAGAAACAATACTAAATAAGCAAGCTAAACCAAAGGAAGGAGCAGACGCATACTACCACGCTCGGGGCGTGGGGAAGAAGCCCGGCCAAGTCATACAACCACCCGATACAAGAACTAACAAGTACGAGTCAAACACGGCCCACTCCTCGTAGGGAGGTAAAAGGCAACACGGCGCTATTCGGGGGTCATGCGAAGTGGGGTGACGGGTATCGGGTCGGTGAAGCTCGTCGCCCTTGGTGTGCTGCGAACCGGGTGGCTGAACTGTTGCTACGGGTCGACCGGTCCAGTAGCAAGGAAGGGGAGTCCCGAACGCCTAGGAAAGAGCACGGTTCCCTGGACGAGGCCTACTGTGGACGACGATCACCCCGGGTGAAGATGGCAGTCGGGGAAGCCAGCTAGCAGCTCCGTCAATGCCATGAATCTGTCGGCAGATTGCCGGCCTGTTTGCGCAAGCACCTGTGACCAGCAAGTAGGGTGGCCCGAGACGAGACCTTCTGGTCGTCCGTTGATCGCGAAACTTGGCGGGGACGCTGGTGGGGATGTCCCAGGGATGCCCCTGGAAGGAGTACTGCAACCGAGCACTGTGGAGGTCATGGTGAATTCTGTAGCAGACCCTGCGTGTTCTGGCCTGTCTGCAGGCAGCAGGACAGGGGGTGGAAGAATGGGCTGGCACCGGGGCTTCCAGGTGGCAAATGGGGCAGGGTTTTCTCTTGTGGATAGGTGAGGGTCGTGCGTTGATTGGTAGCAGTGGCGGGGTGGCGTGTAGTGGTGGTTTTTGGGGTGGGAATTGGAAACAGGTGGTGCTCAGTTCTGTAATTCAGTGCAGTCAGAACTGAGGGCTATGAAGGTGGACAGGGTAAGCAGAGAAAGAGGGCTCATAAAATTGAAATAAAATTTGGGGGGAGAGTTTGGACGTGGTTAGGAAGTGCTCAAAATTTCAGGTCATTTGGAGACGTTTTTGGGGACGTCCCTTTGGAGGGGTTTGGGCACTATCTCGGCAGGACTGCATAGGGATAGTCTGCACGGACAAAAGGGCTACGAAGGAAACTTTGTGCACAGAACGAATTTGGGCGTGGGATTTTGAGGAGTTGTAGGAGACAGGTAGGGGAAGAAAAACTATAAGAAGTGGAGGGGATCAGAGGATGGAGATAAGGCCTACCAACCTGATATTCAGGGCTCTAGTTTCTACAGATTTGCAGAGAGGCAGCCTGCACAGAGAAAAGAGCTCTGAAGACAACGTTTGCTACCAGGCGAATTAGGGCCTGAGATTTTCAGGAGGTGTGGAGACATGTAGAGGAAGATTATTACAGAAGGGATGGGTGGGATCAGAGGACGGGAGGAGGGCGTGCCAACCTGATCTTCACGGCTCAGATCTATAGACAGACAACCAGAGAGGGGCGTAGGGCAGCAAGGGCAATCTCCTCCATGCTTGCAGCAAACCTGTGATCCATGGCTCCTGGCTTGGAAGGATGATGGGGAAGTCACCTCCAGCAGATGAAGATGCCAAGAACCTACAAGGAATCTTGGGAGTCGCACCCAAGAGGAAGAGGGAGAGAGGAGGGAGGGGGGAGTCGCACCCTCTAAGAGACAAGGAGAGAGGGGGCCGCGGCCAACACTTCTTTTCACAATTTTAATTATTCATTCATTAACTTATCCAATAAAATACAAAGGAATATATATGGGGGAGGGGAAAACCTAATTAATTTCCTAAAAAAAACAAAGAGAATCCAATTTAATTAGGAAAGCCTACTTAATAGGAGCGGGAACTAGATAACCTCCTAAAAGATAGGAGAGGGGGGGGGCACCACATCCAAGTGGAAGAAGGAAACGGGGGGGCGCCCAACCCTAACCCTAGGGAGGGGGAGGGGTGCGCTTCCCAAGGTGGGCCCACATTTGGTGGGGGGCGGCCAACCCAAATGGGCCTAGAGAGTGAACCACAAGGTGGCCCACTAACCTCTCTATTAGCCTAATAAACACTAATATGACCCTAATACCATCTAATTGGCCTCAAATTGGCCTACAAAAGATCCATAGTGAAGAGAATAAAAACTCCAAGCTCCAGACTAGATCTCCAAGCCATCTCCAAGCCACAAGGAAGCCGGCAAGTCCCGAACAGTGCTACGTGACTTGTAGTGTCGCTCTATCGCTTCGCGCCGATCACTAGCTCGGGTGTCCTCACCCACAGAGCTCGGACCAGACCAGCAACCCGCCATCGCCCCAAAGCATCCCCGGCTTGCTAACCGTCAACCCGAGCGTGCTGACCCCAGATTCTAGTTTACCTCCCTACGAGGAGTGGGCATTTGGTTCAGATCTATACTCTTTTGTTTACTCTTGTATCGAGATTGCGTGTCTTGGCCGAGATTGTCTTCCCCACGCACTAGTGTGGAGGTACGCATTCCACTCCCTCTCTTGCACTTTGCTCATTCCATATATGTGCTTGTCTGTCGCTGCTTGTGTGTGTGATTAGGAGTCCTAGCCAGTGATATTCTATCACCACTGGTGAGCATCAGTGGACTTGTCCTGTAGTCTCCCTCTGGACTACGAGTGGAGGTGACTACCCCTTGACTCTAGCAGTTCCTCAACTGCACAGATCTACGCATTTCCCTCGCTAGGGATGATCACGTGCCGTAGCTTCTTGTTGGTGGCATGTTCAACCCCTGAGCCCTCACCGGAGCCAGGCCTTTGGCTACTCCCCTTAGTGCGTGTCTGCTGACCGCGTCATCATCTAGGGTAGGGAGTCATTACACTATCTCGTAGTCGAGCCCTCTCACCCCTTCCCCCGTGTTTCCCCGCATCACCCTACATCAAATGGAACAAAGACGGAGCAAGCTGGTGACCAGGAGATGATCGCAGTCCCCTCTGGGACCATGACTAGAACGCGACCCCTATGGGGACCGCGATCTGATTTCTACATCCGAACTGCCACCAGTCAGCCGTTTGACTCTTGGGAGCCCTAGATTCACCATTTTCCATATTTAATCACTACTGTAATGTTGTTTCCCCTTCCCCAATCCTCTTATAAATGTATCCCCATGCTATCTACGAAATATAGAATGAAATAGAATCAATTTTAGCATTTCCCCTTCCCCAATCCTCTTATAAATGAATCCCCATGCTGTCATGGAGGTGGAGCGTGAAGCGTCGATTGCATCATCCCTGCGAAGGGAGCGGGTGAGAAGCCCCAGTCGAAGCCCTGCGTGTTGGGTTTAGTGTTTTGATGATGTTCAACTGTGGATCATTAATGAACCTTCTTGCCAGGCACATAAAACTCAGTCGAATGCCATAAAGTCAAATGCTATAAAGTTTACCAAAAATTGACTAAGTGTTTGAATTTCAGGTTAACATGTAACTGGTTCAAGTCGACAGACACAAAACTCAGTCGACATATATGCACCGAAGTCGACTGACTTTTGTTTAAGTCAACAGACTTTAGATTAAAGTGGCTGGCCGGTCGACCGACAGGAAGGGTCTAGTCGACCGAATTTCCCAGAAATGAAAGACTGAGATTGTTACAGGGTTCGGTCGACTGATACTTAAGTTCGATCGACCGACTGGTTTAGATGGTTGGAGCAACAAGAGTCAAGTAGATAAGTTCACTGAAACAAGAAACTCAAGATGCCAAATTTATGACAACAAAGACTGAAAGAAGTCCAAGGTGCAAGGGGCTTTCAACATGCTGGAATGAAGATGCAATGGATGGCTAGTTAGTCAACTGACAAAGGAAATGTCAGTCGACTGAGTTCCAACTCAGCCGACTGAAAAAGGTGAAAGAAGAAGCAAGTCCACAAAGACTGAAGAAGTGAAGAGTTGCACAGCAACATATGAGGAGGACACATTGAGTCGACCGACCAAGCCAACTGGGTCAACTCATATCATCTGAAACTCACAACATTGAGTCGACCTACCAAGCCAACCAGGTCGACGCACCAAGGCAGCAAACATGGAAGATTCAGTAGATTGGATTGCCAACTCAGTTGACTGACTTGAGCTCAGCCGTACTAACATGTGAGATACTTAAGCAGTCACGTGGATTCTTCCTCCAATCATTGGAGCACGCTCCCAAGTCACGTGCCTCGATTTCTAGAAATGTCCGTGGACAAAATGTTCTACTTTTTATCATGGACCAATCAGAAAATAGTTTGGAAATAGGAATTATCCATTACATTTATTCTATAAATACACCCATTCGCCTTGGAGAAGAAGTAGATGTGCAAGAAGCAGAGTGCCGCCCTGTGCGATTCAGAAAGAGCAACCTTGAGGGAAAGTTTGAGAGCACCTTCGGAGAGCCCCTAAAGAGGAAGAAGAGTGTGGAGATAAGAGAGAGAAGCCACCAGTGATTGTGTTAGGACATTTGTGGGAATGATATTTTTATTTCATTTCATTTATTAATTTATTAGGATTTGTTACTTATTGCGTAGGCGTGCCAGTCACTGAGTGACGAGTTTATTATGCGCACCGTTTGACTAACCAGATGAAAGTATATGGTCGTGTCGGTACTCAAAACCTGCCGTACTATTATACGGCGTTAATTACGTCCTTCTGAAAGAAGGACAACCCTTGATTAATCACCAAAATAGAAGGGCCATGGGGCCAAACAACCCGAAAGAACGTGAGTTAGAAGACATTTGTTGAATAGAAAAAAGGGTGACAATTATTATGCAATTACGCAAACAGCGAGATGATGTTTATTTGGATGGGACGACTTCCGGTACGAGGCGGAGAACTTAGATCCGAAGATCACCTCACGCATAGTGAAAGTTTCCAGTTGGACCTAATCCGACCTTCGATAAATCACCATTTTGTATACCAGAGGGTCGAAACAAGCAAGCAAGCAGTATGCTAACCAAGCATGCATATGAGTATGTACGTACATATGTTTAATTTTATGCCACCTCCTTCGTTATTTACATCGCCATAACCATATTCTTTTCTTTATTTACTTTCCCTCTCCCGTACGTTATGGTCTTTGTTTCTTTCCATTCATTATCACTTTCATTGTTGTTTTCCTTGTTTTATAGATGCATAATAGGCTTACATGAGGTTGAAAAGAAAGTTAGATGGACCGGCGCGATGGTGGGAAAGAAATGTTATGTGGGATGAATCGGCGCCAACAACACCAAAAAAAGAAACGAAACAAAATGGACAAAGCATTATGGGGGTGAATCGGTGCAAAGGGTGAGAAGGGCATTGAACCGGCGCAGAGGAAAATGGGGAAGGCTGTGAGTCGGCATAGGAGGGAATGGGGAAAGTGATGAATCGGCACAGAGGCGCAAATGGGGAGAGTGAACCGGTGCCCGAGAGAGTGGTGGGATGGTGTTGGATCGCTGCAGAAGAAAGGGGGGATGGTGTTGGATCGGCGCAGAAGGTAAGGAGTAAAGGGGGAAGAGGGGGTGAATCGGCGCAAAAAGGCATTGCCCTTGCGTCGATTCACCTGCAAACGGGCCGAACGACGCCGATTAAAGGGACTCTAAAGGAGGGATCGACCCATTCATCATGGGGTCGATGCAGGGTATACAGCAGGGCCTGTATGGAGGATCAAGGAGTCATCCCGGGCAGCCATGGGATCGACCTATGGGAATTTAGCCCAGCTTTTGAGTTGATAAAGGAGGATGAAAGAGACAAAAGTCCCATAGTTGCGGGGCTCAGGAACACCGTCAGAACCATCATGTTTAATTTATTTCAAACCCAAATTAGCGAGGAGAAGCTAACGGCTCCCTTTCATTTGCTATGTTCCTGGTATCCAATTCTCATCAATTTCGGTCTCATTGTTTGTTTCCCATGTGAGGTTCGTTACTTGAGCACGGGCATCGTTCGATCCCAGGGTGGACTCCAGCGAAGTTTACTCATACATTGCATTCATTGTCATCACCAATTCATCATTATTTGTCAATTTCAATCTGATTTATAACAGATAAGGCAAATTTAACAAAAAAGCCAGGGGAAACCACGGATGAATTTTGGCAGCATCTCCCCTTATTTTAGAAATAATAGGGGAGAGAAATGGAGATCCGCCCACGGAAAAGTCCGAGATCATCTGGACTACTGGGAGGCCGGATACGGCGATCCGATGACCTAGATGAGCCAGAAACCCCGAGGGCTAGCCTACAAGGGGGATCCCAACGACCCATGAGTTGCCGTTATCTCAACTAGGAGATGTAGACTTAGTGGATGTCGGATGGTGGGGACACCAGGCCCACTACTCGGAGCCGACGCCGCACCACCACGACCGCACCAAGCTTGTGGCTCGGAGACTCGTTTCAAGACTCGGCGTCCTGAGTACGTGTTTATACATATTTGTGTATTTGTGTGTACGATGATATTTGTATTATTAAACCACAAGAGTATTTTATTTGGTCAAAGTATTTTATTTTATTATGTTAAAGTCAAATAATGGTTGTTGGGTTTTGTTTTATTAGGCTAAGGGCATAAGAGCAATTAGATGAAGTTAAAGGTTTGGTTGTCATAGCCCTCCCTATATAAAGGGGGGCTAGGGTGTTATGTTCTCATACATGAATGAATGTAGATTTTGTAATCACGTAAGAGCCCTTCCTCTTGCTTTTCCCCATTCCCTCTTAGCTTCTTGTGAGTTTTGAGAGATTGCCCGGTGAGAGACCGCCCGGTGTGAGGTCGAGCTGTGCGAGACAGCAACTATCACGTCCTGTTCGCGTCCCGGAGCTGCCATCGATCCGTCCTCCGATGTCGACCGCGTCAAATTTGGTATCAGAGCCCAACAATGGTGCCTCCATCATCCCCGATGTCCCCGTCGTCTTCCCCCCTTTCTTTTGTTTGCCAGAAGTGAAAAAAAAAGCAAAAAAAAAGAAAGGAGCTCTCTCGGTTGAAGAGAGAGAGAGAAGAGAAAAAAAGAGAAAAAGAGAAAAAAAAGGAAAAAAAAACACAGAGAAGCGGCTGAGAAAGAAATAGGAAAAAAAATTGGGACTCGCGTGGCCGGGAATCGTTGCCCATGCCACATTTAAATTTGGTTTTGGCCACAACGGCCATCACACGCCGCCAACAGCCGCCCCGGCCACCACGCCCGCAGCCGCCTGCGTAGCCGCCCACCCACCTGCGTCGCCGCTGCCGCCCGCACCCGCCTACATAGCCGCCCTCAGCCGCCCGCGAGCACCCGCGCCCACCCACGCGCTTGCGCGCCCGCCCGAGCGCCCGCCCGCAGGCGCTAGCTCTCGTGCGCGCCCGACTGGCCCCGCCCGCTCTGCCGCCTATGCCAGCGCCCGCACAGTGCGCCCTCCGCCCACGGGCTCGCCCACGCCCGCGTCGCGCGCCTGCGCGCGCCCAGCTGCCCGCCTACGCGGCCGCCCCGCCAGCGCGCGCCCGGCCGTCCGCCTCCGCAGCCGCCAGCGTACGCCCACGCCCACCGCGTGCGCTAGCTCCCACCCCCCCCCCCCCCCCCCCCCCGTGGAATGCCTCCTTTGTTGACTCTGAGCCATCAGCGTGAGACATGCGCAGGAGGCTGGGCAAAAATTGAAAAAAAAAAGAGGGAGAAAAAAAATATAGTTAAAAAAGTCAAAAAAGGAGGGTTGAAAAGTTTGAAAAAAAATTGAAAAAAATAGTGTGTTATGTATAATATATATATATATATATCATAGATATATAATATTATATATATCTATATTATATCTATATTGATTAGATTAGTAATTGTGGCACTCGAAGTCCACAACGATGACTCGACCGACGCCAGGGTCGCCTGATAGCCGGCAGACGGTCCGTAAATTATGGAACATAAGTGTTCGTGAGTCTCCCTGCGCGGAGAACTTAGATAAATTTGTTCCCTTGCACGAGAAAAATTTTAAATTACGTGATTTTCTAATAATTGGAACCTCCCTGCGTGGAGTGAATTTTTTGTAATCGGTCAAGCTTCATCGACGCCGTGCGGACCGCACGTCCCCACTCACCCTCGTCTCCGGTCAGAGTTAAACTTTTCAGTCTAGCTAGGTACGTGCTCCCCCTCACTTGCTTATTTAGTATCCTTATCGATTGTCGTGCGATGAAGTGAGAGAGAGCCCGATCCATGCAGTCTGTCTCCTGAGTGCATCGTTGTAGACGGAGAGAGAGAGTTTGTATGCGCCCATCCTTAGGCCCTAGAACTGCCACATTAGCGCACCCTAATTGTCAGGAGGTAGTTCCACAACTACTTCACCTACGGGTGAGCAACTCTCCCTGATCGGTCTCTTCGAATTGACCCTTTTGCCTATTAGCCAACAAATTGGGCCTAAGCCTTGCTAATCTTCGGTCCCAAGATTGCATCATTTAGGTCCGAGCCCGTGCATGCCATGCTGGTCTAGGAATTCAACAGGCCGTCTAGAGTGCCCTTCAATGCTACCCATGGATCAGAAGAGCGTGAGTGTTATGTTAGTCCAGCTCGAGCATAACCTTATGGCCCACTTTGAAGAATTCATTGGCCAATTACGAGCAGAGTTAGATGAGAGGATCCGAGCCTTAGAGGATCGAATGAAAGGAGAGGAAGGAATGTTGAAAGGTAGCGGAGATCTTGTAGCCAACCCTAGGGAAGAGAGAGACCAAGCCTGCCAGAATCAGGCTCCTTAAGGTAGGGAGCAAGAGGATCGTGCACCTCGAGGGAGAGACCACGATGATGAGGATATCATCCTACGGAACGTCAAGATTGACGCTCCGAGTTTTAATAGGTCCCTAAACCCCGCTACATACCTTGATTGAGAGACCGAGATGGATAAATATTTTGACTGGCATCGCCGCATGACCCCTGCTACAAGGGTGAGGTTTGCCAAAATGAAACTCCTAGGTCAAGCCAATACCTACTAGTGCAACATTGAAAATCTCCTAGCAAAAAGACGAGAGGAGCCCATAAGCACGTGGGAAGAAATGAAGGATAAAGTGAGGGAGAAGTATCTGCCACCCTCTGACCATCAGCGTCTTTTAGACCAATGGCAGAAACTCACCCAAGATGGAAAGTCCGTGGACGAGTACATCATCAAATTTGATGAATTCTTCCTTCGAAGTCGAGTCATGGAGGATGTCTCCGTCACCCTCTCACGGTTTAGGGCTGGCCTACACGAGAGCATACAGCAGGAGCTGTTCCTACGAGAGGTTAACACTCTCGAGCATGCCTATCAGGTCGCTCGAGATGTTGAGCGATTTCAAAAGGTGGTCCCACCTCGGGTTCCCACATACCGCCAATCGAAATCTCGAAACCCCGTGGTCCGCTACTCTGAGAGGCCTGTCCCCTCCACCTCCTATGTCCCTACTGCTACCCCACTTCGGGTCGTTGCCCCTACTGTTCCTTTCACAAGGAACCCCTTACCTGCACCCGCTGCTGTGCCCAGGCTGGAGTACACTCCGCCAACTAATAGGAGAGATGACAAGGGAACGGGAGTCATCCCTAACATCTCCCAACCAGTCCTTGTCTCGGGAATTTATTGCTTTAGGTGCCATAACCTAGGGCATGTTGCCTCCAATTGCCCCACCCGAGCCTTAGTCATCACCGACCCCCAGCCTGTGGAGCTTCCACCTCCGGAAGGAGAAGCCATTGAGAGGTATGAGGCCGATCCTGACCTCATCGCCCAGTTTGAGGAAATGGATGCAGGGTATGATGGAACGCATGTCGAGTACATGCAAGTGGGAGATATTACCGAGAGTTCAAACCAGGGAAGACTGGGTGTAGTTCGCTGCATCTTAACACACCCCCAGGAGGATGACTGTCGTCGAACCTCCATCTTCCAAACCTATATCATGGTGAAATCTCAACCCTTCAAGGTGATCTTTGACAACGGGAGCTATATCAATGCAGTCTCTTCAGACTTTATTTTCCGTCTAGGTCTACCTACACATCCTCATCCTAGGCCATACAACGTGACTTGGGTTGACGATACTTCTATCCCAGTCACCACTACATGTGTCATTCCCATCCAATTCCAGTCCTACCAAGGACAGATCTTATGTGACGTAGTGCCTATGAAGGTCGGAAGCATCATTCTAGGACGACCATGGATCTATGATGTAGATCTTACTACATTTGGTTGGTCAAATCAGTGTTTCTTCTCACATAATGGGAAGAAGATATAGCTGTACCCGGCACCCCCAAAGGTGACCCCGGGAAAGAGTTCCACCTTCACCACCACTGGAACCCCCAAGGTTCAGGAGAATCCCCGAACTCCCAATGAAGGGAAACTTCTCATTCCCTCTCCTCCTGCACCTATCACACCCATTCCCAAGGCCCTTAAGGTTGGTCATGACCAAGTTAGGCGTCTTAACTTCATAAGTGTCCGAGAGCTGAATAGAGAGGTTATTGAGGGTGCTCCTATTTGGGCTGTTGTTGTCACTATCACACCCGAGGAGTCCCAAGTCTTAGTCCCACCTGAAGTCCAGGCCATCCTACATGACTTCTAAGACATCTTCCCTGAGGACTTGCCTTCTAGACTCCCTCCCATATGTGATGTACAACACGCCATTGACCTTGTCTCCGGGTCGACCCTACCCAACCTTCCTCATTACCGACTGAACCCCAAGGAGCATGCTAAGCTCCAAAGAATTGTCGAGGACCTTATTCAAAAAGGTTTCCTCAGGGTGAGCAAGAGCCCATGTGCTGTTCCTACCTTGCTCACGCCTAAGAAAGATGGCACCTGGCGGATGTGTGTTGACAGCCGTGCCATCAACAAAATCACTGTCAGGTATAGATTTTCCATTCCCCGTCTTGATGACATGCTTGACATGATGAGTGGAGCAACCATCTTTTCAAAGATTGACTTAAAAAGTGACTACCACCAGGTCCGTATCCGACTAGGAGATGAGTGGAAGATAGCCTTCAAAATAAAAGAAGGTTTATATAAGTGGCTCGTCATGTCATTTGGGCTAACCAATGCCCCCAGCACCTTCATGAGGCTTATGACGGAAGTCCTCCGCCCTCTCATCGGTCGCTTTATTGTCATCTACTTCGACAATATTCTCATCTATAGCCACAACCCTCGGGACCACATCCACCATTTGAGGGAAGCTTGCGAGACTTTAAGGAGAGAGACCCTATATGCCAATCTAAAGAAATGTGAATTCATGACAGACCAGGTCACTTTCCTGGGGTTTGTGGTTTCTAGTCAAGGAGTGTCTGTGGACCAATCCAAGGTCCAAGCCTTAGTAGACTGGCCTGAGCCCCAGAACGTCCATGACGTTCGCAGTTTCCATGGGCTAGCCACTTTCTACAGACGCTTCATTCAGGGTTTTAGCACCATTATGGCACCCATTACGGATTGTATCTATAAGAGGAATTTTGAGTGGACCAAAGCCGCCTCCCAAGCTTTTCTTGCCATAAAGGAGCTTATGACCAAAGCCCCTATCCTCCGCATGTCAGACTTTTCCAAAGTCTTCGAAATATCCTGTGATGCATCTGGCGTAGGAATAGGAGGAGTATTTAGCCAGGAAAGCCACCCTGTGGCTTATTTCAGTGAGAAGTTTTCTGATGCAAAGCTTCGATACTCCACATATGATAAGGAGTTCTATGCCGTGGTCCAAGCCCTCAAACACTAGAGACACTATCTCTTACCTCAAGAGTTTGTCTTATATTCAGACCACAAGGCTCTGAAATTCCTTAGCTCTCAGAAGAGCTTAAACCCTAGGCATGGTCGGTGGGTAGAATTCCTCCAGTCCTTCACCTTTGTCCTAAAACATAAGGCTGGAAAAGATAATAAGAAAGCCGATGGCTTGAGTCGAAGGGTCTCCCTTCTTTCCACTATGCGGGTAGAGGTCACCGGATTTGACCGCATGAAGAAACTCTAGGGAGAGTGTCCCGACTTTGGCCATGCCTACTCTGCCTTGTCTGTTGGATCCTCGACAGCTGATGCGGGACGGACACGCGACCTAGGACTCTAGCTCGCGATCACCCCTATGCAAGGGAAGACGTGGACCGTGCGCGGTTGAGAAACCGGCAGTGAGTCTTGGGTATCGGCTTTCCGCGTGTACTCGGATCGAGTCACGGGACAGTACACTCAATCTCGCTCTCTCGCAGCGGTGATAGTAGTATAACAAGCTAGAAACCTACACTCGCAGCGGCATATACGAAGGAATATGACATAAGCAAATGCAAAGAGAGAGGGGCGAGTTTACCTCCACGCTCCAAGCGTGGGGAAGACAATCCCGGCCAGTTACGGTAACTCCCGGTAACAACGGTAAAAAGATAATTACAATAGTAAATTTTATTGCCCACTCCACGCAAGGAGGAAAAGGGCTACAATGGGGCCCGAGAGGACCGACCCTGGGTTGACGGGTAGTAATCTGGAGGTGCGTACGACACGAACTCGACCTGCTGGTCCGACTCGGTCCTGCGCCAACTCGGTTCTGACTCGCTGGACAGCAAGGCGCGGATTCCAAAGGAAAGACGCCCTCCTGAGGTCTTCTGAAGGCGCCGCTTGGCTTGGATGATGGTGGAATGTCCCTGATCGACTCCCTGAAGTGGCAGTTCCAGAAGGTGACTTTTGATATTTTTGCACGAATTAATCCTGGACTGAATTTTCTGATCTGCACAGAGAACAGATTTGTGCGCCTCGACGGCAAGAATTATGGTGCTCAGATTCGGAGGCCGATCGAGGCGTGGCTGGTACCGTTGAAAGAGCACTCACAGAACTACAACATATATGTTTCACAGCTCCATCCACTGAACGGATTGAAGATGAGAATGACTGTAACACTGTTTTGTTTTCTGACCCGGACTGACAGACACACAGCACAGACTGTGTTTTTCCTGAGAGTGACCTTTGACCGAAGGGGAAATGATTTTTCTAGACTTCACGAAAATTATGGTGGAAGGGGGTATATGTGAGGAACACTGAGGAATGTTTGTGATTTTTTTGGAAAGTTATAAGTGGGTGGGAAAATTACAACAAGGTGACTTTGTCCCGTAGATCTGTAGAATGACAGATTACAGGGGGAAGAACAATAAATGTGAGAAAAATACCAAATGGTGTCCAAATTACACAAAATTTGAACTGGAGGTTAGGGGAGACGAGCAGAACAAACTCTCAAAATTAGGGCTCAACCTGACAACAAGAGAAATAACTAGAATTACGAGATTGGGGTTCTATCCTGATGGAGATAGAACTCCGGCCAAGCGGCGGTGGCGGCGCGTTGGCGGCACAAACGGAAGGCGGTGGCTGGAAGTCGCATCCATCGGAGGTGGAGTTCTTGGAGTCACACCAAGAGCGTTGGCGGCACAAACGAAAGATGAGCTCTCACAGCTCAAGAAGGGGGAGAGGAGAGAGGGGCGCACCTAGCTCTCTTTGGGGCAAATGCCATTTTTCTGCTCATTAATTCATGAAATGGGAAAATACATAGCATTTATAAGAAATGAAAAATGACCTAATCTACCCTTAGATCTAGGGTTAGGGTGGGGTACATAAGGGATAGAACTAATTAGTTCTAATAGGATTTTTACAAAAATCAAAAATCCCATAAAAGGGGGGGCGCCCCCTTGACCAAGGGACAAGGTAGGTAGCCTCCTTTTGAAATTTTCAACCACTTGTCTCCCATGTGTCCAATTGACCTTCTAGATGCCACCTAGGACTTTGATCAGCCCCGCATGGACCCATATGGCTTATGTGGACCAATGGGGAAGGAGTGAGGGCCCCCTTGCTGGATCTACTAATAATTTGCATAAAAACCCAAAGAATCTAAGGGAATGACACATTGGCTTATAAAGCCTTACAATTGCACATATGCTTTCCCAAGGATATAAAAATAAACTAAAGGACACAAATGTAAATAAAATGTTAGTGCTCTTGCTCTAATGTCCCCATCAATTCTCCCCGGGTAGGAAGAACTCGACTCCGTCGAGTAAGGGGTGCGGCTGCTCGAGTAGCTCCGGCAGATGCGTCACCGAACCTGGAAGCGCGGAGTACGCTCCACTCTAAGTAATCGACACCTACTCATCCCGTATAGATTGATATGCACACGCTGCTGGGGAAGAGGCTAGAGATGGACACTCTGCGGTGGGGTCACTCTCAAAGGAGGGAAGGCGGCTCGAAGACTCACTAGGAATCACCGCTTGTCCCTTATGTGACTAGATCCGACATATGAAGTAGAACCGATCCCAAAGTCCGACAAGTCTCGCACTCGAAAGGGACTAACAATGCGAGCGTACAAACCGACTCGACTCGATGTTTGCACAAACACACGACAGACAAATGAAACAAAGACTCAAAAGACCCTAAACAAACCTAATGTTAGTCCGACCTACGCATAGGCGACGGTGGACCAAGACACCCGAATATGTGCCATGCATGCATCTTATGTATCCGAAGGTTGGTGCTATGGGAAACACCTAGACGCCTAAGTATGACCCAGTCATGCATGAATGGCCCTTTGGATTTGGGAGACTTGAGAGGGCTAGGAGAACCGGGTGTGGACGAGCCGGGTGTGGGTGTATCGAGATTAGGCTTGGTGGGTATAGATGACCCGGCCTGTGGGGTAGGGGTGTGGTAGTGGACTCCCTCGAAGAAATGAAGTATATATGGAGGGTCAAGGGGCCCACTAGGGAATAGGTCAAAGGGATCAAAGAAGGTATGTCCCCTTGTGGTGGGTTCCCACAAGTCATGGTCCCACGTGTAGAAGTCTTGAAGGTGTGGATGGTCACCTTCATGCATTGTGGTAGGTGGGACGGTGATCATATGTAGGAGGTATGGTTCCTCCCTTGGGTGAAAGGGTATGAAGTCGGGTTCGGCCGACATGGGGAGGAATAAGAGAACCTCCGTTGTGATATAACCCACGGTGCACACGGAGGTAATGGACCCTAAGGCCGGATGTGTGAAGCTAAGACTAGTGGGTTGGTCGAAGCTTCGGGCCAAGGAGTGCGTCAACTGCCATTGTCGCCCTAAACCAAAAATAAGGTCACCCAATGTGTCAACATGGTGACTAGGGCGGAATGTAGTGTGGTAGGAGTTGACGGGCACTAGGGGTAAGGTGGGGTCCACGGAGCGGTAAGGGAGTGGGACCAAGCCATCCTTGAGCCAACTAAGAAGTGGCTCGGCTATGTCTAGCGTACCCGTTAGAAACACGGGTGGCTCGGGCCGAGGTGGCTCCAAATAAGATGGTTCCGAATAATGTTCGGAAGTAGAGAGTGGTGGCATTGGAGCTCTCGTGGGTGGTGAAGGTATGTCCTCGAGGAGGGAAAGAGGCCCTTGGGACCCCATAGGTAGGGCCGGGTTGGGGCTACGGGCTATGGCCTCCCTAGGCTCAAGTATGGCTACCTCCAGTCGCGGAGGTGGGGAAGGGGAGACTAGCGATTCAATAAAAGCGCACCTCCTATCCACCCGATCTGAAAGCATTTGCACAAGTTCGGCAAGGGTGTGGGTTGGAGTAGGGGTATCGCGGTGGACGTGCCCGTAATCAACCGGCCTCGGCTTGGGTCGGGGCTCGTCAAAGTGTGGGGCTCCTTGCCTCCGACTAGGACCCACTTGATTTGAAGCGCTTGTGTAGGATGGGTTGGGGGCGAATGGGTGCGGCTGGTTGGAGGTGTGGCCCACTTGCTTGGGGGTGATGTAGTGGGGTTGGCTCGTGGCATGACCCCCGTGGTTGGAGGTAAATGGGTGGGGCGCGTAGACCTTCCTAAGCTCTCTCTTCATGTCCCACCATGACTCGATAGGCCATTGCCTCCTAACTTCTCGCCATCATTCAATGTGGTCCCACTTTTCAGCGGCCTTGTGTAGAAGCCACTCCTTGGCATAATAGAACTGCCCGACTTCGGACATGGGATAACAATCAAAGTAGGTGTCCATGGTGGCCGCCCACTTGAGGTAGTCGCCAGGGTCATTGGAGCCATAAAAATCCGAGGCTTCGGACCCACGGAAGTGGAGAGGGTGGTTGCCAAGCCCATGGGTGGGCCAACGGTCATATCACCTGGGCGATCGAGATTCCATTGGAAATGGGGAACTACAAGACGGACATGCTGACACTTGGATAAGACACTAGACATGACTTATGCAAGGTTGGAATGCACTAACTAATGCACACTAAGGACCCTAGACTTAAACCAAGATCCGGTACCTAGCGGAGTCCGGGGATCCGAAGATCCTCTCGCGCGAGTGAATCACCTCTCCGATAGGTATAACCTAACGGTCGAGCGACACCTTTTTATATACCGAATAATGGTATGCAAATGTGACACTTAGACTGACTTAGACTTAGACACTTTTTTTATTTGTTTTGAACCAAATACTACCCTAGACTCAACCTGGCTCTGATACCAAATTGATGCGGGATGGACACGCGACCTGGGACTCTAGCTCGCGATTGCCCCTATGCGAGAGAAGACGTGGATCGTGCGCGGTTGAGAAATCGATAGTTGTTGGATACGGACTGAATAGATCTAGAGGGGGGGTGAATAGATCTTTCCCCCTTTTTGATAATTTACTGACTATCGACCAGATGAGCTACTGGTAATTAATGAATCATAGAACTAATGCGGATAGTAAAGATGCAAGCATACGTATAGGAAATCAAACACACACAAGCACACCACAAGAAAGGATTTTTAAGGTGGTTCAGTCTCTTCCTGAGACTTACATCCACCCCTTGCTTAACTCAAGCAAGGCTTCACTATGAGAATCTCTGATCTCAACCAAAACACAGCTGACACACAGCTTGTACCTGCTGACACACAGCTTGATTCTGCTGCCTCACAGCTTGACAATAATTGTAATCAGAAATGAAAAGATGATAAGAACAGGTGATGAAAGACAGGACTGAATATTGGCGTGTGTAGAAGAATAGGTGTTCAGCCTGGGACTTGATCACGCTTATGAAGAAGCCTAGACTCCCTGTTGATCTTCCAGTCAGTTGCCTTCGATTGTTCTGCTGCTGGAGATCACACAGTCTTGAGCTAAGTCTTCCTTCTGCAGCAACGAGATTGCCTTTAACCTTTCTGCAGATTTTTGATTGGTGGAGAGCTCCTTCTTCCTCTTCTGTGTGTATCTTCCTTGGCTTCTATTCCGTGCTCTCTCTCCGCTTCCTTCTTCGTGATTAGTTCTTTTTGTTTTTCATACAGCCCTTTTATCAAGAGTAAAACTCTTCCCGCTCAATTTTCAGATCGAGCGCCAATCTGCTAGAAAACAGGGATCGGTTTAAATCCAATCGTTAGAACGAGTTTGACCACTTCTAAGCAAGATTGTTTCCTTGATTCCCGTGCGGAATCTTATCTCCTGAGCAGCCCAACAACCTACAACAACCAACTGCAGGTTTTAAGGAACCAAAACAGAATTCGGTTAGAGTTCGGTTTTGGACGATATAAAAACCCGTGGTCGACCATGACCCTGTCGCTGGTCGACAATGGGCAGTCCCCAGACGGCCGGTTCTTCTGGCTGAAACTCACGTCGCCCGTTGGTCGACCACAGCCTGGTCGCTGGTCGACAGGGGGCAGTTTCCAGATGGCCAGCAGTTCTGTCTGTTGCTTCTGTCTTTTCTGTGGTCGACCAGAGGCGGGGCTTTGGTCGACAGCCAAGATGCTTCCAGAAGACAGATGATCTGATGCTTTTCTGGTTGAGTTCGTTGGTCGACCATAACCACTTCCCTGGTCGACAAGCGGCCTTTGACACTTCTTCTGATTTGTTGATTCCACTTGGATTTCAGTGGACCTGAAATTACTTAACTTATCAGAGGTAAATTGAATGAGTCCAATACTTTGAAGGAACAATCAAACCACTTGTATTTGTTATGAAACAAGATAGAACTTGATTAATCAAACATATCCTATTGTCATCATCAAAACCAAGGGATGCACAACATTCTCCCCCTTTTTGATGATGACAACCATGAGTCATTGTGACAAACAACAGATTATAAAATTCATTTGATATTGCATGCAAGGCTATCATAGCACAGATTTCATTCAGTCAATTCGTTTGATGTGTCTTTCAAAAACAATAGCACTAATTACATGAGAGACTCAAAAAAGGATAAAGACACTGAGGACACGTAGACAAAGTAAATTGGACAATCTAGACTCACATCTAGACACACAACTAGACACACAATGACACATAAAGTCCTATCTCCCCCTTTGTCAACAGCAAAAAGAAGATCATTTGAACAATCCCTCTGAGGAGGATGAGGAGGTCTCTGGCTTCACGTTCTCTGACAATCTAGAACGAGCGGTCAGGATTTAATCAGCATAACTCATATTTTGGGAAATGGTTGAAGTGTACCCCCTTTCTTTAATAAGACATTTAAGTAACCTTTCCTCCCTTTCTCAAAGACCACCTTGTGACAAATTCGAGTGAGTCTTGTGGTTCAAAGAATTTGAAAGTATTGCCCCAATAAATTGACTCCCCATATCCACTTTCTTACTCACGGCTCCTTAAACTTATAATATTGTTCATGAGATAATTTTACTAGCTGAACAAGCTGAACAGTGTTTTATGCCTCTATTTGCATATAGTGCATTAGGTCAACCATTTTTGTTGCCTTTTCGTTTTGAAATATTTAAGAGCTGTGGTCAGGTTTATCACATGCTTTTCCACACGAGGAGACACGCTTTTTACACGCCAGAAACCCCGGCTACTTAGCATGCCTAACCATTCCATTTTTAACTGGGACACACTTTTTATCCGTGAGGATATACGTTTATCAGACGCCAATATCCCCAGTTACTCAGGATGCCCAATTAATAATTTTGAGAGTGGCAGAGGTAGATTGAGTCTTCATGACATACATGTCTCCCACTTAATTTTTCAGCCAATTTTGCTTTGTGATAGAGAACAGTAGTTTCTCAGAACTCAGTCCATTGCTCTACCAAGAAGGCAGAATTATGGCGTATTCCATATACATTCATGCTATAGCAGCGTTTATTTTCACTGTCCAACACAGACACAGGTAGAGAAACAGTCTCATTACTAAAAACATAAGTTCTCAATAGTCTTGAGTCAGAGTCATAGTTATGGTTTGAATTTATTGCAGTAGTACAGGTCAAATTCTCATTACTACACTTAACCTTTACTCTCATTGATGACTTTGGTGATTTTCTTGTAAGATATGGTTAGGTTGTTCAATGATTTATTAAGGAATGAGTTTACACTTTTTACTCCCCCTCAATTTGTGAGTCCTTGCTGAAGATAGAAAACAATAAGTTGGCCACAAAGAGATATAGAGACACAAGGAATAGGAAGTGTGAACAAGGATGAGTGAGTAAAGCAAAACTGAGCTCAGAGTCCAAAAAGTTCAGAAGATTTCCCACCAAAGCCAGCAGCTTGATTAGATCCAATTTCCCTTTTTCAGGTCCTTTGTCGACCATGGAGTGGCCTGTGGTCGACCTTTGTGCTGACACAGAACCTGCCTGTTGAGAAGACTGCGTTCTGACAAACCTGTTGTCGACCATTGGATCGCCTGTGGTCGACAGCTGCGAATTCCCAGAGCTAACTATTTCCTGTCCTGATGCCTTGGTCGACCAGCGCCTTGTCTGTGGTCGACCACAAGAGATGAGCCGTAGAGAACCAGTATTCTGTAGAACTTGCTGAAGTAGCACCCGACACAAGACTTTCCAAACTCAAAAACTTGACCAGTACTAGAGACCTAGTTGACATAACTTAGACAGAAATGACAGAATCTATGCAGTGAACACATGAATATGATTATTTCAAGAATTTTCAGGAGAAATTCTACAAATTCCTAACTCCCTTCTTAGAGTTGAAAATCTGTCATTGTTAAGGGGTTTTGTGAAAATGTCTGCCAGTTGTTTTTCAGTTTCTACAAAATGAAGCATGAAATTTCCTTTGGAGACCTCATCTCTTAGAAAGTGATGACGGATCTCAATGTGTTTTGTCCTAGAGTGTTGAATGGGGTTTTTAGACAAATTAATAGCACTAGTGTTGTCACAGAAAATAGGTGCACATCCAAGATCTACATTGTAGTCTTGGAGTTGATGTTTTATCCACAAAACCTGTGTACCACAGCTCCCTACTGCGACATACTCAGCCTCAGCAGTGGAGAGTGCCACAGAATGCTGTTTTTTAGAAGCCCATGATATTAAACATCCACCTAATATTTGACAATAACCACTAGTACTCTTCCTATCAATTTTGCAACCAGCATAATCAGCATCTGAATATGAAATTAAATCTAGTTTGCAATAAGTAGGATACCATAAACCCAATTCTTGGGTACCGGCAAGGTAACGAAGGATACGCTTGACAGCCCCTAAATGTGAATCTCTAGGGCTAGATTGATATCTAGCACACATGCATACACTGAACTGAATGTCTGGCCTAGAGGCAGTTAAATATAGTAGGGATCCGATCATACCTCTGTATTTCTTGGCATCTACCATGTTACCTTTTACATCAGCCTCCAATGTTGCATTTGTCCCCATGGGTGACTCTATTGGTTTGCAGCTCTCCATGCCAAACTTTTTCAGCATCTCCTTTATGTACTTGGATTGATTTATGAAGTAGCCTTCTCTACATTGTAGAATCTGCAATCCAAGAAAGAACTGTAAATCACCCATTAAACTCATTTCAAACTCATTGGTCATTAGATTTGCAAATTCAGTACATAATGAAGCTTCAGTGGATCCAAACACAATATCATCCACATAGATTTGCACAATTAGTATATTCTTACCTTGGGTCTTGGAGAATAATGTTTGATCAATTTTACCTCTTGTGTAGCCCTTTTTGGTGAGGAATGAACTCAGTCTGTCGTACCATGCCCTAGGAGCCTGCTTTAAACCATACAAAGCCTTATGCAGTTTAAAGACATGATTAGGAAGATCATCATTTTCAAAACCAGGGGGTTGTTCCACAAAGACTTCTTCCTTTACAAAGCCATTTAGAAAGGCACTTTTTACATCCATTTGCTGCAATTTAATTCCATGGGACGCCGCAAATGCTAACAATATTCTAATGGCTTCTAACCTTGCAACTGGAGCATATGATTCTTCAAAATCAACTCCAAATTCTTGGTTATACCCCTTAGCCACCAACCGAGCCTTGTTCCTCATAACAACTCCTTCTTCATTAAGCTTATTTTTATAAACCCATTTGGTTCCAATAACAGGATGAGATGAGGGTCTGGGAACAAGTTTCCAAACCTGATTTCTTTCAAATTGATTTAATTCTTCATGCATGGCATTTATCCAAGATTCATCTCTTAAAGCTTCCTCTACATTTTTAGGCTCAACTTGAGATACAAGGGCTAGCTGATCTAATTCATCAACTGTTTTAAGCTGAGATCTAGTTTTCCTCGGTTCATTAATTCCTCCAATGATGTTATCTAGAGGATGATCTCTGAGAAATCTCAGATTTTCAGAATTGTTACCTGGGATGATCTCTCCTTCGGGTTGATCATTGGAATCACCTTGCTTTGGTTCTGCTTCAGTCTCCATTGGTTCCTCTTTGCCTTCCAGAAATTCCCCATCTTCATCTTTGCCTACCTGTCCAGTTTTGTCAAAGTCATTATTTTCATCAAATGTGATATGTGGGGATTCTTCAACTAGCTGATCTTTGGTGTTGTAGACTCTATAGGCTCTTGATCGGTCAGAGTATCCCAAGAAGATTCCTGGGTCACTCTTTGGTTCAAATTTGTCCAATGATCTCTTGTCATTGTTATGAATAAAACACCTTACACCGAAGATCCTAAAATGAGCTAGAGATGGCTTCTTACCTTTGAACACCTCATATGGAGTTTTCGCACTAGATGGTCTTACCATTGCCCTGTTTACAATATAACATGCTGTATTGACCGCCTCAGCCCAAAATCTTCTTGGAAGATTGGCTTCAACTAACAAGGTTCTGGCCATTTCAACAAGTGTGCGATTCCTTCTTTCCACCACTCCATTTTGCTCTGGCGTCCTTGGTGAGGAGAACCTGTGATTTATTCCTTTGTTCCTGCAGAATTCATCAAACTCTGAATTTTCAAATTCTCCCCCATGATCAGATATTATTGAACACACTTTGGACTTACCATCCTGCTTCATTCTTCTGTAAAAATCCTGAAATTCATGAAAGGCATCGTTTTTATGTGATAAAAACATTACCCATGTGAATCTAGAGAAATCATCAACTAGTACATAACCGTACCTCTTACCACTAAGACTAGCAGTTCTTGTTGGGCCAAAAAGGTCCATGTGCACAAGTTCTAGTGGTCTAGAAGATTGACTTTCAGTTCTACCTTTGAATGATTTTCTTGTTTGCTTACCTTGGGTACATGATTCACATACTTTGACATTTTGAGCAAACGAAATTTCAGGTAAACCAGAAACCATTTTATTCTTAACCAATTTGTGCAGCACCCTGTAGCTAACATGCCCTAGCCTTCGGTGCCACAACCAAGTCAGGTCCTCCTTCTTGGCGGTGAGGCACAAGTTGGAGTGGGCTGGATCATCCAAGTCTATCATGTAGACATTATTTACTCTCTTGCCCATAAACTTAACTTTAGCCGAATTTGGTTCAAGAATTTTACAGATCTTAGAATCAAAGACTACTTGATGGCCTTTGTCGCATAGCTGACTGATGCTTAGAAGATTATATTCCAGGCCATCCACTAGCAGTACATCTTCAATGCAATTTGTAGATGTCTTACCTACCTTACCTTTCCCAATGATCTTGCCTTTGTTATTTCCTCCAAATGTCACATGTCCTCCATCTTTTGAGTTTAGCTCGGAGAATTTTGCCTTGTCCCCTGTCATATGTCTTGAGCAGCCACTATCTAAGTACCACTTGTTGTGTATAGCTGCCAAACACACCTGCATCACAAGTTACACAGAAACTTTTGGACCCCAATGGTACCCGGGTCCAAGATAGCTTGTGAAATTATGAAATTGCTGCAGTAATCCTTTGGGAACCCAGATTCTGTTAGAGCAGTGTAAATTTTTATTTCTGAACTTGTTCAGGTTGGGTTGCTTTTGTTCTAAAGCTTCTTTAATCTGAGTCCACCTTTGTGTATTCAAGTTTTCATTTTGTTTTACCCGAGAAAACCTGTGATTTCTGTTTGCTTGTCTGGCCATGGTCGACTTTTGGTATGTCTGTGGTCGACCATCGCGTCTCCAGAACTCAGCGTCTGTTCTGGCAGCACCTCTGGTCGACATCTGGTGTACCTGTGGTCGACCACTGCTTCTCCAGTAACCAGCGCCTGTTCTGGCAGATCCTCTGGTCGACAGATGAAGGGTCTGTTGTCGACCAGCCTGTCTCCAGACATCTTGTTTTCCAGATTTATGTCTTTTAACTTGGTTTAGTCCTTGGTTTGTTTGGTGATTTCTGTGAATTTGGGTTTCTTGTTTATTATTTTGAATCTTATATTGATTGACTGTTTTCTCTTTAAAATTTCTCTCTTCCTTGGTGACATTGTTCCTTTTGGAGGAGCATTCAGCTACATCCTCTTGTTTATCTTGGTATAGATTAATCAGGGGCCTTTTTCCTTTTGAGTCAGCAATCCCAGTTACGGTTTTTATTTGGAATTCCTTTTTAGCCGTAGGATTGTATCCTAACCCTTCTTTTTGAAAGTTTACTTTTATTCCCAAGACAGCATTTAAGTTTTCTTGACCTTGAGTCATTTTTTCCAAGGTCTCCTGTTTGTTTTTCAGGTCACTCTTAATTCTTTCTATTTCTCTTAGGAGTTGGTTGTTTTCTTCCTTGAGTGAATTGTTTCTTTCTTGACTTAACTTAGTTTCCTGTTCATATTCTTGAGTCTTTAGTTTTAACTCATCAATGTCGTTTTTTAGCATTTCATTCTCTTCGGACATTCTCTTGTGGTTTTCTTCATCTAAGTCCATTTGATTCAGCTTGTTTTTCAGTGACTTGATTTCCATTTCTAGTTCAGTTTTGTTTTCCATTGAATTGCTGTCTTTATTCAGTTGACTGATCTTCTTCTTCAAATGTTTATTTTCCTTTCTTATTCTTTCATAAGTATCAAGCAATTCTGAATATACTTCTTCCCAATCCGAACTAGAGAAGTCTTGAAATGGGGAACTTACCTCAAGATCACTGTTGTCTCCCTTGGCCATCAGACAGAGCTTTCCTTCTTCTTCCTCGGAAGTTGTTTCCTCTTCACTGCTCTCTTCCTCCTCACTCCAAGTGCTAATCATCGCCTTGGGTTTCTTGCCTTTCCACTTGAAGCTTGATTTCTTAGGAGCTTCTGGACATTCAGCCTTCATATGTCCAGGCTGCCTGCAATTGTAGCAAATGAGTTTGTTAGAAGGAGCCTTATGTTTATCAGATTTAAACTGGGATGACTTCCTTACCATGCCCTTTGGATTTCTGAATCCTTTACCTTCCTTCCGCAGGAATTTTTTAAATTTTCTTGTAAGCATGGCTAGCTCACCAGATTCTTCACCTGAGCTAGATGAGTCATCATTGTCAGACACCTCAGAGGTGCTTGTCTTAGTCTTTAGGGCAAGTTGCTTCTTTTTCTTGCCCTCATCTTCCTTTCTCTTCAGATTGACCTCATAGGCCATCAGGGATCCTACTAACTCATCCACTGTCATTGTTGTGAGATCCTTTGAGTCCTCAATGACTGTGGCCTTGGTATGCCACATCGATGTGAGAGACCTTAAAATCTTCCTCACTAATTCCTGCTCTTTGTATGTCTTCCCTAAGCTCTTCAAGCCATTAGTCAATTGTACTAATCTGGCATACATCTCAGAAATACTTTCATCATTTTTCATCCTAAACATCTCATATTCTGAGACTAGCATATTTGCTTTTGTCTCTCTTACCTCGGAAGTACCTTCGTAGATTACCTTTAGACGATCCCACATTTCTTTGGCTGTTGCGCATTGGGAAACTCTTGAGAATTCTGTGGGGTGTAGTGAGCACTGCATCACGTTCATGGCTCCCCAGTTGACAGTTGATTTCCTGACCTGTTCTCTGGTCCAGGTTTCTTCATCTTCCGGTAGCTCAAAAGGTCCGCGGCTCACTACCCTCCACATCTCGTGGTCTTGCGCACGTAAGAACACCTGCATACGATTTTTCCAATAAGAATAATCAGTTCCATCAAAATATGGAGGTCTAGTTACAGAGTGCCCCTCAGCTATGAGGCTTTTAGAGTTCAGTCCGCCCGGTCTCTCCTGGTTGTTAGACCACATTTTTGGAGAACCTGCTCTGATACCACGTGTTGGATACGGACTGAATAGATCTAGAGGGGGGGTGAATAGATCTTTCCCCCTTTTTGATAATTTACTGACTATCGACCAGATGAGCTACTGGTAATTAATGAATCATAGAACTAATGCGGATAGTAAAGATGCAAGCATACGTATAGGAAATCAAACACACACAAGCACACCACAAGAAAGGATTTTTAAGGTGGTTCAGTCTCTTCCTGAGACTTACATCCACCCCTTGCTTAACTCAAGCAAGGCTTCACTATGAGAATCTCTGATCTCAACCAAAACACAGCTGACACACAGCTTGTACCTGCTGACACACAGCTTGATTCTGCTGCCTCACAGCTTGACAATAATTGTAATCAGAAATGAAAAGATGATAAGAACAGGTGATGAAAGACAGGACTGAATATTGGCGTGTGTAGAAGAATAGGTGTTCAGCCTGGGACTTGATCACGCTTATGAAGAAGCCTAGACTCCCTGTTGATCTTCCAGTCAGTTGCCTTCGATTGTTCTGCTGCTGGAGATCACACAGTCTTGAGCTAAGTCTTCCTTCTGCAGCAACGAGATTGCCTTTAACCTTTCTGCAGATTTTTGATTGGTGGAGAGCTCCTTCTTCCTCTTCTGTGTGTATCTTCCTTGGCTTCTATTCCGTGCTCTCTCTCCGCTTCCTTCTTCGTGATTAGTTCTTTTTGTTTTTCATACAGCCCTTTTATCAAGAGTAAAACTCTTCCCGCTCAATTTTCAGATCGAGCGCCAATCTGCTAGAAAACAGGGATCGGTTTAAATCCAATCGTTAGAACGAGTTTGACCACTTCTAAGCAAGATTGTTTCCTTGATTCCCGTGCGGAATCTTATCTCCTGAGCAGCCCAACAACCTGCAACAACCATCTGCAGGTTTTAAGGAACCAAAACAGAATTCGGTTAGAGTTCGGTTTTGGACGATATAAAAACCCGTGGTCGACCATGACCCTGTCGCTGGTCGACAATGGGCAGTCCCCAGACGGCCGGTTCTTCTGGCTGAAACTCACGTCGCCCGTTGGTCGACCACAGCCTGGTCGCTGGTCGACAGGGGGCAGTTTCCAGATGGCCAGCAGTTCTGTCTGTTGCTTCTGTCTTTTCTGTGGTCGACCAGAGGCGGGGCTTTGGTCGACAGCCAAGATGCTTCCAGAAGACAGATGATCTGATGCTTTTCTGGTTGAGTTCGTTGGTCGACCATAACCACTTCCCTGGTCGACAAGCGGCCTTTGACACTTCTTCTGATTTGTTGATTCCACTTGGATTTCAGTGGACCTAAAATTACTTAACTTATCAGAGGTAAATTGAATGAGTCCAATACTTTGAAGGAACAATCAAACCACTTGTATTTGTTATGAAACAAGATAGAACTTGATTAATCAAACATATCCTATTGTCATCATCAAAACCAAGGGATGCACAACAATAGTGAGTCTTGGGTATCGGCTTTCCGCGTGTACTCGGATCAAGTCACGAGACGGTACACTCAATCTCGCTCTCTCGCAACGGTGATAATAGTATAACTGGTGCGGACACTAGGGCGATCACGTGACACGTCGATGAACCGACGGTGCCATACGCGGAGCGCCAAGTGGACTACATCGGCTTATCTTCAAAATGGGGATAATTTGGCTTGAATTTGGACCTTTTTTGGCATTGAATTGGGCTTGTAATAGTTATTGTATGTGTAATTTGCTAAAGGGCTGGTTGTAAGGCTCCTAATGGGCCAATTTGTTAAAGCCTATAAAGCATTCTATAAGAAGGAATGGCATTGGTCCATTTCTAATGGATCCATAAGCCATATGGGCTTCCTTCCACAAGGGCTATCTAGATTGGATAATCTAGAGTGGGCTCTCTTCATTCATGGGCCTTCAAGGGTGGAATGGCCTTAAGCCATCTAGGTTGGAATGGGCTTGGTTAAGCCATGGCCACATTTGGCCCATTCAAGGCCCAAGAAGGGGGGCGCCCCCTCTTTTGGCTTATTAGGCTAGGAATTGTGTTTTTTTAAGCTTCTTCCACCTCCATTCACCACATGGATTAATGGATGGCTGCTGGTCAAGGTCTAATGGCTGCTAGCCTACCATATATGGCTGCCACCTACCTTTGAATTTCAAAGGGAGGAAGCTTCCCCTCCCCCTGTCACCTTCCCCTCCCATCACAATCAAAGGGGCGCAGCCCCCTTCCCATTCCCCTTGCATCCATCGAACTCCCTTCCCCCCTACCCCTTCCATTTCCCTATAAGAAGGCATGTATAGTGTTTATGCTTAATAGAATGAAGTTTTTTTAAGAGATAAGTGCATTAGAGAGTGATTCTCTTGGGAGTGATTCCCTGGTTGCAGTCCTGTGATGGGACAGTTCTAGGACGTGTGACTCGACCTCATATCCCCCTTCTCTTCTTATCTTCTTCTTCCACAAAATTTATCCGTGATACCTCTGCAAGTTAGTAAACTTTCAGCTTTAGTTTCGCGTCGATCGGAGTTCGTGAGCAACGGTGACGATTTTTCTCGTGGAGGCACGCAGATCTGCCCCAGATTGCTGCCCAGATCTGAAGATGACTGTGTATTGAATTCTTCAGCCCACCCCGACGCCATCTGAAGTTGGTTCCTGAAGAGCAATCGTAGTAGTTCAAATCCTCTTTGTGTTGCCGCTGGTTTCGCCTCGATCCGTGACCGGTACTGATCGTGACGGCAGTTCTCGTGGGATCGCGCGGGCTGGTCTGCAGTCCCGACTGAGAACTAGAATCAACTTTCAGAGCCTGCGCCGCTTCATCCGGCCAATATCCGTGTAAGGGATCTTCAGAGTATTTCTTCCACTGGACGTCGCCTACCATCTCCCACAAGGAACGCCCCGATCCGACATCGGCAACCATTTTCCCAACATTTTACCGTGTTTCTGTGTAGTTCTGTGAGCACAAAACCAAAACCTCATAAGATTCGTCACTGCGCCCAGATCTGAAGGCATCTGTTCACGATCTTCGGAGTGAAGATACTACATCCAGTCGCCGACATTCTCCAACAAACGGCTCTCCTATCGGGCATCGGATCCAACCGTACCAGCCTCCGCAAGCTCGCTGCGCAGGGTGACCAGCGCGGGCAGAACCGGGTCGGCTTTCCGTCGGCGTACCCGAGCGGCTCCAGCACGCGTTCCTCGCCTCCTGCGAGTGTGGCCCGTCGACCCGGGTTCCAGCAACCCCAAAGTTATTGATTGTAGCCCGATACCTCCCTGTGTGGAGTGGGCCAAGCTTCTGAAATTGTAAAGTTAATCTTGTGTGTATTGGGGTTGTTCGGAAATCAGCCGAGAATTCTTCCCCACGACTAGTCGTGGAGGTACGTGCTCGTTCCGATCCTTACATTTACTGTTTAGTATGCTTTCTATATTGCTACGTTTGTGAGAATAAGGCCGATAGCTAGTTTCAAATTCACCGCGATTGTGAGTTGTGAGCGCCCGTTCCGTGGCTCCAATCGAGCACCGAGCGCGAATTAGCACCCTAGGCGACGGTGGTTTCTTAATCGCCGCGATCCCCACGTTTCCCTCGCAAGGGACGATCGTCGGGCTCAAGAGAGTCGCTGTTGAGAGACGTCTACACCCGGAGAATACCACGGTGGTCAGCCGCCCTGCTTGCCTTAGTGTGCTAGTGCTGGCCGCACAACGAGTCGGTCGTACGTCTTAGCCCGAGTCGGTCATCCGTCCCGCATGAAATTGGTATCAGAGCGTCGTTCAAGTCTAGGGTCATTCAAGTTCAAGGTTGCATTTGCATTCCTCTACTTGGTACATCAAAAGGAGTGACACGATCGTTAGGTTATCCCTATCGGGAAGGCCGCACACTTACGCGAGTGGTCTTCGGATCGATTAGCTCCGCCACGTACCGAATAGTGGGTTAAGTCTAGGTTCCTAGTTAGTGCATTCCAACATCATCATGTCTAAGTGTGTAGTCGAGTCTCATGCCAACTTTGCATTAGTATTTTGGGGTCGTGTCTAGTGTCTTGTCCAAGTGTCGGCATGTCTAACATGTAGTTCTCCAACTTCCCATGGATTCCCGGTCGCCCAGGCGATATGACCGTTGGCCCACCCATGGGCTTGGCAACCATCCTCTCTGCTTCTGTAGGCCTGAAGCCTCAGATTTTTTTGGCTCCAATGACCCGGGCATCTACCTCAAGTGGGAGGCCACCATGAACACCTACTTTGATTGTTATACTATGTCCGAGGCAATGCAATTCTCTTTTGCCAAAGAGCGGCTTCTTCATGAGGCTGCCAAAAAGTGGGATTACATCAAAAGAATGAGAGAGGTTAGGGGGCAATGGCCCATCGCGTCATGGTGGGACATGAAGAGAGAGCTTAGGAAGGTCTACGTGCCCCAACCGGTCAACTCCAACTGGCCCCACCCAACCACTTCCAACCAAGTGAGTTCTAGTCGGAGGCAAAGAGTCCCACACGTAGATGAGCCAAGACCCAATCCTAGGACGGTTGACTACAGGCGAGTCCACCATAATATCCCTATTCCAACCCACTCCGTTGCCAAACTTATGCAAATGATTTTGGACCGGTTGGATGGGGTGGATAGGACACGTACTCCTAGTGATGTACTCCTACCCGAGCCTAAGAAGGTCATCGCCGGTAGTCTTAACCCGGCCCCATCAACGGGGTCCCCAAGCCCTCTCCTCATTATGGAGATCCCTCCTTCATCACCCGTGAGTGCTCCATTGCCATCCTCTCCTTCCGAACTTCATTCGGAGCCATCTTGTTTGGAGCCACCTCTGCCCGAGCCACCCGTGTTTCTTACGGGAATGCTTTTCATCGCCGAGCCACTCCTTAGCTGGCTCAAAGATGGCTTGGTCCTACCTCCCTTCCCATCCATGGACCCCACACTACCTCTAGTGCCAAGCAACTCATTTCACACCACCTTCCGGTCTAGTCACTATATGGATTCATTGGACGACCTTCTTAAAAGGTTAGACCGGCAGTTGGCATTTACGCACTTGTTGGCCCCAGGCTTCGACCGACCCACCAGTCGTAGCTTCACCCATCTCACCTTCGGGTCCATTACCTCCGTATACACTGTGGGTCATGTTACCACGAAGGTTCTTCTACTCCTCCCGCTATCGACCGAGCCCTACTTCACTCCTTTTATCCCGAGGGAGGAGCCCTAACATCTATACACTGTCCCATCTACCACGATGGATGGAGGTGATCATCACCTTCATGAATTTCAAACATGGGACTATGTAATGGAGGAACCGGGGGGTCACACATCCTTCGACCCATTCGACCCCTTCTCTAGTGGGCCTCGTGACCCACCACTTCCCCTCTACTTTGTCAAGGAAGTCCCCTACCACTCTCTTCCCCCTCGGGCCAATCAAACTCCACATAGCAATAGGTCCGGTTATTGGAAAGCATGGCATGCCTTACCTACATGTAGTGGTGATGAACCTCTTAGCCCATCCACACCCACATCTGATAGGAAGTCCTTGCATGCATGGTGTCTTTTTGGGTGTCTAGGAGTACATCATCCTACCTACCTTTGGTTGCATCTAGTGTATGTATGGCACACATTTGGGTGTCCTAGTCCGCCATCGTCCATGCGTAGGTCGGACTAGTCATAGGTTTGTCTAAGGTCATGTGTGTGTGTTTGTTTGTCTCCCTCGTTGTTCTCTTTCATGCATATGGTTTGCATTAAGTCGTGTCAATAAAAGGCCAGTCAAAGCACGCATAAGGAGGTAGCCAATGCATGCTACATATCCGTGGATTCAAAGGGAGAGTACATCTAGATCAGGGTCATACCTGACAGGTTTCCGCCCGGAGACCGAAAGCCACTCTAAGTCCACGATCCCCACCCTTTCCGGGTTAAGAAACAAGTGGGTCCGAAAGCGTACGATATTGAACTACCGAACGACAATGGTGTCAATTCGACGTTCCATGTTTCCTCTGGTAGCCTATTGGAACCCATGGTGATCCCTAGTGAGTTTCGAACTTTATCTTTCTATTTGGAGTGACCCTCACCCAAGAGTCCACCTCTTCCAGCCTCAACGCATGCATATAGATTGTATACTGGATGAGCAGGTAATCACCACAAGGAATGGCGCATACCCACACATCCTAGTGCGTTGGCGAGGATGCCCCACGATGACCAACGCCTTGATCACATGCGGAGAGCGCAAGCTTCGGGACCCTTACTCGACGGGGTCGAGTTCCTCCCACCCGGGGAGAATTGGTGCGGACACCAGGGCGATCACGCGACACGTCGGCGAACCGACGGTGCCATACGCGGAGCGCCAAGTGGACTACATCGGCTTATCTTCAAAATGGGGATAATTTGGCTTGAATTTGGACCTTTTTTGGCATTGAATTGGGCTTGTAATTGTTATTGTATGTGTAATTTGCTAAAGGGCTGGTTGTAAGGCTCCTAATGGGCCAATTTGTTAAAGCCCTTAAAGCATTCTATAAGAAGGAATGGCCTTGGTCCATTTCTAATGAATCCATAAGCCATATGGGCTTCCTTCCACATGGGCTATCTAGATTGAATAATCTAGAGTGGGCTCTCTTCATTCATGGGCCTTCAAGGGTGGAATGGCCTTAAGCCATCTAGGTTGGAATGGGCTTGGTTAAGCCATGGCCACATTTGGCCCATTCAAGGCCCAAGAAGGGGGGCGCCCCCTCTTTTGACTTATTAGGCTAGGAATTATGTTTTTTTAAGCTTCTTCCACCTCCATTCACCACATGGATTAATGGATGGCTGCTGGTCAAGGTCTAATGGCTGCTAGCCTACCATATATGGCTGCCACCTACCTTTGAATTTCAAAGGGAGGAAGCTTCCCCTCCCCCTTGTCACCTTCCCCTCCCATCACAATCAAAGGGGCGCAGCCCCCTTCCCATTCCCCTTGCATCCATCGAACTCCCTTCCCCCCTACCCCTTCCATTTCCCTATAAGAAGGCATGTATAGTGTTTATGCTTAATAGAATGAAGTTTTTTTTAAGAGATAAGTGCATTAGAGAGTGATTCTCTTGGGAGTGATTCCCTGGTTGCAGTCCTGTGACGGGACAGTTCTAGGTCGTGTGACTCTACCTCATATCCCCCTCCTCTTTTTATCTTCTTCTTCCAAAAAATTTATCCGTGATACCTCTGCAAGTTAGCAAACTTTCAACTTTGGTTTCGCGTCGATCGGAGTTCGTGAGCAACGGTGGCGATTTTTCTCGTGGAGGCAGGCAGATCTGCCCCAGATTGCTGCCCAGATCTGAAGATAACTGTGTATTAAATTCTTCAGCCCAACCCCGACGCCATCTGAAGTTGGTTCCTGAAGAGCAATCGTAGTAGTTAAAGTCCTCTTCGTGTTGCCGCTGGTTTCGCCTCGATCCATGACCGGTGCTCATCGTGATGGCAGTTCTCGTGGGATCGCGCGGGCTGGTCTGAGCAGTCCCGGCTGAGAACTAGAATCAACTTTCAGAGCCTACCCCGCTTCATCCAGCCAAGATCTATGTGAGGGATCTTCAGAGTATTTCTTCCACTAGACGTCGCCTGCCATCTGCCACAAGGAACGCCCCGATCCGACATTGGCAACCATTTTCTTAACATTTTACCGTGTTTCTGTGCAGTTCTGTGAGCACAAAACTAGAACCTCAGAAGATTCATCACTGCGCCCAGATCTGAAGGCATCTGTTCGCGATCTTCGGAGTGAAGATACTACATCGAGTCGCCGACATTCTCTAATAAACGGAGCTCTGATCGGGCATCGGATCCAGCCGTACCAGCCTCCGCAAGCTCGCTGCGCAGGGTGACCAGCGCGGGCAGAACCGGGTCGGCTTTCCGTCGGCGTACCCGAGCGGCTCCGGCACGCGTTCCTCGCCTCCTGCGAGTGTGGCCCGTCAACCCGGGTTCCAGCAATCCCAAAGTTATTGATTATAGCCCGATACCTCCCTGTGTGGAGTGGGCCAAGCTTCTGAAATTGTAAAGTTAATCTTGTGTGTATTGGGGTTGTTCGGAAATCGACCGGGAATTCTTCCCCACGACTAGTCGTGGAGGTACGTGCTCGTTCCGATCCTTACATTTGCTGTTTAGTATGCTTTCTATATTGCTGCGTTTGTGAGAATAAGGCCGATAGCTAGTTTCAAATTCACCGCGATTGTGAGTTGTGAGCGCCCGTTCCGTGGCTCCAATCGAGCACCGAGCGCGAATTAGCACCCTAGGCGACGGTGGTTTCTTAATCGCCGCGATCCCCACGTTTCCCTCGCAAGGGACGATCGTCGGGCTCAAGAGAGTCGCTGTTGAGAGACGTCTCCACCCGTAGAATACCACGGTGGTCAGCCGCCCGGCTTGCCTTAGTGTGCTAGTGCTGGCCGCACAACGAGTCGGTCGTACGTCTTAGCCCGAGTCGGTCATCCGTCCCGCATCAATAACAAGCTAGAAACCTACACTCGCAGCGGCATATACGAAGGAATACGACATAAGCAAATGCAAAGAGAGAGAAGCGAGTTTACCTCCACGCTCCAGGCGTGGGGAAGACGATCCCGGCCAGTTACGGTAACTCCCGGTAACAACGGTAAAAAGTTAATTACAATAGTAAATTTTATTACCCACTCCATGCAGGGAGATAAAGGGCTACAAGTGGGGCCTGGGAGGACCGACCCTGGGTTGACGGGCAGCAATCTGGAGGTGCGTACGGCACGAACTCGGCATGCTGGTCCGACTCGGTCCTGCGCCGACTCGGTACTGCGCCTACTCGGTTCTGACTCGCTGGACAGCAAGACGCGGATTCCAAAGGAAAGACGCCCTCCTGAGGTCTTCTGAAGGCGCTGCTTAGCTGGGATGATGGCGGGATGTCCCTGATCGACTCCCTGAAGTGGCGGTTCCAGAAGTTGACTTTTGATATTTTTGCACGAATTAATCCCGACTGAATTTTTTGATCTGCACAGAGAACATATTTGTGCGCCTCGGCGGCAAGAATTATGGTGCTCAGATCTGGAGTCCGATCGAGGCGTGGTTGGTACCATTGGAAAGAGCACTCACAGAACTACAACATATATTTTTCACAGTTCCATCCACTGAACGGATTGAAGATGAGAATGACTGTAACACTATTTTGTTTTCTGACCTGGAATGACAGACACACAGGGCAGACTGTGTTTTTCCTGAGACTGACCTTTGACCGAAGGGGAAATGATTTTTCTAGACTCCACGAAAATTATGGTGGAAGGAGGTATATGTGAGGAACACTGAGGAAGTTTTGTGATTTTGTTGGAAATTTATAAGTGGGTGGAAAAATTACAACAAGGTGACTCTGTCCCGTAGATCTGCAGAATGGCAGATTACAGGGGGAAGAACAATAAATGTGGGAAAAATATCAAATGGTGTCCAAATGACAAAAAATTTGAACTGGAGGTTAGGGGAGACGAGCAGAACAAACTCTCAAAATTAAGGCTCGACCTGACAACAAGAGAAATAACTAGAATTACGGGATTGAGGTTCTGTCCTGATGGAGATAGAACTCCGGCCAAGCGGCGGTGGCGGCGCGTTGGCGGCACGAACGGAAGGCGATGGCCGGAAGTCGCATCCAGCGGAGGTGGAGTTCTTGGAGTCACACCAAGAGGAGGGCTTCACACCCTGAAAGATGAGCTCTCACAGCTCAAGAAGGGGGAGAGGAGAGAGGGGCGCACCTAGCTCTCTTTGGGGCAAATGCCATTTTTCTGCTCATTAATTCATGAAATGGGAAATACATAACATTTATAAGAAATGAAAAATGACCTAATCTACCCTTAGATCTAGGGTTAGGGTGGGGTACATAAGGGATAGAATTAATTAGTTCTAATAAGATTTTTACAAAAATCAAAAATCCAATTAAAGGGGGGGGCGCCCCCTTGACCAAGGGACAAGGTAGGTAGCCTCCTTTTGAAATTTTCAACCACTTATCTCCCATGTGTCCAATTGACCTTCTAGATGCCACTTAGGACTTTGACCAGCCCCACATGGACCCATATGGCTTATGTGGACCAATGGGGAAGGAGTGAGGGCCCCCTTGCTGGTCCTACTGACAATTTGCACAAAAATCCAAAGAATCTAAGGGAATGACACATTGGCTTATAAAACCTTACAATTGCACATATGCTTTCCCAAGGATATAAAAATAAACTAAAGGACATAAATATAAATAAAATGTTAGTGCTCTTGCTCTGATGTCCCCATCAACAGCATTTGCTGACTATCTACTCCAGGATGGTTTTCTATTTCGAGGGCAGTAACTTTGTGTCCCGAGGACTTCTGTTCGGGACTTTCTGATATGGGAAATGCATGCTAGAGTTCTTGCTGGTCACTTTGGACGAAACAAGACCATCAATTCTGTAGAGGAGCACTTTTATTGGCCTGGCCTGAAGAAAGATGTGGCCAAAATTATAGCCCAATGTAGGACAAGCACAATGGCCAAGCAGGTCAAACAGAACACTGGTATCTACACTCCTCTCCCCATCTCTGATAGACCATGGGTTGATGTGAGCATGGATTTTATCCTTGGATTATCACGCACTGCTTACAAACATGACTCTATCTTCGTGGTAGTTGATAGGTTCTCTAAGATGGCCCACTTCATTACATGTTCCAAAACATCTGATGCATCTAGAGTAGTCCACCTATTCTTTGATGAAGTCGTGCGCCTGCATGGTCTCCCCCAAACCATAGTGTCTGACCGAGATGTCCGATTCAGTAGTTACTTTTAGAAGACACTTTGGCACCTAGTTGGCACTAAGCTTAAATTTTCACTGCCTATCACCCACAAATCGATGGGCAAACAGAGGTTATCAATAGAAGTTTAGGAAACCTTTTGAGGTGTCTTGTAAGGGAACATTCTGGCAATTGAGATCTTCTTTTGCCCAGAGCCGAATTTGCATATAATAGCTCTGTCAATAGGTCCATAGGTTCGAGTCCATTTGAGGTCGTGCATGGATACAAACCTAGAAACATGTGGATCTCATTCCCCTTCCCCTCGAGTTTAGAACATCCAAGTCTGCTGAGAAATTTGCACAGCATGTCAAATGTCTGCATGAGTCAATTAGCAAGTAAATCAACCTCAATAATGAGACTTACAAACGCTTGGCTGATTCGCATAGATGTCACCATGAATTTCAAGAATATGACATGTTTATGGTACGGGTTCGACTCCCCTCGGGAGCCGTTAAAAAGTTGCAAGCGCGTAGTGATGGCCCCTTCCCAATTCTGCAGAAGATTGGCTCCAATGCGTATGTTGTGGACTTACCTCCCGAATATGGGATTAACTCGACCTTTAATGTGGCAGACCTAGTAGCCTACAAGGAACCCACAGCGATTCCTAGTGACCCTTTCGAGCCTTCTCCTCCCATTGCGAGTGAGCCCACCCCTGTGCGTCCCACAGTCTCGAGAGCATCGCACGAGCAAATTGAGAGGATATTGGATGAGCAGGTAACAACTACATGGAGCCGGGTGTACCGGCGCTACCTTGTCCGCTGGCGGGACCGACCACCTTCTGATGATTCCTGGATCAGCCGGGAAGATTTCTAGCGCCTCGATCCAGATCTGCTGGAGCACTACCACAATAGTGTTCCCCCTTACTCGACGGAGTCGAGTTCCAGCCGCCCCGGGAGAGATGGTGGGGACACTAGGCCCACTACCGGGCCCACTACTCGGAGCCGACGTCGCACCGCCACGACCGCACCAAGCTTGTGGCTCGAAGACTCGTTTGAAGACTCGGCGTCCTGAGTACATATTTATACGTATCTGTGTATTTGTGTGTACGGTGATATTTGTATTATTAAACCACCAGAGTATTTTATTTTATTTGATCAAAGTATTTTATTTTATTATGTTAAAGTCAAATAATGGTTGTTGGATTTTATTTTATTAGGCTAAGGGCATAAGAGCAATTAGGTGAAGTTAAAGGTTTAGTTGTCATAGCCCTCCCTATATAAAGGGGGGCTAGGGTGTTATGTTCTCGTACATGAATGAATGAATGCTTTTCCCCTTTCCCTCTTAGCTTCTTGTGAGTTTTGAGTGATTGTCCGATGAGAGACTGTCCGGTGTGAGGCCGAGCTGTACGAGACAGCAACTATTATGTCATGTTCGCGTCCCGGAACTGCCGTCGATCCGTCCTCCGATGTCGACCGTGTCATCGGACGTCTCGTCAATATACACCCTTAGAATGACTGGTCGGGGTCCACGTTATAAGGAACGAGCCCCCGGGATCCACGGGTGTCTTAAAGAAGTT
The DNA here is from genome assembly GCA_022559845.1 of Amorphophallus konjac. Lineage (NCBI taxonomy): Eukaryota > Viridiplantae > Streptophyta > Magnoliopsida > Alismatales > Araceae > Amorphophallus > Amorphophallus konjac. Next base: position 450,002,331 of record CM040118.1, read on the forward strand.
CGATCAGAAAGGTCCGATAAATGGGGAATGTATCCCTCCCTGATGATGGGCCAGTTAAATTAAAGTAGACGAATAAATCCGAATATTGTCCCAGCAAAGAAGGGGTTATAAACATGCCGACGACGCTAATAAACCCATATCCTGCTGGGGACTGAAGGGAACAAAACCGGATAGATCATCATGAAGAAATGCGGATCAAGAGAAATGGGCTGCTGGGTTCTGACAGATGGAATATGTAGGGAATGCAGATGTATATATATATATACAGGTATAAGGGTTCTCAAGAGATAAAAGTCCACGTGGGCACTCGCCCGAACACCTGGGGAGGGTATACGCAGCGGGCTGGTAAAAGGGCAGATCACAGACAGGAGGCAGACAACGGTATCCAGTAGAGACATGCAATATTAAGGAACTTATATTTAATACGAAACAAAATCATAATCCCCTCCTGTACAAGATGGTGATGCTTATCACAGAAGCTAACCAAGGAGCCAATCACACGGAATTTAGGTGAAGTCCACGGCCTCTACAACTCATGGCCATGAGTGAAGGGGGCGCATGGCGGACTCCACATCAACTATTGACCCAGTACACATGCGTTAGTTGCGCCGCTGGAGCGAACATTGAAAGCACGGGAAACGCATATTTCATGGACCCATCGGGAATTCCAGGGAAAGGGATGAATGAATTTGCTGTAGCCCCAGAGGGCATGAGTGATCCTTTCCATCACCTCGGTATAGGACCTCATAACCCAGGAGCAGTATGAGATGATTTCGGGATTCCACGAACGAATCGAGCATTAATGAAAGGGAAGGGGGATGCCCTTGTAGCCCCAGATTGGGCTCCCTCATAACGGGAGGGTTTGATTCCAGCGAATTGGGCAGCACCATGGTAGAACCAGAGAGGGAAATAAGACAGTGAACTTTGCCTCAGTACATCAGAGAAACTGTTGAATCCTTCGTAAGATACATGAAAGAGGAATGCTAATTGCTCGCTACCCCGGAGGGCCTACAGAGAAAGTCAGAAATTCTGACAACGGAACATCGACGCAGTTAGGATATCAGGGCTCACATCATCACCTGATCACAACCAAGAAGAAATAAAACAAGAAGTATGAGAGGATGAACATCCCCTATGTACAATACGGCGAGAGCCCACCTATATTCAGAAAGCAGAGTATCGGAGATCTCTCCCTGAACCTTTGAAAGCCCGCTCTCTCTCTCCTTGAGATTCTCCAGAGGTTTTCCTGGCCTCTCTTTCTTGCTGGTTAAGGTTGCATCCCCCCCTTCTCCTTCGATAGAACAAAAAAATTATATATATATATATATACACGAATCAGCAAACGGGGAGAAACATATCGCCTCGAAAGGCCTCTTTGGATTTCATTCGCTTCAAAGCCGAGCTAAGATGAGGCAGCCTCATTACAGAATGCATAGAATCAAAATTACAAGTAAAAGGAGGCGGGGAAACAATAGACGAAGAAGGAGAGGAAGCCACTAGCGCCTTCTGGGCTTTACCGCAATGAGAATCCACCTATACAAAGAACAGGGGATCGGATAGAATGCTTCGCTCACGACGCCGCAACAGAGGGGAGGATGAAACTCTGAAAATGGCTGGACCTCCCTTGATCTCTCTTATTCTTTCTTTCTTTCCGTATGTCTCTCTTCTCTTATTTTTCTCTGATCGATCCCCTTTTATCGTTGTCGGAGGTGGCCCTTTTTATAGGCGAAAAGGGGGCTTGCAGGTGATCCGGCGCGCACGGACTCACGCCGGATCACCGGCCCACCTTCGCCTCTTCACGCCGATTCACCCACCCGCACGAGGCCGCCGATTCCTCTTTTGAGTGCGCCGGCTCATGATGTGAGCAAAGGGGTGGCCGATTCAAAGTGCTCCGGTTCATCGAGTGAATCATGTAGTGTGCCGATTCACCTTGGCCATTAGGGGGGTATTATGGTGAATTTCATCTTCCTTGCTGTTTCAACCACCTTTGAACCGATCCAGGCGGATGCTCTGCGTCCGACACTGCCTTAGGTTTGATGCAATGCCTCTGAAACGTGGATTTTGAAGTCTCCGATCTTCGATTTGTAATTCCGAGTGGCTTCCGACATGTGTCGAACTCGTGTCAGATTATTCGGCACTCGGCACTGTGATTTGTGCCACCAGACCTATTCCGTGGATGTATGTGACATCTTCATCGAGTGGGCTATCACTCAGTGTATTTTCACCCTCATTGGGTAACTTTTCGGCCTCCTATGGACCTTTCCGACATGATGTGTCCTTGATCGGGTCACTCGGGTTTTATTTGGCACGAACAAGTCGATGCCGATTTGTTGGGTTTGTTGGCCTTGGTCGGCCGTATGAGCTTCTGCTTGCTTCTTCGAGGGTGGTCCCGAATATTCTTCTGAGCTCCCAGGTCTCATTTTAGCAGATGTTCGTTGCAGCGGGGCATCTTTTCTTTTCTTCCTTTCTTCGGTCTTCATCTTTTGTTCGACTTCCGCCATTCTTCTTCTTCTTCTTCTCTGCCGACGTAGGAACACTCAGTCAGAGCTTACGGCCTGTAGACACGAAAATTAAGAAAAAATAGTAATATTTTGAGTGTCACCAACATTCAAGGGAGAGGCCTTCACAACTGGGCGTGAGGGTTTGCCAGTTTTGACTGAGAGTCTTGTGGGTGTCTATCAGAAAAGTAGCAATATTGTGTTTCTTCGTTTTCATTTTTCCTTCTTTTATTTTCTGCTCGTTCTCACTTCTGATCTGTCTACGAGTGTGTGTTTTCTGATACCTTGTTTTGAGATCGATTCTGGTTGCAAGCTGTAAGTCAGCGGTGTGAGGAGAGTGTTCCTCGGTTCAAGCTGTTAGTCAGCGGTTGTTTGCGGATTGAATCCGCTCGTGTGTGTGTGTGTTAGTTGCAAGTAATGAATCCTCACTAATCTAGTGAGGGGTGAACGTAGGTTGCGGGTTTACAACCGAACCACCTAAAAACTTTGTGCAGTGGTTTGATCCTCGTGTGATTGATTTCTTTTCTTCTTCTTCCACTCATATGTTTCTGACTTCGCTGCTTATTGCATCTGATACATCTTTTCACCACACATGCTTAGACCTTAGGTAGTTTAATGCACTGAAGATCCACAATCCATGGTCATTTTAAGTAACACTACTGCAGTCCTGTTCAAGGACTGATTTAGTGTTTTATCTAATTCCTGAACAAGTTCTCGTGTGCTTTTGAGTTGTGCAACTGAGTTATTTTTTAGAGTCGATCTACTCAACCCCCCCTTCTAGATCTACTCTTCCAACTATTACTGCCGTCCATCCCCTCTATCACCTCTGCCGCTACCAACTCAAAATCCCACCCCCACCACCACGATGGAGGCGGAGTGAGCAGCTCAGTTGCATCATCCTTGAGATGAAGACAGGTGTGAAGCCCCAACCGAGCTCCTCCCTCCTCCTCTTGCCACCCCACCACCGCCGTCCAACTCCACCACTGTCGTTCTTCTCTCCCTCAAACCACCTCCATTCTACCCTTATATATCTACCTATTACATAAATATCTACCATATTGTCCACCTTTTCCCCCTCCCTAACCTTCCTTTCAGCCCCCAGCAGCCTCTAGAAGCGCTAGAATGTCATCCATGGCCGCCGCCGGGGCCCAAGGGCAAACAAAGCTCCATTCGAGACGGCCTCAGACAGTTGCAGAAAACTCTGAGATCGCGGTCGGCCGACAACCCGCATTCAAGCTAGATCGCGGTCCGCATCAGGACCGCATTCTAAAGGAGGTCACCAAGGTGATCACATTCAGGAACCTTCCCTGTCGTTCCTCTGACACTCAGGCAGAACATAAAGTTGAAGACCCCCGACCTCGTCCCGCATTAACTTGATATCAAAGCTTAGAGAACCAGGTTGTTCCATGAAACTAGGGTCTTGAGGTTCGAGGTTCGAGGGTGAACCTCCTCCAAGTGGAGAAGTATGATGGGGAACGAAGACGGAGCAAGCTAGTGACTAGGAGATGTTCGTGGTTCCCTCTAGGACCGTGACCAGAACACGGCCCCTGTAGGGACCGTTGCTGACACCCGTTTTTTGCCTTTGAGTTGAGTCATTCTTCCTACTCCCATTTGTGATGCCTCGAGTTGTCCATTACTCATTGGGCCATTTTCGGGCATGTCTTTGGGCTTATTTTATGGGTACTTCCTCCCTGGCTAGGTTTGCTCTTGAGTCTGGGCTTAATGGACCTTCATTTCACTCGGTCTTTGGGGGGTAAATGGGCTTATTTATCCCATTCTTATTTTCCATCGCCTAGCCTATACGCAGTCTAGCGATGGACCGTGTAGTTAGCTGGGCGGTCCATTTGAAGACTATTTTGTTGAACCAGCGTCGACCTTGGCCTTGCTAGCGTAGACCTTGTCCTTGCTAGCGTCGACCTTATCCTTCACTAGCGTCGACCTTCATTTTTAGTAAACGGTCTCACGACGGACCGTTACTTAAATGTGACGGTCTATTGAAAGACCGCTTTTTATGGCTGAAGAACAGGCGTCGACCTTACTCTTCGCTAGCGTCAACCTCATGTTTTCGGCGTTGACCTTCATTTTATTAAACGGTCTAACGATAGGCCGCTCCATAAATCGGCGGTCTATTGAAAGACCGTTTTGACTTGGTCTTTGGATAAATGGGCATATTTATCTTTCTTTATTCATTTTTCACCGACACCCTCATAGACGGTCTTACATTAGATCGCTTGTAATTGTCAAGCGGTCCATCAATGGACCGTTTACTAGGCCAGTGTATTGATTTACCACCGACACTCATAGGCGGTCTAGCGTTGGACCGTGTATTGGGGTAGGCGGCCCATCGAGCGACTATTTCTAAGGCCGAGATCCTTGGACTGATTGGCTTTTCTCTCTCCACATGTGGTTTAATTAGGTGATTGTTCCACCTTTTTCTCCACGGATTCTCAATCAAATGATGTTCCGTTTGATCCTAGGGAAAGCTAGGAATGTTATCTTCTATTTATCCTAAAGAATCTCACCCTAATTATCGCTGGAAAACCCTCAATTTCGAGTGGACTTTCAGGGGGTCTATAAATAGTACCCTTGGCCCAAGCTCGCGGAGGGGGGAGATCCGGCGTTTGCGTCGATGTGTTGCCGAGTTCTTGAGCGGATCTCAGCCAAGGAGGAAGGCTCTCTACGTCCATTTGAGCCTTCGGTTCAGGGAGTAGTAGTTTCTTTAGTGTTTTGGTCTAGGTGTTTGGTCATTCGTTCATCATTGCATGCTCATTTCCTTCACCTTTTCTCCGTATTTTTTCACTGGCATTTCACATTTCTTCACCTTCCTATTATTTTCCATGCCCATAGGGGTTAAAAACCAACCCCCAGGTATCCCCCATTCCATTTTATGTGCTTAGTTTTTCATTTGCTTTCATAGATACTACACTTCACAAAACTAATTTGGGTCGTGTTTTCTTGTCATTTGCTGTGTTTTGCAGGTCAACAGAAGCTTTAGCACGAGGCCCATCCCCTCTAGCCGGCCGAAAGGGGTGGAGGAATAAGTTCCACAGTTCGGGATCTGGAGGTTCTACGCGGTCTATCTCCGTACGTCTGAAAGGATAAGCGGTCTTCCTCAGGCCATCCAGTTCCTGCCAGCGGCCTATTACAGACCGTTTTATACGCCAGCCAGGTCTTCTTCTCGCGTTCCTCTTCAACGCTGAGCGGCCTATCTTTCGGCCGTCTACATCCTTAAGCGGTCTCTATAGAACCGTGTTCACCCTGTTCCAGCACTGTACCATTGGCGAGTGTCTTCACTCTCTCCTCCCCTTTCCAAGGTATGTGGTACTCCTTCGTTGTGCTATGTATCTTGGTGGCGATCACAACATGTTTTTTGTGTGTGAGTAATTCATTGGTTGCCCTTTCCCCCTTTTAGCTCATTCTTCATTTTCACATTACTTTTGAGTTAAGGGAGGGAAGAAAAACTTGTCTACACCCCATTTTTTGGTGATCACGGTGGGACGCCTACTGCCCATCGTGCTCCTGATTTTGTTGATCTGCTTCTTTTGTGTGGTTGGATTAGTTATTAGTCCACTTGGGTTTGCCATTTCAATTATTGCTATTCTCTGTTCCCGAGGTTGGTAGCGGTCTTCTAAAAGGCCCTTAACATCATCAAGCGGTCGGTCGATAGACCGTCCACCGCTGCCTCAGGTGCGTTTCTGCTATTTATTTTTCTGTGGACTTGCTATCCTTACACGGTCCTATCAGGGCTGTTTCACAGGTTGCATGGTCGTTTGCCAGACTGCCCAGGTCGTTCAGGTACGCTGTCGTTTCTATAGTTTCTGTTCATTCCAGTTTTTGTGTTTTTTATTTTACTGCTCCCTGTTAGTTAGCGGTCCTGTCAAGGGCCGTCTATACTCCCTGCGCAGTCTCCCATCAAACTGTTTCTTGTGCTACAGTGCACCCGATATTTATAGTTGTGTGTTATTTCATATCATTCTACACTTGTTTTGGGTGCCTCTCATTTTCCCCCTGATTGTCATTCATCTTTGCATTATTATTGTCATATTTGCCATTGATTGATCATTGTTTGCTAGTCTTAAGTTAGAATTTGCATGCACTCTGGTGCGCATAGGTTCATGCATTTTATCATACTAGTTGCATTCCTACCTTGGTAGGGGATCCTCTCGTCTCCATATTCCTTGGAGCCGACTACGTGACCTTATCCGGGACCTCCATAAGCCCCCGTGAGCCGTAGATTCCCACACGGACGCTAGGTAGGTTGTACCTTACCACCCCTAGTCTAGGCTGCATCAGTGAGAGAGAGTAGACTTAGAGTCAACCAAGTCCCCATTTCACCCCTATTAGGGATCCCATTGTTGAGAGAACCTCATTTAATTAAACTCACTAAGGTTCTTAAAGGGGAACATCTTAAAAACTTGTTGCATCATTACAACTTGGTTGATTATTGGTTGCCTCTTCTCTCCTCTCTGTTTATGCTTTTCTTTATTCATCTCCATTTAGGTGTTTATTGGGTGTTGTTTTCTTTTATTTTCAAGGTGTTCGTTGCATGTGGAGTTGCTTCACACCCATAGGATCGTCTCCTAGGGGCAATTCCCATTTCATTTCCTACTTCAATCCCTTGTTCGATTCCCCTTCCACCATGTCTTTCCATAATTTCTCTCATTCCCGCGAGGACTCCCTTCCTCAGGGACTTTTGGAGGACCCACCTAGGGTCACCACTGTGCAGGAGAGAGAGGGGTCCGCCCCTCCTCTTCCGACTATTGTTGTTGAGGGTAGTCAACCCTCCGATTCCGATTCCTCGACTCATAATTCGGCCAACCATGTTCTCCACATGATGGCCCAACTGGATCCTACCCAGCTCCATGTTCTCTGCCAGGCTTTGCAGGGGCAGGATGCTCCGTCTTCAATTCCTCCTCAGGGTGGGTTTGCTGCCGCCACTTCTGTATCTTTGGTAAGTGGGTTGGGGGCCTCGTCTGCTGCTCCCATTGATCTTACCCCTGTCCAACCCAGGGTCCTCCGCTTCACCAATCCAGAGGTGGGTCAAGCTTCTAGCTCAGCCCATCAGATGCTCGATAAAGGGAAGACCCCGCTTTTGTCATCTCATTATGCTGATCTTTATGGAACCATCCCTCCAGTGCCGCAGGCTCTTGCAGGCCCAGCCGACCTCTTACGTTCTCAAGCTGGGGCCGCCCAACTGGCTCACGCGGATATGGGCCCATCCTTGGCCCATTATCCCTCTTATGGGCTTCCCCCTCCGTCTGTCCATCCTCGGCCCCTTACACCGAGTCCGCCCTTCTAGTCTTGCCTCCTCCATCCCGGGAACGGGAACTTCTTGACAAGTGGGCTGCCATGCAACAGCAGCTTGACCTCCTTCATAAACGGGTCGGCCCACAATCCCTTGCTGATATCCCCGTTCCCAATTTCCGTGATATCCGCTTCCCTCCTCAGTCGGACCTCCCCACGTACCGGAAGTACGATGGGAATGGTAACCCCTTCATTCATATAAGGGAGTTCTTATACTAGTCAGCGTAGTTTCAACATGACGACCGCCTCATGGCGTATCTTTTCTACCGCTCGTTGGACTGGATAGCATTGGAGTGGTTCTACACTCTACCACTGGAAGAGGCATAAAGTTTTAAAATTGTTAAAGAGAAATTTATATAGAGATTCCAAGACCGGGTGGGCCCGGAGTATTCTTTCACTGATCTAGTGGATGAGAAGATGAAAGCTGATGAAGATTTTGCAACCTATGCTGACAGATGGAGGCAGATGGCCTCCTGTGTGCCCGGGCAAATTTCGGAAGAAGAGAAAGTGAAGCTGCTGATTTCTAATGTCACTCCCACATTTGGAAATATCCTAGCCATGAATGATATTTCTAATATGCACCAGTTGTACAGTAGGGCCCGGTTCATCCAGACCCAATTCAAGGACTCCCCCATTCATTCTTTGTTCGAGGCCCAGAAATCGAAACCCGTCAGGAAATCCCAGGGCCCAGTCACCGAAGGAGTCCAGACAAATGAGCAGGTGCAGGCTTTCCACTTCCCCAACCAATCCGCTCCACCTCGCTTTCAGCAACCTCCCCGCAACCCCCAGTTCACCGCTCCACCAACTACCCAACCATCATTTTTTGCTCCTCAGCCGCCACAACAACCACCACCACCACAACAACCCCAACAGCCACAGTACCACAATGTTCCCCCACCAAATGGCTATGCACCTGCTCGACCGGGTCCCATGAGAGCCCATTACCCTCCGCTTCCTGAAACTCTCCTAGATATTTTCTAGGCTCTTATGTACACTTGTGATCTCCAGCTCCCCCCGGAACACCCTAATTGGAATCCGACCGCCAACCAGTCCAGATATTGCATATATCATCGGCAGCTCGGGCATACTATAGATAGGTGCTACCAGTTCCGTGACCTCGGTTATGATTTGCATGAGGGACAGAGAATTGATTGGGCACAGATGCATAAGTTGATTGAAGACATTAAAGAGAGAAGAAGACAGGCGCTGAGGCTGCAGCAGTCGGCGCCGCAGTACCAGTAACCTCAGCAACCTCAACCCCCGCAACAACAGCAGCCGCATGCACCAGAGTTAGGGATTCATCAGAATCCGATGCCAAACCACCCGCCCGCTCCACAACAACAGCCGCCAACACCGGCACAAGTAAATATTGTTCACCGCCCAGCTCCCAACGTTGGGTGGTCTTATGATGATGAGACTCCCACTCACCTGTTGGCCCTCCACCACACTTACAACAACCCCCCATCGCCTTCTCTCCCCTCTGTCATTCGGCCACCCATTTTGACCTCCGCTACACCCACCATTTACTCCAGATCCCCCATTGCACCTACCACCTTGCCCACCATTTCATCAATCCTTGCACCTTCACCCGTCATACCCTCCGTTGTCACCCCTTCACCTAACCCTTTGCCTATCATCCTTCCGCCAGGGCCTGTCAGACCCGCCTCCACCGTCGCCTCTCCCACCTTTGTTCCTTCCACTCACCCTACTGGGCCAGTCGGGAGTCCATCCAATGCAGTGTCGGCACAAAACCTTGCCCTCCGAAGCGGGCGTTTATTTTAGAGATGCTATCCCTCTACTGGTGCACCTGCACCCAACCCTCTAGTTCCCTCACCCACAGTTGAGCAAGAAGAAGCCGACCCCCTGCATGGCACAAGATATGATCTACTGCAGCACTTGGATCGGATGCCAGCCAAGATTTCCGTATTGGAGTTGATCAAGTGCTCCACACTGCACCAAGAAGCTTTGAGGGCTTTTCTCCAGAAGGTTATGGTCAGCGAGGATATGGCAGTAGATAGTTTGCCGTCGACATTGGCCACACTTACGAAGGGGCCATCCATTTCTTTCTCAGAGTCAGAATTAGCACCCCCCGAGGTGCGCCAGATGCCACTTTGCATTTCAATCACATTAAATAAAGTGGCGGTCGATGCAGCTCTAGTGGACACGGGAGCTTCGATAAATGTCTGTCCCTTGAGCACTCTGTGTGCCTGCAATATTTCTAAAGATATGCTAAGGCCCACTCCGATGACTATTGCTGCTTATGACAACTCCAGGAGAGCATGCCATGGGGTGGTAACCGTTCAGGCAGAGCTCGGGCCATTGTCGATGGCTGTGGAATTTTAGGTGTTAGATATTGATTCAATGTTCAAAGCTATTCTAGGCCGTCCGTGGATTGATAGCCTGCATGCTGTGCCCTCAACCGCACACCAATGTCTCAAATTTCCATTTCAGGGGCGGGTGGTCAAGGTAGAGAGTATCTCTATGGTGCAATCCGTTGAAGCTATTTCTGACAAAATTCTGCCAACTTTGTGGCCGAGCAATAAGCCAGTCGTGTTTGTAATGGATTTGAATTTTCCATGGGCATATGCGTCACGCAAGCCCGCCACTGCACCAGTTAACGTCAAAATTAAGTCCAAGATAAGAGACTCCAAAGGCTGGCACATGATACTGAAGCTAGGGTACCAGCCGGGCATGGGTCTTGGCGCTCAATTGCAAGGGTGGACTAAGCTCATCCCAAGGGGCAGAAAAATGAATAGAAGAGGTCTCGGGTACCGAGAGTCCACGTTATCGATTCTGGGAGATTCAAGACCGTTGACTTGGGACTATCGCCAACACTTTGTGAAGGGCCCATTATAGCCAGGTACCCTGAAGACGTCGCCTTGTTCTGATATGAGAGATGATGTTACTTATACTGTTGCTGACTCGCCGCCGCCACTGAAGGGGTCGGTAGGTGATATGGAAGATTTCTGTGAAAGTTTTGAAAAGTTGTTTTATGAAGAAGAAGATTCGAGAAGACCGGAGATGCAGCTTGTGAAGTACACTCTATCGGAGCCAGCTCACCGAAGTCCACGAGAAGAGGGGAGCTCCCTTGTCACTTTTTCTTGGCCTCATTCCCGCCTTGCTTCCATTTTCCAAGAACTGGAGTCCATATCCCGCTCACCTCCTATCATGATCGATCCATTTTTTACGGAAATGCCAATGGAGGTGTTGTTTGTGCCATGCTCATGTGGGCACTGCCCACCTATCGATTTGTTAACCATGTGATTTTCTTCATCCGATCCATTCTTTGATGTTCTGTTTTCGTCTCTCTTCCCCCTTCAACTTCCTCCTTCCCCCTCTAATCCATCTTGTTGCATGGTCACCACTAGTCTCCAAAAAAAAATGCTAGTTTTAGAATGGAGATTTCGGTGGAGGATTATGCTATGTTTTGTCAGTCTTCTTCCAAGGGGCATGAGGCCCCTGTTTCCCTTCCTGTATATTTTCTATCCTCTAGGTTAGATGTAGGGTTTGTTGAGTCTAGGGAAGTAGAGTCCATTGGGTCTAGTGAGATAGAGTCTTGCTCCAATGTCTCCAACCCTTCCATGCTTGCTACGCGCCTGATGACGCGTCATTCTAGAACCGTTCCTGATAGGTTCCTCCAAGATCTTGCTCAGCATTGCCACGCCCTCCTTAGATGCCCTGAGTTTGTAGAGACAGCCATCGTCCTGGAGGATGATGAGGAGCTAGACGGGGTATGGAGCGATGATGGATTGGGTGTTTATGAGATCATAGATGAGAAAGACCCGATCGATTGTAAGGATAGCGGCGTGGATGACACTGCCGATTTGTACACACATGGTTTGAAGAGATTTGATGAACCGTCGTCGGCAGTGGATGAACCCACGAAAGAAATTAATCTTGGAACTGAAGAGGATCTCAGGCTCATAATTATCTCCGCTAATCTCCCTCCTCAGGTTGAAGAGGAGCTAGTCGAGGTTTTGAGGGAATATAGCGATTCATTTGCCTAGTCCTACGAGGACATGCCGGGCCTTGACCCCGCTCTGGTAGAACATAGATTAGTACTTAAACAAGGGGCAACGCCCGTTAGGCAAAAATCAAGAAGATTCCACCCCCAAATGGCCTTAAGGATAAAAGAAGAAGTGGATAAGTTGCATAAGGTCAAGTTCATTAGAGTTGTTCTATATCCTCAATGCGTGGCCAATATTGTCCCTATGATGAAAAAGGATGGAAAAGTACGAATTTACATCAATTTTAGGGACTTAAATAAGGCATGTCCTAAAGATGATTTTCCGCTTCCTCATATTGACGTGTTGGTTGACAACACAACCGGGTACGAAACCCTCTCATTTATGGATGGATATTCAGGGTATAACCAAATCCGCCTTGCTCCGGAAGATCAAGAGAAGACCTCATTCACCATGCCCTTTGGATTGAAGAATGCGGGTGCCACATATCAACGGGTAATGATGGCCATCTTCCACGACATAATGCACGTCTATATGGAAGCCTATGTGGATGATATTCTGGTGAAATCAAGGTCGAAAGAAGAACACCCTGCTATCCTGGCCAAGGTGTTGCAAAGGGCTATGGAGTATAAATTAAAAATGAATCCAAAGAAATGTGTGTTTGGAGTGTCATCGGGGAAGTTACTAGGTTTCATAGTTAGCAAGCGGGGATTCAAATTGATCCGAATAAAAGAAAGGCCGTTATGGATATGCCACCGCCTAAGAACATTACTGAGCTTCGAGGTTTAATTGGACGTTTACAATTTGTTCGAAGGTTTATATCTCAGCATTCTCAGAGGTGCCTCCCATTCTATGAATTGTTGAAGGAGGGGGCCAAATTTGAATGGAATGACTAATGTCAAAAGGCCTATGAGGATCTGAAGGTTTATCTATCTAATCCCCCGATTTTGCAGCCCCTGTTCCTAGAAAACCCCTGATTTTGTAAATTTCTATTATTGAGGACTCCCTAGGTGCTGTCTTGGCACAAGTGGACGACGAAGGGAAAGAAAGGGCAGCCTATTACCTCTCTAGGTTGTTTAATCTTGCAGAAGGTAAGTATACCACCATGGAGAAGACCTGAGCAGCCTTAGTTTGGATAGCCCAGAAGTTAAAACACTATTTATCTAAAGGTTTATCTATCTAATCCCCTGATTTTACAGCCCCCTATTCCTGGAAAACCTCTGATTTTGTACATTTCTGTTATTGAGGACTCCCTAGGTGCTGTCCTAGCACAAGTGGACAACGAAGGGAAAGAAAAGGCAGCCTATTACCTCTCTAGGTTGTTTAATCCTACAGAAGCTAAGTATACCACCATGGAGAAGACCTGCGCAGCCTTAGTTTGGGTAGCCTAGAAGTTGAAAACTATTTTCTTGCCCATGAGGTTAAGCTGATCTCTAGAATGGATCCAATTCGCTATCTCCTAGAGAAACCCGTCCTTTCTAGCAGGTTAGCTCGCTGGCAAAGCTTTCTCTCTCAATTCGATATTACCTTTGTCGTTCAGAAAGCAATCAAGTGATATGCTATTGCTGAACATCTTGCTCATTTACCTATCCCTTGTACATATTCTATCCAGGATGAGTTCCCCGATGAACACCTGGCCGTGCTCACTCATCACCCTTTCTGGTCACTGCACTTTGATGGTGCACTCAATTCTCAGGGCCGAGGAATCGGCGCCATCCTTCTCACTCCAGAGGGAGTGACTATTCCCATTGCGTATCAACTCTCTTTTCCTGCTACCAATAACATAGCCGAGTATGAGGCTCTCCTTGCCGGATTGAAGCACGCCTATGTTCTGGGCGCGCGATACTTGAACATTATAGGAGATTCTCAGTTGGTGTTGCGCCAGATTCTTTCTACCTATCGCACCTGTGACCCTAAGCTTAAACCTTATCAAGATTTGGTCACGCTCTTGGCTAAGCAATTCCGTAAGTTGATTTACATTTATACCCCTCGATCTCAGAATATTCTCGCCGATGCACTTGCATCGCTTGCTTCTTTCCTTTCCTTTCCCCTCAGTCGCTCCACTGAGACCATTGTGGTCCAAAGTTAGATGCTCCTTCCCTTCAGGACCCTTGGTTTGATAACCTTAGAAAATCTGTAGAGAGGAAGGCTGAGAAGGAGGATTTGAAAGAAGTATCTTTAACTGAACTCGAGGAGATATTAGAAGAGGAGGAATTGCCTTGGTACCACAAAATTGAGTAGTATTGTAGGGATGGGTCATTCCCAGAATTGGCCAACGCCGAGCAGCGTAAGGCCATTAGAAGAGTCACCTCCAGATACACAATTATTACGGGAGAATTGTATAGGCGTGCTCTTAACGGAGTTCTTATGAGGTGTTTAGACGATGATGAGGCTTGAAAAGTTATTGAAGCAGCTCACTCAAGTGAGTGTGGAGGGCATGTTAATGGTCAGGCCTTGGCGAAGAAGATTCTTAGGCAGGGCTATTATTGGCCAACCCTAGAAGAAGATTGCTCCACCTATGTCCGTAGGTGTCTTCAATGCCAACTCCATGCCGACAAAATTCATGCTCCTGCTGCATCTCTCCATCCTCTTTCTGCTCCTTAGCCATTCTCCATGTGGGCTTTTGATATTGTAGGCCCACTAGGTGATCCAAACTCCCAAACCAAACAGAAATCTTTCATCCTCATAGCTACATAGTATTTCACCAAGTGGGCCGAAGCCGAAGCATACGTGGAAATCAAGACTACCACAGTTTGCCGCTTCATCCTCAAGAACATCATTTCGCGATTTGGAGTGCCGAGCGACATCGTCACTGACAACGAGCCTCAATTCGTGTCACAAGAACTCTAGGACCTCTGTAAGAAATTCAACATTTCATTACATCATTCATCACCATACCACCCCCAAGGCAACGGCCAAGCCGAGGCCACCAATAAGACTCTTCTTAAAATCATCAAGAAAACATGCGAGTCGCATAAATTCGCTGATTGGGCCGATAAATTAATAGAAGCTCTATGGGCTTATCGCACCTCCGTCCGTACCCCCACGGGGCAAACTCCATTTGCTCTCACTTATGGGATGGAGGCGGTACTCCCGTATGAGATTTTGATCCCTTCCCTAAGAGTGTAGCTCGACAAAGAACTTAATCTCGATGAACGTCGAGAGGCGTTGCTAGTCCAGCTGGAACTCTTGGACGAGAAGAGGCTGAATGCGGCCAATCATGTTTCCGTTTACCAAAAGCATGTCTCATGTCATTTTCAAAAGAAGGTCATCGAAAGAAAATTTCAAGTGGGAAATATGGTTTTGAAACACAATTTATTCGATCAGGAGGTCCTAGATCCAAGTTGCAACCCAACTAGGAGGGTCCGTTTGTAATCAAAGAAGTTTATCCTGGGAATGCACACCATTTAATCAACGCGGAGGGTGAAGAATTATCTCACACGTGGAATGGGTTGTATCTCAAACGTTTTTACCCTTAGAGTCGAGCCAGCAACGGCCCGGTGGCGGGGTGTTCCTCTCTTTGATCATGAAGGGAGATTCCTAGCACAACACTCACACACTACACGACCCATGTGGTTAGATTTTCCTCTTTTTGCGCAACACCGTTTCTCCGTTGGACATATCTGGAAGAAAGTGAAGGTCTTTTTTTCCCTCTTTTTCGGCCGAATGTAGGGACAAGTGGTAAATAAGGGGGCGAGGACCAATCTAGACATCCCGATACGAGAGAGGTCTCAAATAGGGGCAGTCTGTTATGACTTGATTCCGCATGTAGCAATCACAAAAAAAAGAAAGAAAATGGAAAAGAAAAGAAACGGGGCAAAGATCAAGGCAGAAGCTAAAAGCTCACCCAGAAGCTCGAAGCTCAAAAGTCTAACTGCTCCCAATGAATGAAACTAGGCATGGCAAGAGTGGCAATATAGTTTTCCCGTGGGACATCATGAGCCTGGTCGTATGCGTGCTTAGAGCGGATGAAGGTTCGATGACGGACATAAAGCCCCGGCGCAACAGACCGAATCTCTTGAAGAGGGGTTGTCATGAGAAGAACTCAAACCCTAAAAACCCGTGGGACGTCATGAGCCAATTCTGCCCCGTTTGTGAGCTATTCGCATATTTCCAGCAGGCTGTGCTGTTCACCTATTTTCCAGAATTTTCCTCTCTCTTCCAGCCTTATTTTCTCCATCTTCTGATCATTTACTCAAAATTCTTTCTTCATGAAAGTTGTCCCTCTCTCAGATATCTACAATTTCTTCTTCTACCACTTTCGCTAGTTCTGTCCCGTTTGAGAGATACGCTTTAATTTCTGAAGTCACGCGCGGTCTACCCAGAATCTACCTCCATCAATGTGACGGCCCTATACAGGTGCGTTACATCAGTGTGACGGTCCTACGATAGACCGTCACACCGAAACTTGCCCGAAACACCCTGTTCAACCCCCAGAATGTGGCCGTCCTACCCTAGACCGTCAGAGTCCATGTGACGGTCTAGTATGGGTGCGTTACACCGAAACTTGTCTGAAATCGTCACGTTCGACCCCCAGAGTGTGACGGACCTACCCTAGTCCGTTACATCACTTTGACGGTCTTACGATAGACCGTTACACGCACCTGAGAGTCCAATTCATGTTGGACTCTGCTCTGTTTCTGTGCGTCGTGGCCCCTTGCAGAGTCCATAACTTCTTGAATTCTACTCCGAATTGAGCGCCGTTTGTTCCTATGGTTTATCCTTGGTATTATCTTGAATTCAGTATGATGAACTCCAAATTTAATTGGCTATCTTACTCAGGATCTGGGTCGAAAGTTGAGAGTTTAGGTGTCCTGGTTCAACTCAAACTCTGCAGATTAAGCTCCGGGGCTCCCTTCTAGAAGCCATATCTTCCAGATCCTTCATCCAAATAGAGTCCTATTTTCTCCTATGACTTATCTTGACTATTATCTCGAGATTGATCCATAGATCTCAGGATTTGATGGACTCTATCTCTTAAACTCATAGAGAAAAGTTGGGGGTTTCATCACTTTTCTATAAAAACTGCCCAGTTCGCAGTCGCGACGGGGGGCTCTTTCCGGACGTGGGGC
The DNA here is from genome assembly GCA_022559845.1 of Amorphophallus konjac. Taxonomy (NCBI): domain Eukaryota; kingdom Viridiplantae; phylum Streptophyta; class Magnoliopsida; order Alismatales; family Araceae; genus Amorphophallus; species Amorphophallus konjac. The sequence continues at coordinate 450,019,170 of CM040118.1, forward strand.
GAAGCCATGCTGCAACTCCAACTCACAACTTCCACCCCATCTTGAAGAGGGAAGTATTAGCTTTCAATTCCATCCTTCTAGGCTTGATTTCGTGGTCTACACTCTTAGTTCTCTTCCTCTTAAAATCACAAATCATCACAGTTTTCTACACTTTTCTGCAACACACGTGTTTTTCTCCGTTTTGCATCATTGATTTCTCTCTATTCTCTCAATCAAATCTCGTGATTTCAAATCTCATACATGCACAACACACCCACCTATCTTTTCCACCCTTCCACAGGGGTTAAAAACCTCCCCCCGGTGCCTTCTCCCCCTTTTATTCATGCTATTTTATCACTTTGGGTAGATTTCTACACTTCATGTTCTAATGGGTTTTTGCCTTTGTGTTTCATCTTTGTTTTGCAGGAGAGCATGAAAATAACGTGAGGCCCTCTTCTTCTAGCCGGCTGGAAGGAGAGGAGGTTTGAATCCACAAGTTCCCCGCACCTCGTTTGTCAAACGCGATCAAGTTTTCTTTCCAAGGTACACGGCGCCGTTCTTTACACTTCTTTATCCTTTGGCGTTGTTAATCCTTGGTGGCGATCACGGTTAGTATTTCTCATCCTTTCATCCCCCTTGTCTTTGATTCACATGTTTATGCATGTATGTATTTAAAGGGGGCGGGATATGAATCTAATTAAAAAAACAAATCAACAGTTTTTTGGCGATCACGGTGGGACACCAATGCCCATCACGCTTGTTTTCATGCTCTTTTGTTAGTTGGGTGGATGCATGTTCATATTTAGGTGATATTTCCTCCATCCTCCCACTATTTTTGGTGTTTTACGGGCTCTGGTTATGTGACGGTCTTATGGAAGACCGTCACTGTCATATAACGGTCATTTGGTAGACCGTAACCGCTTCTGGCAGTCTTGCACGCATGCTCACAGGGCCGTGTTCGTCGGGGTATAACTTTTGATCCCGTAGTCCGATTGAGCTGATTCTTATTGCGTTGGATAGCCCTTTGTATTGTCTTTCCATCCATATATCATTTGCATCATTTGGTTAACATTTGCATATTCTAATATTGTCCAACTTTTTGAGTTTTGTGCATAAGTTCTACAGGCAGGCTCAGGGACAGGTTCACAGGTACATATTCACCCAGTGATTTGACTGCCTTCCCGATGTCTGATTGCACTGATTTTTGTTCCATTGGATAGTCCTTTGTATTATCTTTCCATCCATATACTACTTGCATCATTTGGGTCAAGTTTGCTTAGTTACAAATTGTCATCATTTTAGCATTTTATCCATAAAATCTGCATGTGGTCTGCGCATAGGTTCACGGGGGCATCTTTGCTCAGTGATTTGATTGACCTCCCGGGGTCAGATTGATCTGTTCTTGGGCCCGTTGTGTAGACCTTTGTATTGTCTTTCCATCCATATACTATTTATCTTATTTGGATCATGTTTGCATAGTTTAATTTTATCTTGATTTTCTAGTTGTAGGCTAGAAATTACATGCACTCCGGTGCACATAGGGTCATACATTGCATATCATAGTTACATTTTCTACCTTGGTAAGTGATCCTCTCGCTCACATATTCCTTGGGCTCGACTAGGTGATCTTATCCGGGACCTCCATAAGTCCCCGCGAGCCGTGGATTCCCACACGGACGCCGGGCCGGTTGTACCTTTCCACACCTTAGGTTTGCATTTGCATACGTGTGAGAGAGTTAACCTTAGTCAACACAAAGTTTGGACCTTATTCCCATAGGATTCCTATCTTGAGGGAATTTTTCCTAATTCAAATTATTAAAAGGTCTATTAAAACCCCTAAAAGATTTCCCATCATATTAACTTGTTTGACTTGGGTGAAAACTTTCACATTGCACTGTTTATGTTGTTTGGGCTTATCCAAGCCCATTAGTGGTGTTTTGTGCTGCATCCACATGTTTTGTTGTTGTTAGGCCCACTTAAGTCAGTCCATTTTGTTGGTTCATTGTCCAGTCCATTGTCCCGTGGTCTATTGTCCATTCGTCTTTGCATTAGTAGGTTAGCCCCCCTTGTTCTCAAGCCCATTAAGCCCTTGCTTCCCCATTTGTATTCTCCTTGATATACTTGTATTAAGTCTCCATTTGCCCTCATGGAGCAGTATTCTAACCGCTTGTATCATTCTTCTTCCCAATCTTCTTCTTATTCCCGCGTGGAATCCTCTTCTCACGCGGGCCCATCTTCTCGTGGTCCTTCTGATCCATCCGAGGAACAGGCTAATCTCATGGCCCATCTTTCAAGCCTTGTTCGTCAAATGGACCCGGCCCAGGCCCAACACATCATTACGTCTCATCTTAATGGGCCTTCTTCTCATAATAGGCCATCTTCTGTTCATGGGCCTCTTTCTTCTCCTTCATATGCTACTGGCCCGATTTCTAATGGGACTTATTCTCTTAATGGGCCTCATCCTTCTGCCCATGTTGCTGCTAGCCCAATGGGTCCTTATGCTCATGCTTCTTCCAGGCCCACATATCCTTCCATTCTTGGAATGGGCCCTTCTTCTTCTCAGCCCGGATCCTCTTATCCGGCCCATTACCATCATACTAGTCCTAATTCACAACCTCTTGCTCAAGTTGGCCCATATTCTTCTCAATGTCTCCCTACCCAGGAGATGATTGCCCAAACCCAACGCCAGCTTGATGAGCTTCAACGTCGGATCGATCCCAAATCCTCTTTAAGTGTTCCGTTCACTTTCCAAGGTCTTCGACTTCCGTCTCCATCACAAATTCCCACATATCGCCGTTATAGTGGAGTCGGTGACCCGTATGTGCACTTGAAAGAGTTTGTTTATGAGTCGGCCCAATTTCGACATGACCAACACTTGATGGCTTATCTGTTTGGTCTGTCATTGGAAGGCCCGACTCGGGATTGGTTCTTCTCTCTTTCGCAAGAGCAAGTTGTGAATTTTCAAGCCGTTCAAGAAAAATTTATACAGCAGTTTCAAGATCAAGTTGGGCCCAAGTACTCTATTGTGGATCTAGCCCATGAGATGATGAAGCCCGAAGAGGATTTCTGCACCTTTGCTGATCGTTGGCGTCACCTTGCCGCGTAAGTCTCGGGACACATTCCGGAGGGAGAACAAATCAAGATGCTGATATCCAATGCCGCGCCCGAGTATCGGTTTATCTTAGCCCTCAATGACATCACCTCATGGCAACAATTATACAGCCGAGCCCGCTTCATTCGCCAACAAATCCAAGATTCCCTTGACCCTGAGTCTCCACCATCCACCTCCACATATCAACCTTCACCCTCCACGTGCCAACCCTACGCTCCCATGAGTCAGCCTGCCATGAGTCAGCCTTCCGTCGCATATCCCTCCACGAGCCAACCTCCTGCCTCTACATACCCATACGCCTCCGCATATCAACCTTCCATGAGTCAACCTCCTGAGTCCGCATACCCGTCTCCATCTACACTTCCGGTCAAGGGAACACCACATCCCGAGCAAGTAGATGCCATCTACATACCTCCCCACTCCGTTCCACACATGCCATCACCAAAGCCCTCCACCACTAGCCACACACTCCTGCCTACACAACCCCCACTTCCATCTCCACAACCATCCTCACCTCATACCCCTCGGCATCCACCTTGCCCGAAGCGGGCTCCTCGTCTTTCGTTGTCGGAGTACTTCACGATATTTTCAGGGCTTTGATGGCCACCCATGCGTTGCCGCTCTCTCCGGTTGTGCCTTGCTGACCCGCAGTCGGGGATATGCTTCAGTTCTGTTATTTTCACCGCCAGCAGGGGCATTTGGTTGAGGATTGCCCCGAGTTCCGGGATTATGTTTATGATCTGGAAGCTAAGAAAAGGACTGATTGGGCCGCTATTCACAAAGTCATTTTACATCTTCGCAACCAACAACAACAACAAGAAGTTCAGCCTGGGCAGCTGTCTCCGTTACTTCAAGACCAGGGGCACCCCTATGGTTCTTTATCTAGCAATGCACCCGCTCCATCACCTACTCAGTTACCTCTGCCATCTCCTATCCAATCTCCGCAACCTCCACAAACCCAAGCCACCGCTCAGGCTAGTGCCTCCCCTTCTTCTCCCGCCGTAACTACCACTAATTCTATCCCTAACATCGCTCGACGCGTTGCGTCGACACGTCGACGGTGGACACCACAACCACCCTCTTCACCCTCTCCACCTCCATGTCCACTACCCCCATCACCTTCATCACTATCCTCACCATCTCCATTGCCATCACCTTCATCTCCATCTCCACCACCAGTGCTTCCATCACCACCTCCATCTCCACCCTCGCCTCCATCTATGCCATCGCCTTTTCCTGAGCCTGAGCAAGTCACACATTTGCCTTTACCTTTACCCTTAGCCACGCTTTCACCTTCGCCTTTGTCGCCACCCGAGCCTATCATCGCCACATCGCCTGCGCCTTCACTTTACATCACCACTCCCGTTGGAGCCTCCATGCCTTACAAACCTTCACGTGTTCCACCCAAACATATTCCCTTTACTTCTCCAACCACTTCCACCCCACGGAGCGGGTGTGCGCTTCCTTTGGTGCCCGTCGGGTCTAATCCCCAGGGAGACAATACGCCAAGTCAGGATGATTCAGTGTCGGCCTTGCATTTCAAGATTCAAGATTTTATCTGTCGGATGCCGGTTCGTGTCCTCGTCCCTGGCTATTTTGGGGATGATGCGCCTCTACTTTCAAAGATGAGAGTTGCTAAGAAGAGTTCCCTTGAGTTGATGCCAGTTTCTTCCCGAGCGAGGCCGGTGGTAATCTCCTTGCTTGCCGGAGAGTTCACCATTGATGTTATTATTTCTCCTCGCTCTATTGCTGTTCAGATGACTGGCCAAGAAGGGTTCTCTACCCGTGTTGTGCTAACGCATACGGTCGCCAAGCAGATTATGGATTCTATATTCAAGGGGCAATTGGCCGTATCTTCTACACTTTTCAAGGATATTCTGCACTTGTTATGCAATCTTCCTCGGTTTATTAGCAAACCGGCCATGTCAACACCGTGTATTACTCTCCCTCAGCTTCACCCGTCTCTTTTATCAAGGGAGTTGTGCTTCAAGGCTGAGTTCCGAGTGGAGTTGTCGAATCTCATGCTACTTGTGCCAAGTAACAAGACTCCATGGTTTTATGATATTCAGCATTATGAGGAGTTAGTTGTTCAAGAATGTCCGTCTACTGTTGTTAGCGCCGGGTGTCTAGGGGCAACTGCCCCGATAAAGCTGCATATTCATAGCCGGGTCAGGTCCTCTGCCAGATGGGCCAGTTATTTAAGGAGACACTGCAGAATAATAGGCCTGAAGGTCCAACCCCGCGCCAAGCAGGTCCATTTCAAGCCAATTTCAGCTAAGAAGAGACGGCGACGCAGGTTCAAGAGCTGTCAGTTGTGCATTCAGGGGTCCACCTCTTCCTCCCTTTCTTTTCATTCATCCTTCCTTCTACTTAGTTCCCACCCTTGGGTGGTGTACCTTCCTCCATCTGATCATATCTCCATCATTTTCTCCTCCTTTCGTAGGTCCGTGCGTCCCCATTCCTCTCCTTTTTCTCTGGATCCTCCAGATTTTCCCTCCTCTCATAATTCTAGGCCTCGGCCTATGTCTTTTCATCCTGATCTCGGGACATCTCCCAGTTCTTCTCCTCCAGTATCTCCGGGTTGCGTCTCTAATTCTCCTTCCCCGACCCAGTCGGGTGATTTTCACTCTTATTCCCCAACCCTATCGGGTGTCTATGTCTCTTATTCCCTGACCCTGTCGGGTGATTCTAATTCTCCTTCCCCAACCTTGTCCGGTGATTCTAATTCTTTTTCTCCGACCGTGTCGGACTATTCTTCTCCTTCTTTCTCATCTTCACAGCAATCCTCTCGTTGTCTTTCTATTCACTCATCTTCACCCTTTCGGGGTCTTCGCCCTTTCTCTTGCTGCTTTCGAGGCTTTAGTCCACCTTGATCTCAGCTAATCTGGTTTATTCTGTACTTGGTTCCTTGTTATCAGAGTCTCAGTGCCTTAACAAGGGAGTTATAGCCCTCTTCTCTCTTCCTTTTTTATCCCTTCTTCGTCCAGTATGAGGTCTGCCACTCCTCCATGTCGAGGAATCTAATCCTTTGCTCTCTTTTCATCCTTTATCCTGACAAGCAAGGAAAACAAAGTTCGCACTCCTCAAAGCTCGATGATCGAAATCGCTTCAGGGTGTCGGTTTCCACGCCATGGATTTGCAAAGGTATCTTTTATTTTGTGCAAGAACATGTTATCATTGCTATTACTATGTTATTTCTGCACGCGCTTATAATGTTATTCCTCAACATGGTTAAGTGGCTTTTAGAAATTTGCTTAGTTCATTTAAAATGAGTTCGCTTCTGCAGCATCCTTAGGCCGGTGATAGCTCCGCGCTGGGAGTCTAGTTCTTTCCCCGATCGTTGAGGGTGACCTTTAAGCATGGGTTTTTCACACACTTCACGGCGAGCCATAGCCGATCCCTCTGAGCAACACCGTTGCTGCTTTGGCCATACTTTGGGTATGCACGAATGCGTTTTCTCTTCTCTACTCGGCCAAGTGTAGGGGCAAGAGATGGATGGATGAGATGACCGACCTAGGTGCTCCCCAATACGAGAGAGGTCTCAAATAGGGGTAGTCTTGACCCTCGAAAGTGAGCTTTCATGCAATATCTAGCCAATAAGGGCTGTCAAAATCATATATGGACGAATCAATGATGAATCAAAAAGTAAGATTATGAATCAAAGGCATGGCAAGAGTGGCAGTATAGTTCCCCGCGGGACGCTATGAGCCCGGTCACATGCGTGCTTGATAAATATGGGTCTCAAAATCAAAGACACAAAGCCCCGGCGCAACAGACCTACTCTTTGAGGGGTGGTGCCCTGGAAGGAATTCAAGTCCTGATATCTCCCATCCTGCATAAAGCTTGTCTCTAATTTTTCTTCTGCTTCTCCCTCTTAGGCTGGGTTGTATCCCGGGTATGGCCTTAGTAGGGGCACCGTTCTTTAGAGGCAGTTGGTTGTGGTAAGCCACCCTCACATGCACGCCCTGCTCAAGGGAAGTCTTTAATGAGAGGGGAGGGACGGTGATCCCTGGCCAGTAGTTCGAGCCTGTCTTTGGGTGCTGCGGATTACTATTCAAAAATTCAAAAAAATGAGATATTGTCAAAAATCTAAAAAAAATGAGATATTGTCAAAAATCTAAAAAAAATGAGATATTGTCAAAATCCAAAAAAAATAAATATGTCAATTTTCAAAAAAAATCAAATATGTCAAAATTCCAAAAAAAATTTAAATATGTCAAAATTCCAAAAAAATCAAATATGTCGAAAATTTGAATATGGCAAAAAATAATCAGAAAAACAAAAATCCAAAAAAACTTCTCTTTTGTTCCTTTTATTTTATCTTGAGGACAGATACGTAATCTGTTTGCTAAGTGTGCAGGCTACAGGTTGCAGGTTCAAGCTTTCCTTGCTCTATCTTTTCGCTCTGCCTCCTGCTCATATTCTTCGATCTGTTCTCATCTCTTAAATATCTATTCTGAAGCTCATGGCCTTCTCAGCTTTCGCTTATTTGCTTAATCATGTCTCCATGAGTGGGCAATATCTCACGATTTTGAACCTGGCGGTTCCGCTTCATCTGATCTTGGGCTTTGATTGAAGAATATGTTTGTTGTCTTTATCATGTCTATGGTCCTCCATGTCTTTTGTCCCACTGTGTCCTTGTCATATGTATCTATGTCCTCTCATGTTGGTCGTATCTTTTGTCCCGCCGTGTCATTCGTCACACGTGTCCCTATCCCGCCGTGTCATACATCACTCGTGTCTTTGTCCTCCGTAGTATTGTCATCCCATGTGTTTTTGTCCCACCATATCCTTATACCAGCGTGTGTGCTGTCCCACCGTATGCGCATGTTGTCTTGTCCCACCGTGCCTTTAGTCGCATGCATGCTTGCCATTTGTTTGTTTGTTATGTTTCATCCATCTTCGTTATGTTATGTTGTGACATGTTTCGTTCACATTTCTCTTATTATGTTGTGTTCATGTCATGCTCGTTCATATTCGTTCATGTTCACATCATGGTCATTCATATTGTTGTCTTATTTGAAAATCCATAAAAATCAGAAATCGAAAATCCAAAAAATGCCGTTTCGCGTGGCAGATAAGTCAGGTATGGCTCTCGATCCCTTCTCATTGTTGCATTACTATATGGTATCTACGTTATTATAGCCTCTCAAGGACCGGCTGGTTGCCCGTGTGTTCTAGGATCTGATGTTCCCCTTTAACAAAAATGATGATGATCTAGGAGCATACGGTTAATCGTTGGATAGGCCGCTCGGTTGAGTCGGGTGGGGGACGATAGACTCTGTCTCGCACGCCGTGGTTGCAAGAAGACTCTTGAACCCATTTTGCTCAGTCTAGCAATATTATCCTTGAGTACTTTCTATTTTATCTTTCTTTGCATTCGTTTTGATGATTTCTTTATTTTAGCCGAGCATGCGTCATGTCATTTTGAGCATTCATGCCTCGTAATCCATTCAACGATTTCTCCTCAGCAATGGTTAATTGCACTTAAGCTCTCTTAGGTAAGAGATTCCTCATTCCACTCTGAATTCAAACGATTTCTCTGATCTTGTCGCTCGGTCTGGTTGGCCAGCGTGATTCCTGTCTGGATTTTTTCTCAGTCTTATCTCTCCTTTTCCAACTCTTATGATGTGTTCCTGCCGACCCACTCATTGTCCGTGGATTGTGTCCCCGATGAGGTTGGTCGTGTTTCCTCTCCCTTAGTCAGTTCTCCAGACATGTCTCATCGCGTCATCCATGCCTTGTGATTAGTTCGGCATTTTCGGGAAAATTCCTATCGCTTGTTGGTTGTGACGGGTGTCTTTTTGCCTTGATGGCCGCTTATCAGTTCTCTCCGCTTCATCTTCGCTTCATCTCCATTTCACGTCGCTATCACTTTCGCTCCATCTCATTTCCATTTCGCCTCCGCGTCACTTTCGCTCGTTTCCTTGCAAAGCGGACATCAAGGAGGGGCATCTGTTGACACCCGTTTTAGCCTAAAAGTTGTGTCATTTCTCTTATTCATCATTTTTGATGTCCCGAATTAGCCATTATTTTAGAGCTTCCTTGGATGGATTTTGAGCCCATTTTTACCATTTCATATCCTTTGAGTCTTGAAGATCATGATTTCCTAGAGCCCATGAGCTTATCTTATCAAATTCCGGCTTCAAAGTCGACTTTCGGCCCATTTAGGCCGGCTTCCCTCAAGTAATCGGCTCTCTCTCGCTGCGCAGTCCTGAAAGTGGTTCTTTTTCACCTTCTTCCATTCCTCTATTCAAAACGTTGTCTTCACCAAAGTTGTTCCTCTTTCAAAGATCTACAACTTCTTCTTCTACACCGTTGGCCAGTTCTTCCCCGTTTGTGAGCTATTCGCATATTTCCAGCAGGCTGTGCTGTTCACCTATTTTCCAGAATTTTCCTCTCTGTTCCAGACCCATTTTCTCCATCTTCTGATCATTTTATCAAAATTCTTTCTTCATAAAAGTTGTTCCTCTCTCAGTTATCTACAATTTCTTCTTTACCACTTTCGCTAGTTCTGTCCCGTTTGAGAGATACGATTCAATTTCTGAAGTTGCGCGCAGTCTGCCCAGAATCTGCCTCCATCAATGTGACGGCCCTATACAGGTGCGTTACATCAGTGTGACGGTCCTACAATAGACCGTCACACCGAAACTTACCCGAAACACCCTGTTCAACCCCTAGAATGTGGCGGTCCTACCCTAGACCGTCAGAGTCCATGTGACGGTCTAGTATGGGTGCGTTACACCGAAACTTGTCTGAAATCATCCCGTTCGACCCCCAGAGTGTGACGGACCTACCCTAGTCCGTTACATCACTCTGACGGTCTTACGATAGACCGTTACACGCACCTAAGAGTCCAATTCATGTTGGACTCTGCTCTGTTTCTGTGCGTCGTGGCCCCCTTGCAGAGTCCATAACTTCTTGAATTCTACTCCGAATTGAGCGCCGTTTGTTCCTATGGTTTATCCTTGATATTATCTTGAATTCAGTCTGAAGAACTCCAAATTTAATTGGCTATCTTGCTGAGGATCTGGGTCGAAAGTTGAAAGTTTAGGTGTCCTGGTTCAACTCAAACTCTGCAGATTAAGCTCCGGGGCTCCCTTCTAGAAGCCATATCTTCCAGATCCTTCATCCAAATAGAGTCCTATTTTCTCCTATGACTTATCTTGACTATTATCTCGAGATTGATCCATAGATCTCAGGATTTGATGGACTCTATCTCTTAAACTCGTGGAGGAAAGTTGGGGGTTTCATCACTTTTCTATAAAAACTGCCCAATTCGCAGTCGCGACGGGGGGCTCTTTCCGGACGTGGGGCGAAGCCATGCTGCAACTCCAACTCACAACTTCCACCCCATCTTGAAGAGGGAGTATTAGCTTTCAATTCCATCCTTCTGGGCTTGATTTCGTGGTCAACACTCTTAGTTCTCTTCCTCTTAAAATCACAAATCATCACAGTTTTCTGCACTTTTCTGCAACACATGTGTTTTTCTCCGTTTTGCATCATTGATTTCTCTCTATTCTCTCAATCAAATCTCGTGATTTCAAATCTCATGCATGCACAACACACCCACCTATCTTTTCCACCCTTCCACAGGGGTTAAAAACCTCCCCCCGGTGCCTTCTCCCCCTTTTATTCATGCTATTTTATCACTTTGGGCAGATTTCTACACTTCATGTTCTAATGGGTTTTTGCCTTTGTGTTTCATCTTTGTTTTGCAGGAGAGCATGAAAACAATGTGAGGCCCTCTTCCTCTAGCCAGCTGGAAGGAGAGGAGGTTTGAATCCACAAGTTCCCCGCACCTCGTTTGTCAAACGCGATCAAGTTTTCTTTCAAGGTACACGGCGCCGTTCTTTACACTTCTTTATCCTTTGGCGTTGTTAATCCTTGGTGGCGATCACGGTTAGTATTTCTCATCCTTTCATCCCCCTTGTCTTTGATTCACATGTTTATGCATGTATGTATTTAAAGGGGGCGGGATAGGAATCTAATTAAAAAAATAAATCAAGAATCACGAATCGGTCGAAGGGTAGAGTGTTGATGTAGAGGCGCCAGTCATCCCTAGTCTTATGGTCTGCGGTCCGACACTCCACCTACTGAGAAAACCCAAAGGCGCCACTAATAAAGAAAAGTGGATGACTCCCAAAGATCCGGCTGACAGAAGTGATATCCTCCCTAGGTGTGAACTTCAGCCTGACCCCCATCTAGCACTCAAGAACAATCATAGAGCCAAAGAGTGGGCCTCCTAAAGCTGCTGAGCTAAGACCCTCATACTGATAAGCAAGAATGGCCTGGGAAATGGAAAGACCCTGCCATAGTCCACTAATGGTGCTAAGGTTGGGAATGTCCAGGACATGGTCGGCAGATGGGAAAAGTATGGCGCCGCATAAGCAAATAGAAGCAGCCTTGGCTATGGCTTCATCCCATCCACACTTATTCTTACAATGAGCTATGACCCACTGACTCAGGGGTAGCAAATGGATGTGGTGTGGGCCAATCATGGTACGAATATCTTTAGTGCTGGGTAGAAATTCCCTTAGGATGAGGGTAGGATCTACAGGGGCAACAGTGTGGCAGACTAAGTCTTCCTCACCAACTCTAGATCTAGGAAGGGAAAGATAAGTCTCTACCTCCTCTAATAAGATGGTGGCCTCAAAGGAGGGGAAGATGAAGGTATGCGTCTGAGGATGCCATACTTCCACTAGAGCTGTGATGCTGTGCCAATCTAAGGAGAGCATGGGGAAGTTTTTGGCTAACACCAAAAGAGTATGCAAGTGCCAGGATCTAAGGATGGATGTCACTGCTATGGGGAGCTCACGGATCATGGGAGCCATCCACTTCAAGGATGAATAGCGCCCAGGACCGGGGAGGAGCTGAGGTGATGAAGAAGAAAAAAGGAAAACAAAGAGAGGAAGAATATAAGCTTTTGAAGAAAATTGAATGAAATAATAAAATTACTTTGGCTTACCTCTCTCAAAGGGCTAGAGCTCAGATGCCAGGGGATGGCGGTCAACCTTTGTAGCACCCCGTACTCTTTCCTAGCTGGCTTTGGCCCATCATAGGTGCCCCCACCCAAAGAGCATCCTTCAAGGGCCCTCTTCATGGTATTTTGGGGAGGTTTGGCAAGGTTTTCAAGGCTTAAGAGAGAGGTGTGGTGTGAAGAATGAGTTTGAAGTACCCTCCTACTTATAGAGCCAAATTTGTGGCCTAATACCACTAGGATTGAGGTAGGATAGCTCTAACTCGGGTTAGGATAGGCTTTGGCATGGGTTAGGATTCCTTCCCCACGGGTTGGGACTCTCCAAGAGAGTCCCGCTCGGAGCTACCAGGGTTTCTCAATTTACGGTCTATCATGTGACCGCCTGAGGACAGTAGCGGTCCTCAAAGGACCGTTCATGTCTTTTCTACTCAGTTCATCTTTCTGGCAGACTAAACGGTCTTTTGTAAGACCGTCTCCCAGTTCCAACGGTCAACATAGAGCCATCTTTCATACCTATGCGGCCCAAGAGAGACCGTTTAGGACCATCTTTGAGCCCATGGCAGGATGACCCTCAGCAGCCTTCTGCTAGACAGTCTATTCCTTAGAGCGGCCATTTGGTGGACCGTGTATCTCTCTGCTGCCTTAGTCTCCCATTTCTTTGCACTAATTCTACTCGAGTCTCTCCGTCTCTCTCCGCTGCCTTAATCTCCCATTTCTTTGCACTAATTCTACTCGAGTCTCTCCGTCTCTCTCACTCTCTCGAGTCAGTCTAGGATTCGTTGTTAGTCAGTTAGCGTCAATCATACACACATTCATTCATAACATTCATAAACATGTCATATCATAACATTCATAACATCTGTACATAAGTCGCATCTAAGTACATCAAGCCTGACCCTCCCCTGGGCCACCGCTCTCCCCTGAGCCCTCATGGCGCTTTGCTGGTGGCGCCATGGAGGTGCTCTACTCTGCATGTCGGCGTCGGCGTCGCTCCTCATCCTCATTCCTCTGACGATCGGAGGAGCCAGTGAAGTAGCTAGGTGCAACACTCTGGCTGCCACTGCGTCCTGGCCTCCCTGCTCAGAAGTCGGACAGACTCTCTCAGTGCCAGCACCTCTCCCCGCAACTCTACCGCCTCTATGCGGGCGCGCTCTGCCTCAGCTCGATGCAGGTCGCCTCCACCGCTGGGGCTCGAAGATGCTCCGTCTCCGCCGTCCCGGCACGTGATCGTTCCATCTCTGCACAGAGGTGTGCGGCCTCTACTACCTCTGCACGGAGTGTCTCTGCCTCAGCACGGGAACGCTCAGCCTCTTCTCTCTGCCGGGTGGCCTCCCTTAGCGTCGCTGCCAGCTCGGTCGTCTGTGCACACACATTATAATCAGCTAGTTGCATTCATCATCATAATCAACAAAAGTGAAAGTATAGCTATTTGCTTACCCTCTCAGCGAGTGCGGCCTCCGCCTCCTCGGCCCGTGTCACCATCCTGGCGAACTCCGCATCCCGCTCGACATGGTCGCGGATGGCTGGGAGGAAGAAGAAGGTGTGTCAGCTCCCTGACGTTGGATCCCCTCGGCTCGCTGCATTTTAGAACTCCAGGTTAGTCAATGTCATAAGCATATGCATCATTAAGTCTAAGGTTCAGTGAAACTCACCAGGAGGTCCAGCGCCTGTCGGAGCTCGTCCCGCTGCTAGACGGTGGAGTGGAGGAGGCCCTGGAGCTTGGCGATCCACCCTTGGGGGTCGAGCTGCATGTAGGAAGCCGAGTGTCAGTGCATCATAATCATAAAGCATAATAGAAAGCATGAGTGTAGAGTTGTATCGATCGTCGAGTGCACGAAAGACCTGGTCTTCGTAGCGCTTGGCGTAGGCTGTCAGGTAGGCCTCCTCGCTCTCTGCTCGGGCGCGTACCACTCGCCCAAGCCCCGTCCAGTCACGGATCTGCTCCGCTACTATGGTGGTCCAGTCTTTCTCCATCGCCGGGCCTCGTGCGTGCCGCCCGATGCGCTCCTCTAGCTTCTCGGGTGTCGGGAAGTCAACCTCCACCTAAGGGACCCCGATAGTCCTCATCACGAGCCAATAATAGAGGGGCTCCACTACGTTTATGCAGTGCAGCCAAATGTCTCGCCAATCGTAGGCCAGAGCCGCCACCACCCACGGCTGGCCCTCGTGCCCCTCTCCCTGGTAAGGCGTCCACCGGACCTGTCAAGTATAGCAATTGCATCAGCATACAAGCATATAGTTTCATTCACAAAGCTCAAGTCTTAGATCTTACCGAAGCGTAGGGTAGGGTGTCGAGCTCGTCCTGGATCGCCCGAACCTGGCGACGCAGGGAGCCCACTTCCCGTGGTGCCGTCCACTGTCTCGCGATGGGCAGCCGGTCCGGGTAAGTCTCCACTCTCTCCCCAGCCCGGGGAGGTATACGTAAGGCCACACCTGCATTGCATTACAATAAAAGTCAGCATTCGACATTTATAGAATTCATATAGCAATTCCATAATCATTTTAGGAATCAAGTCGTACCTGTAGCAGTGGCGAGAACCCGCCGAGTATGGTGCGTCGGCTAGTAGAGCTGAGGGTGTCGAACAGAAAGGCCAGGACTACCGCTCCCTAGGCGTACTCCCCGACTTTGTCCACCTCCTCCAGTAGCGGGAGCAGGCGGCAGCTGACGACGTCTACCCGGGTGGCGAAGAGGAGCCTCCCGAAGAAGAGCATCAAGAACCTCCTCAGCACCACGTCTGCCTCTGGTCCCGCTGCAGCTGCCACCCGTGGTCGTGCTCGCTCCGTCAGCCTCTGAAGGTGCTGCTTCGACAGCTCTCCAGTGGTGACTCCGGCTCCTCAAAAACCAAGACTCTCCTGTAGTCTCGCCCTCGGCAGCGTCATCGACTGACGCTCCGGTCGTAGTAGCTCCAAGCCCAGCAGCCTCTGGGCCAGCTCGCGGTAGTCGGGGAAGGTCCTCCCGCTGACCAGCAACCCGTGCACGCGTAGGCCGGTGATGCGCGCGACGTCCTCAAGCGTCGGGACCATGTGGCCCCACGGGAAGAGGAACGTGCGGCTCACCGGATCCCACAGGTCGTGTAGAGCGTTGAGGAAGGCGGTGTCGAGCCGCGTGACCTCCACGCCCAAAAACTCATCGAACTCATGGTTGCCAGCCGCTCTCGCTGGAAGTCTGGCAGTGCAAGGTACACTGCTCAGACCTGGAGCCATGAGATCCGAGTCCTGCGCTTTCCCTGCATGCATTTAAATAATTTGCATTAGTCATTCATTTCATAATACATCATGCATCAGCAAATAAATAGATAAATAAAATAAAAAAACAAAAAAAAAACAATGTGCAGTCTTTCTGATTAACGGTCCTCAGAGAGCCGTTTATATCCCCATAACAGTTTGTCTCAGGCCATTTTTATTCTAGAGAAGCCCTCTCTCTGCTTTGAATTTGCATGGTCATTTATTGACTACTTTTCTTGGTAGACGGTCTGTGGAGGACCGGTCATTCATCTAAACGGCCCAGTGAGGACCGTTTTTCCCTCATGTGTCCATCCCAATAATGGCAGTTCCATGACCGTTTGGGTACCCAACGGTCCCCATCCGACCGTTTGGCATTCCCTTCAAATCCCCGTTGATTTGATTCTACACAGTCAATCCTTTGACCGTTTGCCTACTGGACGGTCTGATGGAGACCGTTTTGTTCTCAATGGTTCAGCTTTTGGACTGTCCGAGGTGGACCGCCTACACTCCCAACGGTCTTCCTTAGACCATTTTTACTCCCACAACACCTCGTCTGTTCAGCTCCCTTTGAACGGTCACCCATGGACCGTTCTATCCTCAGACGGTTCTATGTGAACCGTTTAGTTCTGGTAAGCGGTCACTGTTGAACCGCTTTCTACCCGACGTGCCCGACGGTGTTCCACCCTCTTCCCCACTGTGGTTAATGGCCTAAACGGACTTACAACCAATCCTAAAGGGGACGTGTGCCCCTCTTCTTCCCTCTAAACCCACAAACATGGACTAAAATGAAAAATGGGGGGGGGGGGGTTTGGGCCTACCTCGGAGGTCTTCACCGGCTTTTCCTCCACTGGCGGTGCTTGTTCCTCCTCAACAACCTCGGCGGCCACCACTGCCATCTCTTCCTCGGTCGCTGGCGGTGGGGGTCCCTCCATGGCTGCCTCCGGTGGCGATGCCATTTCCTCCGCAGGGGTCGCCGGCGGTGGTGCAGTAGCGTTCTCTCCGGCCATCCGACGTGCTGGGCGCGCTAGGGATTGGTGCTTGAAGCGCATGAGAAGACTAGAGAGAGTGGGTGAGAGTGTGAGAGTGGAGATTGTGAGAAGGGGAGAGCTCTGTTAGGGGAAGAAAAGGGGGGGGGGGGAATTTCGCCATCGGTTACGGTGAGGAAGAAGGAGGGTCAGTTTCTTTTTTTTTGAAACCGATAGTGCGTAAGCGGTCTATCGATAGACCGTGTTTGCTTTTGAATGGTCATCATCAGACCATTTGAGTACGGCGCTCCATGTGTATTTACGTGGTCTGCATACAACCGTGTATGAACCTAGATGGTCTAGCATTAGGCCGTGTCTATTCCGCAATGAGGTTCAGAATCTCACTTTCCTTACGGCCCTAACTGAACTGTTTATATATTTGGGCGGTCTGGAGCGGACTGTTTATGTGCTGAGATGATTTTTCTTGCTACATTATGTGCTTGATTGATGATATTTTGGCTTGGATAATATTGTTTCATGATATATCAGTTGCAAAACTTTGTTCATGATTCTTTTGCAGCATTATTCCACTTCCATTACGGACAGGTAAGTCAGGTAAGTATCTCGATCCATGTATCCCTTAATGCATTACTATATGGTATCTATGCTATATTATCTCGAGAACTGGCTGGTCATTCACGTGTTCCAGGATCTGACGTTCCCCTATAACAAAAATGATGATGATCTAGGTCTGCATGTTTAATCATCAGATAGGCCGTTAGGTTGGGAGGATTGGGGGACGACGGTTCTGTCTCGCACGTCGTGGTTGCAGATAGTATCCTGACCATGATTTCTCTGGTCTAGCAATACTATTCTCGAGTACTTTCTATTTTATGGGTTTCTTTGCATTCATTTTAAGGATTTCTTTTATTTTGCCCAGCATGCATCATACGCATCCTTTTGAGCATTCATGTCCCATGGTCTGTCTGAAAGTGTCTCATTAGTGATAGATGGTTGTGTGTTCATGGTTTTGGGTAAGAGGAACAATTCCACACAGAGTTGAAAGGTTTTCTCTAGTCTGTTCACCTGGTTTGATTGACTAAGGGTCCCCGTCTGGAGTTTTAGTCTGTTTCTTTACTTTTCACTGCTGCTTATCTTCCCTCATTGGTTGTGGATTGTGTCCCCTAATGAGGTTGCCCTTTTTTTCCTACTGTTCATTTAGTTAGTTTCTCCAGACTCATGTCATTTTGGTCCGATCATTCCTTGTGTTTGGGTTCGGAGTTTTTCGAAAGATTCCTATCGCTCGTTGGCGAGGAAACGGGTGTCGTTTTCCTTAACGCCCGCTTTTCAGTCCGCTCCGCTTCGTTTCCACTTCATCTCCATGTTCCATTTCACTTTCGCTTCACCTCCACTCGCTCCCCTGCAAAGAGGACGTTAAGGAGGGGCATCTGTTGACACCCATTTTTTACCTTTGAGTTGAGTCATTCTTCCTACCACTATTTGTGATGCCTCGAGTTGTCCATTACTCATTGGGCCATTTTCAGGCATGTCTTTGGGCTTATTTTATGAGTACTTCCTCCCTGGCAAGGTTTGCTCTTGAGTCTGGGCTTAATGGACCTTCATTTCACTCGGTCTTTGGGGGGTAAATGGGCTTATTTATCCCTTTCTTATTTTCCATCGCCTAGCCTATACACGGTCCAGCGATGGACCGTGTAGTTAGCTAGGCGGTCCATTTGAAGACCATTTTTTGAACCAGCGTCGACCTTGTCCTTGCTAGCGTAGACCTTGTCCTTGCTAGCGTCGACCTTATCCTTCACTAGCGTCGACCTTCATTTTTAGTAAACGGTCTCACGATGGACCGTTACTTAAATGTGACGGTCTATTGAAAGACCGCCTTTTATGGCTGAAGAACTGGCGTCGACCTTACTCTTTGCAAGCGTCGACCGCACGTGTTCGGCGTTCACCTTCATTTTATTAAACTGTCTAATGATAGGCCGCTCCATAAATCGGCGGTCTATTGAAAGACCGTTGGACATATTTATCTTTCTTTATTCATTTTTCACCGACACCCTCATAGACGGTCTTACATTAGACCGCTTGTAATTGTCGGGCGGTCCATCAATGGACCGTTTACTAGGCCAGTGTTCTAGATGGGTCAGTATTCTGGATAAATATTTATTTACCTTGTTTTAGTGATTTACCACCGACACTCATAGGCGGTCTAGCGTTGGACTGTGTATTGGGGTAGGCGGCCCATCGAGTGACCATTTCTAAGGCCGAGATCCTTGGACTGATTGGCTTTTCTCTCTCCACCCGTGGTTTAATTAGGTGATTGTTCCACCTTTTTCTCCACGGATTCTCAGTCAAATGAGGTTCCGTTTTATCCTAGGGACAGCTAGGAATGTTATCTTCTATTTATCCTAAAGAATCTCACCCTAATTATCGCTGGAAAAACCTCAATTTCGAGTGGAGTTTTAGGGGTCTATAAATAGTACCCTTGGCCCAAGCTCGCGGAGGGGGGAGATCCGACGTTTACGTCGAAGTACTACCGAGTTCTTGAGCGGATCTCAGCCAAGGAGGAAGGCTCTCTACGTCCATTTGAGCCTTCGGTTCAGGGAGTAGTAGTTTCTTTAGTGTTTTGGTCTAGGTGTTTGGTCATTCGTTCATCATTGCATGCACATTTCCTTCACATTTCTCCACGTTTTTTCACTGGCATTTCTCATTTCTTCACCTTCCTATTGTTTTCCATGCCCGTAGGGTTAAAAACCAACCCCCAGGTATCCCCCATTCCATTTTATGTGCTTAGTTTTTTATTTGCTTTCATAGATACTACACTTCACAAAACTAATTTGGGTCGTGTTTTCTTGTCATTTTATGTGCTTAGTTCTTCGTCGTGCTATGTATCTTGGTGGCGATCACAACATATTTTGTGTGTGTGAGTAATTCATTGGTTGCCCTTTCCCCCTTTTAGCCGATTCTTCATTTTCACATTACTTTTGAGTTAAGGGAGGGAAAGAAAATTTTGTCTACAACCGTGATCTGATTTCTGCATCCGAACCGCCGCCAGTTAGCCATTTGACGCTTGGGAGCCCTAGATTCACCATTTTCTATATTTAATCACTGTTGTAATGTCGTTTCCCCTTCCCCAATCCTCCTATAAATGTATCCCCATGCTATCTATGAAATATATAATGAAATAGAATCAATTTTAGCTATGGCTATGTGTTCTTCCCGTTTTTGGGATCTAGGTGAGACGCCCTAGTTCGAGCTGCGAAGGCTCGATCGGTCATGGAGGTGGAGAGTGAAGCGTCGATTGCATCGTCCCTGCGAAGGGGGCGAGTGAGGAGCCCCAGTCGAAGCCCTGCGTTCTTCCTCCTCTACCAACCACCATCGCCGTCCATCCCCACAGTCACCTCCGCTGCTACCAACTCGAAATCCCACCTCCACCACCACGATGGTGGCAGAGTGAGTCGCCCGGTTGCATCGTCCTTGAGATGAGGATGGGTGTGAAGCCCTAACCGAGCTCCTCCCTCCTCCTCTAGCCACCCCACCACCGCCGTCCACCTCCACCACCACCATTCTCCTCTCCCTCAAACCACCTCCATTCTTTCCCTTATATATCTACGTATTAGATAAATATCTCCCATATAGTCCACCTTCTCTCCCTCCCCAAGCTTCCTTTTATCCCCCAGCAGCCTCTGGAAGCGCCAGAATGTCATCCACGGCCGTCGCCAGGCCCCTAGGGAAAACAGAGCTCCATTCGGGACGACCTCAGACAGTTGCAGAAAACTCTGAGATCGCAGTCGGCTGACAACCCACGTTCAAGCTAGATCGTGGTCCCCATTAGGACCGCCTTCTGAAGGCAGTCACCAAGGTGACCGCATTCAAGAACCTTCCCCGTCGTGCCTCCGATGCTCTGGCAAAACATAAAGTTGAAGACCCTTGACCTTGTCCCGCATCAAGATGACCCACTGAAGTGTAATGGTTCCAAATCCCAAGTTCCGAGCACTTCTCTCGAAGATAGCACTGGCGATCTATGTGCCATTATCGATAGTGAGAACACGCGGGATCCCAAACCAGCAGATAATGTTGCGCAGGATGAATTTCCAAATCGCTTCACCCACGATCTTTCCCAGGGGCTCTGCCTCGACCCAATTGGTGAAGTAATCTATGGCGATGATGAGGAGTTTCTTCCTCCCTTAGGCTTCAAGAAATGGGCCCAATATATCTACCCCCCACAGAGCAAATGGGCAAGGCTCCATCAGAGAGTGCAGCTATGTTGTTGGCTGGTGCTGTAACTGTGCGAATTTCTGGTACTAGGAGTAGCTCTACACGTAGTTAAGGCAGTCTTGCTGTAGAGTGGGCCACTAGTATACTTGTCGAATCAAGCTCTTGGCGAGTGCTTGCCATCCAATGTGACTTCCGCAGAGCCCTTCATGGACCTCACGGACTACTTGTTGAGCCTTGGTGAGGAACAAGCACTTTAGTAGTGGCACAGAGAGCGACTGTTTGAACAAGCGTCTGTTGATATCCGTAAAGTGTGATGCTCATGCTCACATGTGGCGAGCCTCCGAGCAGTCGTCGGGGAGATGTTGGCACAAGAGGTAGTAGAGGATGGGGTCCATCCACAACGGCTCATAATCGAAGGCATTCACCTGGAAATCAGGTTCTTCGATGATCGGTGCATGTAAATCTTCCCCCAAAACTACCCTCAAGTTTGTGAAAGAAGTGGAGGAGGCCAAGCGAGAGAGAGCATCTGTTCGAATGTTTTCTTCCCTCAGAATATGGACCATCTCGAAGCAGGAGAAGCTTGCGGTAGCCTCCTTTGTTTTCTGAAGGTACTTAATCATGGCCGACTATCGGGCCTCGAACTCCCCATGAACTTGACTGGCGATGAGCAAGGAGTCGCTATAGACCCAGAGGTTGGTCGCTCTGAGATGCTTGGGCACACGGAGGTCGGACAATAAGGCTTCATACTCGGCCACATTATTGGTGGCCGGGAAGTTAAACCTTAGGGCATACTGTAGCTCTACCCCTTCTGATGATAAGAGGACCAGGCCCGCTCCGCTGCTGATTGCGTAAGATGACCAATCTACATAGAGCTCCCATGTAGGTCCATAGGACTGCTCGAACGTTCCCTCCTTAGGGAGTGTGCACTCAGCAACAAAGTCCGCTAGCGCCTGGGCTTTGATGGTTGTCCTCAGGCAGAAGCTAATATCGAACTCTCCTAGCTCGATAGCCCACTTGACGAGCCTCCTCGAAGCATCTGGGTTTTGGAGGATCTGGCACAAAGGTAGGTTGGTGAGGATCGTTATGGCATGGGAGAGAAAGTATGGTCACAGCTTTCGTGCGATCGTCACCAGGACGAGAGTAAATTTCTTGTCCATGAGTGCTGGGACTTGGCGCCTTGAAGAGCCTGGCTTACTGATGCGCACAAAACACTCATCGTTTAAAATGCTGTGTCACACAATTTCAAAAATGATAACCACACTCATGTTGAGTCTCTCCAGATGATTTTGATGATAACAAAACCCCGGTATTACAATCTAAGTAATAACTTGCTTAAACTACCTTCAAAGCCTTCCTTAATCATGCAAATGCCTAAATCTACCATGCTTCAAGAAATGCCTTGGATAAGTTCAAGCAATTCATAGTGTTTGGAATAGGATATGGTCATACGATAATTTGCTCACGGATTATGATTCATTGGCTAACTCCATTGAAATTGTAGGTTTTTCAGGTAGCGGTCGACCACCGGTCAGGGGCCGATCGACCAGTTTTCCGAGCGTTGAAAGCCTCATTTCCTGAAAAATTCCGGTCGACCGCCCCCTCCTGCCGGTCAACCGCCAGCTTCGAGGCAGCAATTATTGACTTGTGTTCTTCAACGTGGGAAGCCCCTTTTATTGGGTTTGTTTAATCCCAAAGTCACCAGACATGCCATGATTTGTGGATCTGGTTCTTGGCTTGTCCCTTGACCATCCAAGATCTATAAAAACATCACTTTGGGGTCAAAAACCCTAATCACTCAAGGAGGCTATCAAGGGGAGAAAGAGAAGTGCCATTGTAGCTCCGTGAACAGTGTTTCGGGGAAGAACTTCTTCATCCATCTCCAAACTTTTGAAGATCATCCTAAAGCCATTCAAGAGAAGATCAAGCTGTGGAGCAAGCTTCATCCAGATCAATCTTCATCCACTAAGGGGGAGCTTTCGATTGAAAATTTTCTTTTAGTGTTTCTCCTTCCATTTCTATTTGAGCTTTAAGTGTTGTTATGTATAATCTCTAAACATTCTAGTGTGTGTGGATTTGTTTAGATCAGTGTGTGTATGTCGTGGATCTTTCAGATCCGTGTGTGGTTTGGTGAGTGTGCATCGTCGTGGGAGTTCCAAACTCTCCACAAGTGTGTGTGTGTGTGTGTTGATCTTGTAATCCTTTACAAGATAGTGTGTGAATCCTCATAGATCGTGAGGGGTGGACGTAGGTTACCGTTGTTGCATCCGAACCACCTAAAAATCACTGTCCATTGTGTGGTTTGTTCCTTTTCTTCTATCTCCATTCTGTGCAGCACACACGTAGATCTATTTGGTTGTTTTGTTTGAGTTAGATCTAGCATAATTTATCATTCTCATATTAAATCTCGGGTATATTAAAAGGTGGGTTCGGATCGACAAGGCAAATCTTGTCAGAAAGATAATATCTTGCGTGAGTAGAATCTTCGGATTTTCACCTCCACCACCGTACCTAAGATCGGTTGAGTATGATAGATTTTATTAGATCTAAGTGTTTACATATAGATCTATATTTTCATTTGGCTATTTTTCACACTTGTTTGAATTGGGCAAGATTTTGTTAAAAGTTTGTAAACACCCAATTCACCCCCCTCTTGGGAGTCATTGTTCGCGGGACTTCAATTGGTATGAGAGCCAAGGCTATTTTTCTTTCAGATCTAACGATCTAGAGTCAGATCCAGATCAATGGCCAACAAGGGGATGATGCCTGAGGGTCATTCCATAAATCATCCTTCATTCTTTAATGGTTCAAACTACTCCTACTGGAAAAATAGAATGCATGTTTTTCTAAGGGCTCAGGAGTACGTGGTCTAGAGAGTTGTGGACAAGGGTCCTTATAAACTCTCGGATGATGAAGAAAAATGGACACCCGAGGAAATTGAGAAATGCACTGTAAATTTTAATGCTATGAATATCATGCAATGTGCTATACATCCTAATGAGTTTTCTCGTGTATCCATGTGCAGTTCAGTGAAGGAGATGTGGGACAAGTTGCGGCTCATATATGAGGGAACCTTAGAAGTCAAGGAGACTAAAGCCAATCTACTTGTAAGAGACTATGAGCTATTCAAAATAAAATCTGAAGAAACCATCTCAGAAATATTTGCGAGATTAACGGAGATCACAAATGGTCTTAAAAGCCTCGGGAAGGAGTACGCAAACTCCGATCTTGTGAGGAAAGTTCTAAGATCACTTCCGTTGGCGTGGCACACAAAAGCCACAATAATTGAGGATTCGAAAAATTTGTCCACACTCTCTTTGGACGAGCTCATAGGGTCACTCATGACCTATGAGATAAACATGAAGAGAACAGCCGAGGAAGATACGAAGAAGAAAAAAGTGATTGGATTGAAAGCTCACCAATCTGATGATGACTTTCAAGAAGAAGAATCCAGCGAGGGAAGCAATGAAGAAGAAGACTTGGCCATGATAACTCATCAAGTAAAGAGATTTTTGAGAAAGAAGAGGAATTTCCAAGGCAACTTCAGAAAGGGGCAAAGGAAGTCCATTCAAACCAAGAGCGAGCCGAGCAAGCCCAATACTGTCATTTGTTACGAATGCAAGAAGCCTGAGCACATGAGAGGAGAGTGCCCATACCTGAAGAGGAAATTCAAGAAGGACAAGTTCATGAAGCCCAAAGCCATGGTCGTCACATGGAGTGACGAAGAGGACGAACCATCCAATGAGGAGTTGCAAGAGCTCGTGAAAAGTCTATGCCTCATGGCACATGAAGATGAATCAGCAGAGATAAATTCTGATCCTGATTTTATTTCCAATGAACAATGGGAGTCAGAATATGAAAAGTTGTATACAAAATACAGAAAAATCAGATCTGAAAATAAAACTCTCAAAAAAAAATTGATGATGTATCACATGAGGATATTTTTGTTAAATTTGAGAAACTAGAACAAGAATGGTTTGAGTTAACAGAAGAAAAAAAAACTTTGCTTCAAACGATTTCAGATCTTGAAAACGCCAAAGAGGAGATATCATGCAAAATGTCTGAAATTGAAAAAGTTTATGAAAAGCTCAAGAATGAAAAAGAAATTCTGACAGCCTCCATTTCAGAAATTGAAAATAAAAATGTGAGCTTGAATAAAGAGGTGACTGACTTGCAGTTCACTCTCTCTAGGATTGTTACAGGAAAACAAAACCTAGACAATGTGTTGGGAGTTAAAACTAACTTCGAAAAGAAGGATTAGGGTACATACCCCAGAACAAGAAATCTTTTGAGCACAAGATTACTACATCTTACGTGCATGAAAAAGGAAATGATTGTGCTTCATGTTCACACTCTAAGCCAGTACATGTTCAACATAAACCACGCCAATTCCCAAGAAGGTCCTCAAATGTCAATTACTTTCATTGTGGTCGTTTTAGTCATGTTATTGCTCATTGTTGGTTTAGACAAAACTCACATAGAAATCATGCTGCTTGGACAAAGAAATCATATGTGCAGAATTGGACTAACTTCAATGGACCCAAATTCGTTTGGGTACCAAAAATAATTGCATGAGAATGTTATTTCTTGCAGATATGTCTTGAAGCCAGGGGGAGCAAATGGTACTTGGATAGCGACTGTTCAAGGCATATGACAGGGGACAAGAAGGTGTTCTCAACACTGTAAGATAAAGATGGAGGCTCAGTTGCCTTTGGTGGAAAGGACAAAGGTAAAATAATTGGAATTGGCAACATAGGTAAGAATTCTGAAACTTTGATTGAAAATGTCCTTTTAGTGAAAGGCTTAAATCACAACCTGCTGAGCATAAGCCAATTGTGTGACAAGGGCTTTAAAATTATTTTTGATGAAACCCACTGCCTTGTCATAAATAAAACTTCTAATGAAATCAGATTTATCGGCAAGAGAAATAACAATGTCTATACTATTGATCTAGATGATGTTTCTGGTGATGATGTGTGCTTGGTAGCAAACAATCATGATAATGCATGGCTATGGCACCGAAGACTAGGTCATACTAGTTTTGGAGTAATCTTCAAGTTGTCTAAACATGACTTGGTGAATGGTTTGCCAAAATTAAAATTTCAAAGTGATAAAATCTATGAGGCTTGCACAAAAGGCAAGCAAACACACATATCTTTCAAAAATAAGAACATTGTTTCTACCTCCTGGTCTCTAGAATTGTTGCATCTTGATCTATTTGGCCCTACTAGGACATCCAGCCTAGGAGGTAAATCTTTTGGATTTGTTATTGTTGATGACTACTCCAGATTTACATGGGTATTATTTTTAGCCAATAAAAGTGATGTCTTGACGGAGTTTGAAGTGTTTTGCAGGAAAATCCAAAATGATAGAGGCTACCTTATCACTACCATCCAAAGTGATCATGGTGGTGAATTTGAAAATCATGAGTTTAGCAATTTTTGTGAAGAGCAGGGGTACACGCACAACTTCTCATCACCAAGAACGCCCCAACAAAATGGAGTAGTGGAGAGAAAAAATAGAACATTGATAGACATGGCGCGGACCATGTAAAGTGAAAATTCTCTACCAAAATATTTCGGGGCTGAGGTAGTAAGTACAGCGTGTTACATCATCAACAGGGCGATGGTAAGGCTCATTTTGAAGAAAACTCCTTATGAGCTTTACAAGGATGAAGATCCCAGATGTTCCAATGATGACAAGGCCAAGGATGAACCAACTGAATGGATCCCCAGCAAGAGTGAAGAGTATGAAGATCCTCCAATTGAAACGCTTCAAGAGCAACAAGTGCAGCACCTCAACTTGCCCAGCTCTTCTACATTCTTAAAGGATCATCTAGCTGAAAACATCATAGGTAATCCTGAAGATGGGGTAAGAACTAGGTCTTCATTAAGGCAAGTAGTAGAAGAGGATTTGATGGCCTTAATTTCACAAGAAGAGCCTAAGAATATCCATGAAGCTCTTTAAAATGAATCCTGGATTCAGGCTATGCATGAAGAGCTACACTAGTTCGAAAGGAACAAAGTGTGGACTCTCGTGTCGCGTCCTAAGGATCATCCCATAATTGGAATCCGTTGGGTTTTCAGAAACAAGTTACATGATACGGGATTGGTTGTTAGGAACAAGGCGCGGCTTGTAGCAAAGAGGTATAGCCAGGAGATGGGTATTGATTTTGATGAGTCCTTTGCACTGGTTGCTAGACTAGAAGCAGTCCGAATTTTATTGTCCTATGCTTGCTCTTTGAACTTCAAACTATTTCAAATGGATCTTAAATCTACATTTCTTAACGGTTACATCAAGGAGGATGTTTTTGTAGAGCAACCTCAAGGTTTTGAAGATTCAAAGTATCCAAAGCATGTGTACAAGTTGCAGAAGGCCTTGTATGGGTTAAAGTAAGCACCAAGGGCAGGGTATGAAAGGCTCACTTCATTCCTCATGAAAATGATTTCAAAAGAGGTAAGGTTACCCAAACACTCTTCACGAGGAAATCAGGTAAAGACATATTAGTAGTTCAAGTATATGTGGATGACATTATTTTTGGAGCCACTAACAATGTCTTATGTGAAGAATTTGTAGAAATCATGCAAGGAGAATTTGAGATGAGCTTAATGGGTGAATTGAACTTCTTTCTTGGATTGTAGGTGAAGCAAACACCTAAGGGCATTTTCATCAATCAAGCTAAGTACACACTAGAGCTGTTAAAGAAATTTGGGATGGCTAAAGCGAAACCTTTGTTAACTCCAATGGCCACAACCTCGAAGTTAGACAAAGATGACAATGGTAAAACAGTAGATCCTACACTGTTTCGAGGTATAATCGGATCACTACTGTATCTCACAGCATGTCGCCCTGACATTCAATTTAGTGTATGTCTATGTGCTCGCTTTCAGTCTTGTCCTAAAGAATCTCATCTAATGGCTATTAAACGCATTTTTTGATATTTAATTGGCACCATAGACTTTGGCTTGTGGTTTCCCATCGGTAGTTCATTTGATTTGATTGCATACACCGATGCAGATTATGCCAGATGTATTGTAGATCGCAAAAGTACTAGTAGGTACTATCAGTTTCTTGGTGGGTGCCTAGTCTCATGGGCCTCCAAGAAATAACATTTAGTAGTTCTCTCAACGGTTGAGGCTGAATATGTAGCCGCCGGAAGTTGCGGAGCCCAAGTACTTTGATCAAAAATCAATTGCTTGATTTGGATGTTGAAATGAAATGTGTGCCAATCTTGTGTGATAATACCAGTGCAATCAGCTTGTCAAAAAACCCTGTTCAACATTCTAAGACAAAGCACATTGACATTCGACATCATTTTCTGAGAGATCATGTAGGAAAAAGGGTCTTTGAATTGAATTTCATTGACACACACAAGCAACTAGCTGATATTTTCACAAAATCCCTAAACCAGGATCAATTTAACAAGATAAGAAGATAACTTGGGATGTGCAAGGGTGAGAGCATACATACATAGGTCTGCACTAAGGATAAGAATTGCACTTGTAAAAACTCATATGCATCAAGGGTAGATTAACATGCATATTGTATGTGTTTACTTTTAATACCTTGTGTGTTCACATACACTCCTGCATGCTTGAATGTATTTATACATATAGACCTCCTTAAAAAATATTTCTAAGGCCATATTTTCCTTCGTTAATTCAATGTGGACCCAGTGATGCCGGACCAAAGGCAACTTCTGAGGGGGAGTTAGAGAACTTTCCTCAAATCTCCATCTCTTCTCTTTCTCTCCACTCATGTTGATGGTTCCAATCAGAAGGTCGGATGGTGTTCCCCACATATTAAAAAAAGTAACAAAAAAGAGACAAAAAAAATTACAAAAATGGGGATTTTTGTGTCTAGTGGTCGACCGCTAGCCCCGCACCGGTCGACCGGTGGCGACGAACCAGCCCGACCGGAACCTCAACCGAGCCATCTTATAAGGGGTCATATCACCCCATTCTCTCATTCTATCACCCCCACTCTCTCTCATACCCCATTTCCTAACCCTAGAACCACATATCTCCACCTCCCAAGCCCCTAAACCTCATCATTCCTCCACCCGCACAAGATTCAGTGTGTTCGTCACGGTTTCGGGATGAACTCCATTCGGCCATTCGTGCATTTGTGGAGCTATTTCCTAGGTTCCAGATTGTGGAGAACGCTATTGCAAGCCCTTGGAGTGTCTTTTAGTCTATCTTCATCCCCCAAGATGAGGGTCTTCTCTTCAAGGGTTTCCATTGGGTCTTCTAGTTCGAGATGCCGCCTAGACAAAGCTCTCGGCGTTCTGCCCAAGGGGAAGCTAGTGGTCAGAGGCGAGAGGCCCCGGCTCCTCCACCTTAGCGAGCTCATGCACCACCTCGAGCACCTCGCTTGCCTCCACGGCCTATTATCGACCCTCGAATGGTCAACTTTGATGATGTGAATGAGCTTCTGCCTGATTTATATGCCCTTTTTAAGATTCAAGACGGTTGGACAGATTTTGTCACTAGGTATACCAGATACTATCCCAATCTAGTGCAAAAATTTTATGGAAATCTAGTTGAGAGAAATGAAGAGCTATATACAGTGGTTCAAGGAGTTGAGTTACATATTACACCCGATCTTTTTCGATGAGCCTTAGGAGTCTCGGCCTGGGGTGCTGACCGGACTTTTGGTCATGGTAAAGTTCAGGCTACTTTTATTGCCATGACAAACTGTGATTATGTGCGTGGTGTGAGTGATTTAATCACATTGAATGCAAATTATTTTCCACCACTGCAAAGGATTTTGCAACATATGTTCACTTCACTCATCTATCCCAAGGATGGCAGTCGAAATGAAGTAACAGAGGTTCAGAGGTTTCTATTTTACAATGTCATGAATGGGATTACAATCAACATGGGTCGGCTCATGACAGATCTGATTGGGACTTGCCGTACCTATCTCCGGTGATCCTTGCCATATGCTTCACAGTTGACAGGCATCTTCATATATGCTGGGATCAATTTGGCAAATGAGCAGTTCATTTATGTTCGACAAGATGATATATATAATAAGCATAAGATCTTTACAAATTTTGGGTATTACTATGGTCCCGATGGGGAGCTATGCCGAGATATACCAGTTTATGAGGAAGAAGCTCACAGTGAGGACGAGCAAGAACAAGAGCAGCAACAAGGTCAAGGGGATGTCCCCCCTCCAGTTCAGGCTGAGGAGCAGTCTCCTCCACCTTCACCTCATCATATGGATCCCGAGGTGCCTCCTCCACCACAGTTCTATCATGGAGAGTCTTCTACTAGGGGGCTGCACAGCACTCTTGGGTAGATTATGAGACTTTTGACAGGTGATTTACTGGACTAGAGACTTGTGTGGACACTTTTGGGGATCGACTTTCTACCTTTGGGGATCGCGTCGACACTATGGGTAATGTGATTGACACTATGTCAAGTCGCATAGATTCCTTCTCCACTGTTCTGGATACTCTCTTCACTCAGATGGCCACACTCTCCACACATGACTAGCCTCACAGACAGCGTTGCTGATTCCAACCAAGCCTTCCACATCATGAACCTAACACTTCTTGGCATGCAGCGTCGTGATGCGGCCCGTGACCTCTCCATTGGCCGTATTCAGATCGTCTTCATGTTCAAGATCATTCTCTTGATGACATCCACCGCCGCCTTGGATATCAGCCTCCTCCTTTAGAGGATCAGCCTCCTGTAGATGTCCCATGAGGATTTTTCTTTTGCTTCCTCCCTCTAGTCTGTTGTACTTTGGTCTTGTGCCTTTTGTGTCCTCCTTTCGTCTATCCTATCCCCTTTTGATGATGCCAAAGGGGGAGAAGTAGTAGTGCAGGTCTTATATATATGTATGTCGGTATGTTCATATGTTTGTATGCATGATCATGGTGAGTATCATTGTGTCAGTTCTGCATTTACTTTGTGGCATATGTCTAGTGTCTAGCATCTTGCATTCTCTCAAGCATCAATGTACTCTGTAATGAAATGATGAAATGAATGCAATTGGTGTTTGATCTCAAATGGTTGGCTCTTATTTCTCATTTTCCATCTTTCTTGGCAAACAAAATGTTGAATGGCTTGCATATATTGAATGGTTTGCGCTGCCTTATACGATGAAGAATCTTTGGTTTGATGCACTACCCGTACGCAATGTGGTTTTCAAAGCATGCCATAACACTTGTAATCTAGAGTTTTGTCATCATCAAAAAGGGGGAGATTGTTGAGTCTCTCTAGATGATTTTGATGATAACAAAACCACGGTATTACAATCTAAGTAATAACTTGCTTAAACTATCTTCAAAGCCTTCCTTAATCATGCAAATGCCTAAATCTACCATGCTTCAAGAAATGCCCTGGATAAGTTCAAGCAATTCATAGTGTTTGGAACAAGATATGGTCATACGATGATTTGCTCACGGATTATGATTCATTGGCTAACTCCATTGAAATTGCAGGTTTTGCAGGTAGCGGTCGATCGTCGGTCAGGGGCCGATCGACTGATTTTCCCAGCATTGAAAGCCTCATTTTCTGAAAAATTCCGGTCGACCGCCCCCCCTACCGGTCGACCGCTAGCTTCGAGGCAACAATTGTTGACTTGTGTTCTTCAATGTGGGAAGCCCCTTTTATTGGGTTTGTTTAATCCCAAAGTCACCAGACATGCCATGATTTGTGGATCTGGTTCCTGGCTTGTCCCTTGACCATCCAAGATCTATAAAAACATCACTTTGGGGTCAAAAACCCTAATCACTCAAGGAGGCTATCAAGGGGAGAAAGAGAAGTGCCACTGTAGCTCCGTGAACAGTGTTTCGAGAAGAACTTCTTCATTCATCTCCAAGCTTTTGAAGATCATCCTAAAGCCATTCAAGAGAAGATCAAGCTGTGGAGCAAGCTTCATCCAGATCAATCTTCATCCACTAAGGGGGAGCTTTCGATTGAATTTTTTCTTTTAGTGTTTCTTCTTCATTTCTATTTGAGCTTCAAGTGTTGTTATGTATAATCTCTAAACATTCTAGGGTGTGTGGATCTATTTAGATCAGTGTGTGTGTGTCGTGGATCTTTCAGATCCGTGTGTGGTTTGGTGAGTGTGCACCGTCGTCGGAGTTCCGAACTCTCCACAAGTGTATGTGTGTGTGTGTTGATCTTGTAATCCTTTGCAAGATAGTGTGTGAATCCTCACAGATCGTGAGGGGTGGACGTAGGTTGTCGTTGCATCTGAACCACCTAAAAATCACTGTCCATTGTGTGGTTTGTTCCTTTTCTTCTATCTCCATTCTGTGTAGCACACACGTACATCTATTTGGTTGTTTTGTTTGAGTTAGATCTAGCATAATTTATCATTCTCATATTAAATCTTGAGTATATTAAAAGGTGGGTTCGATCGACAAGGCAAACCTTGTCAGGAAGATAACATCTTGCGTGAGTAGAATCTTCAGATTTTCACCTCCGCCACTGTACCTAAGATCGGTTGAGTGTGATAGATTTTATTAGATCTAAGTGTTTACTTATAGATCTATATTTTCATTCGGCTATTTTTCACACTTGTTTGAATTGGGCAAGATTTTGTTAAAAGATTGTAAACACCCAATTCACCCCCCTCTTGGGTGTCATTGATCGCGGGATTTCAACTCACTCACTTAAAAAGATTATAAAATCAAGTAGAGTGATGAGAACTGGTCGATCCCACGAGGAGGAAATTAATATTTCAATCCAATCTTTAGATTGTTTAATAGTTCTACCCCGCCCGCTTAAACTAAAACATGCATAACCTTGTGAGTCAAAGAAAAGGGGAATGAAAGGATGAGAAAGACATACCGTGATCGCCACCAAGGTTCCAACAACGCCAGAAGGATGAAGAGATCAAAGGATGGGGTCGTGTACCTTGGAAAGAAGAGTTGATCGCGCTTGACAACGGGGTGTGGGAGCGGTGTAGATTCAAACCTCCTCGTCCTTTAGCCGGCTAGAAGAAGAGGGCCTCACGTTCATATCATGCTCTCCTGCAAAATAAAGATCAAAACACAAAGGTAAAAACCCATTAGAAACTATAAATGTAGTATCAATCCCGCAGTGATAAAATAGGGGTAGAAATTGAGGGCAAACTCATCGGGGGGAGGTTTTTAACCCCTGTAGAAGGGTGGAAAAGATAGGTGTGTGTGTTGTGATGAGAATAAGACAAAGATATGAGAAAATCATGCAGTACAACTGTGGGAAACGTGCATGTAAAAGGGAGAAAAACGTAGACAAAGTGTAGAAAACAAGTGTTTTGTGATGATTTGGGAAATTGGGGGATGAATAACTAAGAGAATAGACCACGAAATTAAGCCCAAAAAGATGCAATGGAAAGCCAATACTTCCCTCTTCAAGCCAGAGTCGAAGGATGGAGTCGACGGTGCAGCATGGCTTCGCCCCGAGTTGAAGAAGAGCCCCCCATCGCCACTGCGAACTGGGCAGTTTATATAGAGTTTGCAGAAAAAGTCCCAACTTCCTCTCACGATTCCCGGAGATATAGTCCAAGATAAATCGAGTTCTATGGATCATGTTAGTCTGTGAAGACTAGATGCAATGGTGCAGACACGGATTCAGAGAGGGGGTGAATGAATCTGATGTGACACAGCCCAAGGATGACTAAGTATGAAATGAGCAACCTAGGACCTAGACCCGCAAGCATACAAGCACTCCAATGATTCTCACGA
Source organism: Amorphophallus konjac (assembly GCA_022559845.1). Lineage (NCBI taxonomy): Eukaryota > Viridiplantae > Streptophyta > Magnoliopsida > Alismatales > Araceae > Amorphophallus > Amorphophallus konjac. Next base: position 450,052,349 of record CM040118.1, read on the forward strand.
TAGCGTCTTACTCACTCGGCACACGTGATCACCCGGTGGGGCCGGGGGATGATGGCAAGGGTCCGAGGCGAGACCCAATGATTCTAATTGACTTAGTTGGCTTAGGCTGACCCCAAAGGGCCTAGGATTCCTAACTTCGTGGGCGGCTGGCCCGCAGGGCGGGGTTTGGGTGGCACTCTCTCCCGGTCCGCAGTGGACACCTTCAAAGTAGCATACAAGTACGGGCCCTCTTCTCACCGTCCGACGGGCATACATGTTGTGCCCCCTAGGCACAAGCATGTGCTATGCTGATTTGATGATAGCAATGCTGTTTTGTTTTGATGATAGCAACACAATGAGTGTTTTGATGACATTGTGCTTTGATGATAGCTTCATGATTGTGATTTGTATATCATCTGGAGAATGCACGTGTATGACTGATATATTGTTTGTGTTAGACTTCTGGTATGTGCATAGTCTATACATTGCATCGTGGGGTTTATGCTCTAAGTCTATACACTGCATAGCAAGCTCAAAGTCGATACATTAAGCGTCTCATGCATCATTCGTCTAAGTCCATACATTGGACTGTAGTATGCATTTGGCGAAGGCATCGCAAGTCTAGACAGTGGACAGCGTCTCGTGCATATAGCAAGTCTAGACATTGCACTGTAGCATGCATTTCTTTAAAGTCTATACATCGGACTGATCTACATTGGCTAAGTATATACAACGTCAGTTCATGCATTGTCTTAGGCAAAGTCTATACAATGGCTTTGGGTCTCCAAGTCTATACAGCCTTTTGCTTCGCCAAAGTCTGTACATTGGTCTGCATAGGCTAAGTGTATACATCGTCCAGTACAATCATGTACTGTTCATGAAGTTTGTACAGCCTTTTGCATTGGATTTCAAGTCTAGACATTGCACTGTTGCATACATCGTCTTCGTGCTATTTTTCTCTTTAACTTCGTGTCACTTACTGTTGTTCCTCGTGTCGTTTCTTTCTGGTCCCACTGCTTCATCACGTGTCGTGATAGCCGTGGCATCTTCTGTCTTCGTGTTGTTTTCACTTCGTGCAGTCTTCTCCTAGTGTTGTCCTAACTTCGAGTCGTTTCTTTGTATTCTGTCTTCGTGTTGGTTTTTCGCTTTAGACCTCGTGTCTTTCTCGCTTTGACCACACTCCGTGTCGATTTCAGTTTTCATCTTCGTGTTGTTTTCAACTCGTGTCGGTTACTGTTTCGTCTCCGTGTTGTTTCATGTCTTCGTGTCGTGTTTCCTACACCTCGTGTCTTTGTCGCTTTGTGACTTCACCTCGTGCCGTTTTCATCATCTTCGTGTCGTTCTTGTTTCACTTCGTGTCGTTTTCGTATTATGTCTTCGTGTTGTTCTTCCTAGACTTCGTGTCTTTCGTATGTTGAAACCACACTTCGTGTTGGTTTCTGTTTTGTCTTCGTGTTGTTCTCTGTAGTGTGTGTTTCTATCACTTCTGCACTTCGTGTCGTTCTCGTTTCACTTCGTGCTGTCTCTGCGTCTGAGTCTTCTTTGTTATTTCTGTCTTCGTGTTGTTTTTTCTAAGACCTCGTGTCCTTCTTGTTTTGTAAATACACTTCGTGTCAGTTTTGTCTTTCGTCTTCGAGTTAGTGTCAGTCCAGTGTCTTCGTTAGTGTCTCAGGTTTTTGGTCAAGTCTATACAACGAAGTTCTTTTGATAAGTCTATACAGAGTTGTTCTTCAACCTGATCATCCGATACTCTGTTTTGATAGGGACTCTCTACTGAGAGTGCTGACATGGCTCGTGATCCCAGGAGGACAAGGTGACCAGATGCTGCCACGTGGATGGAAGCATCTCGAATCTGGAGAATTCCTTGGGCGGAAAAACGTGGAAGCCACGCGCCCTTATCCAGCTGCTACTGTTATAAATATGAGCCTCCTTCCACAGAAGAAGGTTGATCGTAGTTGGCGAAGCATATACGTCCAGTCTGAAACAGTAGCCACCGAGATCCACTGTGAGAGAAGAAAAGCAGAGAAGAAGAAAAGGAGAGAAGAAGATACAGAGAGAAAGAAAGAGAGAAAGAAAGAGAGACAGTGATATTGAGAGAAGAAGAGTGAAGTCTGAAGATTTGTTCACTGGACCGTGGATCAAATCCAGGCCAGTCTGCTCTGTTGAGAGCTATATTGTGTTCTTCATTTACAGCTTTCCGATTGCTGTTTCATTCTATTTTCATTTTCCACTTTATCCCTTATTCAAGCTGTATGTCAGTGGATGCAGTGGAGGTTTCCACTGGACAGGTAAAGCTGTAATCCTCAGCTGGCGAGACTTGGTCTCGGACGGGTTAAGCTGTACTTCCCCAGCGGTTTGCAGAGGTGTATCCTCTGGACAGCAAGCTGTGTTGCTCAGCGGGCAGTGGAGGATTCCACTGGACAGCAAGCTGTGTTGCTCAGTGGGCAGTGGAGGATTCCACTGGACAGCAAGCTGTGTTGCTCAGCGGTTTGTAGGCCAAGCTGTATTGCCCAGCGGACGCAAGCTGTGTTGCGCAGCAGTAAGCCATACTCGGTTGAGTGTGGGGTGGATGTAGGTCATTGACCGAACCACCTAAAATCTTGTGTGCATTGTGTTTGTGAGTTTGTTCTTACTGAATCTCTTGATTATCTTCACAGATCACGTGTGTTGTTGCTAAGTTTAGACACTCGACTGAGTGTTTTAGTAGATCTGCCTTTATTCCGCATTTGAACCTACAACTGGTTTTAAATTAGGCTGTAGATCTATTCACCCCCCTCTAGATCCATACTTCTTGGAGATAGACTGCGTCCATCCAACTCCAACAATACAAAGCAATACTAAACTCACAGAAATAAGGCAATCAAAGGTAGTATCAGAGGCTCACCTGATCAGTGTGAAGACACCGATCCCGCTCGGAGATGAGGGCGCACCGGGAAGCGAGGGTATACACCCGATCGCTGCGGCGGTGTCGATTGACCTGAAAATTAAAGGGGTACAGCACTACGCCTCTCATAGGAGGGATGATCTTGGGGTGGGGATTAGACTTATTACAATCAATACTACCTCCTCGCAGGGAGGGGCCTTCATCCGGCCAAGCGGGGTGGGGAATTATGCGAGAAAACCCGACTTTCCAAGCTTTGCCGGTTCTGCCAATCTTCAGATTCGTTGGACAGGGTGTTGGTGTTGACGCTGCCACGGACTCCTCGGAACTCAGATCTTGATGAAACCTGTGCTAAAAGTTCCCCAACTGACCGAGGGTGATGTCTGATTTTTTGGGAAGGCTCTGAAACTCGGGGCTGATCAGGCCGGTGACTGGAACAGGACAGCAACGTTCTGTCTCAGACTAGTGCAGAGTTAGTGCAGTCTGTTGAAGAAGGTGCTGCAGACTCTCCCGAACTTCAATCCAGACAAAACTGGTGGTGACGCGATTGTGGTCGGAGTAGCTTCGAGCAGGAGTTGACGGGGCCCCAATCGGAGGTCGGAGAAAAGAATGGTGGCCGGATAAGTGAGGACAGGTCAAACCTGGACCCACAGGTGGCAGACTGCACCCTCTAACGAAGAATATTGTAACTGGTAGCTCCGGTGGCCGATTGAGGTCCTTCTTCTTGGAGATGAAAGCTAACTGGACATAGTTTCTGCCCTCCAAAAATGGCACTCAGATCCTTCACGAGCTGGCCGTGGCAACCTCTTCTTTCAGCTTCAGGTCTTCAGACAGGGGCAGATTGCGCAGTTGGACGAGATCCTCGACTCCGAACAGCTCCGGACTCGGATGGATGCGAGACCACCACCGTTGGAAAGCCAGCTCGATGACGCTTCCGACGATGTAAGATTGGTTGCCAGGAGCCCTCAGGAGACGACGGGGTGCCCTCTGCAATCTGCTGCCAATCTGCAACTGGCGTCCTGGCCTGAACCTGAAAATGCAAATGGCTATAGGTGAAAGGTGTGGTTGGGGAAATGGGGTGGGGGGTGTGTCTAGTGGCTATGGGAGAAAGATGTGAGGTGTTTAGGGGTTGTGAGAGCTGTGGGGGAATGAAGGGTGGGGGGGAAATGGCTGGAGAGGGCTGTGAGATGAGTGGAGGGAAGGTGGAGCTCTTGGTGTGCAAGGGGAGAGCAAGGGAGAGGGGGGGGGGCAAACTTGGCTTGACCAAGGGGAGGTGGGGGGCGAACTTGGGAGCTTGGGGGTGGGGAAGATGAAAGGGCACAGCCCAAGGGGAGGGAAATTCAAATTTGGGTCCTTGGGGGAAGTCCCTTCAGCCTTGGGAGGGTGGGAAGGTGCTTTGGGAAGTGGAAGGGGTAGGTGGTGGTTGGAGGGTGGGGCTTTGATTGGTGTAGGATACCTTGGGGCTGGGGTGGAGTTATGGGAGTGGTGTGGGAACTTGGGATAAGTTATTGGGGAGGGGAAGAGAGAGAGAAAGTGGGTGGGAAGTGAGGAGAGAGAGAGGGGGGCGAACTCTTCCCCTTGGGAGAGAGAGAGAGAGATAATGAGAGAATAAGAGAGAAGAGAAATTTAGTGGAGGGGAGTGAGATGAGGGAAATGTTTCTATTCAAATTGATTCATCAAAAGTTCAGTACATGAGGAGAGATGGGCCTATATATAGGCAACCATTCTTTACATGACCAAAATGTCCCTGACAATAAGACAAAAGACCGAGCATATCCTAGACTCAATCCTATGGGTCCATAACTAAGATAATAAGGCCCAATTAAGCATAACAAGGGAAATGGACTAGAACCACATGACTCAATAAAGGGAAATACAAAAGATAGGACTCAATAAAAGGAAAATACATAAGATGAAACTTGGGAAATGAAGATAACAAGTGTAGACCATAATCAATCCACATCAAGAGTGTGCAGGCGACCCGAGCTAGAGGGAGTGTCGTGAGATGCCCTCATCAAATCCCCCGGGGTGGGGAGAACTTGACCCCGTCGAGTATGGGTCCACCTGGTTGTCATAATGCTCCAGCATGTCGGGGTCCAAGCGCAGCAGATCCTCTCGACTCACCCACGTATTCTCTATCGGGGGACGATTCTTCCACCTAACCAAGTAGCGCTGATACACCTTGTGCCTAGTAATGATACTCTGCTCATCCAGTATTGTCTCTACCTGCTCTCGTCGGTCTCTCAAGCTAGAAAGTGGAGTCCCTCCGGGAGTGTCTCTCTCAAGGGGGGGTAAAGGCTCGATCTCCTCACTGGGTTCCACCGCGGGGCCCTTGTAGGGTACCAGGTCCGCCACATTGAAAGTAGGGTGTACCCCAAAACCCTCAGGTAGGTCTAGCTCATAAGCATTACTGCCAAGTCGTCTCAGAACTCGAAAGGGTCCCGAACCTCGTGCCCTCAACTTGGAGACGGCCCTGGAAGGAGCCGCTCCGTCCTCACCATCACCAAGTCTCCCACTTAGAACTCACAGTGGCGCCGATGAGCATCTGCCCGCCTTTTGTAAGTCTCATTGCTCTTTCCTATATGCTTGCGAGAATGCGTATGCCATGTACTATGATATGATGTTGGTGTGAAAAGTATGGTGTGCAAAGGTGGACCTGGACAGCCAAATGTAGACTGATCACACTTTGATTCCATGAAGACTGTGACAGACTTAGGAGGGCCGGGACATCCATAGATTAACCTTTTATGCATGGGTGTGACAAATGTCGGGGGACCCGGACATCCATGTATGCTCCTCTCATGCTTAAGACTCATGATGAATGAAGGTGGGCCAATACATCCGAATACGGTCCACTTATGATTCCTACTTGACATGTGGGTGATGTGAATGAATGTACCCGACTTATGAATCATGTCAAATGGTGTGGTAAGCCTAGACTCATGCATATTTATCCCAAAGGTGACTTCCATGTGCATAGACGTGGGATAACTTTTGAACTTCCATGTGAATGGGTCGAAGGGATCTAGGAAGGTGGTTATGGGGTGGGGCATTTCATCAGTCCCAAGGTGTTTGTTGCCTAAGGTCAATGCTCTCATGGTGTAACCCGATTCTAGGAAGGGAGGAGTTTGGGGCAACATGGGCGATATGGGTAGGGTGATGTGGGTGGTGAATAGGGGGAGTGGGTTACATGGAGATCTAGGCTCCCTTAGGAAGGGGTTAAAGGGATCATGGTAAGGGTCACCTAGGTAGGGGTACTCCATGTTCTCAAGGTCCTCCAATGGTGAGTCATCCTCCTCCAAGATAATTGGGCCAAGGTTGCTAATGGGTTGGCCAATCAAAGCACTTGGGATCTCAATGGTTGGGGAGTAGACTAGGATGGGTTCCTCCTCCATGGGAAGAAAGAGTATGATCTCACTTGTAAATTGGCCATTAGTGTAGATGGAAGTGACGGAGCCAACGGTGGGGTAAGCTAGGCTAATGGTGCTCGGCTCCGACGGCCTCATGGCTAGCATATCGGTCAAGTGGACTTGCCAATGTAGGTAGGCCACTAAGTCTCCCAAACCTTCCACACAATAGGAGGTTTGATAAGTGACATGAGGCTGAGTGGGAATGATTTGGGATTGATGTCCCATGGGTAGGTGGCTTGGTTGTGAACTAGGAATGGTGAGGCCTTGCTTGAGCCATTGGAGTACGGACTCATCTATGGTGACGGTGTCATGGGGAAGGGTGTGTAGCTCTTGAGGAGCTAGGCTAGGAGTGGTGGGTGAGTTGTGTGGCCCTTGGATTTCCTCTATCTTGGGAGGTGGATCCGGATTGGTATCCCTCTCCACTTGGGTGAGGGTGTGGGTTGCAACTCCTAAGGACAATGGGGTAGGAAGGTCTATGGTGGGTGGGTTGGTGGTAGTCGATGCATGGCGCACTCGGGGTGGTGGGCAAGGGTGGACTTGGGTTGGGATAGGAAGGGGAAGTAGTGGAGGCCTAGGTTGGGGAAAGATTGGTGTAGGAAGCGGGAGGTGGGTTGGGTGAGGGGGTTTAGGTTGGTTGGCCTTGGGAGGTGCATCTTTCTTTGGGGGTGATGGAGGGATAATGGTGGGGTTCAAGGGGGCTTGTGGGATATGGGTTTGGTGGGGGAATTTGGGTTGGGGGGTGGTGGTCGTCATGGGCCTAGGTGGAGGGGTGGTCGTGGGGCCCAATTGGGTTTGTGGAGCTATGGTTGTGGTGAGGACTTGTAGGTAGGGTGTAGATGTGGTGGTCGGGATAGGATAGGTGGGAAGTGGTGGGGAATGGGGGATTAGGGTCTTGGGTTGGCCAGGAGGGGGTGAAGGAGTTGAAGTGCTCCTTAGGCTTTGGTGATTCGGGTAGGAAGGGGACACATATTTTGCCCTAAGTTTCTCCTTCATGTCCTCCCAAGTGGTGATGGGAGTTTCCCTTCTAAGTATCCTTAACCCGACAATTTGCAACCAATGAGTTTCTGCCCGTTTGGTAAGTTGCATTTTGGCAACCCAAGCCTTTCATCCTCGGACATGGGATACCAAGTGAAGTACTTGTCCAATGTGGATTCCCAATCTAAATATTCTCTAGGAGAGGTTCCATCAAAGGTGGGAAGTGGGAGGGGGACCATTCTATCGTCCACCCTTGGGGTGGGCCCATTGTCACCTAATTGGGTAAGTTGACCATTTGTGCTATCTAGGCGATCAAAGGCATTGTTCATGGTTCCCATGAGGTATTCAACATGGCCATGGAGGTTATGTGTGTTGGTGGTGGGCTTCTCTTGGGGGTTTGAACTCATGGAGAGGGCTGATGGGTAAGGTCGGTATGAGGTGGCCATGCTAGTGGACAAAGAGATGCAACCGAGGACTCTAAATGCATAAACATGCCCTAGGACCAACTTGATAGAGACAAGTTGTGAACTTGCTCTGATACCACTTGATGAGGCACAGGCCAAGGATGACTAAGTATGAAATGAGCAACCTAGGACCTAGAACCGCAAGCATACAAGCACTCCAATGATTCTCACGATAGCGTCTTACTCACTCGGCACACGTGATCACCCGGCGGGGCCGGGAGATGATGGCAAGGGTCCGAGGCGAGACCCAATGATTCTAATTGATTTAGTTGGCTTAGGCTGACCCCAAAGGGCCTAGGATTTCCAACTTCGTGGGCGGCTGGCCCGCAGGGCGAGGTTTGGGTGGCACTCTCTCCCGGTCCGCGGTGGACACCTTCAAAGTAGCATACAAGTACGGGCCCTCTTCTCACCGTCCGACGGGCATACAAAGCAATACTAAACTCGCAGAAATATGGCAATCAAAGGTAGTATCAGAGGCTCACCTGATCGGTGTGAAGACACCGATCCCACTCGGAGATGAGGGCCCGCCGGGAAGCGAGGGTATACATCCGATCGCTGCGGCGGTGTCGATTGACCTGAAAATTAAAGGGGTACAGCACTACGCCTCTCGCAGGAGGGATGATCTTGGGGTGGGGATTAGACTTATTACAATCAATACTACCTCCTCGCAGGGAGGGGCCTTCAGCCGGCCAAGCGGGGTGGGGAATTATGCGAGAAAACCTGACTTTCCAAGCTTTGCCGGTTCTGCCAATCTTCAGATTCGCTGGACAGGGTGTTGATGTTGACGCTGCCACGGACTCCTAGGAACTCAGATCTTGATGAAACCTGTGCTAAAAGTTCCCCAACTGACCGAGGGTGATGTCTGATTTTTTGGGAAGGCTCTGAAACTCGGGGCTGATCAGGCTGGTGACTGGAACAGGACAGCAACGTTCTGTCTCAGACTAGTGCAGAGTTAGTGCAGTCTGTTGAAGAAGGTGCTGCAGACTCTCCCGAACTTCAATCCAGACGAAACTGGTGGTGACATGATCGTGGTCGGAGTAGCTTCGAGCAGGAGTTGATGGGGCCCCAATCGGAGGTCGGAGAAAAGAATGGTGGCTGGATAAGTGAGGACAGGTCAAATCTGGACCCACAGGTGGCAGACTGCACCCTCTGGCGATGAAAATTGTAACTGGTAGCTCCGGTGGCCGATTGAGGTCCTTCTTCTTGGAGATGAAAGCTAACTGGACATAGTTTCTGCCTTCCAAAAATGGCACTCAGATCCTTCACGAGCTGGCCGTGGAAACCACTTCTTTCAGCTTCAGGTCTTCAGACAGGGGCAGATTGCTCAGTTGGACGAGATCCTCGACTCCGAACAGCTCCGGACTCGGATGGATGCGAGACCACCACCGTTGGAAAGCTAGCTCGATGAAGCTTCCGATGATATAAGATAGATCACCAGGAGCCTTCAGGAGACGACGGGGTGCCCTCTGCAATCTGCTGCCAATCTGCAACCGGCGTCCTGGCCTGAACCTGAAAATGCAAATGGCTATAGGTGAAAGGTGTGGTTGGGGAAATGGGGCGGGAGGTGTGTCTAGTGGCTATGGGAGAGAGATGTGAGGTGTTTAGGGGTTGTGAGAGCTGTGAGGGAATGAAGGGTGGGGGGGAAATGGCTAGAGAGGGTTGTGAGATGAGTGGAGGGAAGGTGGAGCTCTTGGTGTGCAAGGGGAGAGCAAGGGAGAGGGGGGGGGCGAACTTGGCTTGACCAAGGGGAGGTGGGGGGCGAACTTGGGAGCTTGGGGGTGGGGAAGATGAAAGGGCACAGCCCAAGGGGAGGGAAATTCGAATTTGGGTCCTTGGGGGAAGTCCCTTCAGCCTTGGGAGGGTGGGAAGGTGCTTTGGGAAGTGGAAGGGGTAGGTGGTGGTTAGAGGGTGGGGTTTTGATTGGTGTAGGATACCTTGGGGCTGGGGTGGAGTTATGGGAGTGGTGTGGGAACTTGGGAGGAGTTATTGGGGAGGGGAAGAGAGAGAGAAAGTGGGTGGGAAGTGAGGAGAGAGAGAGGGGGGCGAACTCTTCCCCTTGGGAGAGAGAGAGAGAGATAATGAGAGAATAAGAGAGAAGAGAAATTTAGTGGAGGGGAGTGAGATGTGGGAAATGTTTCTATTCAAATTGATTCATCAAAAGTTTAGTACATGAGGAGAGATGGGCCTATATATAGGCAACCATTCTTTACATGACCAAAATGTCCCTGACAATAAGACAAAAGACCGAGCATATCCTAGACTCAATCCTATGGGCCCATAACTAAGATAATAAGGCCCAATTAAGCATAACAAGGGAAATGGACTAGAACCACATGACTCAATAAAGGGAAATACAAAAGATAGGACTCAATAAAAGGAAAATACATAAGATGAAACTTGGGAAATGAAGATAACAAGTGTAGACCATAATCAATCCACATCAAGAGTGTGCAGGCGACCCGAGCTAGAGGGAGTGTCGTGAGATGCCCTCATCAGAATCCCGCTTTAAAATTTTGCTCTTAAAATGAAGAAAATAAGCTCTATCCAATTAACTATTGCAGAATTAAACTGATTGACTTAGTTAACTGAAAGACTCACTAAATAACAGATCGATGACCTAAAGAACAACTAGATATCTAATGTGCAGTTAGTACACACACAGATAGGTAGCAAGCTGATAAATGGGCGTCAACAGATATACAATAAGAACACGATCCTAAGCATGTATCTAGCGAAATGAAAGGAGACAATTAGACCATAGCACACAAAACATTTTTAGGTGGTTCGGTCCTCCAGACCTACATCCACCCCACACTCCAACTAGAGTGTGGATTCCGCTGATACACAGCTTAAACTGATGGACCTTACAGCTTGTCTACAACCGATGACTTACAGCTTGCTCCGCTAGGCATTACATCTTAGCCACCGCTGATTCACAGCTTCAAACCGCTGGGCCTTACAGCTTATGCCACCACTGATTCACAGCTTCAACCTGTTGGGCCTTACAGCTTATGCCACCGCTGATTCATAGCTTCTAAAATAGAATTTAAAATGGAAAAACAAGAATGAAACAAATCAGCAACAGAAAGCTGGAAATGAAGCACAGTAATGTAGCTCGCTCAGGAGCAGTGTGGTCTGGATCTGATCCAGAAGCCGCAGATCTTCTTGCTAGGAATCCTCAGATGAGGATCTATCTTCTCCTTCTTCGATCTTTGCTGCTACAACTCTCTTCTTCTCTCACGGCTCTCTGCCCTTTCTCTCTTACGGTACTATGTTCTTCTATTCTTCTCTTCTCTCAGCCTCTCTCAGGATATTCTCTGTCCGCCTCTCGTCTCTTCTTCTTTTCTTCTTCTGCTCTCGTTTTCACCTTATTTGAAATGGACAATCTGCCCCCCCCCCCCTTTTATAGGCAACCAGCGATGGGCGCGTGGAAACCACGTTTTTCGCCCAAACTTTCACGCAGATCTAGATCTCTACTTTCCAAGTGTTGTAATCTCAGCACTTTCACTTTTCACGTGTTATAATCTTAGCACTTTCACTTTCCACGTGTCAAGATCTCCAGTTAATAGATCAGTCTTGGATCACGAGCCTTGACTTTGAGTTAACGTGACTTTAAGTTCCTGTCAGTAGTTTAAGAAGCATTTCATCAAATACTTGGCTTACATAGTAAAAAATCAATATGCATTGTCATTATATGTAGATATGTCATAGAAAGAGAAAGATAATCAATGGTCATGCCCATAATGAATGTTCAGATCAAACAGATAAAGTATGCAGGGAATTTTGTGAAGTTGAGCATGAACTTAATGCTAACATCGACTTGACATTGATTATATATGAGAGATGTAAGAACTAACTCCGACCTCATACTCAAACCTCAACCAACTAGCACAAATCAAACCAACTAACACAGACTCTATGTATGAAGCAACTCCAACTAACATCGACCTGGATGCAGGGTGATGCATACTAACACCAACCTTGGAATGCTAGACACAGCATGCTAATGATGACCTTGATGCATGACACAACATACTAACGTAGACTTAGATGCTTGAGACACAGTTCCCTTCCTAGCATCGACCTTGAGGCAAATGACTAAATCAGGTAACACATACTTCATCCATGAAGCAAGGCCAGCTAGGATCGACCTTAAGTACGAAGCAAGGCTAACTAGTATCGACCTCAGTGAACACTAGTATCGACCTGATTGCATGCATGCATACTAACAAAGTATGCACTGACCTTGACTTGTGCAAAGGACTGTTAAACAGGAGGATGGTGAGCTAGAAGGGGAGGGGATGAATAGATCACCGTTTAAAAAATATTTGTCCGAGCCGAGGAGATCTTAGAAGATGAGATTGGCTAGGAAGACTGACAATATGTAAAATGATCCGGAACCTTAACCAAGATAAAGTAGGTCACGAGCGTAGAACATATATCACTCAGAATTTCATCAGCACATATGCACAAGCACTAAGCGAGCAGTCAGACCAAGGTTTCGATCATCAACAATCACACTTACTTCATGAAGCCAGACAGAAGCATAAAGAAAATAGATGCACACAACCACACCACGGAGAACAAGAGGTTTAAATGGTTCAATCTGCAACCTGCAGACTTACGTCCATCCCTCACTCCAGGCAGAGTGAGGCTTCCCTTTCACAAGAAAGAACCGCAGACTCAGTCTGCCAACAACACGCTGATCCACAGCTTGGGGATCGAAATCCCTACAGACGCTGAACTCACAGCTTGCACTCAGGTCTCACACCACAAGACCTGACCCGGAGATAACTCTCCCTTCCTCTTAGACAAGAGGGAACCCAGCAGTGACCCACCCTCACTGCAATTCAGAGACGCTGTCTCTCTTCCTCCTCAGCTGGAGGGAAGAACCCAGGTAGCCTTCTCACTACCTGAACACAAAACCCCGGAGAACTCCTCCCTTCCTCTGATCTAAATCAGAGGGAAATCACACTGCGACCCAGAGGATTCACCTCTCTTCCTCTACACCTAGAGGGAACGAAAACAGAGTATCAGAATTTGAGAACGAACAAATGAAGACATAAAGAAATATTGAAAGACAATCGAACGGAGAAACAATGTAGCTTCTTAAGGAAGCATAGACAAAACGTAGCAGAAAACCATCCTCTCCTTCATCACTCTCTCTCTTCCAGGTACGCTCAACGAATGGATCAGGATGGCATCTCCTCTCCTTCCTCTCGCTCTGGCCTCACCCTTTTTCTTGTGGCTTCCTCAGCTTTTCAAGAGCAGAAACCTTCCTATATATCCAGACTCACGAGAGACTGAGGGTGTGGGAGACACGCGCGAAGAAGATGCTTCCAGATGAGCCGAGCCACGTGTTAGACGATTATTCCTTCAAATCACGTGCTCACATGATTGGAATAAAGTTCCAATTTGTCTTTAAGTCCCTGTAAGGTTTCAGAGAACATTCAGTCAATCTCAGAAATATTCAAGTCATATGTTTGTTCACACAGATTGCACGGAACTTATCAAAGGACTGAAGAATGCGTCAACGCAGTAAAGCCAAGGCGTTAATGCAATGAGTTTATAATGGAGAGCAGGACCCTTCACAATACACACCAATGCATCAACGCATTAGTGACAGCGTCAACGCATTAGCTTGGTTGTTGATCAAAAGACCTTTGGACATCAGCCCAAGGGGTCAACGCTTCCATCGTGCAGCGTCGCCTCAGCTCCTCAAGCGAGATGCTCACGCCCTTGGCAACTGGCCAATGCGTCAATGCATCCAGTGTCATCGTCGACGCAATGAACAAGACAGCAAGTGAAAGACGCACAATTGTGTCTACGCAGTCAGCCAAGTGCGTCAACGCACTAAAAGCACAGAACCCATATAGATGAAGACAGACAGGTACGAGCTAATGGGTGAACGTGTTAGAGGAGCATTTAATCAGAAGAGCATGATGAAGACATTTTAATCAGAAGATGTGCATGCAAACAAGAAATTTCCCAAGGCTCCTTTCAGAAACTAGATCCAGAGATTATCCAGACAATGCAGGATCTTTAACAGCCACCAGGAAGCAACACATAATTTGATTCATAGTGTTAGTCATCATCAAAACTACAGAGATTCAACAATCTCCCCCTTTTTGATGATGGCAACACCATGAGTCAAATTCAGTGAAAAAGGAACACCAACCTAAAGCAGTCTCAATAACAACAGCAATAGTTCGATAAAACAGCAATGGTGACCTCTCAAAACCTGAACTCACAGCACTCATTATCTTTTACCCAAAACATTCCAAAAACTTCCTTTTCACTAGCTCAACCTCCTCCTTTCAACCTTCTCCCCCTTTGACATCATCAAAACAAAAGAGAAAGAGAGATGTTGACGCTGGATTGATGAGAAAAGATGGAGAGAGTTCCAACAGTAGAAACTCAGTGTCAAATCTTAGATGCTTAAGTGGGGCTTTAAGGTCAGTGAAGAATCTTGGAGTTCTGGTAAGAGAAAGAGATTTAGAAGAAGCTTGAAGTTAATCAACTTACGATGAATATGAAAGAAGAGCAAGTGTCAACAAATATGACTGAGGTAGCTGTTAAGGCTAGTCAAAAAGACAACAAGAATTTGAACCACTAAAATAGCCTGTAGGCGTTGAGGACAACCAGTTCAAGGAGAGAAAACACTGTTATAGGGTGTATTTGGCCAGTTACACTTTTGACCTTAAGTATGCACCTTGGTCAGAGGCCAGCATCCTCAGTTACTCAGTGTAAGAGCCTCATACCTTCGCAGTTAGAGAACAGAGATAGTGACTATTGGTTTTTACATGAGGAGACACCTTGATCAGAGGCCAGAATCCCCAGTTACTCACCACATTGTCATCATTGCTCTGCCAAACATAAATTTTGAATTGAATTTCTTGCTTTTATTTTTATTTATGAGAACTGATACCTTATGACTTAGAAAGTTCCCATTTCATTGATGGGATTCCTAGTTTCTCAGTATACAGTTTTAAACACTGATCAATTTAACTAGCTCTTCAAGAAGGTTGTTTGAAGACAAAGCTAGGGCAATTATACGTGGTCTTATCACGAAATCCAATGAAAAGCGTATAACAGAACCCATTTCATATGAGTCTAGATTGTTCATCAGTCAAGAAACAAAGTAAGAGGATATACTTGTGAAGGTTAATCTTAGCCTCTTAAGACTTACTAGAAGAAGATTCTGGCTGGACTTTAATTGTACAAACTTAAGAATGTAGGAAATGAACGAGGTTCTACTAAAAAGGAATGCTCAAGATCAATTCTGACAATTAATCCAGCAACAACAACCATCTTTCAAACGTTTTTAATTAGTCAAGCTCCCCCTCTCTAGTAGCTCTATCTCCCATTCTATCCTGATAACAGCACAACAACAGAACAGATCCCACTCAAATCTCACACCCGCTCCCCCTCTCATAGTGACCCCTCCAGAAAAAAGGTGAAAGAACTAACACTATCATCATGGAATTGCATGAAACTGAATTCATTTCCACAGATTAGTCAGAGTTTGTAAATACCAAGTTCTCTTCTCAATGAAGTGAATTTTTCACTATCTGAAGGTTTTGTAAAAATATCAGCAATTTGATTTGCAGTCCCAACATGAATTAGTTTAAATGTTTTATTTGCAATTTCATTTCTAATAAAGTGGTGCCTGATTTCAATGTGTTTTGTTCGAGAGTGTAACATAGGATTCTTTGCAATGTTTATGGCACTAGTGTTATCACAAAAAATGGGAGTGCAACCTGTCTCTACTTGGTAATCCTGAAGCTGATGCTTTATCCAGATAACCTGAGTGCCACAGCTGCTTGCAGCCACGTATTCAGCCTCTGCAGTGGAAAGGGCCACTGAATGTTGTTTCTTTGAACTCCAAGAAACTAGGCATCCTCCTAAGAATTGGCAGTGGCCACTGGTGCTCTTCCTATCTAATTTGCATCCAGCAAAGTCTGCATCAGTGTATGCAACTAAATCTAATGTGCGAGAAGCATGGTACCATAATCCTAATGTGTGTGTGGCAGACAGATATCTAAAGATCCTTTTTATAGCAGACAAATGAAGTTCAGTAGGCCTAGACTGATATCTTGGACATAAGCCAACACTGAATTGTATGTCTGGCCTAGAAGCTGTTAAGTACAAGAGGGATCCAATCATACCTCTGTAGAGTTTTTCATCCACTTGTTTACCTGACTCATCTGCATTAAGGGTCATGCTTGTGCTCATTGGGGTGGATATTTGCTTCAGGTTAGTCATCCCAAACCTTTTTAGGATATCCAGCGTGTACTTGGTTTGGTGGAAGAAGCAGCCATCTGACATTTGATTTATCTGTAAGCCAAGAAAGTAAGTCAGTTCTCCAACTAAGCTCATCTCAAATTCAGCTGACATAAGTTGTGAAAATTCATTACATAGTTCAGGATTTGTTGATCCAAAGATGATGTCGTCTAAGTATACCTGAACTATGATGAGATCTTGTCTGGAATTCTTAGTGAATAAGGTTTGGTCAACTTTACCTCTGTCATATCCTTTATTCAGTAAGAAACTGGTCAGCCTTTCATACCAGGCCCGAGGAGCCTGCTTTAGTCCATAAAGAGCTTTGTTTAATCTGAAAACTTGATCAGGTTTAGTCGAAAATTGAAATCTAGGAGGTTGTTCAACATAAACTTCTTCTTTTAGAATTCCATTCAAGAAAGCACTCTTAACATCCATTTGTTGAAGTTTTATGTTGTTTGAACAAGCAAATGCTAATAGAATTCTGATAGCCTCCATTCTAGCTACTGGAGCAAAAGATTCATCAAAGTCTACTCCATACTCCTGACTGTAGCCTTTAGCTACAAGTCTAGCTTTATTCCTGGAGATGACACCTTCTTCATTCAGTTTATTCTTAAAAACCCATTTTGTTCCTATTACATTGAAATTTTCAGGTCTAGGTACAAGTTCCCAGACATTGTTTCTATCAAATTGCCCTAGTTCTTCACACATGGCAGTTACCCAATTCTCATCACTTAAAGCTTCTTCAATGGTCTTAGGTTCAATTTGAGAAACTAAAGCAATTAAATCTTGATTCTGAACATTTCTGAAATGGGATCTTGTCCTAGGGGGATCATGAAGACTACCAATTATATTGGTTACAGGGTGGTCTTTTAAAACTCTGACATTTGTTGAGGACTCACCTTGTTCGGCTGTACTTACTGGGTTCAGATCAGTGGGTTCTTTAGCCGGTTGTACTTCCTCCTCTTGCATTTGATTTGGGAACTCTCCATCATGACTTGTAGACCTGTTATCATCATTTAGACTGTTAAAGATTTTTGTTTCATCAAAAATGACATGAGGGGTTTCCTCTACAGTTCTATCAGTTTTATTAAAGACCCTGAAGGCCCTAGATGTTTCAGAGTATCCTAGGAATATTCCCGGAATACTTCTAGCATCAAATTTATCTAAGTCTCTCTTGTTGTTATTGTGAATAAGGCATTTTGAACCAAAAATTTTGAAATATGAGACATTAGGCCTCTTACCTTTCAGGAGTTCATATGGTGTTTTCTTATGTATGGGTCTTACCAAAGCTCTATTAAGTATATAACAGGCTGTGTTTGCTGCTTCTACCCAAAAACTCTTCGGTAGCTGACTCTCCATTAGTAATGTTATTGCCATTTCCACTATTGTTCGATTCCTTCTCTCCACAATTCATTCTGCTCTGGGGTCCTGGGAGAAGAAAATTTGTGAGTCAGTCCCTCCTTGTCACAAAAACTAGAAAATGAGAAGTTCTCAAACTCTCCTCTATGATCTGATTGGATAACAGTGATCTTGTGGCCTACATGTTTCTGCTTATTGAAAAAATGTTCAAATTTTTGAAAAACATCACTCTTATTCGCCAAGAAAAACAACCATGCAAATCTAGAGTAGTCATCGACAATGACAAAACCAAATCTCTTACCATTTAGGCTCTGGGTTCTGGTAGGACCAAAGAGATCCATGTGCAAATGTTCCATAAGCTTGTTTGACAAGCTCTCAGTCCTTATTTTAAAAGAAGCTCGGGTTTGCTTGCCTAGAGCACAGGCATCGCAAGGCTTAGAGAATGATTTGAACTTCAAGCTAGGCATGCCTCTAACTAAGTCAAATTTAGCTAATTTATGCAAGGTGTTAAAGCTAGCATGACCTAGTCGCCTATGCCAGTCAAACATGTTATTCTCTGAATCAGCAGAGAGACATAGATTAGACTCAGACTCAACATCAAGATCCACAATATAGACATTATTGACTCTATTTGCAATGAACTTTATTTTATCGGAGTTTGGTTCTAAAATTTTGCAAGCATGCTCATCAAAGAGGACCTTGTGACCCTTGTCACATAACTGACTAATACTCAATAAATTATGTTGCAGACCTTCGACCAACAATACTTTTTCAACAGAGTTGGAGGTTTTCTTACCGATGGTTCCGGTCCCAATTATTTGGCCTTTGTTTTTACCTCCAAACTTGACTGTCCCTCCTGCTTTCAATTCAAGCTTGCTGACCTTTCTTTGATCCCCTGTCATGTGCCTCGAGCAGCCACTGTCGAGATACCACTTGTTGTTCTCGGCTGCTAGGCTCACCTGCACAATAACAATTTAAGTAGTGTGCTTTGGAGCCCAAGGTAAGTTGGGTCCAAAAATACCGCTCAAATGATTAAGCACAGTTTTGGGGATCCAGATCTGCTTCACCCCTTTTTTCTTTCTGTGCTGAGAATTGACAGTTTTGCTATTGATGTGCATTTCAGTTGTTTCCTTTTGTTTCTCAAAGTGTGTCCTGTTTCTGTTGATAAAAGCTTGGGTCCCAGCCAGACCATAATTTCTAAACTGTCTAGTTGAAGACATTTTATTGACAGTATTCTGTGTGTAGTTAGACCTTCCCATGTTTCTTTTCAAATAGCCCATTCTTTTATTAGAGTCATAGTTGTTGAATTGACAGGCACCTTGTTTCTGGTGCGTGGGCTTGTTGAATTTCTTAAAGACATTTTTTCCAAAATCAGGCTGTTGTTTATGGATGTTCTTTTGTTGTTCAGTACTTTTGGAACTGGATGGGATGTCCAGTTTCTCTTTTCCTTTCTCAGTGCAAAATGTGGTGGTTTTTATCCCAAATGCTTCCTTCTTATTTGGGTTGAAACCCAAACCTTCTCTGTTAAAGTTTACTTTGGTGCCTAACAAGGCGTTCAAATTGCTTTCTCCCAAAACAAATCTCTCAAGAGTTTTCTTCTTATCTTCCAACTCCTTTCGTAGAGATATGTTGTTTTCCAACAATTCATCATTGACCTTTATAACAGCTTCATACCCTTCCTTGATTAAATCATTTTGTCTCAGGTTTTCTTCAGTATGTTGATTGGTTTCATCAAGCTGTTTTCTAAATTTTTTAAGTTCATTCTTAAAAAGATTATTCTCATTTCTTACATTTTCCATCTGAGCTAATTCAGCTACCAGTTTGAAATTTTCTATCTTGACGAGTTCTTGTTCTTCATTAACCGTATTGAGTTTGCGTTTGATGACTCTATGTTCTTTAGCTAAGGCATTGTACATATCTAGCAGTTCACCATATTTCTCTTCCCAGTCATCAATAGAGTAAGTTACAAAGGGATTGGCTACCTCATTTTCCTCATCGGCCATCAGACATACTCCTTCAGTCTCCTTTCCTGAGGAATTAGTCTCTGAGTCTTCTTCTTCATCGCTCCAAGTGCATACCATAGCTTTTGGCTTTTTCTTGTACACTTTGGAGCCTTTCTTGTGGTAGTCCGGTGTCTTCTTCTGAAGCCCAGGACAATCTTGCTTCATGTGCCCAAAGTTCCTGCAATGATAACACATCACACCTTTAGCATTCCTATCCTTGTCATTGCCATTGTTCGGATATTTACCTGATGAGTAGTTTCTTCTTTTCCTATATGAATTTCCCTGCATTTTCAGGAATTTCCTGAACTGACGTGTGAGCAGTGCTTTTTCACTTCTGTCAAGGTCTGGAATTCCATTAGACTCTCCGCTGCTGCTGCTGCTGCTACTGCTGCTGCTGCTGCTATGTCGTTCAACTTTAAGAGCAACATTCTTGCCCTTTCTGTCATTTCCTTCTCCTGTTTTCTTGAGATTTATCTCATAGGTCATAAGAGACCCTATGAGTTCAGTGACGGTCATGGTTGTTAAATCCTTTGATTCCTCTATCACAGTAACTTTTGTGTGCCACGCTGGAGTCAAGGATCTTAAGATCTTCCTGACTATATCCCCTTCAAGTATTTCCTTTCCAAATCCCTTGAGGCTGTTTATGATCAGTGACAGCCTAGCGTACATATCAGTCACGCTCTCCTCTGACTTCATCTTGAATAATTCATACTCAGAGGTTAGGTAGTTTACCTTGGTAGCTCTGACCTGAGAGGTACCCTCGTAAATCAACGCTAGTTCATCCCACATCTTCTTAGCTATCTTGCACGCCGAAATTCGGGCATATTCTTCAGGGTGAACTGCTCACTGGATGATGTTGAGCGCAGACCAGTTCAGTCCGGATAATTTGACTTGTTCTTCAGACCACATCTCCTCATTCGGAGGTAAATCATAAGGTCCAGTTGTAACGACTCTCCACAGCTTGTGGCTCTGAGATCGGATGAAAACTTCCATCCTATTTTTCCAAAAGAAATAATTAGAACCATCAAAATATGGGGGACGGGAGATTGACTGTCCTTCAGCTATGTAGCTACGAGGACCACTGGTTCCAAGATTACCCTGGTCGTTGGACAACATCTCGGGTAAACCTGCTCTGATACCAATTGTTAAACAGGAGGACGGTGAGCTAGAAGGGGAGGGGATGAATAGATCACCGTTTAAAAAATATTTGTCCGAGCCGAGGAGATCTTAGAAGATGAGATTGGCTAGGAAGACTGACAATATGTAAAATGATCCGGAACCTTAACCAAGATAAAGTAGGTCACGAGCGCAGAACATATATCACTCAGAATTTCATCAGCACATATGCACAAGCACTAAGCGAGCAGTCAGACCAAGATTTCGATCATCAACAATCACACTTACTTCATGAAGCCAGACAGAAGCATAAAGAAAATAGATGCGCACAACCACACCACGGAGAACAAGAGGTTTAAATGGTTCAGTCTGCAACCTGCAGACTTACGTCCATCCCTCACTCTAGGCAGAGTGAGGCTTCCCTTTCACAAGAAAGAACCGCAGACTCAGTCTGCCAACAACACGCTGATCCATAGCTTGGGGATCGAAATCCCTACAGACGCTGAACTCACAGCTTGCACCCAGGTCTCACACCACAAGACCTGACCCGGAGATAACTCTCCCTTCCTCTTAGACAAGAGGGAACCCAGCAGTGACCCACCCTCACTGCAATTCAGAGACGCTGTCTCTCTTCCTCCTCAGCCGGAGGGAAGAACCCAGGTAGCCTTCTCACTACCTGAACACAAAACCCTGGAGAACTCCTCCCTTCCTCTGATCTAAATCAGAGGGAAATCACACTGCGACCCAGAGGATTCACCTCTCTTCCTCTACACCTAGAGGGAACGAAAACAGAGTATCGGAATTTGAGAACGAACAAACGAAGACATAAAGAAATATTGAAAGACAATCGAATGGAGAAATAATGTAGCTTCTTAAGGAAGCATAGACAAAACGTAGCAGAAAACCATCCTCTCCTTCATCACTCTCTCTCTTCCAGGTACGCTCAACGAATGGATCAGGATGGCTTCTCCTCTCCTTCCTCTCGCTCTGGCCTCACCCTTTTTCTTGTGGCTTCCTCAGCTTTTCAGGAGCAGAAACCTTCCTATATATCCAGACTCACGAGAGACTGAGGGTGTGGGAGACACGCACGAAGAAGATGCTTCCAGATGAGCCGAGCCACGTGTTAGACGATTATTCCTTCAAATCACGTGCTCACATGATTGGAATAAAGTTCCAATTTGTCTTTAAGTCCCTGTAAGGTTTCAGAGAACATTCAGTCAATCTCAGAAATATTCAAGTCATACGTTTGTTCACACAGATTGCATGGAACTTATCAAAGGACTGAAGAACGCGTCAACGCATTAAAGCCAAGGCGTTAACGCAATGAGTTTATAATGGAGAGCAGGACCCTTCACAATACACACCAATGCGTCAACGCATTTGTGACAGCGTCGACGCATCGGCTTGGTTGTTGATTAAAAGACCTTTGGACATCAGCCCAAGGCGTCAACGCTTCCATCGTGTAGCATCACCTCAGCTCCTCAAGCGAGATGCTCACGCCCTTGGCAACTGGTCAATGCGTCAACGCATCCAGTGTCAGCGTCGACGCAATGAACAAGACAGCAAGTGAAAGACGCACAATTGCGTCTACGCAGTCAGCCAAGTGCGTCAACGCACTAAAAGCATAGAACCCATATAGATGAAGACAGACAGGTACGAGCTAATGGGTGAACGTGTTAGAGGAGCATTTAATCAGAAGAGCATGATGAAGACATTTTAATCAGAAGATGTGCATGCAAACAAGAAATTTCCCAAGGCTCCTTTCAGAAACTAGATCCAGAGATTATCCAGACAATGCAGGATCTTTAACAGCCACCAGGAAGCAACACATAATTTGATTCATAGTGTTAGTCATTATCAAAACTACAGAGATTCAACAAGGACAACATGCACCGACCTTGTTTTCCACAGGGTAGTCGTGCACCGACCTTCATATGTGCAGGGCACAATGTGCACCTACTCTAGTGAACAAAACATATACAAGTGCTTAGACCTAGATGATGCATTATGACAAGGTGCACCGACCTCATTTTCCACAGGGTAGTCATGCATCGACCTTCATGTGTGCAGGGTGCAAGATGTGCATCGACCTTATAACTGACCAAGGCACATATGCACTAACCTCATGACAACATGCAAACTAAAATCGACCTTAGTATGAAGCAAGATGACTGGCGTCGACTTTGTATGCAAGATACATGACACTAGCATCGACGTTAGTATGCACACGGTGCAACTAGCATCGACTCTGTATGTGGCGCCCCCTTCCGGCGATCCCGTATCGTGTCCGGGGACGTCACAGTGGATGTACGGAGGTGTTGTGGGCCGAATATTTGCAAGGCGCTAAAGGCCAAACCATCACACATTCCAAAAGAAACATAACCATACCATTTCCATAAGATAAACACTCATAATTTACATCGTATACAGAGTACTACATATCTCTACTCAAAAGTCATATTTACATTCATTATTCAAAAGAAAATTAAATCTATTTATTCCACGCAGCGGAATCCGAATCCAAATTAAACCCGGGATCAACTTCCGACCTACTGCCCAAAGGAATCAAGACGCATACTGGTCAATTTCCTGAAATGGTTAGGCAACAGAAATGAGTCCACAGACTCAGTAGGCGTTAAAACCAATCACATGCTTATCATATACTAACTTGTGCAAATCCATGATATATATATAAAGCAAATCACAATTTCATTGGATTGTACGTATACTATGAATGCGAAGGAAAACTGATAGAGCAGAGTAATTTTTCTTCTTATAAGCAAATGCGTATAACAAATCTTATCTGACTTATATATATAAATGACATTGTATATATCTTAGCTAAATCAGAGCTTATACAGATGAACTTATTTTCAGATCATATCAAAGTCATATATCAAATCTGAACTTCATATTATTTGGCAGCATATATTGGACAGACATCCCGTCACTAAAAGCAGTAGCAAACACATACCTAGGCATCCGTACGTCGACATAAAGATAAATGGTCTAAACGCTGGAGCCTGTCGGCCTTTATCAACCACGCAGGATCGGGAGTTAATACTCCACCATTCCCCAGATAATTTTCTTATTCTGGGTTCCGGATTTTTCAAAAGTCTGTTTGTCCTCGAAAATAGGCCTAATTCCGTAGCGGAAGCTAACTACGGTTTGTCGCCCCACACCTCCTTAAAGTGACACAGTCCATATGCTTAATCAAATTTTTATTCTTATTATGATGCTTATTACATAGTCGTCTCAATACTTAAAACTTATCATTGAACTTTACAAAATAACTGGATCGTATTTTAATATATGGAATTAGATTTTAATCATAGGGTAGTGGGTCAAATTTATTAACTAAATAAATTACTATTATATAATATTCGAAGAGATTAGAGTAGAGAGAGAGTAGAGAGAGAAAGTAGAGGGAGAAAATAGAAAGAGATTAGAGAGAAATTAGAGAGAGATTAGAGAGAAAAATAATATTTTTACAGAATGGTAACTAAATAAATAACTGATTCTAAACATAGATCATTGGGTTAAATAAATCAATGACTTAAATTACATTTCAAACAAAATCAAATCAAAGAAATGTAAATAACAAATAACATGCACTCGGTTTATCATGCCTACCTTTAGAATAGACTTCTGAATTGACTTTTATATCTCACCCGAGCTCCCGTAAAAGTCCTTGCATAGGAAAAGATAATTTTCCCGTCCCAAATACATAAAGAAGGGCGAAATTGTCCAAATAAGTTTCAAATCCTCCGTCCAAGTGTTTATTAATTATTTATATTATTCTGATGCTGTATTATCTTCTCTTCTCCGTTTATTAATAAGAGAATGAGTGGGAAGAGAGATGAGAGAGAAAGTAGAGAGATAAAGTAGAGAGAGAGTAGAGAAAGAAGTAAAGAGAGAGTAGAGAAAGAAGTAGAGAGAGATATTTAAAGAGAGAAAGTAGAGAGAGAATTTAGAGAGAGAAAATAGAGAGAGAAAGTAGAGAGAGAAGATAGAGAGGGAAAGTGAAGAGAGAGTAGAGAAAGAAGTAGAGAGAGATATTTAAAGAGAAAAAGTAGAGAGAATTTAGAGAGAGAAGATAGAGAGAGAAAGTGAAGAGAGAGTAGAGAAAGAAGTAGAGAGAGATATTTAAAGAGAGAAAGTAGAGAGAGAAAATAGAAAGAGAATTTAGAGAGAGAAATTAGAGAGAGAAAATAGAGAGAGAGAAAGTAAAAAGAGTAGAGAGAGAGTAAAAAAAGAGAAAATAAAATAGAAAGAGAGATGGGAGAGAGAGAGAGTGAGAGAGTGAGAGAGAGAGAGAGAGAATGAGAAAGAGGGATGGGGGGAGGGGGGTGTTACGTGTGGAGAGGGGAGAGGGGAGAGGGGGAGTGCTGGAGTGGGAGAGAAAGAGGGGGAGACGGGGGTATTTATAGGGGGATGGGAGGAGAAGATAAGAAGGATGGGAGGAAGAGGAGGTGAGGATAAGGAGAAGGAGAGAGATAAGGATGGAGGGGGATGACGTGGAGGGGGGAAGACATGGGGAGGTATTACGTGAGGGAGGGTTAAGTGATTTTTTTTTATAAGAAATGGGTTTTTATATGAAAACCCACTAAAAGTTTATCAATAACAAAATCTCAAAGCACTAATTCATTCTATCATATATTTGACCTATCAAATGTCAAAATTTAAAAATGTGTTCAACATGAAATTTGTAGATATTTGAATTCACTTTCCAATGGATCTAATATTGACCCTATTCCGATATTTCTATGAAAAGTTACATATTATTACAGTGAGATATCTACTTAATTTACTTAATAAAGTTCGTTAATCTATACCGTTCAAGGTATTGGACTTTAATTAACAGAACGTAAAATTTAGATGGGCTATAAATATACAATATTTAATTATTTTTAAGTTTCAGACGAATTGGGATGTTACAAATCTCTCCCCCTTAAACAAATTTCATCCTCGAAATTTAAAGATTTACGCAATACATACCGAATAGTTGTGGATATCTCTTTCTCATTTCATCTTCCATCTCCCAAGTAGCTTCTTCTGCTGAGACGCTTTTCCACAATAGCTTCACCAATGGAATTGTCTTCGTTCTCAGCACTTGTTCCTTTCGATCGAGAATGCGGACTGGCTTCTTCTCATATGTAAGATCTGGCTGAATTTTCAACTGCTCATGCTCTATAATGTGCGATGAGTCTGGCATATATTTTCTTAACATGGACATATGGAATACATCGTGAACTCCTGACAATGATGGTGTTAAAGCCAGCTGATATGCCACCTCACCAATCCTTCTTAAGATTTCAAATGGTCCAACATACCTCAGACTGAGTTTACCTTTCTTGCCAAATCTCATTACTCCCCTAGTAGGCGAAACTTTCAGAAACACGTGATCCCCGACAGCAAATTGTAGATCTCTCCTTCTTTGATCAGCATAGCTTTTCTACCTACTCTGAGCTGTAAGTAATCTTTTTCTAATTAACTCAACATTTTCTACACAATCATGTACAATTGTAGCCCAATCAATCTCCGCTCACCAACCTCGTCCCAACAAACAGGTGACCTACACGGTCTACCATATAATGCTTCATATGGTGCCATTCCTATGCTTGCATGATGGCTGTTATTGTATGTAAACTCAATTAAAGCCAGATGCTCATCCCAGCTGCCTCGTCAGTCTAAACTGCATGCCCTCAACATATCTTCTAATGTTTGATGGTTCTCTCTGATTGTCCATCTGTTTGAGGGTGAAAAGCTGAACTAAATTTCAATTGTGTACCCAGTGCGTTCTGTAAACTCCTCCAAAATTTTACTGTAAACCTTGCATCCCGATCTGAAATAATAGACACAGGCACACCATGAAGTCTCACAATTTCTCTGATATACAAATGGGCTAAATCCTCTAATGATTGTGTCTTTGTGATTGCCAGAAAATGGGCTGACTTAGTAAGCCTGTCAACAATTACCCAAATAGAATCATGTTTTCTCCTAGTCATTGGTAATCCCATCACAAAATCCATAGTGATATGCTCTCATTTCTACTGTGGAATTTTCATCAACTGTAATGGTCCTGTTGGTCTTTGATGCTCTGCTTTTACTTGTTGACAAGTAAGACATTTGCTGACAAAGTCTGCTATATCTTTCTTCATGCCAATCCACCAAAACTATCTTTTCATGTTTTTGTACATTTTTGTACTGCCTGGGTGAATAGAATATTGTGATTTATGTGCCTTAGTTAATAGGTCTTTCTTTATTTCTTCATTCTGAGGTACATACAACCTTCCCTGAAATCTGATTGCCCCGTCTGCACTTTGAGTAAATCTCGGTGTGCCAATCAATCCCTGTAACTGCTGATCATTTAGTTGTGCTTGTACAATTCGCTCAACCATTGTAGACTGAATAGTTAGTTGGGCCAAAAATAAATTCTTCCCTTTGCATATTGTAGAATACTCTACTACATCAGATGTCATTTTTCAAGTTTGACGCAACTGGATTGCCATTAGCCTCTTCCTGCTGAGTGCATCTTCTACCACATTTACTTTTCCTGGGTGGTAATTTAATGTGAAATCATAATCCTTCAAAAATTCAATCCACCTTCTCTGCCTTAAATTTAATTCTTTCTGAGAGAAAATATATTTTAAACTCTGATGGTCTGTAAACACTTCAAATTGCTCACCATACAAATAATGTCGCTAAATTTTTAGAGCATGAACCACCGCCGCCAACTCTAAATCATGTGTTGGATAATTCATCTCGTGGGTCTTTAATTGTCTGGATGCATAAGCTACTACTTTGTCATTCTGCATCAGGACACATCCTAGTCCTTTTCTAGAGGCATCTGTATATATCACAAATCCTCCTGACCCACAAGGTAAAGTAAGCACTGGGGCTGTAGTTAACCTTATTTTTAATTCTTGAAAACTCAATTCACATCTATCTGACCATTCAAAAGGAACTCCTTTCCTAGTCAATTTGGTCATAGGAGCTGCAATAGAAGAAAAACCTTCAATAAACCGGCGATAGTAACCCGCAAGACCCAAAAAGCTCCTAATCTCACTGACATTCTTCGGCCTTTCCCAATGTAAAACTGCCTCAACCTTAGTTGGATCAACAGACACTCCATCACCAGAAATGATATGCCCTAAGAATTGGACCTTATCCAACCAGAATTCACATTTACTAAATTTTGCATACAGTTGATGACTTCTTAAGGTTTCCAGCACAATCCTCAAATGTTCTTGATGAGCTTCAACAGTGGGAGAATAGATCAACACATCATCAATAAACACCACTACAAATGTATCCAGATATGGTTGGAAAACTCTGTTCATCAAATCCATAAATGCTGCTGGTGCATTAGTTAACCCAAATGGCATAACCAGAAATTCATAATGCCCATATCGTGTTCTGAAAACAGTTTTTGAAATATCTTCTTCCCTTATCCTTAATTGGTGGTATCCAGATCTGAGATCAATCTTTGAAAATACTGTGGCAGTTCGTAGCTGATCAAATAAATCATCAATTCTTGGCAAAGGGTACTTATTCTTAATGGTCACTTGATTCAACTTCCTATAGTCAATGCATAGTCTAAGCGACCCATCTTTCTTTCTAACAAACAGAACAGGTGCACCCCAAGGGGATACACTTGGTCGAATAAACCTCTTGTCTAGCAGTTCTTGTAATTATTTCTTTAATTCTGTCAATTCAGCTGGTGCCATTCTGTAGGGAGGGATGGAAATGGATAAAGTACCCGGTGAGAGTTCAATAGTGAACTCCACCTCTCGGTGTGGTGGCAAACCTGAAGTTCATCGGGGAATACATCTGGAAATTCTCTGACCACATCGATATCTGAGGTGGTTTTCTTATTTTCATTAGAAGGAATAGTCATTACACAAGCCAAATAACCTTGACATCCACTTCTAAGCAATTTCGAAGCTTTAAGTGCTGAAACTAGTGTTTTACTAGAACGGTGTCTTGGACATTGATAGTGAAATGTCTGCTCCCTAGATTTTTGAAAAATTACTTTCTTTCCATGATAATCTAGAAGGGCAAAATTTGTATCTAACCAATCCATTCTCAAGATGACATCAAAATCAGTCATTTCCAGCAGATGCACACATGCTGACATAATCCTCCCCTGAATCACCACATCAATGCTAGGAATAACAGAAGTCGTTCTAGCTATCTCCCCAGTTGGTGTGTTAATGGACATCTCATTAGTGTTCACAATTTGTTTATCTTTCAATAATTCAACAAATCTTAGAGAAATAAAGGAATGTGTAGCACCCGGATCAAATAAAACTTTTACATGCATATCATCGATAAGAAGAATACCTTCAGCTACTGCATTGGCATCTCGGGTGTCTTCCCTTGTAAGTGCATATACTCTGGCTTGAACTCTTCGCTGCTGTTGTGGTTGCTGATCTTACCTTGGCCTTTTGGGACAATCCCTTATCATATGCCCTGTCTGACCACATGAAAAATATTTACCTGCAGCCCGCCAACATTCATTACCTCTATACTGCATCCCGCACTGTTGACAAGCTGGCATATTATCTCTCCTAACTGGTTGAACTTTCTCTGGAAAAGTCATCTTTGACTTCTTATCTTTCCTCACAATTGAATCAAGATTACCCCTTTTTGCATTATCTCTTTGTCTTTCTACTAAGAATTCCTCATATTCAGTTTCTGCAATAAAAGTTATCCTCAAAGCTGCTGTCATAGTCTGAGACTCAAGGATTGCAACTCTACTTCTAATGTTACTTCTCAAACCTCTAACAAATTTCTTCACCCTTCTAAGCTCATCTGAACAAATATGATGGGCATACTTTTCCAATTCAGTAAATTTTACTTCATAATCGGAACTGAGATACCTTCTTGAGTCAAATTTAAAAATTCAACTTCTTTCCTATCTTTCACATGTTGAGGGAGAAATTTTGCATGGAAGATATCAAGAAATTCGTTCCAACTAATCTCAATCTCTCTATCTCTAAAAGTGGTTCTAAGTGCAGACCTCCACCACTTGTCCGCACGGTCCTTCAACATAAATGTAGCTAATATCACCTTATCCTGCTCTGCACATCTAATGGCCGTGAAAATCTTCTCAATTTCTCTCACCCAATTTTTCACAATCTCCGGGTCACTCTCCCCCTTAAAAGAAGGAGGACTCATATGTCCGAATTTCTCTATCAGGGTAGCGCCTGCTGCCCTATTCGATTGTTCTTGCACACGGTTTTGTATTTGAGCTTGCATCATTGCTTGAGTTTGGGCTTGTAACTGCATAGTCTGCACTAACCCTTGAAAAGCTTGTATGAACCCTCCTAAATTTGACACACACTGAATAAGTAATGCGCCTTGCCCACCGGGAGCAAGCTCGCCATGAATTGTTTCCCCGACAACTCTTTGTGATGTCCCATTTGAGGGCGCAGACTCCTCGGGAGAAGTATTAACCTCAACCCTAACACTCCCTGCCATCTCCTGCGAGGGATAACTAATCCGAATTAGTATGATTCTAGGTTTGACATCAAATTCTAAAATAAATTCCTACGATCTTCTGGTATGGTATATAAATTCAGATGACTGCAAATAATTTCAAGCCTCACAACTTTGCTTGATACCACTCTCTGTGATGCCCCCTTCCGGCGATCCCGTATTGTGTCCGGGGACGTCACAGCGGATGTACGGAGGTGTTGTGGGCCGAATATTTGCAAGGCGCTAAAGGCCAAACCATCACACATTCCAAAAGAAACATAACCATACCATCTCCATAAGATAAACACTCATAATTTACATCGTATATAGAGTACTACATATCTCTACTCAAAAGTCATATTTACATTCATTATTCAAAAGAAAATTAAATCTATTTATTCCACGCAGCGGAATCGAATCCAAATTAAACCCGGGATCAACTTCCGACCTACTGCCCGAAGGAATCAAGATGCACACTGGTCAATTTTCTGAAATGGTTAGGCAACAGAAATGAGTCCACAGACTCAGTAGGCATTAAAACCAATCACATGCTTATCATATACTAACTTGTGCAAATCCATGATATATATATAAAGTAAATCACAATTTCATTGGATTGTACGTATACTATGAATGCGAAGGAAAACTGATAGAGCAGAGTAATTTTTCTTCTTATAAGCAAATGCATATAACAAATCTTATCTGACTTATATATATAAATGACATTGTATATATCTTAGCTAAATCAGAGCTTATACATATGAACTTATTTTCAGATCATATCAAAGTCATATATCAAATCTGAACTTCATATTATTTGGCAGTATATATTGGACAGGCATCCCGTCACTAAAAGCAGTAGCAAACACATACCTAGGAATCCATACGCCGACATAAAGATAAATGGTCTAAACGTTGGAGCCTGTCGGCCTTGATCAACCACGCAGGATCGGGAGTTAATACTCCACCATTCCCTAGATAATTTTCTTATTTTGGGTTCCGGATTTTTCAAAAGTCCGTTTGTCATCGGAAATGGGCCTAATCCCGTAGCAGAAGCTAACTACGGTTTGTCGCCCCACACTTCCTTAAAGTGACATAGTCCATATGCTTAATCAAATTTTTATTCTTATTATGATGCTTATTACATAGTCATCTCAATACTTAAAACTTATCATTGAACTTTACAAAATAACTGGATCGTATTTTAATATCAGGAATTAGATTTTAATCATAGGGTAGTGGGTCAAATTTATTAACTAAATAAATTACTATTATATAATATTCGAAGAGATTAGAGTAGAGAGAGAGTAGAGAGAGAAAGTAGAGGGAGAAAATAGAAAGAGATTAGAGAGAAATTAGAGAGAGATTAGAGAGAAAAATAATATTTTTACAGAATGGTAACTAAATAAATAACTGATTCTAAACATAGATCATTGGGTTAAATAAATCAATGACTTAAATAATTTAGAGAGAGAAAGTATAGAGAGAAGATAGAGAGAGAAAGTGAAGAGAGAGTAGAGAAAGAAGTAGAGAGAGATATTTAAAGAGAAAAAGTAGAGAGAGAAAGTAGAGAGAGAATTTAGAGAGAGAAAATAGAGAGAAAGTAAAAAGAGTAGAGAGAGTAGAGAGAGTAGAGGGAGTAGAGAGAGAGTAAAAAAAGAGAAAATAAAATAGAAAGAGAGATGGGAGAGAGAGAGAGTGAGAGAGTGAGAGGGAGAGAGAGAGTATGAGAAAGAGGGATGGGGGGAGGGGGGTGTTACGTGTGGAGAGGGGAGAGGGGGAGTGCTGGAGTGGGAGAGAAAGAGGGGGAGACGGGGGTATTTATAGGGGGATGGGAGGAAGAGGAGGTGAGGATAAGGAGAAGGAGAGAGATAAGGATGGAGGGGGATGACGTGGAGGGGGGAAGACATGGGGAGGTATTACGTGAGGGAGGGTTAAGTGATTTTTTTTTATAAGAAATGGGTTTTTATATGAAAACCCACTAAAAGTTTATCAATAACAAAATCTCAAAGCACTAATTCATTCTATCATATATTTGACTTATCAAATGTCAAAATTTGAAAATGTATTCAACATAAAATTTGTAGATATTGGAATTCTCTTTCCAATGGATCTAATATTGACCCTATTCCGATATTTCTATGAAAAGTTACATATTATTAAAGTGAGATATCTACTTAATTTACTTAATAAAGTTCGTTAATCTATACCGTTCAAGGTATTGGACTTTAATTAACAGAAAGTAAAATTTAGATGGGCTCTAAATATATAATATTTAATTATTTTTAAGTTTCAGACGAATTGGGATGTTACACTGAGTGCACTATGTGTGATGCTAGCATTGACTTTACATGTGATGCACTGACTCATGCACATAAAACACCATCAGCTAGCATCGACCTTAGTGGTGTGAAAAAGACAACTAGCACCGACCCTAGTTATGCATGATGCAACTTGCATTGACTCTATATAAGCACAATGCAGTATGCACACCAACAGTTCGACGAAATGTCATATACACAGGTTATTCAGTAAAATGACATGTGCACAAACTTTATGTAGATGCATTGACTTTTTGTGCACAATGTTAACTTTATTGACTGTGTGTTAACCTAAAATGCATTTATATTGTATGAACAGTATTTGGTATGAACAAATGAGCTCAAGCATGATGCATGCAGCATGTGTGTAATAGAAATCATTTATACCATGAATAATTCAATCAAGCACAGAATTCATATGGTCCAAACACCTATGACATCATACACATATGAGTCATAATTTTGACATCATCAAAACACAGAATGCCAACAGATCAAACTTGAGATAATACTAAGGACAAGAGATAGGAACAAGTGGGACTCGATTTGGAGGAGGATTCTAGAAGTTATGGCTCTTGGAAGGTAGACCCATCGCACAAAAAATAGAGTTTGACTTGTACTAGGATGCCTGAATCTTGAACTTTCGACCAAGATTTTGAGAGATGTAGCCATTGAAAATTCAAGTTCTATAGATCAAACTCGAGATAATCCAAAGGACAAGACATAGAAACAAACGGGGATCAATTCGGAGTAATATTCCAGAAGATATGGGCGCTTGAAGATAGCCACGGTGAACCGGATTTTAAGATAGAGTCCAGCGCATGCTGGACTGTTTTCCAGGCCTAGCGGTCGGTCGACCGACCGCTTGGCAAGAAATAGTCAGTCGACCGACTGTTTGCCACAACAAACGGTCATTTGAACAACCGTTTGCAGCCGGCTTGCGTAGGTTATGCTCCGGACGCCTATTTGACCTCCGAATGGACCCGAAACGAGCCCGAAAGTTGGGGTATTGAAAATAGAAGCTTCCGAGGCTAACTGGCTTGAAAAAA
Organism: Amorphophallus konjac; assembly: GCA_022559845.1. Taxonomy (NCBI): domain Eukaryota; kingdom Viridiplantae; phylum Streptophyta; class Magnoliopsida; order Alismatales; family Araceae; genus Amorphophallus; species Amorphophallus konjac. The sequence continues at coordinate 450,085,672 of CM040118.1, forward strand.
GGTGAGAAAATGGGCTTGAGATGGGCTCAGAGAATGCTCTAAAATAATGGATAATTTATGGCATTATGGAGATAAATAAGAGAAATTACGTGACTTATGGGCTAAAACGGGTGTCAAGAGATGCCCCTCCTTGATGTCTGCTTTGCAAGGGAACGAGCGAAAGCGACGCGGAGGTGAAATGGAAAGGAGATGGAGCAACGTAGAATGGAGATGAAGCAGAGATGAAGCGGAGAGAACTGAAAAGTGGGCATCAAGGCAAAAGATACCCGTCATAACCAACAAGTGACAGGAATTCTCCCGAAAATACCGAACTAACCACATGGAGTGGATGACGCGGATGAGACATGTCTAGAGAACTAAACTAACTAAAGGAAAGGAAACACGACCAACCTCATCGGGAACACAATCCACGAAAAATGAGGGGATCGGAAAGAACACAACATAAGAGCTGGAAAAGGAAAGATAAACTTAAGATAAAATCCAGACAGGAATCACGCTGGCCAACCAGACCAAGCCGGCAGATCAGAGAAGACGATCAAATTTGGAGTGGAATGAGGAATCTCTTATCCAAGGGAACTGAAGTGTAATTAACCATTGCTGAGGAGAAACCTTGAACGGATCACGAGATGTGAATGCTCAAAATGACATGATGCATGCTGGGCTAAAATAAAGAAATAATTAAAATGAATGCAAAAAAAGATAAAATAGAATGTACTCAAGGATACTATTGCTAGACTGAGCAAGACAGGGTCAAGAGTCTTCTTGCAACCACGGCGTGCGAGAAAGAGTCTATCGTCTCCCACCCGACTCAAACTAACGGCTTATCCAACGATTAACCGTATGTTCCTAGATCATCATCATTTTTGTTAAAGGGGAACATCAGATCCCAGAACACACGGGCAACCAGCCCGTCCTTGAGAGGCTATAATAAGATAGATACCATATAGTAATGCAACAGAGAGAAGGGATAGAGAGCCATACCTGACTTACCTGCCAAGCAAAATGGTATTTTTTTTTATTTTTGATATAAGACAACCAACAACATGAATATAACATCACAAAGATCAATGAAAGATAACATAACATAATATAACGAAGGATGAAATCACATAAACAACATATGCAAGACATCACATGAACAAACAATAAGCATGCATGGGAATGAGGAACATGGTGGGGCAAGACAACACCATAGCACGCACAGTGAGATAAGATATGGTGGGACAAAGACATGTGGGACAATAACCACGGGGGGCAAAAGACACGGACAATACATGTGTGGGATGACAACACCAACACACGACATGGCGACACAGTGGGACGAAAACATGACAGACACGGAGGGACATAACAACACGTGTGGGACAACACGGGGGGACATAGACACGTGTGACAAGGACACAGTGGGACAAAAGACATGACAACACGCTCTTCAATCAAAGTCTAAGATCAGATGAAGCAGAACTGTCAGGTTCATAATCGTGAGGCAAAGCCCTCTCATGGAGACATGATGAGATGAAGCGAGAGCTGAGAAGGACACAAGCTTTAGAATAGATCGAGAGAAGAGATTGAAGAAGAGAGAACCGATCAAAAGATAGGAACAGGAGGCAGAGCGAATGATGAGGAGTAAGGAAGTTTGAGTACTTGCAACCTGCACACTAAGCAAATAGATCACGTACCTATGCTCAAGACAAAAAATGCATAAAAAATAAAAAACATATTTTTGGATTTTTGTAATTTTTTGATTTTTTTTCGATTATCAAAATATTTGATTTTTTTGAGATTTTTTGACATATCTGATTTGTTTTTTTGGGATTTTTGGCAATATTTGATTTTTTTGGATTTTGACATATCTAATTTTTTTGATTTTTGACAATATCTCATATTTTTTATTTTTGACAATATCTCATTTTTTAGAATTTTTGAAATAACAATCCGTAGCACCCAAAGACGTGCTCGAACTACTGGCCAGGGATCGTCGTTCGTACCCCTCTCATTAAAGGTTTCCCTTAAGCAGGGCGTGCATGTGAGGGTGGCTTGCCACAACCAACTACCTCTAAAGAACGGTGCCCCTACTAAGGCCATACCCGGGATTCAACCCAGCCTAAGAGGGAGAAACATAAGAAGATCAGAGACAAGCTTTATGCAGGATGGGAGACAGCAGGACTTGACGTCCTTCCAGGGCACTACCCCTCAAAGATATAGTCTGTTGCACCGGGGCTTTGTGTCTTTGATTTTTAGACCCATATATACTAGGCACGCATGCGACCGGGCTCATGACGTCCCGCGGAGAACTGTACTACCACTCTTGCCATGCCTCTTATTCATAATTTTGCATACTGATTCTCATTGATTTATTTTTTGACAGCCCTTATTGGCTAGATTTTACATGAACGCTCACTTTTGAGGGTCAAGACTGCCCCTATTTGGGACCTCTCTCGTATTAGGGAGCGCCTAGGTTGGTCATCTCATCCATCAATCTCTTGCCCCTGCACTTGGCCAAGAAGAGAAAAGAAAAGACCTTTGTGCATACCCAAAGTATGGCCAAAGCAGCAACGGTGTTACCTCAGAGAGATCGGCTATGGCTTGCCGTGTAGTGTATGAAAACCAAAGGTCACCCTCAACGATCGGGGAAAGAAACTAGACTCCCAGCGCGGAGCTATCACCAGCCTAAGAATGCTGCAGAAGCGAACTCATTTTGACACTTTTTGATTGAACTAAAATAACTAAATTAACCAAGACCTCTCATACATGTTGAGGAATCCAACGTCATAATAACAATGCGCATGAAGTAATAATGGAAATGATAGCATATTCTTGCACAAAATAAAAGATACATTGCAAGTCCATGGCATGGAAATAGCATCCTGAAGCAAGAGCTTGATCATCGAGCTTCATATTCCTTGCTTGATAGGACAAAGATGAGAGGATAACAAGGTTTCAAGATTCCTCGACACGGAGGACATCAAACTGGACGAAGAAGGATAAAAAGGAAGAGAGACGAGGGATAGAGCTCCCTCGTTAAGGTGCAGAGATCCTGATAACAAGGAACCAGATACAGAATAAGCATAGATCAGTTGGGATCAAGGCGGACGAAAGCCTCAAAAACATCAAGAAAAAGGGTGAGATCCCCGAAAGGGTGAAGAAGAGTGAATAGGAAGGTGAGAAGGAAAATCATTCGATGTGGTTGGAGAAAAGGAACGAGAATCATCCGACAGGGTTAGAGAAGAATCATAGACACCTGACAGGGTTGGGGAAGAAGAACGAGAATTACCCGACAGGGTCGAGGAATGAGAATGAGAGACACCCGACGAGGTCGAGGAATAAGAAGGAGAATCACCCGACAGAGTCGGGGAAGGAGAATGAAAATCACCCGACGGAGTCGGGGAAGGAGAATGAAAATCACCTGACAGAGTCGGGGAAGGAGAATTAGAGACAGAACCCGGAGATACCGGATGAGACGGATCCGAAGAAGAAATCCCTAGATCGGGATGAAAGGATGACATGGGCCGAGGCCTAAGATAGTAAGAATAAGGAGAATCCGGAGAAACTGGATGAGAAGAGTGGAGATTTGTGGCCCCGGGAAGAGAAGAGAAGATCATGGACGTGGGATTGGAATAAGGAAGGTACACCACCCAAGGGTGGGAGCTGAGCAGAAGGAAAGATAAATGAACAGACGGGGAAGAGGGAGTGGACCCCTGAGTGGAAAATTGACGGCCTTTGAACCGGTGCCGCCACCTCTTCTTAGCTGAAATTGGCTTGTAATGGACCCGCCTAGTGCGGACTTGGACCTTTGGGCCTCTCGACTTGAAATATCTTCTCAAAGTACGGGCCCATCTAGCAGACGGCCTAGTGCGATTATGAACATGCATCCTCCTTAGGCCGGTCGCCCCTAGACACCCGGTACTAACCATATATGGAACTTCTTGAACAGATAACCTCTCAAATGAATGAATATCAGAAAACCACGGAGTTTTGTCACTTGGCACTAGCAGCATGAGATTCGGCATTTCCACTCGATAATCGGGCATGAAGCATAACTCCCTTACCAGAAGAGCAGGACGAAACTGAGGGAGAGTAATGCGCGGCGTTGACGTGGCCGGCATACCATCAAATCGAGGAAGACTAAATAGAATGTGCAGAATGTCCTTTGAGAGTGCAGAAGATACGATCAATTGCCCCTTGAATATAGAATTCATAATCTGCTTGGTGGCCGTATGAGTTAGCACAATTCGGGCAGAGAACCCTTCTTGGCCTATGAACTGAACAACAATGGAGGAAGAAGTAATAACAGCATTAATAATCGAACCTCCGGCAAGCAATGAGATTGCCATCGGCCTCGCTTGAGAGGAAACTGGCACTAGCGTAAGAGCACTCTTCTTGACAACCATCTTCATTAGAAGTGTAGGCTTAATATCCCCAAAATAGCAAGGGACCAGGACTCGGTCCGGCATACGGCAAATAAAATCCTGAATCTTGAAATGCAGAATCGGCATAGAATCATCTTGACTTGACTCATTATCTCCCTGGGGACCAGACCCGAGGGGCACCATAGGTAATGCACATCCACTCTGTGGGGTGGAAGTAGATGGGGAAAAAGTGGGGATAGGAATAAGTTCGGAAGGCATGGAGGCTTCAACAGGAGTGGAGTGTTTAAGTGGAGGCAAAGGGGTCGAGACGATGGCAAGTTCGAGTGCGAGCAAAGGTGAAGGTGGGGGTATAGCTTGCTCAAGCTCGAGCCACGATGGTGACGAAGATGATGATGGAGATGGCGATGCGGGCAATGGGGGTAGTGGAGATGGAGATGGTGAAGAGGGAGGTCATGGTGTCTACCATCGACGTATCGGCACAACGCGTCGAGCGGCGTTGGGGGTAGAAGTAGTGCTGGGGGAAGTGGTGGAAGTGGTGGAAGTGGTGGTATTGGCCTGAGCAAGAGCTTGGGTTGGTGGAGTTTGTGGAGATGGGGTAGGAGATGGAGAAGGTAACGGTGATGGGACAGGTATTGGAGTAGGTGACGGAGCGGGTGCAACACTAGACGAGGGATCACAGGGGTGCCCCTGGCCTTGAAATGGGGACAACTGCTTAGGTGGTGCTTCTTGTCACTGTTGTTTGCTACGGAGATGTAGAATGACCTCATGAATAGCGGCCCAATCAATCCTTTTCTTGGCTTCCAAGTCATAAACAAACTCCCGGAACTCGGGGTAATCTTCAACCAAATGCCCCTGATGGCGATGGAAATCACAGAACTGAAGCATATTCCCGACCGCAGGTTAACAAGGCACAACTGGAGGGAGCGGAAATGCGTGAGTGGCCATCAAAGCCCTGAAAATATCGATAAGGCACTCCGACAATGGAGGGTGAGGAGCCCGCTTCGGGCAAGGCGGATGCCAAGGGGTATGAGGTGTTGGAAAAGGTTGTGGAGACAGAAGTGAAGGTTGCATAGGCAATAGGGCTTGGTCGGTAGCGGAGGGATTTGGTGAAGGCATATGTGGGGCGGGATGAGGGGGTATATAGACGGCATCCACCTGCTCGGGATGTGGTGTTTCCTTGACCGGGGGTGGAGAAGCATATGGGTATGAGGAGATGGGAGGCTGACTCATAGAGGGTTGGTATGCGAGAGTGTACGGATATGTAGAAGCGGACGGTTGACTCATGAAGGGATATGTGGCAGAAGGTTGACTCATGGCGGGCTGACTCATGGGAGCGTAGGGTTGGCTTGTGGAGGGCGAGGGTGTAAGTGGATGGGGATGGTGGAGACTCAGGGTCAAGGGAACCTTGGATTTGTTGGCGAATGAAGTGGGCTTGGCTATATAATTGTTGCCAGGAGGTGATGTCGTTGAGGGCCAAGATGAAGTGATACTCGGGCGTTGCATTGGATATCAACATCTTGATTTGCTCCGGCTCCGGAATATGCCCCGGGACTTCCAGGGCAAAGCGACGCCAGCGGTCAACAAAAGTGGAGAATTTCTCATCGGGCTTTATCTTTTCGGGGGCCAGATCCACCATAGAATACTTGGGTCCAACCTGGTCTTGAAACTGCTGAATGAACCTCTCTTGCACGGCTTGGAAATTCACAACTTGCTCTTGCGAAAGAGAGAAGAACCAATCCCGAGCCGGGCCTTCCAATGACAAACCAAATAGGTAGGCCATTAGGCGTTGGTCATGTCAAAACTGGGCCGACTCATAAAGAAACTCCTTTAAGTGCACACGTGGGTCACTGACTCCACCATAACGGCGATACGTGGGGATTTGAGAAGGTGATGGGAGCCGAAGATCTTGAAATACGAATGGATCACTTATGGAGGACTTAGGATCAATTCAGTGTTGGAGTTCATCAAGTTGACGCTGGGTTTGAGCAATCATCTTCTGGGTAGGGAGAGATCGAGAAGGATATGGGTAAACTTGAGCAAGAGATCATGAATTTGAACCAGGATGATGGTAATGGGCCGGATAAGAGGATCCAGGCTGAGAAGAATAAGAAAGGCCCATTCCGGGAATGGAAGGATATGTAGGCCTGGAGGAAACGTTGGCATAAGGACCCATTGGGCCGGCAACATAAGGAGAAGAAGAATAAGGCCCATTAGAAAAATAAGGCCCATTAGGAGAATGGGGCCCGTTAAGATGATGAGGCCCATTGAGATGGTTTGCAATAAGGCGTTAGGCCTGGGCCGGGTCCATTTGGTGAATAAGGTATGATAGATGAGCCATGAGATTAGCCTGTTCCTCGGATGGATCAGAAGGACCACAGGAAGATGGGCCCGCGTGGGAAGAGGATTCCACGCGGGAATAGGAAGAAGATTGGGAAGAAGAATGATACAAGGGGTTAGAATGATGCTCCATGAGGGTAAATGAAGACTTAATATAAGGATATAAAGAAGAATACAAGTGGGGAAGCAAGGGCTTAATGGGCTTGAGGATAAGAGGGGACTGACCCACTAATGCAAAGACCAAGGGAGAATGAGACTGGACAATGGACTAGATAATGGACACACCAAATGGACAGACCTAAGTGGGCCTATCAACCAAAACATGTGAATGGAACACAAAACACCACTAATGGACTTGGATAGGCCCAAATAACACAAACAATGCAATGTGAGAGTTTTCACCCAAATCAAACAAGTTAATATGATGGGAAATATTTTAGAAGTTTTAATGGACCTTTTAATGATTTGAGTTAAGAATAATTCCCTCAAGATAGGAATCCTATGGGAATAAGGTCCAAACTTTGGGTTGACTAAGGTTGACTCCCTCACACGTATGCAAATGCAAGCCTAAGGGGTGGAAAAGGTACAACCTGCCCGGCGTCCATGTGGGAATCCACAGCTCGCGGGGACTTACGGAGGTCCCGGATAAGATCACCTAGTCGACCCCAAGGAATATGGAGGCAAAAGGATCACTTACCAAGGAGGAATGCAACTATGATATGCAATGTATGATCCTATGTGCACCGGAGTGCATGCAAAAATCTAGTATAAAAGTGAAAAAAGAAAGCAAGATTTGCCTATGCAAACACAATGGTAAGGCAAAGAAATCATCAATGCAAAATGTACCTGTGAATCTGCCCCTGTACCTACATGCAGATTTTATGCACAAAATGTAAAAATGAAGACAAGATTTGACTATGTAAACGTGACCCAAATAATGCAAATAAGATATGGATGGAAAGACAATACAAAGGGCTACAGAACGGGCCCAAGAACAATGCAATTGGACTTCAAGAGGTCAATTAAATCATCCAAGAAAGTTGCCCCCATGAGCCTGTGCGCAGACCGCATGCAGATTTTATGCACAAAATGCTAAAATGATGGCAATATTTAGCTAAGCAAATGTGACCCAAATGATGCAAATAAACTATGGATGGAAAGATAATACAAAGGACTACCGAATGGAACAAAAATCAGCTCAATCAGACGTTGGGAAGGCAATCAAATCATCAATCAAAGTCGTACATGTGAAGCTGTCCCTGAGCCTTCCTGTAGACTTTATGTAGAAAACTAAAAAAGTATGACAATATTAGACTATGCAAATGTGGCCCAAATAGTACAAATAAGATATGGATGGAAAGAAAATACAAAGGGCTATCCAATGGAACAAAAATCAGTGCAATCAGACCCCGGGATCAAAAGTTATGCCTCAATGAATAGGGCCATGTGAGCACGCGCGCAGAACTGCCAGAATCCGTAAGTGGTCTACCAAATGACCATTTTTTTGCCCCTTGCGATCTACCAGAAGACCGCCAGGCTACCAGAGCCCTTAAAACACCCAAAATAGTGGGAGAACGGAGAAAATACTATTTAAACATGAACATGCACACACCCAACTTACAAAAGAGCATGAAAACAAACGTGATGGGCATTGGTGTCCCACCGTGATCGCCAAAAAATTGTAGATTGTTTAATAGTTCTACCCCGCCCCCTTAAACTGAAACATGCATAAACATGCGAGTCAAAGAAATGGGGAATGAAAGGATGAGAAAGACATAACTTGATCGTCACCAAGGTTCCAACAACGTCGGAAGGATGAAGAGATCAAAGGATGGCATCGTGTACCTTGGAAAGAAGGGTTGATCGCGCTTGACAACGGGGTGTGGGAGCGATGTAGATTCAAACCTCCTCGTCCTCCAGTCGGCTAGAAGAAGAGGGCCTCATGTTCATATCATGCTCTCCTGCAAAACAAAGATCAAAACACAAAGGCAAAAATCCATTAGAAACTATAAGTGTAGTATCAATCCCGCGGTGATAAAATAGGGGTAGAAATTGAGGGCAAACTCACTAGGGGGAGGTTTTTAACCCCTATGGAAGGGTGGAAAAGATAGGTGTGTGTGTGTTGTGATGATAATAAGACAAAGATATGAGAAAATTATGCAGCACAACTGCGGGAAACGTGCATGCAAAATGGAGAAAAATGCAGACAAAGTGCATAAAATAGTGTTTTGTGATGAATTGGGAAATTGGGGGATGAATAACTAGGAGAATAGACCACGAAATTAAGCCCAGAAAAATGAAATGGAAAGCCAATACTTTCCTCTTCAAGCCAGAGTCAAAGGATGGAGTCGGTGGTGTAGCATGGCTTCGCCCCAAGTTGAAGAAGAGCCCCCCGTCGCCAATGCGAACTGGGCAGTTTATATAGAGTTTACAGAAAAAGCACCAACTTCCTCTCACGATTCCCGGAGATATAGTCCAAGATAAATTGAGTTCTATGGATCAAACTCGAGATAATACTAAGGATAAGAGATAGGAACAAGTGGGACTCGATTTGGAGGAGGATTCTAGAAGTTATGGCTCTTGGAAGGTAGGGCCCTCGCACAAAAAATAGAGTTTGACTTGTACTAGGATGCCTAAATCCCGAACTTTCGACCAAGATTCTGAGAGATGTAGCCAATGAAAATTTGAGTTTTATAGATCAAACTCGAGATAATCCAAAGGACATGACATAGAAACAAACGGGGATCAATTCGGAGCAGTATTCCAGAAGATATGGGCGCTTGAAGATAGCCACGGCGAACCAGATTTTAAGATAGAGTCCAGCGTAGGCTAGACTCTTTTCTAGGCCTAGCGGTCGGTCAACCGACCGTTTGCCACAACAAACGATCATTTGAACGACCGTTTGCAGCCGACATGCGTAGGTTGTGCTCCGGATGCCTGTTTGACCTCTGAATGGACCCGGAACGTGCCCGAAAGTTGGGGTATTGAAAATAGAAGCCTCCAAGGCTAACTGGGCTTGAAAAAAGGTGAGAAAATGGGCTCGATATGGGCTCAGAGAATGCTCAAAAACAATAGTTAATTTAGGGCATTATGGAGATAAATAAGAGAAATTATGCGACTTATGGGCTAAAATGGGTGTCAACAAAATCAAGTTGAAAAACCCTTATATTTGAGAAAATTAACATCTGAGTGAGTTTATACAAAAAGAAAATAGAAGTGTATGGAAAATAAATCTATTTAAAGAATGTGAGAGGGTTAAGAAGAGATATTTGAAGAAGATGGAGAGAGGAAGAGGAAGAACACAATTGCCAAAATGAATTCTCATTGCTATGAAAGTGAAAATTACAATCTATAAAAATCAAAAATTACAACTTGTAAATAAAAGAAAAGGGAAGAAACAAGAGCCGAGAATAAGAAGAATGCCGCCGTCCACGCCGTGCCGAGCCTTAGAATGTCACCCCGCCTTGATGTGAACGCCGCTGTGAGAGGGTGTGGATGAAGAAATCGCCATTGTCCACGCCGTCTGGCCTTTGATCACAGCCTCGCCTTGGAGTGCACATCGTCGTGAAAGAGGAGTTGGAGAGGAGAGATCTAGGAGAGAACTATGGAGGAATATGTAGAAGGGTTTGTGTGGAGATGAAGATGGAAGAAGATGAGAGAGTAAAAAAGAAATACTAAAAATGGAGTATGAATGAAATTAAAATAACTTTGAAAACAAGAAAAATTAGAGGATGACGAAGATGAAGAAGTTGAAGAGGATGGAGAGAGGAAGAACTTTGATGAAGGGCGCAGAGGGAAAAAAAGGGTAGAAGAAGGGAAAAATGGGCGAAGAACATGAGGATGCAGGTTCGAGTGAACAGTACATGTGGAAGATAGAACCTTGAAAACCGGGAGGTAGCATGAAAACTAAGGGGAATTAGAGAATGAAAAAGAAGACAAAGTTTGAGAGAATTTAAAAATGAAGAAGTTTCATGAAGAGAGAAGGACGAAAAGAGGAACAAAAAGGGGTGAACAAATGCGACCTATGGTTGAACCCAAAAAATTCCCCCCGTAGAAAAGAAGAGTTTAGCTATTTAAAGGAGAATTGGATCCCACAGAGGGTGGAGATCGACTTAGAATATGATGGAGGGCTGAGATATGATGAGAACAAGATGGAGGCTAGGGTTTTGGGCGCCCTATGGGTTGAGAAGGGTAAGGAAGGGGGCGCCCCCTTGTGTTTCCTAAAAAGGAGGGAATCTCCTCCTATTTTCTCTCCACAAAATTTCTCCATAAATAAATCAAGATAATTCTTTTCTTATCTCCTCCTTTCACAAAATATGGAAGATGGCTGCTCCTTTGACTTGGTCAAAGGAGGAGAGGGGAAGATAGGGGCGCCCTAGGGAAACCTTGCTCTTGGCTTTGTGACCTTTCTGCCCCTGGCCCTTCTGTGAAATGCCATGAGTGTCCTGCTCATATAAAATTAGAATTAAGTCCATAGAAATTATGGCTTTGTGCATAAAAACCATGAGTGCTTATAATTATGCAATGAAAAATTAATTCTCTTGCCCCTCAACCCCCTTTTATTCATTAATTACCCACAAATTGAGTGAATTTGCATAAAGAGCTTGATTCATGTGAGGTTGAAGTTAACTATCAAATATGCATAATTATCTAATCATGTGCATATGAAATGGTGTGTTTGGTATTAGTAATCATATAAATATGAACACTCATCACACCTCCCAACTTACTCATTGTTAGTCCCTTAGTAATACAATTAAATTAAAATTTAGGACCAACTAAAGTTTGCAAGGCTCATACCTTCATCTCCCGCTCTTCCTTCACAGAATAAACCAAAGATTAGGAATCAGGAAGCATTAACGCACACTAGCCTGACGTAGAAAATTTTGGTATATGATCAAGAATTCAAATCAAAATTCAATAGCACTTGTGTATATGTAAATAGCAAATCCACAGCATAGACAATTGCATCTCTCATTTGTTATTCCAAGCAAGTGTCTTTCAACTCCACACCTCTTAATTAGAGCATTAAGCATACTAACTTTTTGTTTGTCTTATTTCTTTGTCCCTTTGGGATCTTTTTTTTTCATTAATTTTTTTCTAATACACACATGTTGCTGCACTACCTTTCACTGTTTAACGCGAATCTCGACTCTTGTCTTAAGAGAAGCATGCCCAATTTTACAGATCAAAGTTTCCTTTTTCCGTTTGACGCGAACCTCAACATTTGTTAGGTGAAGCAGGCCCGGTTACTAAGATTAGGGGCATTTTTCATGGTGTTTCTCTCTCTCTCTCTCTATCTCATTTTTTTTTATAAATGTTCATTTGCACTTCTTTGAAAGATAACTTGGCAGAAAGCTTAAACAAAAATCTCTTTCTTGAGAAGTGTAGAGCATCAGACACCATACTCAAAATAAAAGAGGACTTGTCCTGCTTGTTTCATTAGTGTGCATAGTGATTTTTATTTTTCTAAAGTGCTAAAGAACTTTAAAGAGATTCTTACATCAGATTTCAATGGCTAGATTGAATAAATTTTCCATCATCCTTCCCCATAGTCTTTTCTATTTCATAATCACTTTCAATAAAAGCATGAATCAAGAAAACTTAGTCGGGGATTTCATCTTTTCTTTTTCATGTAGATGGAATGATATGCAGAACATTATGAAAGAACTAATAAATGTAGTACTTTATGCATCATGAAATTTTTCTCTCCCTACCCAACTTGGATGACATTATCCTCAATGGCATGTGAAAGCAATAAAAATACAGAACAATGTAACAAGAAATGCAACTAAGTAGGAGAGAAATAACCTGATACGCAGGGCGAAAGACTCCTTTAGAATAACCGGCGACAGCTCCTTTTCCTCGACCTGCCTATTGAAAACACACTAAAACAAAGCCTCAAATAACAAAAATCCCTGGGTTGCCTCCCAGGAGCGCTAAGTTTTACGTCTTCAGATAGACACATGTAAGCTCCATAACCAAAGTGTTGATTTTAAAATGAGCCACCATAGAATTTTATCCTTATCAGCATTTTCATTATCATGCCGTGAGGAAAATAAATGTGGCTTGTGAATCCAAGGGCAAGACAGATATCGGGGTGGATGTAGCTCAAAAGGACCACCCCGAGAAAAGAATGGAGGAGGAACATTGGTAAAGATCATGTCATGAATTATAAAATATTCCTCCTGAAAGTCTGTAAAAGGTGTGAATGAATTAATGCAGACCTTCTCATTTCTCAAAAAATTTTCTTCCACCTCAATTTTGGGGATTCCAAGAATATTAGTGAGGTGGGGAGAGAACAGAGAATGAGAGGCTCCCATAAATTGATTGGTGTCGAGGAGGTTATCAACATCAAGAGTTAAAGAAACGTGCTCCTCAACACAATGGTCGTCAGATTCAATGTGATCAGACAAATCAGCTAGATGTAGCGCAAGATTAGACCAATCGACTGGAAGAATGTCAGAAGAATCACCGTGGTCATAAATTGGCAAAAGCTCTACCCTCTCCTCCAGAGTAAAGGTATGAAAATTGTCATGCGGCAAATGTAATTCCTCATTAACCCTAATTTTATTGTTCAAATAAATGTTCAATTCTTATTCCATCTTCACTTCTTCTTCCTGCCCATCTTCAAAGAGAACTTCATTAAATTCAGAGAGAACCAGCAGAGGAATTTGATCTTGAATTTGAACATCACTTGCTTCTCCTCTTCCCCCCAACTTGAGATCATCGACTTCTCTAGCACTCTCCTCATAAGGACAATCAAGCATAAGCTCCTCAATTTCAAATTCAGGAGGGGGAATATGATCATTCACTAATTCATCACCTTCCTTTATTTCTTTTCCAACAAATTCCTCAATCCCCTCAAATTCCCTAAGTTTCTCATTTAAAATCTGCTGACATGATCTCTCCATAATCACTTCATCTTCTGAATCACAGTAGATCGGAGTGTAATGATATTGAGGAATCATAGATTGATCACCGTCAGTATCAGGAATTTGACGAGAAGGATTGGACCCAGAGTAGTCAAAGAATTGATCTCCCCCATTCTCTTGACTTCCTCAGTCAGCCTATTGATTCGCTCTTGGAAGGATTGACTTTGGAGAATTAATTGATTGAATTGATCCTCCGGGTCAGTATTTGAGGACAGAGGAGATGAATACCAAAGAGAAGAGTGATCATTTGGAGGCCGTGAAGGAGATATGGGCCATCCTCCAGCATGCTGGGCTAGATCATAATGGTTATTAGAGTTTGGAGCCCAAATTTGAGTTTCATTATTCTCTTCTTCTCCCCCCAACTTAGATTCCTCTTTATTTTCTTCGTGATTATGCTTGGCCATTATAAATTGAGCTTCATTAGCTTCCTCCCAGTTCTCCTGATATGGCTGCTTTATACTACCCTCATCATGAAGACTTTTTTGAAAGTTATTGGATTGAGATTTTATGGATTAATCATTCAAATCGAGAAATGGATTTTCATACTTTTTAGTGAGGATGCTAGCATGCTGGTCCATTGTGAGCCCTCTATCAAGTTGGTCAAGCTAGGCTTGGATAATTTGGCTCTGAGTTTTAATGGATTTCTTTTTGGCCAAGATGAATTGAGTCAGTTGATTAAACTTATCGTCAAGATCAGATTGTGAAGGAGCTGGATATGTTGGGTGGCATTCAGACTGTGGTGTGTAAAAATAAGAATCAATCTAGTACTGAGGTGAATGAGAATAGATGGGTTATCCTTGATATTGGGCTTGAGAATCATTGGAGTATGAAGCCCAATCGGAAAAGTGTGAGCTTGAAGAACTTTGCATGGGATCTTGGTAAGGTGTCCAAGAGGATGATTGTTGGTTTTCCCACCTATGATATGGATTTGTGTGAGAAAAATGGGTGAAAAAATCTGAATACAATTGGTATGGTTCTTAGGTAAAAGTTGGATTATGAACCCCATTGTGGAAGAATGAAGGATCTTGATGATATTGGATAAATGAAGAATTCATGTTCAAGTGGCCCACATGGTTTAGCATGAATGAACCGTTAAAATCTATAAATGGGCCCTATCAAAAGTGGGTGTAAAGGGCCCAAAGAAAGAGTGATGTTTTTTTTTGATTTTTTTTGAAGCAATGCAATGAATTAAGTCCTAAATGAATGGGTTTTTGCACTAATGGTGATGATTTTTTTTGTAAATTTTGAAAAATAATGCAATGAATGAATTACTAAATGCAAATGTTATGAATGAATGAATGCAAACATGATGATGCTCTTTTTTTTGTTTTGTTTTGTTTTTATTTTTTTTATGCAAAGGAGGATTGACACTCACTACCAAATTGGTCAATCGACCAGGTAAGAGGTGGGGATGTGGGAGGTTCCCCCTACTTTCGTAGCGTTTTAATTAAATAATCACAATCTCGCTTAGGCGTTTACCTTTTAACCTCAAGCCTTAGACACTGATTTTTCAAAATGATAATAAATTCCAAAACTCCTTTTTTTTATTTAAAACCTTCTAAGGGCAATCTACCTTCGGGGTACTTCGTGATACAACCGGCCCGGCTTCCGTGAGGGAATCCACGGGTGCGGAGACTTATGGAGGTCTTGGAAAAGGAATTTTCAGTCCAAAGAGACAGAATGCTCAATGGAAGGTCCTCCCAAATCCAAGAAGGGTGTAAAGATCCTAATGCCCTTAAGAAGGGGAAATAGAAAAGAAGAGAATGATTTTTTTTTCAAAAGATGATACAGGTAAATGAGAAATGAAAGACAAATGACACAAATGCAAGATCAATAATCAACTAAGTACACAATGCAAGATAATAGATGCAACTAAGATGAAGACATGCTATCATGAAATTTTTTTGTTTCTTTTATTTTTATTTTTATTTTTTGAATTTTTTTTCAGAGATATTTTTTTCAAGATTTTTTAATAAGAGAGGAATAAAGGAAACCACTAACTAAAAATAAGAAACAATATGCCAATGTACCGCAAGATAATGTCAAGAGACATGTTTTTGATGTTTTCTAAATTTTTTGAATTTTATGAATTATTTAGAAATTTTTAAAGATTTTAATAGAATTTCTCATAAATAAGCAAAACATGACCTTTTCTTACGTTTACTAACATTTAGCGACGCTTGATTTTTCTGGATTTTCTGATTTTCAGCTTTCTGCTGCAGTTTCAGGCTTTCAGCGACACTTCATGTGACAGTTTATTTTCTGAGAATTTCAGATCTGAATTTCTGTGATTTTTTTTCTGATTTTTTTATTTTTCCTGTAAAATAAAAAATAGAAAAAGTAATAAAACTATATACAAGTCAAACACAAGAATTTCCAACCATTAAAAATTATTTTCTCCCCGACAACGGCGCCAAAAACTGATGCGCACAAAACACTCGTTGTTTAAAATGCCATGCCATACAGTTCAAAAATGATAACCGCACACACTCACTTAAAAAGATTAGAAAATCAAGTAGAGTGGTGAGAACGAGTCGATCCCACGAGGAGGAAATATTTCAATTAAATCAAGTTGGAAAACCCTTATATTTGAGAAAATCAACATTTGAGTGAGTTTATACAAAAAGAAAATAGAAGTGTATGGAAAATAAATCTATCTAAAGAATGTGAGAGGGTTAAGAAGAGAAATTTGAAGAAGATGAAGAGAGGAAGAGGAAGAACACAATTGCCAAAATGAATTCTCATTGCTGTGAAAGTGAAAATTATAACTTGTAAATAAAAGAAAAGGGAAGAAACAAGTGCCGAGAATAGGAAGAATGCCGCCGTCCACGCCGTGCCGAGCGTTGGAATGTCACCCTGCCTTGATGTGAACGCCGCCATGAGAGGGTGTGGATGAAGAAATCACCATTGTCCACGCCGCTGGGCCTTTGATTGCCGCACCGCCTTGGAGTGCACACCGTCGTGAAAGAGGACTTGGAGAGGAGAGATCTAGGAGAGAACTATGGAGGAATATGTAGAAGGGTTTGTGTGGAGATGGAGATGGAAGAAGATGAGAGAGTAAAATAGAAATACTAAAAATAGAGTAAGAATGAAATTAAAATAACTTTGAAAACAAGAAGAATTAGAGGATGACAAAGAAGAACAAGTTGAAGAGGATGGAGAGCGGAAGAACTTTTCTGATGGGCGCAGAGGGAGAAAAATGGTAGAAGAAGAGAAAAATGGGTGAAGAACAGGAGGATGCAGGTTCAGGTGAACAGTACATGTGGAAGATAGAACCTTGAAAAATGGGAGGTAGCGTGAAAACTAAGGGGATTTAGAGAATGACGAAGAAGACAAAGTTTGAGAGAATTTAAAAATGAAGAACTTTTATGAATAGAGTATGACGAAAAGAGGAACAAAAAGGGGTGAACAAATGCGACCTATGGTTGAACCAAAAAAAAACCCCCCTGCAGAAAAGAAGAGCTTAGCTATTTATAGGAGAATTGGATCCCACGGAGGGTGGAGATCGACTTAGAATATGATGGAGGGCTGAGATATGATGAGAACAAGATGGAGGCTAGGGTTTTGGGCGCCCTATGGGTTGAGAAGGGGTAAGGAAGGGGGCGCCCCCTTGTGTTTCCTAAAAAGGAGGGAATATCCTCCTATTTTCTCTCCACAAAATTTCTCCATAAATAAATCAAGACAATTCTTTTCTTATCTTTTCCTTTCACAAAATATGGAAGATGGGTGCTCCTTTGACTTGGTCAAAGGTGGAGAGGGGAAGAGAGAGGCACCCTAAGGAAACCTTGCTCTTGGCTTTGTGACCTTTCTGCCCCTGGCCCTTCTGTGGAATGCCATGAGTGTCCTGCTCATATAAAATTAGAATTAAGTCCATAGAAATTATGGCTTTGTGCATAAAAACCATGAGTGCTTGCAATTATGCAATGAAAAATTAATTCTCATGTCCCTCAACCCCCTTTTATTCATTAATTACCCACAAATTGAGTGAATTTGCATAAAGAGCTTGATTCATGTGAGGTTGAAGTTAACTATCAAATATGCATAATTGTCTAATCATGTGCATATGAAATAGTGTGTTTGGTATTAATTATCATAGCAATATGAACACTCATCACACCCCCCAACTTACTCATTGCTAGTCCCTTAGCAATACAATTACATTAAAATTTAGGACCAACAAAACTTTACAAGGCTTATACCTTCATCTCCCGCTCTTCCTTCACAGAATAAACTAAAGATTAGGAATCAGGAAGCATTAACGCATACTAGCCTGACGTAGAAAATTTAGGTACATGATCAAGAATTCAAATCAAAATTCAATAGCACTTGTGCATGTGTAAATACCAAATCCACAACATAGACAATTACATCCCTCATTTGTTATTCCAAGTAAGTGTCTTTCAACTCTGCACCTCTTAATTAGAGCATTAAGCATACTAACTTTTTGTTTGTCGTATTTCAATGTCCCTTTGGGATCTTTTTTTTCATTAATCTTTTTAATATACACATGATGATGCACTACCTTTCACTGTTTAATGCGAACCTCGACTCTTGTCTTAGGAGAAGCAGGCCCGATTTTACAGATCAAGGTTCTCTTTTTTCGTTTGACGTGAACCTCAACACTTGTTAGGTGAAGCAGGCCCGGTTACTAAGACTAGGGGCATTTTTCATGGTGTTTCTCTCTCTCTCTCTCTCTCTATCTCATTTTTTTTTATAAATGTGCATTTGCACTTCTTTGAAAGATAACTTGGCAGAAAGCTTAAACAAAAATCTCTTTCTTGAGAAGTGTAGAGCATCAGACAACATACTCAAAATAAAAGAGGGCTTGCCCTGCTTGTTTCATTAGTGTGCATAGTGATTTTTATTTTTCTAAAGTGCTAAAGAACTTTAAAGAGATTCTTACATCAGTTTTCCATGGCTAGATTGAATAAATTTTTCATCATCCTTCCCCCTAGTCTTTTCTGTTCTAGAATTACTTTCAATAAAAGTATGAATCAAGAAAACTTAGTTGGGGATTTCATCTTTTCCTTTTCATGTAGTTGGAATGATATGCAGGACATTATGAAAGAACTAATAAATGTAGTACTTTATGCATCATGAAATTTTTCTCTCCCCCCCCAACTTGGATGACATTATCCTCAATGGCATGTGAAAGCAATAAAAATACAGAGCAATGTAACAAGAAATGCAACTGAGTAGGAGAGAAACAACCTGATACGCGGGGTGAAAGACTCCTTTAAAATAATCGGCGACAGCTCCTTTTCCTTGACTTGCCTATTGAAAACACACTAAAACAAAGCCTTAAATAACAAAAATCCCTGGGTTACCTCCCAGGAGCGCTAAGTTTTACGTCTTCAGCCAGACGCATGTAAGCTCCATAACCAAAGGGTTGATTTTAAAATGAGCCACCATAGAATTTTATCCTTATCAACATTTTCATTCTCATGCCCTGAGGAAAACAAATGTGGCTTGTGAATCCCAGGGCAAGACAGATATCGGGGTGGATGTAGCTCAAAAGGACCACCCCGAATAAAGAATGGAGGAGGAACATTGGTAAAGATCATGTCATGAATTATAAAATATTCCTCCTGAAGGTCTATAAAAGGTGTGAATGAATTAATGTAGACCTTATCATTTCTCAAAAAAATTTCTTCCACCTCAATTTTGGGGATTCCAAGAATATTAGTGAGGTGGGGAGAGAACGGAGAATGAGAGGCTCCTATAAATTGATTGGTGTCGAGAAGGTTATCAACATCAAGAGTTAAAGAAACGTGCTCCTCAACACAATGGTCGTCAGATTCAATGGGATCAGACAAATCAGCTAGATGTAGAGCAAGATTAGACCAATCGGCTGGAAGAATGCCGGAAGAATCGTCGTGGTCATAAATTGGCAAAATCTCTACCCTCTCCTCCAGAGTAAAGGTATGAAAATTATCATGCGGCAAAGGTAATTCCTCATTAACCCCAATTTCCTTGTTCAAATAAATGTTCAATTCTGTTTTCATCATCACTTATTCTTATCATTCACTAATTCATCACCTTCCTTTATTTTTTTTCCAACAAATTCCTCAATCCCCTCAAATTCCCTAAGTTTCTCATTTAAAATCTACTGACATGATCTCTCCATAATCCCTTCATCTTCTGAATCACAGCGGATCAGAGTGTAATGATATTGAGGAATCATAGATTGATCACAGTCAGTATCAGAAATTTGACAAGAAGGATTGGACCCAGAGTAGTCAAGGAATTGATCTCCCTCCATTCTCTTGACTTCCTCAGTCAGCCTATTGATTCGCTCTTGGAAGGATTGACTTTGGAGAATTAATTGATTGAATTGATCCTCCGGGTTGGTATTTGAGGACAGAGGAGATGAATACCAAGGAGAATAGTGATCATTTGGAGGCGGTGGAGGGGATATGGGCCATCCTCCAGCATGCTGGGCTAGATCATAATGGTTATTAGAGTTTGGAGCCCAAATTTGAGTTTCATTATTCTCTTCTTCTCCCCCTAACTTAGATTCCTCTTTATTTTCTTCGTGATTATGCTTGGCCATTATAAATTAAGCTTCATTAGCTTCCTCCCAGTTCTCCTGATATGGTTGCTCCATACTACCCTCATCATGAAGAATTTTTTGAGAGTTATTGGATTGAGATTTTATGGATTGATCATTCAAATCGAGAAATGGATTTTCACAATTTTTAGTGAGGAGGCTAGCATGCTGGTCCATTGTGAGCCCTCTATCAAGTTGGTCATGTTAGGCTTGGATAATTTGACTCTGAGTTTTAATGGATTTCTGATTGGCCAAGATGAATTGAGTCAGTTGATTAAACTTATCGTCAAGATCAGATTGTGAAGGAGCTAGATATGTTGGGTGGCATTCAGACTGTGGTGTGTAAAAATAAGAATCAGTCTGGTACTGAGGTGAATGGGAATAGATGGGTTGTCCTTGATATTGGACTTGGGAATCATTAGAGTATGAAGCCCAATCGGAAAAGTGTGAGCTTGAAGAACTTTGCATGGGATCTTGGTAAGGTGCTCAAGAGGATGATTGTTGGTTTTCCAACCTAAGATATGCATTTGTGTGAAAAAAAGGGGTGAAAAAATCTGAATACAATTGGTATTGTTCTTGGGTAAAAGTTGGATTATGAATCCCATTGTGGAAGAATGAAGGATCTTGATGATATTGGATAAATGAAGAATTCATGTTCAAGTGGCCCGCATGGTTTATCATGAATGAACCATTAAAATCCATAAATGGGCCCTATCAAAAGTGGGTGCAACGGGCCCAAAGAAAGAGTGATGTTTTTTTTTGATTTTTTTTAAAGAAATGCAATGAATTAAGTCCTAAATAAATGGTTTATGCACCAATAGTGATGTTTTTTTTTGAATTTTTAAAAACAATGCAATGAATGAATTACTAAATGCAAATGTTATGAATGAATGAATGCAAACATGATGGTGCTCTTTTTTTATTTTGTTTTTATTTTATTTTTTTTATGCAAAAGAGGATTGGCACTCACTACCAAATTGGTCAATCGGTCAGGTAAGAGGTGAGGTTGTGGGATGTTCCCCCTACTTTCTTAGGGTCCTAATTAAATAACTACAAGCCCGCTTAGGCGTTTACCTTTTAACCTTTACCTTAGACACTGATTTTTCAAAATGATAATAAATTCCAAAACTCCTTTTTTTTATGTGAAACCTTCTAAGGGCAATCTACCTCCGGGGTACTTCGTGATACAACCGGCCCGGCTTCTGTGAGGGAATCCACGGGTGCAGAGACTTATGGAGGTCTTGGAAAAGGAATTTCCAGTCCAAAGAGACGGAATGCTCAATAGAAGGTCCTCCCAAATCCAAGAATGGTATAAGGATCCTAATGCCCTTAAGAAGGGGAAATAGAAAAGAAGAGAAGGATTTTTTTTCAAAAGATGATACAGGTAAATGAGAAATGAAAGGCAAATGACACAAATGCAAGACCAATAATCAACTAAGTACACAATGCATGATAATAAATGCAACAAAGATGAAGACATGCTACCATGGAATTTTTTTGTGTTTCTTTTTATTTTTCTTTTGTTTTTTAGATTTTCTATTTTTAAAA
The DNA here is from genome assembly GCA_022559845.1 of Amorphophallus konjac. NCBI lineage: Eukaryota > Viridiplantae > Streptophyta > Magnoliopsida > Alismatales > Araceae > Amorphophallus > Amorphophallus konjac. The sequence goes on from CM040118.1 coordinate 450,107,412, forward strand.
AAAAAATTTAGAGATATTTTTTCAAGATTTTTCAATAAGATATGAATAAAGGAAACTACTAACTAAAAATAAGAAACAATATGCCAATCTATTGCAAGATTAAGTCAAAAGGCATGTTTTTGATATTTTCTAAGTTTTATAATTTTTGTGAATTTTTTAGAAATTTTTTAAGATTTTTCTGGAATTTTTCAGAAATAAACATCACACGACCTTTTCCTACGTTTATTAACCTTTAGCGACGCTTGATTTTCTTGGATTTTTTGATTTCCAGCTTTCTGCTACAGTTTTAGGCTTTCAGCGACACTTCTTGTGATAGTTTATTTTCTGAGAAGTTTAGGTCCGAATTTCTGTGATTTTTTTCTAATTTTTTTTCTGATTTTCCCTGTAAAATAAAAAATAAAAAAATTAGTAAAAATATATACAAGTCAAACACAAGAATTTCCAACCATTAAAAATTATTTCCTCCCCAGCAACGACGCCAAAAATTGATGTGCACAAAACACTCGTCATTTAAAATGCCGTGCCACACAATTTCAAAAATAATAACAGCACTCACTCACTTAAAAAGATTAGAAAATCAAGTAGAGTGGTGAGAACGGGTCGATCCCACGAGGGAAAAATATTTCAATTAAATCAAGTTGGAAAACCCTTATATTTGAGAAAATCAACATTTGAGTGAGTTTATACAAAAAGAAAATAGATGTGTATGGAAAATAAATCTATCTAAAGAATGTGAGAGGGTTAAGAAGAGAAATTTGAAGAAGATGGAGAGAGGAAGAGGAAGAACACAATTGCCAAAATGAATTCTCATTGCTATGAAAGTGAAAATTATAATCTATAAAAATTAAAAATTACAACTTGTAAATAAAAGAAAAGGGAAGAAACAAGAGCCGAGAATAGGAAGAATGACGGCGTCCACGCCGTGCCGAGTCTTGAAATGTCGCCCCACCTTGATGTGAACGCCGCCGTGAGAGGGTGTGGATGAAGAAATCACTATTGTCCACACCGCCGAGCCTTTGATCGCCGCCCCACCTTGGAGTGCACATCGTCATGAAAGAGGAGTTGGAGAGGAGAGATCTAGGAGAGAACTATGGCGGAATTGTTGGGAGCAGAGGATTGTCAAGCTAGAGGGGGAGGGGGTGAATAGATTGACCACTTAAAATTTTAAACAGAATAAAACGATCGCACACTCTGTGATAGCAGAGGCATAACCTCACTCCGTGAACTCTAGAAGGCAAACGCAGTATCTAAGTGCACTAACCGAGACAATAAGCACGAAATCAAACCACAAGCACAAACCACGGGAGACAGGAGTTTTAAGGTGGTTCGGTCTCTATCCCGAGACCTACGTCCACCCCCTCACCAACCCGGTGGGGATCACTGCTGAGCTTTACAGCTTAGGCTAAAACCAGAGAAGAACCCTTCTCTGACCTGCAGATCCAATCTGCAGAAGACAGTAACACACTGTCACAGAACCACTGTCAAACAGCTTGCAGACACGAAGTCTGTTCTCCCTCTGATCTCAGAACTCACTCTGGATCAGAACAAACCTGTCCACTAAATCCCAGTGGAACAGTAATCCGAATATAACAATGTATAAGAAAAACAAAAATACAAAGTAAGGAATGAACTCAGAAGGCGCTGGTCAATGAATCTTCAGGCTTCTTGCGCAGCAGAAGAGAGTGTAGCCTGAAGGGATGAACAACACGATCTGAGTATGATCTCCTCTACAATTGAGGCTAGATCAGACTGATGCTTCCACGGTTCTTCAGCGTCTGATCTACTTCACCAGGAGAACGAACCTGTACTGCAAACTTCGCACTGGACAGTCTTCGAATATCCCCTTGGTCTTGGTTCTCCTGAAGAAGAATGCCTCACACCGTTCCTCTCGCCTTTTTCCTCAACGCCTCTGATAGAGTCGAGATCCACTCCTCTATCTCCTTTTTCATTTTCCCGCGTAGGATTGGGCCCCACGAGATTCCCAATCATTTGCCCACGTGTGGAGAAGCTTCTGGACTAACGGAGGAAGTGTGCGCTTCATTTGCAGACGTGGCTGGCCCACTTTATCCAGTTCTTCTACCCGAGCACTTGTCTGGGACTGGGTGCGTCGACGCCAGCATCTAGATGCGTCGACGCTGTGTGAAGATATCTTGAGGACAGATTTCTATCTTGGGCTTCTGGAGGCAAACGCGTCGACGCTGCACCCGAGTGGCGTTGACGCATTTAGTATGCGCGTGACTTAAACAGCTTGAGATCCAGTCACAGCATCGACGCTGTCTTGCTTGAGGCGTCGACGCAGTCCTGATGAAGTGTGCTTCAACTTGGAGGAACTGAAGGCTGCGTCGACCCTTTGAGCTTGTGGCGTCGACGCTGACTATTGCCTGCAGTAATTCACAACAAAAATACTTGCCACATAATAGATTATCAAATAATACATCAACCTGTCATATCATGGTGGTCATCATCAAAACCAGGAGGACAACAATCTCCCCCTTTTTGATGATGGCAACCATGATGGAATTCTAGCACTTTAATGATCATGCAATTCAATAACCAATGAAGCAGAGGCATGCACGACCATAGCAATCAAAAGCAAGTATCAACATTCAACTCATTCACCATTCAACTAAACACAACACATGATCAAATTATAAAGATGAAAAAGTGAAGTGCATCACAGTCTCACAGTTGTCTCCCCCTTTGACATCAGCAAGAAGGGGAGGCCACAATTCAAGGAATTATAACAAAACATCTAGACCATTACTTAGGAAAAAAACTGTCCATATCTCCTAGACGACTGATTAGAGGACTGGCCATGTGGAGGTGGAGGACGATGCGATGAGAAGGTCTGTTGGGCGTGCAGAGCTTGAATTTCCTGAGTGAGCTCGCCCAACTGAAACATCAGATTACTTTTAAGACCTCCCAGCTCTGAACGGACATCTTCAGATCCTCGTGTTAACGTCTCAAGCGTACTGCAAATTGTTTCAATGGAGGATGAAAGACTAGTTAGCTTATCAACAACAGCTTGAAACCGTGGGGCAATCGAGGTTACTGGAGATTGCAGAGTAACTATCGTAATTTGAATGTCATAACACAGGGATTGCAGCTGGGCCATGGTCTGAAGAGTAGAAATCTGTGCAGCGTGCATATTGGACACTAACTCTGCAGTCTTGTTTACAATCTTTGCAACACTCTTCAGGACCTTCCTCATTGCTTTGTCAGTTTTCTGCTTGGCCTCCATATAGTTTTTCCATGAGACCAGTATAGAAATTTCAGACATGACAATTCTCTTGTACAGTCGTTCCAGCTGAAAGTCAGTATACAGAATGAAAGAATTAATTTTGTCCCCTTGATGCTGCATCATTCTAATGAGGTGAACCAGTAAATCCTTTTCTGTTGCACCAGGAGGGGCCTGGAAATAATCATCCTGAGGCTGTTGGCCATTGGACCCAAGTTCTCTATTAGTATTATGTGAGCTGGACTCACCTTGTTCCCACTGAGTCTTGGGTGTCTTTCTAATGTCATGCCACTCAGGCTCATCATCTTGGAAAGGAGGTGCATCAGGCTGAAATTCTTCCTCATCAGCTATTCTGGGTGGCTCATCAGCATCTTTGGGAGACTCCACCGTATATGAAAGAAAAACCTGCTCACCACCAGCATATGAAGGAGGTGACCTGGCTGGAGCTTGGTCTGCACCTCGGAACTCAATGTCCACATCTCTCTCCTGTCCTGCCCATTGTGGAGGAGAAGCAACTGGCTCAGGAGGTGTCCTGACTAACTCAGGTTCAGGCTCAGAAGGAGGGGCAGCTGCCCTTACATCAGATTGTTGACTAGGCAGCACTCTGACTGGCTTTCCATCTACTATTTTTATTCCCATAAAATTCTGGACAAAAGACATGGAGTAAACATTCCCTCTAGGAACTACACATTTCTTCTCATTGCCAAAAGGAACTCCAACCTTTCTGAACAGGGCTGTGAGGTGTGCTGCGTAGGGTAGAGTCCTAGAGTTGTCCAGACAAGTGCCCATTGTCTGAATAATAACATCAATCAACGAAACTTTGATTTCTTTCAACATGCAGTACAGTAAAAATCTCTGCATGATAGTGACCCTTTCACGTCCACTGCTCTGTGGGGTAAAGATGGATGTGCATATATGGTGCAGTAGACGAACATGAGATGAAAACTGATTCGCTTTTAAGCTGGACAAATAGGTCTGCTTAATATCTGAAGGGTCCTCTGGCTGGCCGGTCAAAATAGCAAATGCTTCATGTTCATTCAAAGGAAACGAGTGTAGCTCGGCCCCCTTCTTAGGAATCTTCCACACACTGGCGAGTAGACGAGCCGTGAGCTCAAACTTAACACCTTGTACAGAGCTGGTTAGTATTCCAAGGTTGGGTTGATGGCAGAGATTGTGGTAAAACTCTCTGACAAACGTAGGATAATAAATGGAGTACTTGGTGGCAAAGTCCCACCAGCCTTGAAACTCCAAAATAGGCCGAATCTCAGGGAAGGCAGCATGAAAAGCTTCGTCCGATTCAAGAATATACCGTGGAATTAAAACTTTCAGGGGTTCGTCTGTACCGGAAGTAGGAGCGGACACAGAGACCCCAGACTTAGATTTTTTGGAGGAAGCTTTCTTCTGAGGAGAGGAAGGCTTGGAAGACGAATGAGCCTTCTTCTTCTTGGAAGGAGGAGAGGGACTGCGTGGACGCTTCCCCTTGTCCTTGCATTTTTGCAGAGAAGAAGATTGAGGAGGAGGAGCCGCCACAGGTGATTCAGGAGCTTGGGCTTCAGCGGCGAGCTCAGGAGCTGGAGGAGCCGAAGATGGTTCCTCAGCAGGCTTCTTTCCTTTCCTGGAGTAGACGAACGCCATCTTCACAGATAGAGAAGAAGAGGGTGGCCGTGAGGTGTTTCAGAAGGAGGAGATGAACAGTTACCTGAGAAGGATGAAAGAAAAGGTAGCCGACTATTTCCTCGGTTGAGGGTTTAAAAGAGTGAAAAGAGAAACCCCCAATCCGATTATCGGGTAAACGGGTAATGGATCCAAGCCATAATCTAGATAGAGTGGATGCGTCGACGCGAGGAGATCAATGCGTCGACGCCGTGAACACTTATGCTCAAGTGTGCATTGAAAAGCCCAGATGCGTCGACCTTATGAACAAGGGTGCGTCGACGCCATAGTGTAAATAGACTCTGCCAGACAAAGATTTTAAAAGAGAGAAGAAGCAGCTTAAAGAACAGAACTTGGGAAATATCGTTAGAGTCTAGGGTTCATAAGGTAATACACTCATACTCAAGGATTTTTAATAGCTTCAGTTCAAATTCCCATGAAAACTAAATTTACTCAGATTAACGTCGAACCATTCAGTGACATAAAATAATGATATTCTACCAAGTTTGAAGCACAGAAATGAACATTAACAGTGCAGAAATGGAATAATTTCTAAACGAGCTTCATACTAGGGATCTTCTCACTTCTGTATCCTGCATTATTCAATTTCGAAAAATCTTTGTAGAAAGAAACTTAATGAGCATTGAGGATGAGTTCATTAGATCTGTTGAGCCTTTTGATTTCAAACTAACACACATGTGTTTTCATTTTTATTTTATTTATTACATCCATTAGCAGTCAAGTATAGCTAGCCTTGTGACACAAGTACACATGCTTATCAGGCACCAGAGTCCCTGGTTACTCATCATAGCTAACTATTTTGCCTTGAATCAGAGGTAGTGATCAACCTCATGACATGCCTTTCAACACTTCATGGGTGAGGAAGGTAGTTTCTCGGTTGAGAGTCACCATTGCTCTGAAATGGATTATTTTCATTTAAGGACAGAGATAGTAGTCCACCTCATGACTTGCTCTTTAGCACTTCTTTGGTGCATAGAGCCAGTTTCTCAGTGAGAGCCTACCAGTGCTCTGCGTATTACAGATACATTGTGTGTTGCACTTTATCTTTTAGCTCCTTTTTAGACCTAAACAAACTTTAGCAACAATACCAATTAAATTCCAATTCATTGAAAGATCCTTCTACTTTTGATTAATTTGGGATAAAGAGATGATAGGAACCAAGTCATATTAACTTGTTTAGTCCTTATTCCAGATTCAATCACTTTTAGGTTCAAGTACTGTTGAGTTCAAACATTGAAGGACACACATTTTATATCATTAAGTAGTGTGAAGCTATTCTGAGAAAAACTTGTTTTCATTAGAAATTATCCCCTTAGCTCCCCCTGAATTTAAGGCATTAACTTTTCACCCTAACATTTGAGACAATTCCCTTATTCTGGAATAGAAGGAGAGTACATCAAGAAATCTTGTTGGGAGCAGAAGGTGAATAAGATAGAAGATAAGCATGATGGGGTGCAAAGGAGACTCTTGAAGAAGAACAAGTCTAGCAAGAAGGATGGATGAGTCGACCCTATGGACTAGTCGTGAGAACACAGTCACCACCACAGCTCTCTGTTTCCAGTAGAGCGTCGACGCAGAACACCTGCAGCGTCGACGCACTCAGCCATTCTGCTCGGACAGTTTATCAGTGATCAGAGGTAGTCCACCACTGCGTGGACGCATCCTAGAGGCTGCGTTACCGCATCAGACATCTTATCTACAGACTTCCAAATTTATTCCAAGGACTATTTATACCTAACTCCCCCTTAACTCAAGCATGATTTACGAGAATAAAAACGGATGAAATTGTGAACATGCTGAGGTTTTATTTCAGATAAACAAAAACAAGTCAAACTAATCAAGGATTCATACTCCCCCTAAGTGTATGAATTATTCAAACATGGATCTTTTGACCATAGCAAGACATCAAATGATCATGACAAAGGCAATCAAAGAGCATTCAGACATTTGAACATGCAAACAATTCAAGCTTCAGAATGTAAATTGCAGAGTCCAAGCTCTCTCCTAAGATATGAAAAATGCTCATTAATGAGAGGCTTGGTAAAAATATCAGCTAGTTGAAGTTCAGACTCTACAAACACAAGCTTGAAACTCCCTTTACTGACCTCATCTCTTAAGAAATGATGTCTGATTTCAATATGCTTGGTCCTAGAGTGCTGGATGGGGTTCTTGGCCAGGTTTATAGCACTGGTGTTATCACACAATATTGGGACACATCCAAGATCAGTTTGGTAATCTTGGAGCTGATGCTTGATCCACAACACTTGAGTGCCACAGCTCCCTGCAGTGACATATTCTGCCTCTGCAGTGGACAGTGCCATTGAGTGTTGTTTCTTGGAAGCCCAAGAGACCAAGCACCCACCCAAAAATTGGCAGTAGCCACTAGTGCTTTTTCTGTCCAATTTACATCCAGCATAGTCTGCATCCGAATATGATACCAGATCAAAGGAGTAGGATGGAGAATACCAAATCCCTAGGTCTTGAGTTCCAGCAAGGTATCTAAAAATACGCTTGACAGAACTTAAGTGGGATTCTCTAGGATCAGCTTGAAAGCGTGCACACATGCAAACACAGAATTGAATATCAGGCCTTGATGCAGTAAGGTATAAAAGTGACCCTATCATACCTCGATAGGTCTTGGCATCAACTTGTGTACCTTTCAAATCTACATCCAAGGGTGTGTTTGTGCACATGGGAGTGCTGATTGCCTTCAGATTTTCCATTTTATACTTCTTCAGTAGCTCCTTGATGTACTTTGTCTGACTAATAAAGCATCCATCCCTGCTTTGGGTGATCTGCAAGCCTAGAAAGAATTGAAGTTCACCCATGAGGCTCATTTCAAATTCTGTAGTCATTAAGTTAGCAAACTCCTTACACAAACTGGGTTTAGTGGAACCGAAGACAATGTCATCAACATATATTTGAACCAGAATGATATCTGAATTCCTTACCTTTGTAAACAATGTCTGGTCCACTTTACCTCTTGAATATCCTTTTTCAGTGAGGAAGGAGCTGAGCCGGTCATACCAGGCTCGAGGTGCCTGCTTGAGTCCATACAGTGCTTTGTCTAACCTGTATACGTGGTAAGGATTTTCTGCACATTCAAAACCAGGGGGTTGTTCCACATATACTTCTTCTTTTATTATTCCATTTAAGAAAGCACTTTTTACATCCATTTGTTGTAATTTTATTCCATGACTTACAGCATATGCAAGCAACAACCGAATGGCTTCTAATCTGGCTACTGGTGCAAATGACTCTTCGAAGTCGATACCGAACTCTTGATTGTAGCCCTGTGCAACCAGTCTAGCTTTATTCCTAACAACAACACCATTTTCATTTTGTTTGTTTTTATAGACCCATTTAGTTCCTATTATAGATTGATCCTTGGGTCTAGGCACTAGATGCCACACTTCATTTCTTGTAAATTGGTTGAGTTCTTCATGCATGGCATTTATCCAGTCGGGATCTTTTAAGGCTTCCATGACATTTTTGGGTTCAATTTGAGACACAAGTGCCATGTTATCTAATTCTTGAATTTGAGAACGTGTCCTAACAGGTTCATGCAAGTTGCCAATTATGCTAGATGAGGGGTGATCCCTTAACATCCTAATGTTAGTTAGAGGGTTACCTCCATTGATACCTCCATTACCCTGATTACTCGACTCTGGCTCATCTTCTTTTGGCCTTGAATCTCCTTCCAATGTTTCTTTCTCCTCCAGCTTGTCAAGAAAGTCTTCATCACCCTCGTTCCTGCATGAAGATTCAACTTGTGAACTTTCAATTAGCTCATCAAAAATGATGTGAGGTGATTCCTCAACCGTTTGTGTTTTCAAATTTAGGATCCTATATGCCCTAGAGTGACTAGAGTATCCTAAGAAGATGGCAGGTTCACTCTTGGGTTCAAACTTATCTAGGGCCCGTTTATCATTATTCTGAACAAAACATTTTGAACCGAAAACTTTAAAATGAGCAACAGAGGGCTTCTTACCTTTCAGCATTTCATATGGAGTCTTTTTGGACTGAGGTCTTACCATTGCCCAATTTACAATGTAGCATGCAGTGTTCACAGCCTCTGCCCAATACTTCCTTGGGAGTTGCCCTTCAATCAGCATGGTTCTGGCCATCTCCACAAGGGTTCGGTTTCTTCTCTCCACGACTCCATTTTGTTCAGGTGTTCTTGGGGAAGAAAACCTGTGATTTAGCCCTGTTGCTCTGCAGAAATCCTCAAATTCAGAGTTGTCAAATTCTCCACCATGATCTGACAAAATGGAAGAAATGAGAAACTTACCATCCTGCTGTGTTTTCTTGAAGAATGCCTGAAATTCCTCAAATGCCTCATTCTTATGAGTTAGAAAGAATACCCAGGTAAATCTAGAAAAATCATCCACTAGAACAAATCCATATTTATTACCACTAATGCTTGCTGTTCTAGTGGGTCCAAACAATTCCAAATGAATGAGTTCAAAAGGTTTAGTGGACTGACTCTCTATCTTGGACTTAAATGACTTCCTAGTGTGTTTGCCTTGGGTGCATGCATTACAGATTTTGTTATTTTTCTTGAATGAAGCATCAGGCAGGCCATTTACCATGCTGTGTTTGGCTAACTTATGCAAGACACTATAGCTAGCATGTCCTAGCCTACGGTGCCACAACCAAGCTAGTTCAGTTTTATTTACAGCAAGGCAAAGATTATTATGAACATGATCGTCTAAATCTACCATGTACATGTTGTTTATCCTTTTTCCAACAAATTTAACTTTTTCTGATTTTTCTTCTAAGATGGTGCATGTATTTGCATCAAACACCACTTTATTACTTCTATCACACAGCTGGCTTATACTAAGCAAGTTATACTCTAGACCCTCTACTAAAAGAACATCATCAATGGAGGTAGAAGGGTTCTTGCCAACTTTACCTTTGCCGACTATTTTACCTTTATTGTTTCCACCAAAGGTGACAAAGCCTCCATCCTTCTCGACCAAGAGACAAAACTTGGCCTTGTCCCCTGTCATATGCCTTGAGCAGCCGCTGTCAAGATACCACCTGTTGTGCACGGCCGCAAGGCATTCCTGCATGAATCATCAAACAAGAGATTTTGGAACCCAAACACACTTGGGTCCCATTGAATCACTGGATGACTTCAGGTAATTCAGCAGGTTCTTAGGAATCCACATTTGTCTTTGTTGAGGTTTTTGATGGATTTTAGTTGAGGAGGCATCAGGTTTCTGATTTGATTTTAAGGTTGTTTTAGATGCTTTATTGAACCACCGTTTATTTTGACTCCAATAGGTTTCTTGGTGGTGTGGGTTGAATGCCCTAAATGAATGCATTTGGCTTATAGGATATGCATACATGGGATGCGTCGACCTACCTGAATGAGTGCGTGGACTCACCCACCCATAGTTGCTTCTGTGAGCATAATAGAATGTAGGGTGCGTGGACGCATTGTGATGTGTGCGTCGGCCCATCCACCCAGACTGATTGAAGTGTTGGCCAAGGTGGTTTGGGTGCGTCGACGCATTTCCCTGCATGCGTCCACCCATGTGGTCGTTCCTATTCTTATGGACTCTCTGGAATCCGGTCTACGTCGACACATTACTGGCCTTGCGTGGACGCATCTGGCTCTTGCCAGACTTGGTGCTTTCAGTCTTTCTACTACGATGCTGGTGAGAGGAGGGTCTGGAGCTGGAACCCTTATATGGTGATGAAGTGACAAGCTTGCAGCTAGTTATATTCTTAGCAGATTTTGCCTTAGGAGTTTCATTCATCTTCTCTTTTCCTTTCTCCTTTGTCACTTCATTTTTCTTAATCTGTTTCCCTTTGCCTCTTTCAACATTTTTTACTTCAGCCACCTATTTCTCCTCAGCTTTCTTCTGTTCTGACACGAAGGTCACCAGCTTAATTCTAATTTCTTTCTTCTTGCTTGGATTATATCCAAGTCCTTCCTTGCCAACATTGCATTTTGTTCCCAGTAAAGCATCAAGATTATGTTTGCCTTGTGTCATTTTCTCCAGGGAAGCTTGTTTGTCCAATTTTTCTTCTTTAGCTTTCTTCAAATCTTCCTGAAGTTTCAAGTTGACACCATTTACGGCTTGGTATTTTTCTTCAACGATTTTGGTGTCCTTTTCCAATTTCTACATTCTTAACTTCAGTTCATCGTGCGTATTTAATAAGAATTCATTTTCTCTTTTCAATTCAATCAATTGAGATTTTTATTCATTCTCTTCATTCAGAGTTTTCTTCAGACAAACAATTTCATCCTCTAGCACTTTAACCTTTTCATTTGACAAGTCCTCTTGATTTCCCTAGTTTTTCTTCTTTTTAAGCATTTTATTTTCTTTCTTCACAGCATCATATTTATCCATAAGTTCAGTGAAAGCTTCTTCCCAGTCGTTACAAGTAAATTCATCAAATGGAGAATTTACCTCAGTAGAGTCCTCTCCCCTAGCCATTAGGCATAGCTTCACCTCTTTTTCTTCCTCTGAGGTGCTATCCTCCTCTTCTTCTTCTTCATCACTCCATGTACTGATCATGGCCTTGGGCTTTTTATTTTTGAACTTGGGGTGAGCTTTCTTGGAATTTTCTGGACACTCTGACTTGATATGTCCCTATTTCCTGCATTGATAACAAACCACTTTGTCATATTTCTTAGATTGGTCAGACTTAAACTTAGAATTCATTTTACCTTGATAGCTTTTAAGTCGACCAGTTTTACCTTCCCTTCGTAAGAATTTTTTCTAGGGGGAATTATACCTGTTGGTACCGGATTCCAAAAATTAGTGCATCATTCAAGGCAACACAAAAACACTCATTTGGAAATCAAAAAGAAAAATGTGTTTGAAGGAAAGATGAGAAATATCTTATTTCACCATAGAGAATTTTTTAGTTCTTGCGTCCCAAACAATTTTCATGAGACATCAGAACAATTATTGACACGATTTAATGATTCCTAAAAGGAGACTCATTTTTTTATATTATAATTTCATTATCTGGTCCAATTTTCCTATTTGATTGATAATAAAGATCATAATGAATTAAAAGGAATTAATGGTTTGGATCGTGTATCAACGGTCAATCCTCGGTAGAAAGTTCCATCGGAACAATTATTTATTTCAGATACCTCGTCTCGTTGTTTAAAAAAAAAACAACGAGCAAGTATGGGGAAAAATGACAAGAAGATATTGGAACATTAATTTGGAAGAAATGATGGAAGCAGGAGTTCATTTTGGTCATGGTACTAGATCTCAGGGGGTACAGATCCATAATAGACATATAGAGATTATTGTCCGTCAAGTAACATCAAAAGTGTTGGTTTCAGAAGATGGAATGTCTAATGTTTTTTCACCCGGAGAGCTAATCGGATTGTTGCGAGCGGAACGAGCAGGGCGTGTTTTGGATGAAGCGATCTGTTATCGAGCAATCTTATTGGGAATAACGAGGGCATCTCTTAATACTCAAAGTTTTATATCCGAAGCTAGTTTTCAAGAAACTGCTCGAGTTTTAGCAAAAGCTGCTCTACGAGGTCGTATTGATTGGTTGAAAGGCCTGAAAGAAAATGTTGTTCTAGGGGGAATTATACCTGTTGGTACCGGATTCCAAAAATTAGGTGAGCATGGCAATCTCACCTGAATCACTGTCGGATGAAGAGGTCAGACTCTCATCTGAGCTCTCTTTACAACTTGGAGCAGCTTTGAGAGCTAGCGATTTCTTCTTCTTTATTTCCTCATCAGATCTTTTCAAATTCAGCTCATAGGCCATAAGGGAACCTATCAGCTCGTCAGGAGTGGTCTTGGGAAGATTCCTAGATTCTTCGACTACTGTGGCTTTTGTGTGCCACAGGGGTGTCAAGGATCTAAGAATCTTTCTCACCAGCTCATAATCTGAATAGGCCTTCCCTAGACCTTTGAGACCATTGACAAGCAACGTTAAACGAGCATACATTTCAGAAATACTTTCTTCAGGTTTCATGTGGAACGACTCATATTCAGAGATTAACATGTTAGCCTTGGTCTCCCTTACCTCCGAGGTACCCTCGTATATTACCTCGAGTCGATCCCACATTTCTTTTGCACTCGCACATGAGGAGACGCGCGAGAATTCCTTGGGGTGTAGGGAGCATTGCATAATGTTCATTGCCTGCCAGTTGACGGTTGATTTTCTTACCTGCTCCTTCACCCATAATTCTTTGTCGCCTTCAATTATATAGGGCCCCTTACTCACGACCTTCCATGTTTCATAGTCCTGGGCCCTGAGAAAAACTTGCATGCGATTCTTCCAATAGGAATAGTTAGTCCCATCGAAAAATGGTGGTCTATTCACAGCATAACCCTCTGGCATGAGTCCTTTGCTCTCCATTACTTCTCTCTAGGCTGTTAAACCCTTCAAGAGAGCCTGGAGCTCTGATACCACTTGTTGGGAGCAGAGGATTGTCAAGCTAGAGGGGGAGGGGGTGAATAGATTGACCACTTAAAATTTTAAACAGAAAAAAATGATCGCACACTCTGTGATAGCACAGGCATAACCTCACTCCGTGAACTCTAGAAGGCAAACGCAGTATCTAAGTGCACTAACCGAGACAATAAGCACAGAATCAAACCACAAGCACAAACCACGGGAGACAGGAGTTTTAAGGTGGTTTGGTCTCTATCCCGAGACCTACGTCCACCCCCTCACCAACCCGGTGGGGATCACTGCTGAGCTTTATAGCTTAGGCTAAAACTAGAGAAAAACCCTTCTCTGACCTGCAGATCCAATCTGCAGAAGACAGTAACACACTGTCACAGAACCGCTATCAAACAGCTTACAGACACGAAGTCCGTTCTCCCTCTGATCTCAGAACTCACTCTGGATCAGAACAAACCTGTCCACTAAATCCCAGTGGAACAGTAATCCGAATATAACAATGTATAAGAAAAACAAAAATACAAAGTAAGGAATGAACTCAGAAGGCGCTGGTCAATGAATCTTCAGGCTTCTTGCGCAGCAGAAGAGAGTGTAGCCTGAAGGGATGAACAGCACGATCTGAGTATGATCTCCTCTACAATTGAGGCTAGATCAGACTGATGCTTCCACGGTTCTTCAGCGTCTGATCTACTTCACCAGGAGAACGAACCTGTACTGCAAACTTCGCACTGGTCAGTCTTCGAATATCCCCTTGGTCTTGGTTCTCCTGAAGAAAAATGCCTCACACCGTTCCTCTAGCCTTTTTCCTCAACGCCTCTAATAGAGTCGAGATCCACTCCTCTATCTCCTTTTTTGTTTTCCCGCGTAGGATTGGGCCCCACGAGATTCCCAATCATTTGCCCACGTGTGGAGAAGCTTCTGGACTAACGGAGGAAGTGTGCGCTTCATTTGCAGACGTGGCTGGCCCACTTTATCCAGTTCTTCTGCCCGAGCACTTGTCTGGGACTGGGTGCGTCGACGCCAGCATCTGGATGCGTCGACGCTGTGTGAAGATATCTTGAGGACAGATTTCTATCTTGGGCTTCTGGAGGCAAACGCGTCGACGCTGCACCCGAGTGGCGTTGACGCATTTAGTATGCGCGTGACTTAAACAGCTTGAGATCCAGTCACAGCATCGACGCTGTCTTGCTTGAGGCGTCGACGCTGTCCTGATGAAGTGTGCTTCAACTTGGAGGAACTGAAGGCTGCGTCGACCCTTTGAGCTTGTGGCGTCGACACTGACTATTGCCTGCAGTAATTCACAACAAAAATACTTGCCACATAACAGATTATCAAATAATACATCAACCTGTCATATCATGGTGGTCATCATCAAAACCAGGAGGACAACAGGAATATGTAGAAGGGTTTGTGTGCAGATGAAGATGGAAGAAGATGAGAGAGTAAAACAGAAATACTGAAAATAGAGTAAGAATGAAATTAGACTAACTTTGAAACTAAGAAGAATTAGAGGATGACCAAGAAGAAGAAGTTAAAGAGGAGAGAGAGAGATGAAGAACTTTGATGAAGGGCATAGAGGGAGAAAAAGGGTAGAAGAAGGAGAAAATGGGTGAAGAACAGGAGGATGCAGGTTCAGGTGAACAGTAAATGTGGAAGACAAAACCATGAAAACCAGGAGGTAGCGTGAAAACTAAAGGGATTTAGTGGATGACAAAGAAGACAAAGTTTGATAGACTTTAACAATGAAGAACTTTCATGAAGAGAGTAGGACGAAAAGAGGAACAAAAAAGGGTGAACAAATGGGACCTATGGTTGAACCAAAAAAAATCCCCCGGCAGAAAAGAAGAGCTTGACTATTTATAGGAGAATTGGATGACACGGAGGGTGGAGATCGACTTAGAAGATGATGGAGGGCAGAGATATGATGAGAACAAGATGGAGGCTAGTGTTTTGGGCGCCCTATGGGTTGAGAAGGGGTAAGGAAGGGGGCGCCCCCTTGGGTTTCCTAAAAAGGAGGGAATCTCCTCCTATTTTCTCTCCATAAAATTTCTCCATAAATAAATCAAGATAGTTCTTTCCTTATCTCCTCTTTTCACAAAATATGGAAGGTGGCTGCTCCTTTGACTTGGTCAAAGGTGGAGAGGGGAAGAGAAGGGCGCCCTAGGGAAACCTTGCTCTTGGCTTTGTGACCAGACTGCCCCTGGCCCTTCTGTAGAATGCCATGAGTGTCCTACACATATAAAACTGGAATTAAGTCCATAGAAATTATGACTTTGTGCATAAAAACCATGAGTGCTTACAATTATGCAATGGAAAATTAATTCTCATGCCCCTCAACCCCCTTTTATTCATTAATTACCCACAAATTGAGTGAATTTGCATAAAGAGCCTGATTCATGGGAGATTGAAGTTAACTATCAAATATGCATAATTGTCTAATCATGTGCATATGAAATGGTGCGTTTGGTATTAATTATCATAGCTATATGAACACTCATCACTTACGTAGTAGACTGGCTTCATGGTTTTGTCGTCTTCTTGGGCGAGCACTGCGCTCAATGTGCTCGGCGTCACGGACAGGTATAGGAGTAGCTATTCCCTGTTGTGAGGTTTGGAGAGGTTCGGAGGTGAGGAAAGGTACTGCTTCAGGTCCTCAAAGGCTTGCTCACATTCCTGATCCCAATCCACCCATCCCCTTTTCTCCGGTGGCTTATTGGCTTGCTTAATGAGCAGAAAGAAGGGGAGGCACCTCTCAGCGGCTCCGGACAAGAACCAGGTGAGGGCTGCCACACGGCTAGTGAGGCATTGCACATCCCTTACTCGCTCTGGCCGCTTCATTTCTAATACTGTCTAGATTTGGTTAGGATTTGCTCAATACCTCGATGGGTGACTAGGAAACCGAGGAACTTACCCGACCTGACTCCGAACGTGCAGTTGCTCGGGTTGAGTTTCATGTTGTACCTCTAGAGCATCACGAACGTCTCTTCCAGATCCTCCAAATGGTCGGCTACGTGCAAGCTCTTGAGGAGCATATTGTCGATGTAGACCTCCATGTTGCGGCTGATCTGGGCATCAAACATGTGATTGACGAGACGTTGGTACATAGCTTCGACATTTTGCAAGCCAAACGGCGTGCGCATGTAGCAGTAAAGTTCGTGATCAGTGACGAACACAGTCTTGTCCTAGTCAGGCTCATGCATACTGATCTGATGGTACCTGGAGTAGGCGTCCAAGAAACTCAACATTTCATGCTCGGCCATTGCGTTGACCAGCTGATCGATCCGCGGCATTAGGAAGCTATCCATAGGGGTGGCATTGTTGAGATCCATGTAGTCCACGCACATACGCCACTTCTCGTTGTTCTTGGGGATCAAGACCACGTTGGCGACCTAGTTTGAATACTGGGTGGGCCAGAGGAGTCCTGAGCGTAACTTCTCTCTCACTTGCTCCTTCGTGATTGCCTATCGCTCAGGGTTATAACGTCTTCTACGTTGTTGAACCGAGTGGCAGCTCAGATCTAGATTTAGCTGGTGGGTTATGATTTTTGGCGAGATCCTGAGGAGCTCATCTTCGGACCAAGCAAACATGTCCTGATTTTCAACCAGAAAGCACTTGTAGGCCTCCTTCTCATGATCGGACAAAAACAGGCCAATGCGAAGGGTTCTGGTTGGATCTTCCCCTACTTGGATGAGGTAGAAGTCCTCGGCTGGCATACCCCCGCTGGGCCTGGGACCCTACATTCTGGCTTTCTTCTTGGGGGGAGCATCTTCGGCTCGCCTTTCCTTGGTGGAGATCAGGTAGCATCTTCGGGATTCTCCTTGATCACCCAATACTTCCCCCACCCCGTGAGGAGTGGGAAACTTTAGTTTTTAGTGGTAGGACGAGTGGGCACCTCACAGTATGCCCAGGATTCCTCGCTCGATTATGGCAGTGTACCTGGTCATTCCACGCACGACCGTAAGGTCAGCCAGAAAGGTCACGTCTCAGGGGGTAGTCCCAGAAGTGATCAGAAGGGAGATGTGCCCCTCTAGGAGGACGGTAGTGTCAGAAAACCCATATAGGGGTGTGTGCAGTGGTGTTATGCATGTCAAATCCACACCCATCGATCGGAGATGAGGGCGAGCCGGGAAGCGTGTGCACCCGGCTATCATGATGCGTCGAGGTAGCTTCGGCCATGACCTGTGTGTACAACCAAATGATAACTCCTCCTCGCAGGGAGGGTAAACTCAGGGAGGGGTGAATACATGCACTACCCTCGCGCAAGAGGGGGGATCACGGGGAAGGGAAAACCCAATTCACGCTCTATGCGCAGTTCTGCGGGACAGAACCGAAGTGATCTGATTGGTTCTTCGCACACGGAACTCAGAACGAGGTGTCGTTGGCACCAGATGAAGTTGATGAAGTGCAATAATGCTCCATATAATTTGAAGATGATCCAAGGTCGCAAGAAGGTAGGACCGAGCGAGGAAGTCAACCTGCGCAGTTCTATCTCGCAAGACAGGTTGGCGCAGTCTCGGTGCAGAGAGTGGTATGCTCGCTACTGAACTCAGAAAGAGGCGGGATCAGTGAGGATGGATGCAAAATAGGGTGATCTACGTACCATCCAAATTTGGGTGCTTTCTGATCATGGAGCAAAGTGTGGTCGACTCTGTGGCGAGGTTCTATTTTCTAGGTGAATAGTTAGGTAGGGCTGGGATGTGCGGGGCGGTACGAACAGCACGGAACTCAGAACGCGTTCAAACCACCGGGGTTGACTCCGGGACGTCAAGTAGAACACCTCATGGGAAGATCACGTCTAGAAGGTCACCAGGAAGGGCGTGGTACGTGCTGCAACTAGGATTCGTGACCTGGGTGAATTGTCTCGAGCAGGCCTTGCGCAGTCTCACGAAAATAGATGCCACGATCTATGCCGTTGTCGAAATGCCACGAAACCACTTCTGGAACGAAGGAGACTGCAAGTAAAACAATCTCACAAAAGAAGGATAGCTCTAATTTGCACTGTAGACGATGGTGCAGCTTCTGCAACAGGGGCTTTAGGTTCTGCCTCGGATATGCAGGCAGCAGAATGCAGAAAACTCTACAGACAAGGGTGAGGGCAAAACCGTGGGATCTCGGGGCCGCCGTGGATGAACCTGAGAGAGGGTTTGCGTGGGAAGCAATGGGGACAAGGCTGCTAGAGGTTGGAGGGCATGGGATGCTGGGGTGGGGCAATTAGGGTTAGGGTTTAGGGAGGGGGCACGGTAGGGTTTGGGAGAAAGTAGGGTACGGCTGGGAATTTTTGGGAGGGAAGGAAATTAACTTGTTTTGATATTTTTTTGAAAGGAGTAATTCTAGGGGAATTAGAATCGCTTTGAGGGATAATAGGAGGGATTCGAGGGCTAGGATTTGACTTGGAGAGGGATTTGGGAAGGGATAAAGAGAGAGGGAAGAGGGGTGCGCTAGTTTTCCTTGGGAGGGGAGAGATAATAGGAAGGAGGGAGATATTCTAGGGAGGGTTGCTGATGTGGCAGGGAATCTAGGAGGAGGGGATGAGGGCCGCGGCCAAGAGAGAGAGGAGGGAGAGAGAGAGGGTTTCGAACCCAAGAGAGAGAGAGGGAGAGAGAAGGAGGATGGTGCGCAAGAGATAGAGAGAGAGGGAGAGACCCACGAAAATTCTTCTCAAGCACAATTTCTTTCAATTTTACATTAGCCTTTTCAATTGATCCCTTGGCCCTATTTATAGAGAAAGCCATGGGTACCAAAAGACCACAATTGCCCACGAAGTTCAAACAATTACCCCGCTATCCGAGGTGGTGAACATAAGCTACCTACGACCATTAACCAAGCTACTAATAGACTAGCCTTTGGGCCTTATTAATTGACCCAATAAGGATTACAAACTCAATAAAAGAAAAATACTACATACTAAGAAGAAATAAATATCCGAACCACTATCGAATCCATCTCGAGGGGCCGACATCGAAGCCGGGGCATTGAGGGTCGCAGATGTCCCCATCAATTCCCCCGGGGTGACGAGAACTCGACTCCGTCGGGTGGCGATCTGGTGGAACCTAGCGGCACGGATCAGGGTGCTGTATCTCTGTCCGGCTATCCCATACGTGGTCCTATCTAGGCCGTCCCTTCCATCTGACAAGGTAGTAGTGAATTGACCTGCTCTAGTTGATGTTGACCTGCTCACCTAGTATCTGCTCTATTCGCTCTTGCCAGTCACTCTTTTTGGCTGGTGGTCGCACCAGATGTAGTTCACTCATGAAGGAGGGCGGGGGCTCAAAAGCCTCACTAGGAACCGATGCCTTGTGCTCATTTGGCACTGGACCTACCACGTTGAGCAAGGGACTCACTCCATGACCCTTTGGCAGTCCCCTTTGTAGCAACTTGGCCTAACCTCTTCGTGACTCGAAATAGCCCTATTCCACATGTTGGGTCCCGTAGTGTAGTGACACGGATCTAGAGGGGGGTGAATAGATCCCTCTTTTAAAATTAAGCCCAATTTGAAAACTTAAACGCTGCACAGCTCAACCTCACCAAACGCTTGCATATGAAGATGTACACACACGGAGACTAGACGCACTTAACTAAACGTGTGTATAAGAGAATCTACCATCCATGGAAAATGCAATTGTCAAACCAACCTGTGAATGGTGAAAGGAGATATGGAGCAAACGCACAATCATCCACAAGGACACAATGATTTTTTAGGTGGTTCGGGACCACGACGGGCTCCCTACGTCCACCCCTCACCAACTCGATGAGGCTTCACTAACATGCTACACAAAGTAGCACACAGGGATGAACCCCAACAACACACACGTTACTTTCACAGCAAACCACACACACGAGGGTAAGCCTCAACACGCTGCCACGCAGCACACACACGAGGGCTAGCCTCGACACGCTGCCACGCAGCACACACAAACACAAACACGGGGAACTTACCCCGACTCTCAGTCCACATACGGAGACACGGCTCCGTACACACACACAGGCATATCAAGTTTAAATGGATGAAATCAAATATTCAATACAGGCTCAACACATGAATCGATCAAATGACAACTATAAAGAAGGATTAGATGAAGGTTTAGCAATCTCCTGGTTGGAGGATGATGTAGCTGGCTTCTTCGTTGACTGGACTATGTGGATGGCTTCTTCATTGGATGGACACCCTCTTCTTGTTTCCTTTTCTTTTCACTCATCCATTGGATGAGTCTCATAGCAGGTTCTCTGTTGAAAGGTGGACGACCTAGTTTTCCATATCTTCACTCTTCTTCAGCAGACTAGACGAGGTGGAGGAGATGCTGCTATGGTGCTCCAGCAAGTTCACTTCAAGAAGATGGATGGAGACCTTCTCCTGCCTTCAATCGTTCTCAGCACGCCCTGGAGAGGAGGAAGACGAGCTGCGGCCTTGTCTTCCTGCAAGAACCCCAAACCGGATAAGAAGATAAGCCCTTTCTCTACACCGAAAAAAAACCCTATCTCATCCATTATATACCCCAATAGATGAAGAGCCACTTGGGGGGGGGGACATTCCTTCTTGGACCAATCATAGAGGGGCACAAAAAGATGGGAGCACGCTAGGGCATCGAATCCAGCACGAACCGACGCATTTTCCGATCGTCGGAAAGTGTCGACTCATAGAGTCGACACTCACGACTAGGCAAGACCAAGAATCGCCCAAACAGAGCACAGTGTAAAAAGTGTCGACTCATTGAGTCGACACTTTCTACTTGTGGCGCAAATAAATGCCCAGACAGAACGGTGTGAAATAAATGTCGACTCTATGAGTCGACATTTCTTTCCAATGATCTGAAGGGTTAACAAGCCAGGCTTAAAAGGCTATAGCCCGGGACAAAGTGTCGACTTACATATACAGAGTTAAAGAAAACTGCAAGGAGGGATGACCAATTAACATGAGGCAATCAAGAGCAATACATGAGTGAAAGAATCAAGCTAGACTTACCCCAAATCATAGTTTAAGCAACTAAATATGCACATGAGTTACCTTATGATTTGTGCATCCATTTTCTCTACAAACCTACTTCGAACAAGCCAACAAGAGAAGCATACTCTTGTTTGCACATTACTACACACATGGGTGTCCAGAATGATGACTTCCAATTTGATCTTCATGATGATTCCATCAAATATCCCTGTCACCATAGAAGCAGTCTTTCAAACCATTTAATTATAAAGAATGAAAATGCAACTCACATAAACACTCAATTTCCCACATTGAGTCCCTGCATATCGCATGTTAATTAAGACAAACAACTCAAATGTAATGTGAATCACCCATCCACATATAAAACGAGTTCAACACATTCAATTTGAAGTCCATTCATTCTCAACAGAGTCCTGTACAAATATTAACTCTCATTTCAGTCTAGTTCAGCAAATTCCCAATGAAGCAAGACATTTCATTCAAATATTAACTTGATATTTCTATGAGCATCAATCAACCAACACATCAATCCTTTTCATAACCACAATCCACTTATGCATTTATTTACATGAAACGATGTCACATGGTATTTGATCATCATCAAAATTTCTTAACACAAGGTTATGCACGGGGTTCAACAATCTCCCCCTTTTTGATGATGACAAAATACTATGTGCAATGAAGCAAGACAAACTAGACGAAGGGTTGCTTGATTCAACAAAAAAATGTGTTTCAGGGAATTGCAAATCACAAGATGCATTCTAAGCAACAACCCATATCTTTGCATTCTCATTCCACAAACTAAAGGCACAAGACACATCCACAAACCATATGTAATTTCTGGATTGAAATTCAACCATCACAGAATTCCTAATTTAACTCATTCAAGAGATATTCATTCCAGAAGTGCATTCCAAACACATTCAACAAAATAAACATGTTCATTCCATAAATGCATTCCACACACATGCAACAAAATAACCAACCAAGCTATGGTTCATTTGGTAACACATTCCACAAAAGAAACTAAGGTTCATTTGACAACACATTTAACAAGGTTCAGCAAAAGTGTTGATTTCCAATCCACAGTCCACAAAATAGCACATGCAGTCCACAAAATACATTCATCTCCCCCTTTGGCATCAACAAAAAGGAATAGAAGGGGAGAGTGAGTCAAGCTGGAGCCAAGTGAAATAGTGTTGCAATGGAAGATTAAGGGGAAGTTGGGGGACGGCGAAGATAATTCGATAAGTCATCAAACTTTGAGCATTGAACCCCAAGGCCAGAGTGCAAAGAGTCAATGGAGTTGGCCATGGCAGCAAACTTCTGAGATAGGTTTCGTGGTACAGCTTCAACTCAGAGACATCCTTAGTAAGACCATCCATAGTCTCCTTGACCTTGTTGAGTTCACCTCCTAAAGCGTCAACCTTGGTGTGCAAAGTCATGTCAGCAGTAGAAGCAGACTGAGTGACTCGTGCAGGTTGAGTAACTTGAGTTCTTCTAACAGGTTCCTCTTGTTCATCATCTTCACTATTATCAGATTCCACTACAGGGGCTTTTCCTTTGTGAGATGGAAGTGTGCGGACTAGATGTCCGTTTCGAAGCTCATACCCCATGTTGTTATAGATTGAAGGAAATGTGTAAATATCTGCATCCCGGATAGAGTGACTAATGTGCTCATTCAGATTGATGTGTAGATATTGAAATATAGGTGTTAAGGTAGCACCATAAGGAAGATTCCTATTCTTTGACTTCCAACAACTTGTGATGTAATCCATGATAAAGGCAAGAAAATTTACTGGATCGCCGCTCATAATATAGACAAATAAGAATTTATGTCTATCCGTCACTTGTTCTCTTCCTCCTGATCTGGGCAATAAGATTGTGGTCATCATGTGATGTAGAATCCTTTGGAGAGGTGGGAAATTGTTGGCATTGAGTTTGCTTGAACTACCTTCCACCATTGCTTCACAGTCATAGCTTCATAAGCTTCTTCCTCAGTATAGATGACTTCACCATAGATACATCCAGTGTCATACGGCATTTCCAAGGCTCTTCCAATTAATTGAATAGTGAGGGGAATGGGTTGCCCATTAATTTCAGTGTACAGCTTATCATTTTTTACAACCATATTCTCATAAAACTGATGTACCAAGGAATGGTAAACTTTTCGATGTTCTGACATAAAGGAAATCAAATTCGGCTGCTTTCTAAGAAGCCTAACCAATTTAGGCAACACACCTTCAATACTCTGGAAATCAACAGCTCGTGGACGAAGTACTTTTCTTTCGACTAGCAAAGCATTCTCTGAAGTTGCCTTCTTTTTTTGAGCCTGAGCCTGCTTGTCTTTACGTCGGACCTCCCTTAGAATAAGGGCTTCCTCTCTTTCCTTCACTGTCCTCTTTTTGGGAGCCATTCTTACAACTCGGACAACCTAGAGCTTGAAGAAAATGGAGGACGAAGGTGCAGCATGGTGTTCTCTTTGACAGATGAAGGCCTACCTCGGAGTAGCACGGTCTCCACACCACTTACAGCTCCAGACAGATATGGCTTGAAGGAGGGCTCCGCGGATGCTCAGGGAAGAAGAGGAGTCGCAGACGCCGCCGGAGGGTGCTTTTGGAGGATGGAAGAGGGCATAGACGGAGTGATGTTAGGGCAGAGTGGGCTAGAAGAAGGGCGTCGCAGTTGCTTTGGGGAAGAAGGAGAACTGCGGTTGCCGTAGGAGGATGCGGTTGGTGGATGGAGGAGGTGAAGACTTCTAGAGTTGAAGAAGGGGGGGAATGGTTTTAGAAGGAGAGCCACGGAGTGAATGAAGGCGGCTGGGGTCGAACAGGTGTTAAACATGGAAACCCAATCGAACGGGTCGAAGCCAAGAAGGACCAGCGGACCGGTTGGTGAACCGGTATCCGAAAGCAAAGTGTCGACTCATTGAGTCGACACATTTTTACAACTCTTCTGCCTCGAGATTAAAAGGAAGACATAGGAATAAAAGTTGACTCTTTGAGTCGACTCTTCCCTTGTAACATGAAGTTTTCAAGGAAAGTGGAAGAAAATGAAGGCCAAAGGTGTGAGACTTGAAACCCAATTGATTATGGACTCAGATTAAGAAGTGTGAGGGTTGATCAAATGGGAAAATGATCAAGGAGAGGGGATTTCAATCAATCCAGAATAAGATGACCAACACAATTGAGCAGGCAAGCAATCATCTCAATTATCCAACATAGCTCATTGTAAATGAAATATATGAAACAACAAGTTGAAGACATGGAATCTCATGGGTGCATTCACATGATCAGAAAGAGATACAAGCACATTTCATGGGGGTTCAATCAAGCAAGGTCTTCTTATGCATTTCAAGCAGTCAAGCAGTCAAGCAAGCATAATTAGATATAGAATCATGCATGTAAGTCCCTTAGGGACAGGTTTAAGAAGAATGCAACTGATTTGAGCATGATGTCCATGAACAATATCAAGAAGGTCGCGCTTACAAAAGATGGTACTGCATAAACCATGAAAGTTGACTGATTCAAGGGATACATTCACACAATCAAGCCAAATCAATATGAGAACTATGAGGAATGACTATCAAGATAATATGGATTATCAAATGTTCTAAAGAACACTAACAAGAACCTCTCCTCCCTACATTTCCATACACAGTGCTCGGCTTTTGGTAGCTTCGCACAGTCCCAAATAATTTTTTTTATTAAATACAATTAAGATGACTAACCTTTTGACGCGAGTCATGTCCTTTGTCTCAGGGGCATTTCCCGGTTACTCAGTTTTGTCACTTATTAGCAATGTGGATTTTTGTCACTTTTCGTTCCGAGTTTCCTCCTTTGTTTCAGGGGAGATTCCCGCTACTCGGTTCCAATTCTAATTATTGATATTTTTGGTGGGACTGACAACTTTTTCCTCATGAGTCACTAGATTTTGTTGTAGGGATTTAAGAGTCCTCAAGAGTGTTGAGTGGAATAACTGAGATCCTTATTGAATGAAGTCAATTGTCTCAAAGGTCCATATCAAGTGAGTGATTGTACAGATAGTAGAGAATGAATTAGTCTTATCAAGGTTATGTCTCCCCCTAAGTGTATGCACAGTTGAAAATAAAACTACCTCCTTAATATGTGCCATGAAGCAAGCATGCCTTGATCAATGCAAATTTATTTATCAAGGATGTGAGGTCATAGAAAGGTTCAAAAACTGAGGGGTGCATATTACATACACTCAAGCATGTGTCAAAATGGAATTTTCAAGCAGGTTGATTACCGGTACGTGGCGGAGGACGTAGGTCCGAAGACCACCATCACGCATGAGGAAGGCTTCCGGTTGGACATTATCCAACCTTCGGCAATCGCCATCTGATATACCGGAAATCATGGCATTCACGCACACAGGAATGTGAAATATATGCAAGTTTGTACATTAAAGTGAAAGATGACTGAACTTTATTCCTATTAACAAGTATGCAAGGATATGCAAGAAATGTGCAAGAGATTAAGTGTGTATACTATGTCTGTGGAAATTAACTGTTATTCACAAAAGGGGCGAGTGTGAGTATAGAAAACTCTATGAACAACTGCAAAATTTGATTGTTATTCACACAAGGAAGCAAGAGTGAAATTCATTACCACATAAGCTCATCATTTTTCTTGCCTTGGAGGATCTTTATTTTATCAACAATTTATTCCATCTCAAGGCACCCCTGCAAAGCAAAATCCTCATTTTGAAGTTTTGGATACCCAAGCCATCTTGGGCCCCAGGGGGTTAGTTACACCTCTAGTGGGTGCTTTCCACATTCTCTTGGCATTCGCATCATCAAAATGCATTAAAGAACAATCATCCAACAAATGTCCAAATCGACCACAATAATGACAATGTGTATGTTGACTCCTTTTCCTTGTATGGACATTAGCGGTTGACTTTTGTATATAGACAGGAGGTCTATCATTCTTTGGATGAGGTTTGTTTTTCCTTTTTAACTGCCAGCAATCTTTCAACATGTGACCTAGTTTTCCATAGTGAAAACATTCAATTTTCTTTTTCTGTGCAGTGTGGAATTTCACAGCATGCTTTCTACGAGCATTCAAATCATCTTCTCTCATCAACCTACAATCATGCATCAAGTGTCCATGCCTATTACAGTAGTGACATGACATATTCGTTTGCTTTGAAGCATGGCAATTCATATGAGATATCTTGGCATGCATATTAGACTTTGGTTTCTCCGCAGAAGGGGTATTTGTAGTATCGGAAGAGCATGACGCATGCACAAATGAAGTTTTTATTTTTAGACCAAAAGCTTCCTTTCTACCAGGATGATACCCGAGTCCTTCCCGTTGGAAATTCACTTTACTTCCCAAAATCTTGTTTAAATTCTCTTCCCCACTTACAAATCTAGCCAGAGACTTATTCAAATCAGAAATTTCAGATTCAAGTGAAACAATGTGGAGTTCATAAGAAACATTCTCATTTTCACAGGAAATGACTTTTTCATTCAATGTGGCATTGATGGTTTTGTGGGTCTCTATTTCTTGTCTTAACAGACTCACATTTTCACTTTCTTGAACAACCATAGACTTACCTTTTTCAAGAGTTAGGAGTCTTTCAGACATGGTTGAGTTCAATTGTTTTAACTTTTCATTTTCAGATTTTAACAGCTCATTTTCATCGATGATGGACTTGCTATCAACTTCGGAATCAAGTAATTTCTCAAACAATTTTTCATCATCAGATAGTGAATCTAACTTGTTTCTGAGACTTTTCTCAATTTCCTCAAGCAAGGAGATTTTACACAACAAGTGTTCATTCTCATTCTCTACATTTTCAATTTTTGAATTTAAATCATTGCATTTTTCATAAAGAATGTCATCATGCATATTTTCATTAAGTTTCTTCATCAGTGTTTTATTTTCAAACTTGATCTTCTTGTATCTACTTGACAACTCCTCATAAGCATCAACTAATTCTTCAAACGACATTTCTTCTTCATCAGAGTTAGAGTTTACCTCTTCACTATTTACATCACTTGGTTGACCAGCATCGTCAGCCATTAAGCCTTTTTGTCCCTGCTTCTCTTGAGCTTGCATCAATCGGTCCATAAGCTCTTTTGCAGTTCTGCAAGAGGAGACAAATGTGAACATGTCAGCATTCACAGAAGCTTTCAACAGGGTCAAAATGGTAACATTCGCATGATTCTTCAATCTATCTCGATTGGACCACTTGGTCTCATCCCGAGGCAATATATGAGGACCATCATGAATTAACTTCCACAAATTAGGATCGATTGAGTTTATAGTCCTACACAACTTGCCCAACCAAGAATTAAGATCATCACCATGAAAAACAGGTAAACAACTCAACGAAACAATATCTGCAGAAGTGTTCATGATTCAAAACTACACTAGGATCCCTCTGAAGATCGTTAGATCTGGTGAATACAGAGCTAGGCTCTGATACCAATTGTTGGGTCCCATAGTGTAGTGACACGGATCTAGAGGGGGTGAATAGATCCCTCTTTTGAAATTAAGCCCAATTTGAAAACTTAAACGCCGCACAGCTCAACCTCACCAAACGCTTGCATATGAAGATGTACACACACGGAGACTAGACGCACTTAACTAAACGTGTGTATAAGAGAATCTACCATCCATGGAAAACACAATTGTCAAACCAACTTGTGAATGGTGAAAGGAGATATGGAGCAAACGCACAATCATCCACAAGGACACAATGATTTTTAGGTGGTTCGGGACCACGACGGGCTCCCTACATCCACCCCTCACCAACTCGGTGAGACTTCACTAACACGCTACACGAAGTAGCACACGGGCATGAACCCCAACAACACACACGCTGCTTTTGCAGCAAACCACACACACGAGGGCAAGCCTCAACACGCTGCCACGCATCACACACACGAGGGCTAGCCTCGACATGCTGCCACGTAGCACACACACACACAAACATGGGGAACTTACCCCGACTCTCAGTCCACATACGGAGACACGGCTTTGTACACACACACAGGCATATCAAGTTTAAAGGGATGAAATCAAATATTCAATACAGGCTCAACACATGAATCGATCAAATGACAACTGCAAAGAAGGATTAGATGAAGGTTTAGCAATCTCCTAGTTGGAGGATGATGTAGCTGGCTTCTTCGTTGACTGGACTATGTGGATGGCTTCTTCATTGGATGGACACCCTCATCTTGTTTCCTTTTCTTTTCACTCATCCATTGGATGAGTCTCATAGCAGGTTCTCTGTTGAAAGGTGGACGACCCAGTTTTCGATATCTTCACTCTTCTTCAGTAGGCTAGACGAGGTGGAGGAGATGCTGCTACGGTGCTCCAGCAGGTTCACTTCAAGAAGATGGACGGAGACCTTCTCCTGCCTTCAATCGTTCTCAGTATGCCCTGGAGAGGAGGAAGACGAGTTGCGGCCTTGTCTTCCTGCAAGAACCCCAAACCAGATAAGAAGATAAGCCCTTTCTCCATACCAAAATAAACCTTATCTCATCCATTATATACCCCAATAGATGAAGAGCCACGTGGGGGGGAACATTCCCTCTTGTACCAATCATAGAGGGGCACAAAAAGATGGGAGCACGCTAGGGCATCGAATCCCGCACAAATCGGCGCATTTTCCGATCGTCGAAAAGTGTCGACTCATAGAGTTGACACTCGCGACTGGGCAAGACCAAGAATTGCCCAAACAGAACACAATGTAAAAAGTGTCGACTCATTGAGTCGACACTTTCTGCCTGTGGCGCAAATAAATGCCCAGATAGAACGGTGTGAAATAAATGTCGACTCTATGAGTCGACATTTCTTTCCAACGATCTGAAGGGTTAACAAGCCAGGCTTAAAAGGCCATAGCCCGGGACAAAGTGTCGACTCCATTCCTGACATATATAGAGTTAAAGAAAACTGCAAGGAGGGATGACCAATTAACATGAGGCAATCAAGAGCAATACATGAGTGAAAGAATCAAGCTAGACTTACCCCAAATCACAGTTTAAGCAACTAAATATGCACATGAGTTACCTTATGATTTGTGCATCCATTTTCTCTACAAACTTGCTTCGAACAAGCCAGCAAGGGAAGCATACTCTTGTTTGCACATTACCTCACATGAGTGTCCAGAATGATGACTTCCAATTTGATCTTCATGATGATTCCATCAAATATCCCTGTCACTATAGAAGCAGCCTTTCAAACCATTTAATTGTAAAGAATGAAAATGCAACTCACATAAACACTCAATTTCCCACATTGAGTCCCTGCATATCGCATGTTAATTAAGACAGACAACTCAAATGTAATGTGAATCACCCATCCACATATAAAACGAGTTCAACACATTCAATTTGAAGTCCATTCATTCTCAACAGAGTCCTGTACAAATATTAACTCTCATGTCAGTCTAGTTCAGCAAATGCCCATTAAAGCAAGACATTTCATTCAAATATTAACTTGATATTTCTATGAGCATCAATCAACCAACACATCAATCCTTTTCATAACCACAATCTACTTATGCATTTATTTACATGAAACGATGTCACATGGTATTTGATCATCATCAAAATTCCTTAACACAAGGTTATGCACAGGGTTCAACACCACGGGCTCTCGCCATCCTCACCATCGTAAGGTCACTAGATTGAATCTTTCGATAACATTGACGGTCATTTTTCTGCCATCTGTAGGACCCACGGCTCAAGTTACGTGCTTGCTGTTTGGTTGCCGTCTGAATTGACCATTCCTAGACTCTTTATTTGTGGGATGGGAGAAGTGGTGGAGAGTTTTGGGGGCTTGGAAAGGAGGGGATCTCCATTGGGTGAGGTCAAAGGGGTCATAGAAGTTGAGGCCCTTTAAGACATGTATCTCTCCTAACTCTAAGAATGGATATGCCCAAATTTCAATTCTTCCTGTGTGGATTGGATTATCAATAGGTGGGGGAGTCGATGAGATAGTGGGCTTGATGGGCTAGATGGGTTCTATGACTTGGGTGAGCTGGTTTGGCTTGGGCTCCTCTGGGATAGGTAGAAATATCAAGAGCTCACAAGTGCACCGGCCTATAGTGGACACAGAAGTAACAAGGCCATCGGAGGGATAGGCGAAGCTAAGGTATTTGGATTTATGGGACTCCACAGCCAACATGCTAGTCAACCATACTTGCCAATCAAAACTCCAAAAAAGGTCTTCGAGGGTTTCCACGAAGCAAAAGGTTTGATAAGTTGTGTGAAAAGAGTGGAAGGGTACCATTTGATGGGCTTGCTCATTTGGGAAGTAGCAGAGGTCAGAGAAATTTAAGATTGAGCTTCTCTTAAGCCACTTAGCGAGGGTTCCACCTATGATAATCTCGCTTCCGAGGGCTGTGAACGGCTTAGGATGGAGGTTGTGTGGGACTTTAGCCTCAAGTCGGGTGGGGGCTTCCCCTAAAGGATGAGTCAAACTTAGGGCATCCTCTTGGGTTTTATACTCCTCAATCAACGGGGGATCAGGAATGTAGATCATGGTCTCCAGGAGTTCATGCACAATTTCTTCCCTAATCGGAGGTGGAGTTAGGGCAGGTGGGTATTGATGTTTTGTATCACCCCCGCCTCCCAAACTATGCTAATAACATATGTGAATCATGAATAAGCATAAAGTGTGAACAAAGGGGCGATGAAGATACTGACCTGTGATCGCCAATAAGGATTAACAACGCCAAAGGGATGGAGAAAGGATAGGAACGGCACCGTGTACCTTGGAAAAGGATGAAGACTTGATCGCGCTTAAGGAACATGGTGCGGGGAACTTTGTGGATTCAACCTCCTCTCCTTCCAGTCAGCTAGAGGATGAGGACGTCACATTCTATTCATGCTCTCCTGCAAAACAAAGCCAAAACACAAGAGAAAAACCATTAGTAACATGCAAGTGTAGCATCAATCCCGTAGTGGTAAAATAGAGCTAGAAATTGAGGGAGAACGCACCGGGAGGAGGTTTTTAACCCCTGTGGAAGGGTGCAAAAGATAGGTTTGTGTATTGTTATGAGAATAAGATAAAGAGAGAAAAATCACGCAGCACAACTGCGGGAAATGTGCATGCAATATGAAGAAAAGTGCAGACAGAGTGCAGAAAACATAGATTTGTGATGATTTGTGAAATTGGGAGAAGAATAACTAAGAGTAGAAAGAGAGTTAGGCAGCCCTTGAGCGTGGAAATCGAAGACAATACTTCCCTCTTCAGGCCAGGGTCGAAGATGTGAGTAGACGGTGCAGCATGGCTTCGCCCCGAACCAAGAAAGAGCCCCCCTTCGCGTCCTACGAACCTGGGTTCTATTTATAGGAGCAGAAAACCCTAGCGTTCAAATCCGAGATTTGAGGGGATAGAGTCCAAGATAAATTCCATGTGATATATCAATCTTGAGATAATATCAAAAAGAAGAGCCTAGAAAAAATAGATTGAGATTTGGTAGAATAATCTGGAAGATATCAACCCCGGAGGATAGCCCCGTCGAGTAGAAAATAGAGTTCAAAAGAAGCTGGACTCTTCAGACAGCCTAGCGGTCGGTCGACCGATCGCCTGAAGGAAGAAACGGTCGGTCGACCGACCGTTTGCAGGTGGGCGTAGAAAAGAAGGCCATCGGGCTGGGAACTTAAGCCTAGCGGTCAGTCGACTGACCACTAGCCAAAGGAAATGGTCGACCGATCGACCGTTTGCGGACTTCTTACAAAAATGGGTCGGATGTCCGTTTGAGCTCCGGATTGGCCCGAAACAGACTCCAAAGTTGGGAAATTGAAAATAAAAGCTTCCAAGGCTCAATGGGCTTGAAAATGGTCAAGAAATGGGCTCGAGATCGGCTCAAAGAAGATTCCAAAATAATGGTCAATTCAAGGCATTACGAAGGTGAACAAGAGAAATAACTCAACTTGCGGGCTGAAAACAAGTGTCAACAGATGTCCCTCCTTGATGTTCGCTTTGCAAGGGAATGAGCGAAAGTGACGCAGAGGCGAAATGGAAAGGAGATGGAGTGAAAGTGACAACGATGTAAAATGGAGATGAAGCAGAGATAAAGCGGAGAGAACTGAAAAGCTGGGCATCAAGGCAAAAGGCACCTGTCACAACCAACATGCGACAGAAATTCTCTCAAAAATGCTGAACTAACCACAAGGACTGGCTGACGTGGATGAGACATGTCTGGAGAACTAACCAAGGGAAAAGAGAAGAAAACATGACCAACCTCATCAGGGGACACAATCCACGACCCATGAGAGGATCGAAAGAACACAGCTTAAAAGTTGGAAAAGAGAAATAAAACTAAGATAAAATCTAGACAGGAATCACGCTGGCCAACCAGACCGAGCGGGCAGATCAGAGAAATCGTTCAAATTCAGAGTGGAATGAGAATCTCATATCCAAGAGAATTGAAGTGCAATCAACCATTGTTGAGGAGAAACTTTAAAAGAATCACGAGACGTGAGTGCTCAAAATGATATGATGCATACAGGGCTAAAATAAAGAAATCATCAAAATAAATGTAAAGAAATATTAAAATAGAAAATACTCAAGAATAATATTGCTAGACTGAGCAAGACGGAGTCAAGAGTCTTCTTGCAACCACGGCGTGTGAGACAGAGTCCATCGTCCCCCACCCGACTCAAACTAACGGCTTATCCAACGATTAATTGTATGCTCTTAGATCATCATTATTTTTGTTAAAGGGGAACATCAGAACCCAGAACACACGGACAACCAGCCGGTCCTTGAGAGGCTATAATATATATATATATATTTTTAAAGGCGTAGGAGGTGGCAAGGAGCCACCACCAACTTTTTTTCATAAAGATGGATTTAATTACATGCGGATGCTAGGAATTCCTAGCTTATCCAAATTGACAGCTCCACGGACATCCCAGGGTAAAGAATGCCAAGTGAAGAAAAAAGAATTACAATGGGCAAGAAATGCAAAATTGGCCAGGCGATCAGCAGCATGATTGACCTCTCTGAGCACATGGGTGATGGTTAAATTTCCACATAGCATTTTGATTTCTCAGACCATGGTAATGAGTCTCTAGGGTAGAAGAAAGTTTCGACAATCACATCAACCAGGACTTTGGAGTCACATTCAACAAAATCCAGCCGACATTGAAGAGCTTTTGCATAAAGGAGGGTTTTTTTTGTCTCTAAGCCATCAGGCAAGATAGGAAATAATAATGTAGATATCATATAGTGATGCAACAATGAGCTGGGATAGAGAGCCATACCTGACTTACCTGCCAAGCGAAACGGTATTTTTTTGAAATTTTCAAATTTCAAATTTTTATGGGTTTTCATAATAAGACAACAACAACATGAATGAACATGATAAACTTTTTTGTAGGGGATTGGTTGTGCCTACTTGGGGTGCGGAATACAGGATGTAGTATTGGTTTTCTCAGGTTTTCCATCGTTTGTGGATTCAATGTTTGATTTAAACATGAATGGTGTTTTGCAGGATAGCGGAAAGGCATCGCGGAAATAAATGGATTGCATGGTAGCATGGAATAAATATTGCAGAGATATGATGATTGCATGGAATAAACATGATGAACTTGATGATCCAAGAGAATTGAAGATGTCTGAATAGTTCGTTTGTCTAACAGAGCTCAAGCTCAAGCACTGCCGCCCCACCTGGGTCTTACATCGTGCCTCCAGAGCCTCCAGAGTTGCTAGACTTGCGAATTTATTCATTGTCTTCATTGTCTCTTGTGGATGCATGACTATGACGTTCATGATTTCATAAAACATGGTGAAGATCATTTTCATGGTTTCTTCAAGATGGATAATCTTGATTTCTTCATGAGTTTGATCGAAGAAGATGAACATGGACATCATAGACATGCTTGCAATATGAAATATGAAATATGAAATTTCTAATTTCTATGTCCCGAAGGACTGATAAATGTCCCGAAGGACTAAATGAAGAGTGGCTCTAAGGCCTGAATTGATAAGGCCCGAAGGCCGGACTTACAAGGGGTTGTACCTTGGAAGGCTTGGCTTTGGTTGCTCCTTGGCTAAGTTTGGTTTTTCGATGGTTTTTCGATGGTTTTTCGATGTCCATTACAAATGGCTCTTGGCTAGACAAACGAACTATTCAGACATCTTCAATTCTCTTGGATCATCAAGTTCATCATGTTTATTCCATGCAATCATCATATCTCTGCAATATTTATTCCATGCTACCATGCAATCCATTTATTTCCGCGATGCCTTTCCGCTATCCTGCAAAACACCATCCATGTTTAAATCAAACATTGAATCCACAAACGATGGAAAACCTGAGAAAATCAATACTCAGAATCATGATAAAATCCATGAATCAATGATACACATCCTGTATTCCGCACCCCAAGTAGGCACAACCAATCCCCTACAAAAAATGGTACAATTTTACCAAGTCAGAGCCAATACTCGGAGAGAAAGAGTAAAACTCCTCTTCACCTCTACCATTCCTGATTGGGCGGAAGATATAAGTTATCCTGCTTACCATTATATCAAAATCATACGGATAAAACCGTATACACCAAAAAAGCAAACACTGAAGCACGGAGCATTAACTCCTGAATACATTCAAGAACGCAGAATTGAGATAATTATTCAAGTCCTCAATAATGTCTCAATGATAGATTCTATCACACAAATCAAAGTCAACTTCATCAGCGAAACAATCCTCTGCACCTCTGGATACAATACTCCACTTACAGACGACGATGCCTCAAAAGTTACTCTATTTGAAGCACGCATTCTAGATAACAATCTTCAAGTCAGTCAGCAGACAAAGCAAACACTGTGTAGTCTCTACGCAGGGCAAGTTCCAAATCATTCTTGCCAGATATGCTTAAATTTACCAGAAGAGACCAAGACGCAAGACACTCAACTTCAAGATTCACAGTGACATCAACAAGGCAAGCTACGAAGCTACCTACAAGCCATCTGCATCAAAGACACTTGTCAAGCAGCAAGCAAAAGAAAGCAACATCAAGAAAAGTCCTTTGGACTTATTCCAAGTATTATCACAAAGGAATCAAATGCCAACAAGCAAAGGCAATAATTCAAGCAAAAGCCCAAGACATCTACATCAAGCATCTTTGCCTTTATGTCACATCTCCCTTATGTCGACATCAAGCAAAGAAATATCAAGCAAAAGCCAAGAAGCCATCAAATCAAGCAAATGCATCATACAATGCATTATGAAAGGAATCCACTTTACGTCAACGTCAAAGCACCTTCCTTTCAGAACAAAACAAATGAGTCATCAACATCGAGTCAGCAAAGAGACATCAAATGAATTATTGAGCCTCGGGGAGCCGTAATTCACAAGACGTCACTTTCCATCATAGTATGCCAACTCACCCATGCATTATTGTATCCCATGCATTATTGTACCCCCTTGAGCTCTTCCCCTATATAAGAGAGCCAAGAGCCATTTGTAATGGACATCGAAAAACCATCGAAAAACCAAACTTAGCCAAGGAGCAACCAAAGCCAAGCCTTCCAAGGTACAACCTCTTGTAAGTCCGGCCTTCGGGCCTTATCAATTCAGGCCTTAGAGCCACTCTTCATTTAGTCCTTCGGGACATTTATCAGTCCTTCGGGACATAGAAATTAGAAATTTCATATTTCATATTTCATATTGCAAGCATGTCTATGATGTCCATGTTCATCTTCTTCGATCAAACTCATGAAGAAATCAAGATTATCCATCTTGAAGAAACCATGAAAATGATCTTCACCATGTTTTATGAAATCATGAACGTCATAGTCATGCATCCACAAGAGACAATGAAGACAATGAATAAATTCGCAAGTCTAGCAACTCTGTAGGCTCTGGAGGCACGATGTAAGACCCAGGTGGGGCGGCAGTGCTTGAGCTTGAGCTCTGTTAGACAAACGAACTATTCAGACATCTTCAATTCTCTTGGATCATCAAGTTCATCATGTTTATTCCATGCAATCATCATATCTCTGCAATATTTATTCCATGCTACCATGCAATCCATTTATTTCCGCAATGCCTTTCCGCTATCCTGCAAAACACCATCCATGTTTAAATCAAACATTGAATCCATAAACGATGGAAAACCTGAGAAAATCAATACTCAGAATCATGATAAAATCCATGAATCAATGATACACATCCTGTATTCCGCACCCCAAGTAGGCACAACCAATCATCCCCTACAAGATTGATACAATCTTTGGTTAATTGTTCTTTAATGAAAGCCATTCGTCCTCCAAGAGACAAACGTCATCAAAATGCAAGCACTTCAACAGAAGAAGCATCTACGTCAACTTCAGCATCTACTACAACTGCCTCAGCAGTAACAAAGCAAAAGGAACAATCAAGATGACAGCAAATCCATTCACAATATCAACAGCATGCAAAGCAAGGATCTACAACAAAGCAAAGACCATGGAGTCTATCTCCAAGAAATCAACGTCGAAGACACATGTCAAGCATCCAGCTAAAGCAAAGTCCTTTGGACTTATTCCAAGCATTATCACAAAGGAATCAAATGCCAACAAGCAAAGGCAATAATTCAAGCAAAAGCCCAAGACATCTACATCAAGCATCTTTGCCTTTATGTCACATCTCCCTTATGTCGACATCAAGCAAAGAAATATCAAGCAAAAGCCAAGAAGCCATCAAATCAAGCAAATGCATCATACAATGCATTATGGAAGGAATCCACTTTACGTCAACGTCAAAGCACCTTCCTTTCAGAACAAGACAAATGAGTCATCAACATCGAGTCAGCATGAAAGAGACATCGAGTCAGCATGAAAGAGACATCAAATGAATTATTGAGCCTCGGGGAGCCGTAATTCACAAGACGTCACTTTCCATCATATTATGCCAACTCACCCATGCATTATTGTATCCCATGCATTATTGTACCCCCTTGAGCTCTTCCCCTATATAAGAGAGCCAAGAGCCATTTGTAATGACATCGAAAAACCATCGAAAAACCAAACTTAGCCAAGGAGCAACCAAAGCCAAGCCTTCCAAGGTACAACCCCTTGTAAGTCCGGCCTTCGGGCCTTATCAATTCAGGCCTTAGAGCCACTCTTCATTTAGTCCTTCGGGACATTTATCAGTCCTTCGGGACATAGAAATTAGAAATTTCATATTTCATATTTCATATTGCAAGCATGTCTATGATGTCCATGTTCATCTTCTTCGATCAAACTCATGAAGAAATCAAGATTATCCATCTTGAAGAAACCATGAAAATGATCTTCACCATGTTTTATGAAATCATGAACGTCATAGTCATGCATCCACAAGAGACAATGAAGACAATGAATAAATTCGCAAGTCTAGCAACTCTGGAGGCTCTGGAGGCACGATGTAAGACCCAGGTGGGGCGGCAGTGCTTGAGCTTGAGCTGAATCCATAAACGATGGAAAACCTGAGAAAATCAATACTCAGAATCATGATAAAATCCATGAAGAATCAGAATCAGTTTCTATGTAATAGATTTCATCTTCATCAGAAGTACAATAGTTTTCAATTGGGTAGAAAGATTGTTCCTCTAAAAGTTTTAATTTTTCAACTTTCAATTTATTATAGTTTGTGTTTCTGATGGGACATTCATTCGCGTAGTGTCCTTCTTCGTTACAGATCCAACATCTGCATTGTTTTCCTTTGCCGTTTGGACAAGGAGGTTTTTTCAATTCTTCAAGTTATTTTTGTTGGTGTTTTCTGAATGATCGTTTCTTAAAGAACTTTCCTCTATGTTCGGGATTCCAAAAGGATTTTTTGAATTTGTTTCGTTGGTAAGGACGATATCGATATCGCCTTTTGTTAAGATGTTTAGAAGAACGATGAGAACGATGTTTAGAAGAATGATGTTTTCGGTGTTTCTTATGATGTCGATGTTTCTTTCGACATCCATATTCTTGTGGGACGAAATATCTTTGTTCACAACATTTTAAACTATTTTCTTTGATTGCTTTTTTCATTTCTTTTTTGGCTCTGAGATTTAGTTTTGGAAATTATCACGTGCAAATTTTTCTTTACATTTTAATCCGAATTTAGGGGGTAATTTATCAAAGAGATTTTCCTTGAATTGGATGATTTTTGTAGGATCAAATAGCTGATAGTACGATTTTTGATAGGCACATAAAAATTGTTCAATGTAGCAGAGACTACAACATCGAATATTATTAAGTGTGAATTCTGCTCGTTGTTCTTGGAGTGTTAATTGGAGTCTATTGAGTGTGTCTTTTGTTCTACCTAAAAATTCCATATACATAGTTTCAATTAAGAGTTGTAGATATTGATAACCAGTACAATCTTTGCTTATCACAAGCATGAACATAACGTAACGAACAAATGAACGAAATATAACACAACATAACATAACAAAGGATGAACCAGCAACATATGCAAGACATCACATGAACAAACAATAAGCGTGAGCGGAACTAAAGAGTATGGTGGGGCAAGATAACACCACAACACGGTGGGACAGCATACGCGGTGGGACAAGATATGGTGGGACAAAGGTACACGAAATGATAACACAGTGGGATGAAAACATATGATAGACACGGAGGGACAAAGACACGCGTGACGACACGAAGGGACATAGACACGTGTGACAAGGACACGGCGGGACGAAAAACATAAACAAATACGCTCCTCAATCAAAACCCAAGATCAGAATGAAGCAGAACCGCCAGGTTCGTAATCGTGAGGCAAGGCCCTCTCCTAGAGATATGATGAGATAAAGCGAAAGCTGAGAAGGACAGGAGCTTCAGAACAAATCGAGAGAATAGATGGATAAAGAAATAGATCAAAAATATATGTGAACAGGAGACAGAGAGTAAGGAAGCTTTCAGCACCTGCAACCTGCACACTTAACAAACAGATCATATATGTCCTTAAGATAAATAGATAGAAAGGAATAAAAGACAAATATTTTTGATTTTTGACAATTTTGATTTTCTTTGTTTTTTTAGCAATATCTGATTTTTGGACTTATTTTTTTTGTGAAATTTTGACAAATATCTGATTTTTTGAAATTTTTGAGAATATCTGATTTTTTTATTTTTGGCAATATTTGTTTTTTTTTAGATTTTTTGAAATTGGTAATCTGTAGCACCCAAAGACGGGCTCAAACTACTGGCTAGGGGTGGTCATTCCTCCTCTCTCATTAAAGACTTCTCTTGGACAGGGCGTGCATATGAGGGTGGCTTATCACAACCAATCGCCTCTAAAGAACGGTGCCCCTACTAAGGCCATACCCGGGATACAACCCAGCCTAAGAGGGAGAAGTAGAAGAACAATGGAGATAAGCTTAAAACAGGATGGGAGATATCAGGATTTGAATTCCTTCCAGGGCACTACCCCTCAAAGATACAGTCTGTTGCGTCGGGACTTTGTGTCTTTGATTTTTAGACCCATATTTATTAGACACGCATGCGACCAGCCTCATGACGTCCCGCAGAGAATTGTACTGCCACTCTTGCCATGCCTTTGATTTATAATTTTACATTTGATTCATTTTGATTTTTCTTTTGATAGCACTTATTGGCTAGATTTCTCATGAACGGTCACTTTTTCATCAAGGGTCAAGACTGCCCCTATTTGAGACCTCTCTTGTATTAGGGAGCGCCTAGGTTGGTCATCTCATCCATCCATCTCTTGCCCTTGCACTTGGTCGAGCAGAGAAAAGAAAAGACCTTTGTGCATACCCATGGTATGACCGAAGCAGCAATGGTGTTGCCTCAGAGGAATCGGCTATGGCTTGCCGTGTAGTGTGTGAAAAACACGTACTAAAAGGTCACCTCAACAATCGGGGAAAGAACAAGACTCCCAGTGCGGAGCTATCACCAGCCTAAGATGCTGCAGAAGCGAACTCATTTTGACTAAACTAAGCAAACTAAAGCCACTCAAATGTGTTGAGGAAACAACATTAACATTATGCATAGGAGTAATAGTGATAGCAATGAAAATGAAAGCATATTCTCGCACAAAATAAAGATACCTTACAAATCCATGGCGTGAAAATAGCATCCTGAAGTGATCTTGATCATCGAGCTTTGAGTAGCACTTGCTTATCAGGATCAAGACGGAAAGGATAACAAGGCCTGAAGATTCTCTACACGGAGGAGCGACAGACACCAAACTTGACGAAGAAGGATAAAAAGAAGAGAGACGAGGGCTAGAACTCCCTCATTAAGGCACAAAGACCCTGATAACAAGGAACCAGATACAGAATAACCAGAGATGAACTGAGATCAAGGTAGACTAAAGCCTCGAAAATAGCATGAAAAAGGGTAAGAATCCCGAAAGGGTGAGGAAGAAGGATCAGAAAGACAATGCGAAGATTGCTACAAAAGTGAGGAAGAAGGAGAGTGATCATCCGACAGGGTCGGAGAAGGAGAATAATGCTCATCCGACATGGTCGGAGAAGGAGAATGAGAGTCATCTGACAGGGTCGGAGAAGGAGAATTGGCATCATCCGGCAGGGACGGGGAAGAAGAATCAGGTGATGTCCCGAAATCGGGATGAAAGGATGACATAGGCCGAGGCCTAGAATTGTGAGAGGAGGGAAAATCCGAAGGATCCGGATGGGAAGGAGAGGAATGGCGGTTCGCGGACCTTGGAAGAGAGGAGAAAATGATGGAAATAGGATCAAAAGGAGGATGGTACACCACCCAAGGGTGGGAGCTGAGCAGGAAAAATGATGACGAGAAAGGAGAGTAAGAAGAAGTGGACCCTAGAGTGCACAACTGACGGCCCTTGAACTTGCGCCGCCGCCTCTTCTTAGCTTAAACTGACTTGTAATGGACCCGCTTGGCACGGACTCGAATCCTTGGGCACCTTGTCTTGAAATATCTTCTCAAATAACGGGCCCACCTGGCAGACGGCCTGGCCCGGCTATGAACATGCAACTTCATCGGGGCGGTTGCCCCTAGACACCCAATGCTAACATCATGTGGACATTCTTGAACATGTAACTCCTTAGATGAATAAGCATCACAAAACCATGGAGTCTTGTCACTTGGCACCATAACATGGAGATCCGACAACTCCACTCGGCAATCAGTCTTGAAGCATAACTCCCTTGACATGAGGGAAGGATGGAACTGAGGGAGAGTAATACACAACGTTTACGTGGCTAGCTTAATAATGAACCGAGGAGATTACATAAGATGTGCAGAAGATACGACCAATTTCCCTTGAATATAGAATGCATCAAACTTTTGGCGGTCGTATGAGTTAGCACAATGCCGGTAGAGAACCCCTCTCGGCCAATGAACTGAATAGCAATGGAGCGAAGGGTAATAATAGCATCGATAGTGAATCCATCGGCGGGCAATGAGATTGATACCGGCCTCGCTTGAGAAGAAATCGGCACCAGTGCACGAGAGCTCTTCTTGGCAGTCATCTTCATTAGAAGTGCAGGCCCATCATCCCCAAAGTAGCCAGAGGCCAGGACGCGTATCGGCATTCGGCAGATAAACTCTTGAAACTTGAAATGCAGAACTGGCACTGAATCGTCCTAACTTGGCTCATCATCTCCCCGGGGACCAGACCCAAGGGGCACCAGAGATAATGCACACCCGCTCCGTGGGGTGGAGGTGAATGGAGAAGTGGAGGGAATGGTAGGCTCGGCCATGGGTGTTGACACCCATTTTTTGCCGATAAGTTGAGTCATTTCTCTTACTCCCATCTATTGATGCCTCGAGTTGTCCATCACTTGCTGGGCTATTTTCTGGCACGTTCTCGGCCAATTTTATGGGTAGCCTCCCTTCCTGGCTAGGTCCGAGTTGATTCAGGGCTTAATGGGCCTTGGTTTTGGTTGATTGAGCTTTTCTATGAATTTCAAGCGCCCATGTACATGTGCGGTCAACCTCCAGCCGTTCAACCATATGTGCGGTTGATACTGGGCCGTTCATATATTTATGGGATATTTAGCAGATTTTTTGAATTATCACCGACAAGCATATATACGGCCTAGACATAGCCGCATAAGACCATTGTGCGGTCCCTCCTAAGCCGTCTATCTCTCAAGAGCCCTAACGTCGCTGGTTTTTAGATAATTATCTAATTATCTAATATATTTTGATTTATCACCGACAAGGCATGGGCGGTTTCATTTTGGTCGCTCTTGTAGATGTACGGTCTGATGATAGCCGTTCATATATGAGAGTCCAACGGCGATAATTTCGATCAGTTCGATAGATAGTTGGATAATATTTATGATTTATTTGAATTTCCACCGACAGGGTTGGACGGCCAAGGAGATGTCGCTCATCCCGTTGGGTGGTCTATCGTGAGACCGTTCATCGTCTCGGTTCCTGAGAATTTCAAGGGTTTTCTCTCTATATCAGTGATTTTATCCCTAACTTCTCCCGTCATTTTCTCCGTGGATATTGAGTCATTTTGAGTGCCGTTTCTTCTGGATGAAAGATAATTCGATTATCTATGACTTTCCTTTGATTATCTCGACCTGAAAATGCCTAAAAATCCTAATTTTGAGGCTGGCTTCTTAGGCTCTATAAATAGACCCTAGAGGCTACCTTCGAAAGGGGGGGGAGATTTCAGGTCACGGCGAAGCCCTGTCGGATTCTAGAGTGACCTATGACCAGGGAGGGAGGCCTTCTACGTCTATATAGGCCTCCAGTTCAGGGAGTATCTCATTATTTTGTGTCTTTAGTTCATTAGTCCGTTGCTCTCTTTTGTTTGTATGTGTCATTTTCTCCACGTTTCTTCCACATTTTTGTCATTCTCATGCATCATTCACAC
Source organism: Amorphophallus konjac (assembly GCA_022559845.1). Lineage (NCBI taxonomy): Eukaryota > Viridiplantae > Streptophyta > Magnoliopsida > Alismatales > Araceae > Amorphophallus > Amorphophallus konjac. The sequence continues at coordinate 450,150,470 of CM040118.1, forward strand.
ACCCTCCCACATTTTTGGTGCCCCTAGGGGTTTAAAACCTCCCAGGTATCCCCCACTTCATTTAGTTATGTTTATTTCCTTCCATTTAAGCATTTACTACATTTATAGTTCTGATATCGGGTTTTTCTTTGTGTTCTACACTCTGTTTCGCAGGTCAGCAACACACTAACACGAGGCCCATCCTTTCTGGCCGGCCAGAAAGGGTGGAGGTTGGACCTTTGCATCTTAGGGCGTGGTGGCATTGGGTGGTTCCAGACTGTCCGTTCTAAGGGAAGTGCGGCCAATATTACACCGTTCATCTCCTTCCCACGTCCGATCCTGAACCGTTCATCATACCTCGTTCTTCATCCCGTGTTCCACCCCAGCACTGATGAGTGGTCTGTCAAACGGCCGCACTACCCTTAAGGCGGTTCTTTAAGGGCCGTTCATCCCCTGCAGTGCTGGTTAAAGGTGAGTACCTCCCCTCATTCCAAGGTACGACATGTCCATCACGTTTGGCACCTTGGTGGCGATCACACAGCCCTTCTATCCCCCTTCTATTTTCCATTTATTTCTCATATTGATTTAGTAGAAAGGGATGGAAGAGATCTTTTGAGCCGGAAAGGAAGGTAAAGAAAACACATCTACACCCATTGTTTGGCGATCACGGTGGGACACATAGTGCCCATTGTGTTAGTGACTTGCTGACCTTCTCTTTTGCTTTGTTAGTCCTCTTCTCGAAGTGGTTTCAGGTTGATATTGGCTGCCTGCGGTCTCTGTCCTTTGGAACTTGCACGGCTCTCCAGGAGCCGTCCAAATCTTGTGCGGCGGTAAACCAACCGTTCTTCTCTGTAAGCCTGCTGTCGTGAGCAATCTTTCACCACCCGTTCATCATCCATACGGCCTGTGCGTGGCCGTCCATCTTGCTGGCTCAGGTACGCCTTTGCCTTCATGCTGTTGGATGGATTACTGTCACGCGGTTGTTTCGGGTCCGTTCTAGTGCTTATGCGGCTGTCAATAGACCGCCCATCCTGTTACGCTTCTGCTTTCTATCTCATTCATTCTATCATTTTCTGCTTTTCCTGATTACTTTGTCGTTACTCCCTAGTCTGCACGGTCGTTCACAGGCCGTCATTGCTCCCTGAGCGGTCTCCATCAGACCGTCCTTTTGCTGCTACAGCACACCCCATGCTACAGTGTGATCATTGAGTCATATCATTATATATATATATATATATATGGTGCTGCTGTTGATCTCCCCTGCTGTTATTTTGCTGATTGCATACTTGTTTTTATTTCCCTTACATTTGCTTGTTCATTGCTTGCTAGTTTCTAGGTTAGAATTTTGCATGCACTCCGGTGCACATAGGATTCATGCATTTCATTCACATCTAGTTGCATTCTTACCGGGGTAGGGTTTCCTCTAGTCTCCATACTCCTTGGAGCCGACTAGGGGACCTTGCCGAGGACCTCCGTAAGCCCCTGCGAGCCGTGGATTCCCACACGGACGCCGGGCAGGTTGTACCATATCACTCCCCAGTGTAAGGTCTGCATTCATGAGAGAGAAAGTCCCTTAGAGTCTGCCAGTTTCCCGTCCCCTACCCTGGTTAGGTACCTTGTGGTTGAGTGAATTCATAACTCAATTAATCCACTAAGGTCCTAAAAGGGAACTTATAAAAATTTTCGCGCATCATTTGGAATTTGATTGGGTAATTGGTTGATTCTTTTCTCATCTCTTCCCTCCATTGTATGTTGCAGTGTCATCATTTGCATCTTTTTATCAGATTAAGCTCATTTGGTCTAGTTCATCTTTGTGTGTCTCCATCTAGTTGAATTTGTCTTAGGGTCATTTCCTCCTTGTAATTCTTTAAAGTTCACTGTATAAAGTCTCCATTCTCCCCATGGAGTATTTTTCCCCTGTACCTTATTCCTATACGTCTCCATCTTCTTATCCCCGTGTGGATTCCTCTTCCCATGCGGGCCCATCTCCTTATTCCTCCATTGGACCCTATTCTTTTAACGGGCCTTCTTATCCCACCCGTGCTGCTGCTAGTCCAATCAATCCTCATTTCTACATACACGATTCTTCCAGGCCCATGCATTCCTCCATTCCCGGAATGGGCTTGTCTTCACCTCAGGGTGGGTCCCTCTATTCGACCCATCATCATTATCCTGGTTTAAATTCATCCTCTCTTGCTCAGGCTGGCCCATATCCTTCTTGGACTTTTCCTACCGAGGAGATGTTCGCTCAGGCCCAACGCCAGCTTGATGAATTACAACGTCGAATCAATCCCCAAACTTCTTTGGATATCCCATTTGCATTCTAGGGTCTTCAACTTCCACCACGTTCACAGATCCCCGTATATCGTCGCTATGGTGGAATTGGTGACCCCTACGTCCATTTGAAGGATTTCCTATATGAGTCGGCCCAGTTCCAGCATGATCAACGCTTGATGGCCTATTTGTTTGGCCTATCTTTAGAGGGCTCGGCCAAGGATTGGTTCTTCACGTTACCGCAAGAGCATATGATGAATTTTCAGGCCGTCCAAGCAAGATTTATTCAGCAGTACCAGGACCAGGTTGGGCCCAGATATTCCATGGTGGATCTGGCCCAAGAGAAGATGAAGCTTGACGAGGAATTCTCCACATTTGCCGACCGCTGGCGTCACCTAGCCACGCAAGTCCCGGGGCATATTCATGAGGGCGAGCAGATCAAAATGGTTATTTCTAATGCAACGCCCGAGCTTAGATGCATCTTAGCCCTAAATGATATCACTTCCTGACAACAGCTTCACAGTCGAGCCCGCTTCGTTAGCCAATAACCCCTAGTTTCCTTTGACCACGAGTCTCCTCCACCTTCATCTTCCACATACACTTTCCCTCCGCCCTCCACCACGAGCCAGCACTCCACTACATATCGCTCCACGAGTCGGCCTTCCGCTCCCACACACCCATATGCCTCCACTACGTATCCCTTCACGAGTCAGCCTTCCGCTACTTCATCTCCCCACGCCTCTCCACTCCCAGTCAAAGAAACGCTACACCCAGAGCGGGTGGATGCCATCCATTATATTCCCGCTCCCTCCACGCCTCCACACCCTTCACTTACTAGCCCTCCGCCTTCACCTATGCAATCCCCCTTACCTACGCAACCTCCGCTACCATCCACATTACCTTTTCATACCCCTCGGCATCCACCTTGCCCGAAGCGGGCTTCTCACTCTTCGTTGCCAGAATCTCTTACCGATATTTTCGGGGCTTTGATGGCCACCCATGTATTACAACTCCCTCCGGTTATGCCTTGCCGACCCACGGTCGGGAATTTGCTCCATTTCTGTGAATTCCATCATCAACAGGGGCATTTGATTGAGGACTGCTCTGAGTTCTGGGAATTTATTTACAGCTTGGAAGACCAGAAGATGATTGATTGGGCAGTTATGCACAAAGTTATTTCATATTTTAGCAGCAAGCAACAGCAGCAGCAGCAGCAAGCGCCGCCTAGGCATCCGTCTCTGTCTCAAGACCGGGGGCATCCCTGTGGTTCTTCAGTTGATAAAGCACCCGCTCCGTTATCTATCCCCTCACCTTCACCGTCTCCTACTCAACCTCCACGGCCTCCATAAACCCAAGCCTCTGCTCAGGCTAGCACAAACTCTCCTCATTCCCCCTCTATTTCCACCACCGCTTCTACTCCCAACGCCGCTCGACGTGTTGTACAGACACGTCGGAGATGGGTGCCACGACCTGCCACCTCTTCTGCCTCGCCACCACCTTATCCACCCCCATCTTCGCTGCCTCCATTGACCACATCTCCATCATCGCTTTCTCCATTATCCCCATTGCCGTCACCACCACCAACATCATCGCCTCCCCTTACAACTATCCCTATCCCGTCACCTTCACAACCATTCCCGCCACCGGTGCCGCTCCCTCCATCATCATCATCCGAGCCTGAGCAAGCTAACCCTACGCCCACACCCCCTCCATTGCCTTCATTTCCACCCACGCCGCCATCTTCACCTTTGCTCTCTCCTACACCTCTACCCTCCAAACCTTTACCCCCACCAGAGCCTATCATCGCCGTTATCTCTCCGCCGCTAGCATTGCCTTCGCCCACACCTGCCAAGCCTCCTCCACCCCTCTCTCCACCTATTTCTACCCCACGGAGCGGATGCGCGCTACCTTTGGTGCCCCTCGGGTCTAGTTCCCAGGGAGATAAAGAGCCGAGCCAAGCTTTGACCGTGCATTACAAGCTTCAAGATTTCATTTGCCGCATGCCGGTCCGAGCCCTGGTCCTTGGCTATTCTAGGGACAATCAGCCTGCACTTGCTATGAAGACGATTGCTAAGAAGAGTTCATGTGCCCTGGTGCCAGTTTCGTCAAAAGCAAGGCCGGTGGCAATCTCATTGCTCACCGAAGGATTCACTATCAATACTGTTATTTCTCCTCACTCGATTGCTATTCAGTTCACTGGCCCAGAAGAGTTTTCCACCCGGATGGTGCTAACCCACACGGCCGCCGAAAGTTTAATGAATTCAACATTCAGGGGGCAATTGGCCATGTCCTCGAGATTGACCAGGGGCATTCTACATTTTCTGTCTCATCTCCCTCGGCTTATTGGTGAGGCGGCCACGTCAACGCCGCGCATCACCCTCCCTCAGTTCCATCTTGCGCTTCTAGCAAGGGAGCTATGCTTCATGCCCAACTGTCGAGTGAAGATGCCAAAGCTCCATGTTCTAGTGTCAAACGACAAAACTCCATTGCTTCCTACTGTTCATCCCAAGGAGTTGACTGTTTTGAATGTCTTTCTATGGTTAGCACCGCACAGCTAGGGGCAACCGTCCCAAGGAAGCTGCACATTCATGATAGGGCCAGGCCGTCTGCCAGGTGGGCCCGTTATTTAAGAAAACATTGCAAGACAAGAAGCCCGAAGGCCCGAGTCCGCGCCAGGCGGAGTTGTTTCAAGAAGATTTCGGCCAAGAAGAGGCGACGGCATAAGTTCAAGGGCCGTCAGTTGTGCACTCGGGGGTCCACTTCCTCCTCTCCTTCTTCCGTCCATTCATCTTTTCTTTTGCTCAGTTCTTATCCGTGGGTGGTGTACCTTCCGCCACCTGACCATATTTCTACCATCTTCTCCTGTCCTCACCATTCTAGGCCTCGGCCTATGTCCTCCTCTTCCCCTGATCCAGGGGCATCTTATAGTTTTTCTCCCCGGATACGTCCGGTTTCCGCTTCTCATCCTTTCCCCCCGACCTTATTGGGATTCCTTGTGCTCGTTCCCCGACCTCGTCGGGTGGTTTTTCTCCGACTTTATCGGGCGGTTTCCATTTCTTTTCCCCGACCTTGTCGGGTGTTCATGCATTTTCTTCCCCACCTCTGACGGGTGATCGCTATTCCTTTTCTCCGACCACGTCGGATGATCGTTCTCCTTCTTCCTTATCTTCACAGTTATCCTTTCGTCGTCTTTCTGTTCTTTCCTCCTCACCCTTTCAGGGTTCTTACCCTTTTTCTTGATGTTTTCAAGGCTTTAGTTCACCTTGATCTCAGTTAATCTCTGTTCATTATGTATTCGGTTCCTTGTTATCAGGGCCTTTGTGCCTTAACGAGAGAGTTCTAGCCCTCGTCTCTCTTCCTTTTATTTCTTCTTCGTCCAACTTGATGTCTGCCGCTCCTCCATGTCAAGGAATATCTACACTTTACTATCATTTTTCACTCTTTATCCTGTCAAGCAAAGAATATAAAGCTCGTGTTGATCAAAGCTCGATGATCATGATAGCTTCAGGATGCCGATTTCCGCGCCATCGATTTGCAAAGGTATCGTTATTTTGTGCAAGACAATGTTATCATCGCTATTATCTCTCTTACTCCTGCGCATGCTTATAATGCTATTCCTCAACATGGTTAAGTGGCTTTTAGAAATTTGCTTATTTTAATTAAATGAGTTAGCTTCTGCAGCATCTTAGGCTGGTGATAGCACCGCGCTGGGAGTCTAATTTCTTTCTCCAATTGTTGAGGGTGACCTTTGAGTATGGGTTTTTCACACGCTACACGGTAAGCCATAGCCAATCTCTCTAGTGCAACACCGTTGCTACTGTGGTCATACTTTGGGTATGCACGAAGGCCTTTTTCTATTCTCTACTCGGCCAAGTGCAGGGGCAAGAGGCTGATGGATGAGATGACTAACTTAGGCGCTCCCTAATACGAGAGAGGTCTCAAATAGGGGCAGTCTTGACCCTTGAAAAATGAGCTTTCATGCTTTATCTAGCCAATAAGGGTTGTCAAATGAAAATTATATATGAAAATCAAAGTAAAATTATGAATCAAAGGCATGGCAAGAGTGGCAGTAAAGTTCCCCGCGGGACGTCATGAGCCCGGTCGCACGCGTGCCTAAGGGTCCTAAAAATCAAAGACATAAAGCCTTGGTGCAACAAACCTACTCTTTGAGGGGTAGTGCCCTGGAAGGAATTCAAGTCCTGATATCTCCCACCCTGCACGAAGCTTGTCTCCAATTTTTCTTCTGCTTCTCCCTCTTAGGGTGGGTTGTATCCCGGGTATGGCCTTAGTAGGGGCCCATTTGTTAAAAGCGGTTGGTTGTGGTAAGCCCCCCCCCCCCCCACATGCACGCCCTGCTTAAGGGAAGCTTTTAAGGAAAGGGGTAGAAACGACGATCATTGGCCAATAGTTTGAGCCTGTCTTTGGGTGCTGCGGATTGCTATTGTCAAAAATACAAAGAAATCAAATATTGTCAAAGATCTAAAAAAAATCAAATACTTCAAAATTTAAAACAAAAATCAAATATTGCAAAAACCTAAAAAATCAAATACTTCAAAAAATTCCAAAAAAATCAAAAAAAAAATTACAAAAAAAAATCTAACAAAATGTGTTTTTTTTCATGCATTCGCATTTATCTTAAGAACAGATACATAATCTGTTTGCTAAGTGTGCAGGTTGCAGGTGCTCAAGCTTTCATTGCTCCATATTTTGTTCTATCTGCCTCTTGTTCACATCTTTGGTCTGTTCTCTTCTTCAATCATATCTCTCGATCTATTATGAAGCTCATATCCTTCTCAGCTTTTGTTTGCATGATTATATCCTTTATGAGAGGGCTTTTGCCTCACGATTATGAACCTGGCGATTCTGCATTCATTCTGATCTTGGGTTTTGATTGAAGTACGTATTTTGTTCATGTCTTTTTATCCCGCTGTGTCCTTGTCTCATGTCTATGTCCCACCGTGCTATCCCACACATGTTGTTTTATCCCTCCCATGTGTTGATAGTTGTCTTGCATATGTTGATAGTCGTCTCTCTATGTTCCCTGTGTTGTCTCAACCCACGTGATCATCCGTCATGTTCTTGTCCCAACCGTGTGTTGTCCCGCCGCATTGTTGTCTTGTCATGCTATGTTCGTGCATATGTGTTGTTTGTTTATGCCTTGGATATGTGCTCGTTTACCTTTGTTATGTTATATTGATCGTCATGTTATGTCGTATTGTTTGTCGTTCAGGTAATCATTGTGTTATGTTCGTTATGTTTATACTTGTTTGTCTTATTCATAAAAATCTAAAAAAATCTGAAATGAAAATCCAAAAACATGCCGTTTTGCCTACACAGGTAAGTCGGGTATGACTTTCTGTCCCTGCATCCCTTATTGCATTACTATATGGTACTATGTTATATTACCTCGAGAACCAGTTGGTTATCTACGTGTTCCAGGATATGATGTTCCCCTTTAACAAAAACAATGATGATCCAGGTTCACGTGTTTAATCTCCGGATAGGTCGTTGGGTTGGGAAAACCTGAGGAGGATGGTTCTATCCTGCACGCCGTGGTTGCGGATAGTGTCTTGACTCTGATTCTCCCAGCTTAGTAATATTATTCTCGAGTATTTTATATTTTAATCTTTCTTCGCATTTGTTTTAACTATTTCTTTTATTTTAGCCCAGCATGCATCATGCGCATCTCTTGAGCATTCATGACCCATGGTTTGCTTTCAAAATATCCCACCAATGGTGGTTAGCTGTGTGTTCAGTGCTTGAGTAAGAGGAATAATTCCACTCTGAGTTGGAAGGTTCACTTTGGTCAATTCGCTTGGTTTGGATGATTAAGAGGTCCCCGTCTGGAGTTTTAGTCTGTTTCTTCACTTTTTTTCGCTGCTTATTACGGTCTCCTCATCGATCCGAGGGATTGTGTCTCCCATGAGGTTGATCATGTGTTTCTTTTTATTTAGTTTAGTTCTCCAGATTGGTGTCGCTTTTAATCTAATCATTCCTTGTGTTTGGTTCAGGGTTTTTCGGAAGATTCCTATCGCTTGTTGGTGAAAACGGGTGTCGTTTTACCTTAACACCTGCTTTTCAATCTGCTCCGCTTCATTGCCGCTTCATCTCCATGTTCCATTTCACTTTTGCTTCACCTCTGCTCGCTCCCCTGCAAAGAGGACGTTAAGGAGGGGCATCTGTTGACACCCATTTTTTGTCGATAAGTTGAGTCATTTCTCTTACTCCCATCTATTGATGCCTCGAGTTGTCCATCACTCGCTGGGCTATTTTCTGGCACGTTCTGAGCCAATTTTATGGGTAGCCTCCCTCCCTGGCTAGGTCCGAGTTGATTCAGGGCTTAATGGGCCTCGGTTTTGGTTAATTGAACTTTTCTATGAATTTCAAGCGCCCATGTACATGTGCGGTCAACCTCCAGCCGTTCAACCATATGTGCAGTTGATACTGGGCCGTTCATATATTTATGGGATATTTAGCTGATTTTCTGAATTATCACCGACAAGCATATATACAGCCTAGACATAGCCGCATAAGACCATTGTGCAGTCCCTCCTAAGCCGTCTATCTCTCAAGAGTCCTAATGTCACTGGTTTTCAGATAATTATCTAATTATCTAATCTATTTTGATTTATCACCGACAAGGCATGGGCGGTTTCATTTTGGCCGCTCTTGTAGATGTATGGTCTGATGATAGCCGTTCATCTATGAGAGTCCAACGGTGATAATTTCGATCAGTTCGATGGATAGTTGGATAATATTTATGATTTATTTGAATTTCCACCGACAGGGTTGGGACGGCCTAGGAGATGCCGCTCATCCCGTTGGGTGGTCTATCGTGAGACCGTTCATCGTCTCGGTTCTTGAGAATTTCAAGGGTTTTCTCTCTCTATCAGTGGTTTTATCCCCTAACTTCTCCCGTCATTTTCTCCACGGTTATTGAGTCATTTTGAGTGCCGTTTCTTCTGGATGAAAGATAATTCGATTATCTATGACTTTCCTTTGATTATCTCGACCTAAAAATGTCTAAAAACCCTAATTTTGGGGCTGGCTTCTTAGGATCTATAAATAGACCCTAGAGGCTACCTTCGAAAGGGGGGGAGATTTCAGGTCACGGCGAAGCCCTATCGGATTCTAGAGTGACCTATGACCAGGGAGGGAGGTTTTCTACGTCCATACAGGCCTCTGGTTCGAGGAGTATCTCATTATTTTGTGTTTTTAGTTCATTAGTCTGTTGCTCTCTTTTGTTTGCATGCGTCATTTTCTCCATGTTTCTTCCACGTTTTTGTCATTCTCATGCATCATTCACACACCCTCCCACGTTTTTGGTGCCCCTGGAGGTTTAAAACCCCCCAGGTATCCCCCACTTCATTTAGTTATGTTTATTTCCTTCAGTTTGAGCATTTGCTACATTCTATAGTTCTGATATCGGGTTTTTCTTTGTGTTCTACACTCTGTTTCGTAGGTCAGCAACACACTAACACGAGGCCCATCCTTTCTGGCTAGCTGAAAAGGGTGGAGGTTGGACCTTTGCATCTTAGGGCGTGGTGGCGTTGGGCGGTTCGAGACTGTCCGTTCTAAGGGAAGTGCGGCCAATATTACACCGTTCATCTCCTTCCCGCGGCCGATCATGAACTGTTCATCATTTCTCGTTCTTCATCCTGCGTTCCACCCCAGCACTGACGAGCGGTCTGTCAAACGGCTGCACTACCATTAAGGCGGTTCTTCAAGGGCTGTTCATCCCCTGCAGTGTTGGTTAAAGGCGAGTACCTCCCCTCTTTCCAAGGTACGGCGTGTCCATCACGTTTGGCACCTTGGTGGCGATCACACAGCCCTTCTGTCCCCCTTCTATTTTCCATTTATTTCTCATATTGATTTAGTAGAAAGGGATGGAAGAGATCTTTTGAGCCGGAAAGGAAGGTAAGGAAAACACATCTACAGTGGGTAGGGGTAAAGGTGAAGGCGAAGGTGGTGGTAAAGGTGTAGCTTGCTCAGGCTCGGGTGTCAAGGAAGATAGAGGAGAGGGTGGAGATGGTGATGAAGGCACTGGTGGTGGAGATGGAGTTGGGGAAGGTAATGAGGCAGACCGTGGCGCCCATCGTCGGCGTATTGACATGACACGTCGGGTGGCGTTGGGAGTGGAAGTAGTGGTGGTAGAAGTGGAGGAAGTGGGAGCACTAGTCTGAGCAAGGGCTTGGGTAGGTGAAGGCAATGAAGATGGGGTAGGAGATGGTGAAGGTAATGAGGTAGGTGATGGAATAGGTGGAGACGATAGGGTAGGCGATGGCCTAGGTGAGGGAACAGGTGATGGAGTAGATGACAGAGCAGATAACGGAGCGGGTGCGACACTAGATAAAGAATCACAGGGGTGCCCTTGGCCTTGCAGTGATGGAGACGGCTGCTTAGGTGGCGCTTCTTGCTGTTGCTTGCTGCGAAGATCTAAAATAACTTTATGCATGGCGGCCCAATCAATCCTCTTCTTATCTTCCAGGTCGTAAATAAACTCCCGGAACTCGGGGTAATCCTCAACCAAATGCCCCTACTGGCGGTGAAATTCACAGAACTGTAGCATATTCCCGACCACGAGTCGGCAAGGCACAACCGGAGGGAGTTGCAATGCGTGAGTGGCTGTCAAAGCCCGGAAGATATCGGTAAAGACTCGGGCAATGGAGAACAAGGAGCCTGCTTCGGGCAAGGTGGATGCCGAGGGATATGGGATGAAGGTGGAGAAGGTTGCGGAGACGGAAGCGGAGGTTGCGTAGGCAATGGTGCGTGGCGACTTGTGGAGAGACTAGGAGGAGACAAATGTGGAGCGGGACGTGGAGGCATGTAGTGGATGACATCCACTTGCTCGAGATGTGTCGTTCCCTTGACTGGGGGAGATGGAGATGGGCGTGGGTATATGGAAGCGGAAATCTGACTTATGGACGGTTGGCTCGTGGGAGCGGACGGGTGCGTAGGAGCGAAGAGTTGACTCGTGAAAGGCGAGTAGTAAACGGTGGATGTGGATGGCGAGGCGTATGTGGAGGGTTGTTGTGCGGGAGTGGTGGACGCGGATGGTAAAGTGTATGCGGTCGTGGAAGATGGGGAAGACTCAGTGTCAAGGGAATCTTGAAGTTGTTGACGAACGAAGCGGGCTCGGCTATAAAGTTGTTGCCAAGATGTGATATCATTCAAAGCTAAGATAAATCGATATTCAAGCGTTGCATTGGAAATGAGCATCTTGATTTGTTCCCCCTCTGGAATGTGCCCCGGGACTTACGCGGTGAGGCGACGCCAGCGGTCAGCAAAGGCGGAGAACTCTTCATTGGGCTTCATCTTCTCATGGGCCAAATCCACCATAGAATACTTGGACCCAACCTGGTCTTGATATTGCTGAATAAACTTCTCTAGGACAACTTGAAAATTCATAATTTGCTCTTGCGGCAAAGAGAAGAACTAATCCCGAGCCAAACCTTCTAAAGACAGACCAAATAGATAAGCCATCAAGAGTTGGTCATGTCGAAATTGGGCAGACTCATAAACGAACTCCTTCAAGTGCACATACGGGTCACCGACTCCACCATAACGGCGATATGCGGGAATTTGTGAAGGAGGTGGAAGCCGAAGACCTTGAAATGGGAATGGAACACTTAAGGAGGATTTGGGATCAATTCGGCGTTGGAGTTCATCAAGCTGGCGTTGGGTTTGAGCAATCATCTCCTGGGTAGTGAGAGACCAAGAAGGATATGGGCCAGCTTGAGCAAGAGATTATGACTTTGGACCAGAATGATGATATTGGGCCGGATAAGAGGATCCAAGCTGAAAAGAAGAAGGGCCCATTCCAAGAGAGGCAGGATGCGTGGACCTGGAAGGAATATGAGCTTAAGGACCCATTGGACCAGCAATATAAGGAGAAGAAGGATGAGGCCCATTATGAGAATAAGGTCCATTAAAGGAAGAGAGCCCATTGAGGGAATGAGGCACATTAGAAGAATAGGGCCCATCTAGAGGGGAGGGCACATTGACATGAGAAGAAGGCCCATGAAGATGATTTGCAATAAGACGTTGGGCCTGGGCTGGGTCCATTTGGCGAATAAGGCATGATAGATGGGCCTTGAGATTAGCTTATTCCTCGGATGGATCAGAGGGACCACGGGAAGATGGGCCCACGTGGGAAGAGGATTCCACGCAGGAATAGGAAGAAAATTGGGAAGAAGGATGATACAAGGGGTTGGAATGATGCTCCATGAGGGCAAATGGAGACTTAATACAAGAAGGGAAGCAAGGGCTTAATGGGCTTGAGAATAAGGGGGGGCTGACCCACTAATACAAAGACCAAGGGAAGACAGACCTATGACAATGGGACTGGACAATGGACACACAAAATGGGCTAACCTAAATGGGCCTAACAAAAACAGAATATGTAGATGCAACGCAAAACACCACTAATGGGCCTGGACATGCCCAAACAGCTTAAACAATGCAATGTGAGAGTTTTCACCCAAGTCAAACAAGTTAATATGATGGGAAATATTTTAGAAGTTTTAATAGACATTTTAATGATTTGAGTTAAGGATAATTCCATCAAGATAGGAATCATATAGGAATAAGGTCCAAACTTTGGGTTGACTAAGGTTTAACTCCCTGACACGTATGCAAATGCGAGCCTAAGGGGTGGAAAGGTACAACCGGCCCGGCGTCCGTGTGAGAATCCACGGCTCACGGGAACTTATGGAGGTCCCAGATAAGATCACCTAGTCGACTCCAAGGAATATGGAGGCGAGGAGATCACTTACCATGGTAGGAATGTAACTATGATATGCAATGCATGGCCCTATGTGGACCGGAGTGCACGCAGAAATCTAGCATAAAACTAAAAAAAGATGGCAAGATTTAATTATGAAAACAAGATGATATGGATGCAAACAATATATGAAAATGAAGATAATACGAAGGACAAAAAGACAGGACCAGAAAAAGACTCAATCGGAACCCAGAAGGTAACTAAATTACCAATGCAAAGCATACTTGTGAGTCTACTCCTGGACCTGCATGCAGATTTTATGCACAAAATGCAAAAATGGAGATAATATTTAACTATGCAAACGTGACCCAAATGATGCAAATGATATATGGATGGAAAGACAATACAAAGGGGAACAAGATGGAAGCAAGAAGTAAGTAATCAGATCTCAGGAAGCCAATCAAATCATAAACCAAAGATGTACCTGTGAATCTGTCTGCCTGCAGACTTTATGCAAAAAATTCAAAAATAAAGACACAATTAAACTATGCAAACATGACCCAAATAATGCAAATGATATATGGATGCAAAGACAATACAAAGGGCTACAGAACGGTCCCAAGAATAGAGCTATCTGACCCCGGAAGGTCAACAAAATCGCCCAAGAAAGACGCCCCTGTGAGCCTACGCGCAGACCTGCCAGAATCAGAAAGTGGTCTACCAGATGACCATTGTTATCACCCTTGCGGTCTAGTGGTAGACCGCAAGGCCAGTAGAAAGGCCCTGGCGGCCCAATGATGACCGCTAAGCACGTCTAGCGATCCTGGAGAAGACCGTAACCCCCTGACAGACCCGAAAACACCCAGAAAAGTAGAAAAATGGACAAAAGACTATCTAAACATGCATATGAACACACCAAACTTGCAAGAGAGCATGAATAACGTGATGGGCACTAGGTGTACCACCGTGATCGTAAAAAAAAAGGGTTTTTGAAGTTTTGTATCACCCCCGCCCCCCAAACTATGCTAATAACATATGTGAATCATGAATAAGCATAAACTATGAACAAAGGGGCGATGAAGATGAAGATACTGACTGTGATCGCCACCAAGGATTAACAACGCCAAAGGGATGGAGAAAGGAGAGGAACGGCGCCGTGTACCTTGGAAAAGGATGAAGACTTGATCGCGCTTAAGGAAGAGGGTGCGGGGAACTTTATGGATTCAACCTCCTCTCCTTCTAGCCGGCTAGAGGAAGAGGGCCTCACGTTCTATTCATGCTCTCCTGCAAAATAAAGCCAAAACACAAGAGAAAAACCCATTAGAAACATGCAAGTGTAGCATTAATCCCGTAGTGGTAAAATAGAGCTAGATATTTAGGGAGAACGCACTAGGGGGAGGTTTTTAACCCCTGTGGAAGGGTGCAAAAGATAGTTGTGTGTATTATGATGAGAATAAGACAAAGAGAGAAAAATCACGCAGCACAACTACGGGAAACGTGCATGCAATATGAAGAAAAGTGCAGACATGGTGCAGAAAATAGAGGTTTGTGAAATTGGGAGAAGAATAGCTAAGAGTAGAAAGAGAGTTACGTAGCCCTTGAGCGTGGAAATCGAAGACAATACTTCCCTCTTCAGGCCAGGGTCGAAGATGTGAGTAGACGGTGCAGCATGGCTTCGCCCCGAACCAAGAAAGAGACCCCTTTCGCGTCCTACGAACCTGGGTTCTATTTATAGGAGCAGGAAAACCCTAGGGTTCAAATTTGAGATTTCAGGGGATATAGTCCAAGATAAATCCCGTGTGATATATCAATCTCAAGATAATATCAAAGGGAATATCCCAGAAAAAATAGATCGAGATTTGGTGGAATAATTTGGAAGATATCAGCCCCGGAGGATAGCCCCATCGAGCAGAAAACATAGTTCAGAAGAAGCTGGACTCTTCAGACAAGCTAGCGGTCGATCGACCGATCACCTGAAGAAAGAAACGGTCGGTCGACTGACCGTTTGCAGGTGGGGGCAGAAAAGAAGGCCATCGGGCTGGGAACTTAAGCCTAGCGGTCGGTCGACCAACCGCTAGCCAAAGGAAACCGTTGGTCGATCGACCGTTTGCATGCTTCTTACAAAAATAGGCCGGACGTCCGTTTGAGCTCCGGATTGGCCCGAAACAGACTCGAAAGTTGGGAAATTGAAAATAAAAGCTTCCAAGGCTCAATGGGCTTGAAAATGGTCAAGAAATGGGCTCGAGATTGGCTCAAAGAAGACTCCAAAATAATGGTCCATTTAGGGCATTACGGAGGTGAACAAGAGAAATAACTCAACTTGCGGGCTAAAAATGGGTGTCAACAGTCGAGAAGTTGGAGGCAGAGGGAAGGAGTTTGGAAGCTCATCATGGGCTATGGGTTGGAGAGGTTGTTGGTGCAATTCAGGCCGGTGATTGTTGGTGGCTAGAGTGTTAACTATCTCATTAAGTTTGGCCACGATGGCTTGACATGTGGCAGGCCCATCGATGGGATCGTCGGGCATGGGAATTTGATGGGCCCACCCTTTGGGTCCTGGTTTGGGTGACAAAGTGTTATTTCAAGGGGATCCTCCTGACTGGCCTCTAGTGATGGAAGGGTGATGAGTTATTGTAGTGGGCTTTGTTATGTGAAGGGAGGGTGGGCTTGGGGTGGAGTTCCTCCTACTTTGCATTCCTTGGTTGGAGGAGTGCGAGTGGGGTAAATATGTCTCCCTAAGTTTGACCTTCATTTCTTCCCACGTGTCAATGGGTTTTTGTCTACAAACATCCCTCAGACGCTCAATGTTTCGCCAATCGGCTCCAGCTTGGTGGCGAAGCCTATGTTCAACAAAACACACCTTCATAGAGTCATGCACGTAGTGCCATTTAAAATATTCGTCCATTGCGGCTTCCCACTCTAGGTAGTCGCTCGGGTTTTGGAATCCCTCAAACATAGGAGCCTCATATAAGGCAGACCGGAGGAGGTAGTTATCTGACTCATGATGGTATCTTTCCTCCTCACTTGGTCGGTGGTCACTTCTAGGCCTCCATGACTGGTAGGACTCTATGGGTGTGGGATAGTGTTGGCACTCAAAACATGATTAATGGCGATCAAGCCTCAAAGATGAATGATACGGCCTACTAAAGCACAGAAGCCGAAGGATATCAACATATTGAAGCTTTCTCAAGCTGTAGAAGCCTCAAGCCGCCTGGTATGAACATCGGGGACTTCACCTCAGGAGAATCGAGATGAATTCACAACCAACCGGCAGCGCGACCAAGCCTGCCCAATGAACCGGCATCGACTCCGTCACGCCGCAGACACTACACCCGTTGTCCGACCAAGGACAACGGTCTACCCGGTGGCCCGCCACCTGAATGAAAGATTCTCCTGAGAAGAAAGAACGCTCTCGGTCCTTCAGAACGAGGAACCGGAGGCTCTGTCAGCAGAAGACCCCGATCACCCGGCACGGGTACGGCTTCTCACCATATTGGGCCCATTACCGACCGAATGATCGCTCAGTCGAGGTGGAACTATCCCGGGTGATACCTCACCCCTCAAGGAGCTTCGGGCACGAGTCTGGCCGAGCCAGTAGTACGAATCATAGTGCTGAAGGCCGTGTCAGCGGAAAACCCACATGTTCAAACCAAAGATACTCGAGGTTCCGAGAAGGGCCATACGTCATCTCGAGAGCTTCATCAAGGCTTCCCGTCAAGGTTTTGTAGGACTGCGGCGAGATGAATGGTCATGGTGACTCTCGGGACCATCCCCGGACCCACCGGCTAACCCGCGTCAAGCAGAAGAAGCTAATACGGCGTGCTTCTCATCGGCGCGCTCCCGTATCCGGCGCCCTCAATTTCGGCGCGCCGAAAGCTTGGAGAACCTCAATCCCGACGCGCTATTTCCCACGCCGCATTAGGCTTTGCCTATATAACAAACACTTGGTTCGACCAAGTGAAGAAGGGGAGATCAATCGAAAAGGAGGCTAACACACAGAGAGACTGAGGGATCGCCGAGGAGAGGGTGGCCACCAATCAGAGCCAAGGGAGAGAGGGTTTTCTTGGGGGAAGAGGGGTTTCCTTCGGAGAGCCTCCTTGCCGCCGCCGTCTTCCTCTGCTCTGCCTGAAGTCTTCCGGAGCCGGAGAAGAAGAGTGAGAGTCTGATACTCTGTTTGAGGAATAGGTGGGTCACGTGGTTTTCTCTCTGCCGTCTCTCCGAGTCCTACCTTCCGATCTAATGTAAGCTAGAGGGGGGAGGGCGATGATATGAGCCAATCCCCCCCTCTCACCATCTCTTTCTTTCATTTTCTTCTACAAACCTCTCTGCAACTATTGAATGGTGTCCGTGCGACAACGCCGGCACCGGAGTTTTGTAATATGTATGTTGGTTCCCTGTTCATGGGATGAATGATATGAACATGTCTTAATAGATTGAATGCTCGACGTTGCGTCTCTCTTTCACTCCTCCCTCAATCTGTATGACTAATTGCTCCCCCGTGTACTTGTTTCTCGAATCCGGGTTCTCCGATGTCGGATGTGCCCTAGAACTCCATGGGCTATATAAATGTTTCCCCCCTCCTCGGGGCCTTCATGCCAACATGCTGACTGTGCCTTGCATCGTCCTGATGTAAAACCACCTATGGACCTATATTGCAAGCAATCAAATTGAGCAGCGGACTCACATTAGTGAACACGATCGCGAAGCATACACTAGTGCCCGTAGGTGACTTAGCGATGACGGAGAGGGTCCGAGTCGGGACCTTGATACTCTAATGGTTGGCTAGCTTATGGAGGACCCCAAATGGGCTAGGGATGCCCAATTCACGGGCGGCCGGTACGCCAAGGGCGTGGGTTAAGTGGTCGCTCACACAGCTCGCCCCGCGGTGGTCACTCAATTTGATGGCAATTTGAGACCGGACACTCTCTCACCACCGACGAAGCAACTAAAAGTAATACTAAACTAAGCAATTAAATCTCAGCAATGAAAGGTGTTCAGGAGCTCACCTGATCAGTGTGAAGACGCCGATCCCGACCGGAGACAATGGCGAGCGGGGAGGCGTGGGTATGCACCCGAACTCCGCGCCGGTGAAGCTTCAACCTGCTCAAACGTTTACAAAACTACACCTCTCGCAGGAGGGGGGATCTCGGGGTAGGGGTTAATTAATATAACACTCAAATGACCTCCACGCAGGGAAGGGGCCTTCATCCAGCCAAGCGGAGAGGGGAACTTGAACTATGAGCAAAGAAAGACACCGAAGCCGGTTCTGCCTGCTGCCTGTGTCTCAGGATAGATGGTCAGGTATTTGGACGCTGTGGCCAGCCCCGAATTTTTTTGCAGACGAGACCAATTGGAGATTCTTCATAGCTGGATGGGGAGGACGCTAGAATTTTTTTGATTTCTTCGGGCACCGCTGCCAGTCGGAGTAGGGGCTAGAACAGGGTGGCAGAACCTTGCATCTGACAGCTTCAGGTTCCCAACAGCAGGAATAAGAAGGTGCCACGATCGCTCCCGAGCTCAGAATTAGGTGCCGCCATATTCGTTGGAACCGTTGACAAGTCCTCTTCGAAGCAAGACCAACGGGGATGCCAACTGTTGTCGGGGTCGGCCGGTAGACTCTGAACACTGATGGAGGATCGGTGCAGACTGAGTGGAAGCAGAACCGCGTACCCAGGGAAGAAAATTGATAACTTTCAGGTCCGGTCACCAAACGGGGCTATGCTTCTTGGAGATGATAGAAGACTCGTAGTAGAAGATTTTGGAAGAAGAACTCTCGATCATATTCCCAAAAGGATCGTCACAGTCGAGCTTCCACTCCGGCTCTAATCCTCTGCCTGAGAAGTCTTGCGCAGTCGTAGTAGATCGCCTCCTCCGAGCAGCTCCGATCTTGGAATTCGCCGAGACCACCACCGTTGGAAAGCTGACTGGGAGACGCTTCCAACGATATATGGTATGCCCTTTGAAGCTTCCAGGTGAATACTCGGCAGCCTCTGCAACTGGGCACTCCTCTGCTACCTGCGAACTGAAAACTAAAAGGTTGAAGATGATGGGGGGAAATGGGGTATATGGGAGGGGAAGTGGGGGTGGATGAGTGTGGGGAGAGCCCTGGCTGTGAGGGGGTCTAGGAGGGGGTGTTCCAAGGTGTGGATGGGGGAGAATGGGGTCTGGAAGGTGGTGTTTGCAGTGGGTGAGAGGGGAGCTGCGAATTTGGGATGGGTGGGGGAGAGAGAAGGAGAGATCTCTCTCCAAAATTTGAAAATGGACCAATGTGGTTAATGGGGCTTTGGGGATGGTAAGGGTTATGTTGGAAAGGGAAGGGGTGCTTAGGGAGTGGGGAATTCTCCCTTGGGAGATGAGAGGGTGCTTAGGGAAGGGAGTTGAGTAGGTGGTGGTAGGGTGGTGGAGTTGGGATTGGGGGGGAGGTCTTGTGGACGCCAAAAAATGACGATAATGATCATGGCAACATTCGCGTCTACACATTCGAGCGCGAGTCGAAGATGAAAATGCCGAATAAACCTCATGCCTCGCCCGATCAGGATGAGAACTCGCTTGGTGGTCCGCTACCCGCTAAGGAAGCCCCCTAAGTAGAAGATACAGCTACAACGCTCCAACCGGCCATGCCGAGAGCTGAATCAGAGAAAAGTCAGGAATTCCGGCACAGTCTCAGCACGCACCGAAAGTCACACAAAGTCTGGGACCGAGTCTCGGAGGCTGCGAACAGAATGTTACGGAGGCCATACATCGCAACCGGAACATGCCGGGAATGCCAACATTCATATAAACGGCCTCAACTTCGAAAAGAATATGTTCGGTGCTTAAACCAGCGCGATATGCACTTAAAACGGCGCCACTAAGACCGGCGCGCCCCTTTCCTCTTTATTCCTTGGTTGGTTGTTAAACCGGCGCGCCCCTTGCATTTTGGGTTAAACCGACGCGCCCCTTGATCTTGGGTTAAACCAGCGCGCCCTTTTTACCCTTCATCATGGGTTAAATCGACGCACACCCTTTCCCTTGCATTTCACCTTAATCCGGCGCGCAAACATGCCATCCCATCAAAACCCCGATGCTCTGTTTCATTTAAATGCGGTGTGCAGAGAGCATTTAATGTTTTGAAGCCATGCCTTCACCCCGTTCGACAGCAAAGCGGTAGTGATGGCAGCAGCAGCAGATCCTCCCGGCAGATCTATGAATATCCCATCCTCGGATGAGCAGTGGCGTACGGCACAAACTGGCAGCGTCCAACGTAGCACGTCGATTTCAGACCTCGACGGGGACGAGGTGAAAGTGGCGGGAACTCTCCTGAATGCCCATTCTATAAAACGGCAAGTCTGAAGAAGGAACAGGGTCGGTTGGTTCATTCGGCTGATGGTTGGCCATCGAAGAGAAGAAGAAGAAAAGAGAAAAGAAGAGGCTTCGTCCTCGTGCCCGTGAGGGGAAGAAGAAGAGAGTGAGCGTGAGAGAAGAGAGGTGAGCTCGGAGGGGGAGGAGCTTGTGCTCCGTTCCCCCCTCCCCCACCAATGTATTTCTTTCCTCTTTCTCTGATGTGTTTTCGTTCCTTCGGGGTAGATCCCCTCCTGTATCTTTTTTTTTCTTTCCTTTCCCTTACGGATGAATAAAAGGAATGATTTTTGATTGGCATGAGTAGTGTTCTACTGCCTTGATCTCCTCCCCTTTCTCCCGGTTCTCTTGTCATCCAGGGACCTTGGAGACCTGCCTCTCTGTGGCACGGCCTTCAGGGGAACCCGTCAGGGGATGAACATTCATGGCCTCTCATGGCATACACCCGTCCCGCCCACGAGATCATCACCCTGAGTTGCTGGAACTCTTGAGGGCTGGTCCTCGAGTCTCCACAGGCACTTATGGGATTAACGGAGGCCTCACTCCGAGTTTTGAGGTTCACCCTGGAGCTTTGCTCCGCTTGGTGTTCCCCTATTTGTCTCTGGCAAGCCTCAGTCCGGGGGAGGTGCTGCCCATTTTTCGCCGGGAACAAACGAACAAGATATTCTCTGAGGGCCAGAGTATCACATGCTTGAAGCCTCTGAACCAAACTGAGCTACCCTACACAACGAACACGTCTAATAAAACACTCGGATTTTCATGACAATTCACCTTAACAAATGATCAAACACTTAAACTCCATCTCCACAAACTTAATCCACCAATTCGGTGAACAAATCAATCAACAGATTAACTTACAGTTTGAAGAAATAAGAAACAGAGCATGAAAGAATGAAAGAAACCTCATAGAAGCTTAGCCCGGCGCGCCCTAATCCGGCGTGGGCTAACCTGGCGCGGTACCCCCCCCCCCCCGCGCCGGTTTAGCCTTACACTCAAAACCTTTCATTTTTCCTTGCCACTAACCGACGCGCTGCACTATTCCGCCCCCCTCATTGGGCCTATTCCGGCGCGCCCTCCTCCATTGGCCATTAACCGGCGCGCCCAAACTTTGCACCACCTATTCCGGCGTGCCCTTTTGGGCATCCATTAACCGGCGCGCTCCCCTCTTTGCTTCCCTTAAACCGGCGTGCCTGAAAGGGAGAAAATGATTAATCAAATGAGAGAAGAGACTTAAAGCTAATGAATAAAACTAATAAAAAGTTTCCCCTTTCCATAATCTAAATTTTGTTCCGGGGGCGCTGCCCCCGGAAACCCCCGCAAGGGGCGTTACCCCCTTGACCCCCGCGACCTGACCGCGCAGGTCGATCCGCGTGCGAGGGCGCACGTTGGTGAGTTCGGGCTTCACACTTAACAATTCACACCCCCGGGCTGGGTGCAAAGAGAAAATCGATGATGCCTTGTGGTATCGGATGTGGACCTCGGAACCTCCGACATGGTCATGATCCGAACACATCTCGGGCCAATAGTTCGTTAACTCAACCCACTGCTCCCGGGATCTAATCCCGCAACCCCACATTAAACTTGTCGTGTCTACGGCAGACATTTGCATGGTTTTATCATCATCTTCGATGCTTCAAACATGGACTCACGTCCAAACAACGAATGGTCCGACCGACACGCACGTATACCTTGGAACCTTCGTTTCCCAAGACTATTCGTGAAGAGAAAGGTAATGACACCCCGTGGCATCAGACGTGGTCCTCGGAAACCCCGATATGGCCATAGTCCGCAACCACCTCGGGCCAATAGATCATCAGCTTGACCCATCTTCACCGGGATCCAATCCCGCACCCACAGGAGAGGTGCCGTACCGTCGGTATGTCTTTGTCGTGGTCGTCGATGCTTCGAACATGAACTCACGTCCGAATACTGAATGGTCCGTTAGTGACCGATGTATATCCCGGGATCGAATCCCGTGCTTGCATTAAACTTGCCATACTCATGGCAGACATTTGTATGACTTGCCACCGTCTCTTACGCTACAAGCACAGACCTTTGTCCGAGCATAAAATGGTCCACGAATGACCGACGAATCCGAATGGAACGAGATGGCTCCCATCTTCCCTGAACCCTACGTGGGGGAATATCAATAAGACCTTCGTGAGTCGCGCTCGGACCTCGGGTTCGCCCCAACCATGGTCATCACCTGACCTACATCCTAAGCCTATGGCCGACTATCTTTGTACACATCTTTGTTTCGGAATCTAGTCCCGGGACACTTTCCCGCTGCCCTTCGGCACCGGAAATATTAATGATGCCCATACGAACCTGACTTCGACCACGGGGGGCCCACCGCAGTATGGTCGTAGCTTGGTCTTGCACCGGGCAAACAAACCTATCGGTTTCCGACCGCTCTAACCGGGATTCAACTGAATGTCTCCTATCGCCTTAAACAATAAACTCACCATACCCCGGCATACATATGCTCCGGTTTTCCCCGTGATGATCATGATTCTCTGAAGACCGGACGCTTGTCCGAATATCAAAATGGTCCCTTGAGTGACCGACATATTTCGAACGCTTGTTTCCCTAGACACAGGGCTTTTCGACTGATTCGAGACCGTTATCGGCTTGTTTCTCTCGATATAGTTTCCTGGCCATGAGGCCCCTTTTCCCGGCGATTAATCAAGGGTGTTCCCCTCTACGAGGGGATGTAAATGACGTCGTGACCTTTATGGCGCGGCGGGTTTCAGTCTCGACACGAACTACACAATCGTCTGATTAGTCAGATCGAGCGCACAATAAATCGTCACTTTGTGACTGGCACGCCCACGCACTTAATAAACCCAATAAACGAATAAACGAACGTTTTATTAAACAAAAAGTGCATCCACAGGTCTCTTGGAACTAGGGTGGAGTAATGAGGGTGGGGTAGTTGGGAGGATGAGTAATGAGGGGGAGAGAGAGAGAGAATTGATGATGTGGAGGAGAGAGAGGGAGGAGAGGAGAGAGAAAGTGGCGCCCTCCTCCTTGAAGAGCGAGAGAGAAGAGAGAGAAGGGGAATCCACCCCAATAGAGAGAGAGAGAGAGAGGTTTGGAGAATCCACTCCAATATGACACTAGAACTCACTTGGTTTAAATTGATCATAAAAGGGTTGTTACAAATGGGAGAGGGGAGGGACTATTTATAGACTCCATACTTTTCCTAAGACCAAAATAACCTTGACAAATAAGTAAATGACCAATAACTCCAAGGGAGGGGCGCCCTTGGGCCTAGCCCACTAGTTGGCCCCAATTGACTAACAAACTGACCCATTAACCTATTAACTGACTCAAATAAAGAAAGATTACACATACATGACTCAAATGAAATAAAAATTACATGATATGACTCAAGATTAACGGCCACAAATGATGATGTGCTGATGGCGAGCAACAAGAGTATCCCAAAAAGTGAAGTGGCTGGGGATGTCCCCATCATACCCCCGGGGTGGGGAAAACTCGACCCCGTCGAGTATGGGTCCACCGGGGAAGTAGTGTACCAAATGCAGCTCCAAGCGTGCCACGATCTCCGAACTCAACCCGCGTCCGTAGCCGGGGAATGGCTCTTCAACTTTTCAAAGTGGCTCGGACACACTCTCATGCTGGCGATGAGATCTTGCTTGCCTAGTATTGCCGCCGTGTGCTCACGTCGGACTCTCAGGATAATTTGGGGTGGCACTCCGAGGGTGTCTCTCGCAAGGATAAGTGTAAGCTCAAGGCACTCACTAGGATCCACCGCGGTGCCCTTAGAGGGTGCCGGATCCGCCACGTGGGAAGTGGGGTGAATCCCAAAACCCATTCGAAAGTCCAACCCATAAGCCGGGTTGCCAAAGTCACTCGGAACTTGGCAAGGTCCAAGTCCTCGTGCCCTCAATTTGGAGGTGACCCTAAGGTAGAGCCATCCCAAAGCCATCATCGCCAAGTTGCCAATTTGGAATTCCAAGTGGCGCTTACGAGTTTGTGCTCGTTTCTTGTGAATCTCACCGCTTGTTGCTTGATACTTGCTTATATGCTATGCACAATGATGCGGTGTGAGTGGGCAATGTGTGGTGTGCAAAGGTGGTCTAGGGCAACCACATATAGACCTATCGTGCATTGATGTTATGAGGACATTGAATGATTTAGGAGGACCGGGGCATCCATAGGTGTCCCTCTCATGCGTGGGTGTGATAAGTGCCGGAGGACCCGGACATCCGTGAATACTCCTAACATGCTTAAGACTCATGATGAATCAAGGAGGGCCATTACACCCAAATATGGACCACTCATGCTTCTTACTTGACATGTGGGTGATATGAATGACTAGACCCGACTTATGAATCATGTCAAGTGGTGCGGTATGCCCAGGCACATGTATTTCTATCCTAGAGATGACTTCCATGTGCATGGATGTGGGGTGGCCCTTGAGCTTCCACTCGTTTGGATCAAAGGGATCTAAGAAGGGGGACATCATGGAGTGAGGCAATTCATCAATCCCAAGGTATATTTTGTCTATGGTCAAGGCTCCCTTGGTGTAACCCGATTCTAGGAAGGGAGAGGTTTGGGTTAACATGGGCGGTAAGGGTAGGGTAAGGTGGGTGGTGAATAAGGTGAGTGGGTTACATGGAGATCTAGGTTCCCATAGGAAAGGGTCGAAGGGATCATGGTAAGGGTCACCTAGATAGGGGTACTCCATGTCCTCAAGATCCTCATATGGTGGTGAGTCGCCCTCTTCTAGTGAAATGGTTGGGCCGGTGTATGGGGTGGGTTGGTTGGTCAAGGTTCTAGGAATCACAATGGTAGGGGAGTGGACCGGGATGGGCTCTTCCACTATGGGGAGAAGGAAAAGGAGGTCACTAGTGTAGCAACCAATAGTGCAAACTGAGGTGATGGACCCAATGCATGGATGGATGAGGTCAAGGCTCTTGGGTCGATCCGCCCCTAGGGTCAACAAAGAAGTCAAGTCTAATTACCACTCTAGACCTTTGAGGAGATCATCCCAACCTTCTACCTAATAGTAGGATTGGATTGTGGTGTGGTAGGAGTGGAGGGGGACAATTTGGGATGGATATCCCAAAGGTGAGAGAGGTGGGGGTGAGCTAGGAAGGGTGGGTCCTTGTTTGAGCCATTGCAGTATGGCCTCATTCACGGTGGGGGTGCCAAGTGTGTGGATGTGTGGCTCTTGAGGAGTTGGACTAGGGAAGAATGGTGGGATTGGGGGCTCTTGAATTTCCACAATGGTGGGAGGTGGATCCGGATTGACATCCTTCTCTACTTGAGTGTGTGTGTGGGCCACAACTTCTAATGCTAATGGGGTATGAGGATCTATGGTGGGTGATTTTGTGAAAGCCGGCGCATGACGCACTCGGGGTGGTGGGCAAGGGTGGACTTGGGTTGGGATAGGAAGGGGAAGTAGTGGAGGCCTAGGTTGGGGAAAGATTAGTGTAGGAAGCGGGAGGTGGGTTGGGTGAGGGGGTTTAGGTTGGTTGGCCTTGGGAGGTGCATCTTTCTTTGGGGGTGATGGAGGGATAGTGGTGGGGTTCAAGGGGGCTTGTGGGATATGGGTTTGGTGGGGAAATTTGGGTTGGGGGGTGGTGGTCGTCATGGGCC
Organism: Amorphophallus konjac; assembly: GCA_022559845.1. NCBI lineage: Eukaryota > Viridiplantae > Streptophyta > Magnoliopsida > Alismatales > Araceae > Amorphophallus > Amorphophallus konjac. The sequence continues at coordinate 450,176,412 of CM040118.1, forward strand.
TAGGTGGAGGGGTGGTCATGGGGCCCAATTGGGTTTGTGGAGCTATGGTTGTGGTGAGAACTTGTAGGTAGGGTGTAGATGTTGTGGTTGGAGTAGGAGAGGTGGGAAATGGCGGGGAATGCGTGATTAGGGCCAAGGGGAAATGAAGGAGTTGAAATGCTCTTTGGGACTCGGTGTTTGGAATGGGAGGGGAAAATATATCTAGCCCTAAGTTGTTCCTTCATGTCCCCCCATGTTGTGAGGGGAGCTTCCCTTCTAATTACCCTTAAGCCTTCAATTTTCAACCAATGAGTTTGAGCCCTTTTGGTTAGTTGCATTTTCGCACATCGAACCTTCCTATCCTCGGACATGGAATTCCTCTCAAAGTAATGGTCCATTGATGCCTCCCAATCTAAAGAGTCATTAAGATGAGTTCCATCAAAAGCGGGAGGTGGGGGACATTGTTGTCCTCCTGGTTTTGATGATGACCACCATGATATGACAGGGTGTATTATTATCTGACAATCTGTTTTGTGGCAAGAATTGTTGTTGAACATTAATGCAGGCAATAGTCAGGGTCGACGCAGCCTTCAGCTCCTACAAGCTGAAGCACACTTCATCAAGACTGCGTCTATGCCTCAAGCAAGACAACGTCGACGCGTTTGCCTCCAGACGATCTCTTCACACAGCGTCGACGCCACCAGTTATCAGCGTCGACGCAGCGGTTGCCTGAAGCCGTAAATCGAAGGAAGATCAGAAGTTGCCTTCACACTGCGTCTACGCATCCAGTTATCAGCGTCGACGCAGCGATTGCCTGAAGCCGTAAATCGAAGGAAGATCAGAAGCTGCCTTCACACAGCGTCGACGCATCCAGATGCTGGCGTCGACGCACCCAGTCCCAAACAAGTGGTTGAGCAGAAGGACTGGATAAAGTGGGCCAGCCACGTCTGCAAGCGAAGTACTCTCTTCCTCCTTTAGTCCAGAAGCTTCTCCTCACGTGGGCAAATGATTGGGAATCTCGTAGGGCCCAATCCTGCGCGGGAAAAATAAAAGAGGAAATAGAGAAGCGGATCGAGATTGAAATGAGGAGGTGTATTTGAGAAACATATAGAAGCACTCATGCAGAGAGTAGAACAGTGAGTGAGGCATTTTTCTCTTCTGGAAAACTAAGAGCAAGGGGACATTCGAAGAAGGTCCAGGGCGAAGATTGTAGTACTAGCTCGTTCTCCTGGTGAAGAAGATCAGATGCTGAAGAACCACAGAAGCATCAGTCTGATCTAGTCTCAACTGAAGAGAAGATCCTACTCAGATCGTGCTGTTCATTCCTTCAGGCTACAATCTCTTCTGCTGCGCAAGAAGTTTGAAGATTCATTGACTAGCATCATCTGAGTTCATTCTTTACTCTGTATTTTTGTTTTTCTTATACATTGCATTTTTCGAGTTACTGTTCCACTGGGATTTAGTGGACAGGTTTGCTCTGATCCAGAGTGTGTTCTGAGATCAGAGGGTAAACAGACTTCGTGTCTGCAAGCTGTTCGACGGCGGGTCTGTGACAGGGTGTTACTGTCATCTGTAGACTGGATCTGCAGGTCAGAGAAGAGTTCTTCTCTGGAGTGAGCATAAGCTGTAAAGCTCAGCGGTGATCCCCACCAGGTTGGTGAGGGGGTGGACGTAGGTCTCGGGACAGAGACCGAACCACCTTAAAACTCCTGTCTCTTGTGGTTTTTGCTTGTGGTTTGATTCCTTGCTCTCTGTCTCGGTTAGATCATCTAAATACTGCTCTTGCCTTCTAGAAGTTCACGAAGTGAGGTTGTCTGTTCCATCTCAGTGTGTGCGATCGGTTTAGTTGGCTTAATAATTTTTAAGTTGTCAATCTATTCACCCCCTCCCCCTCTAGCTTGACGATCCTCTGCTCCCAACAAGTGGTATCAGAGCGCCAGGCTCTCTTGAACGGTTTAACAGCCTAGAGAGAAGTAATGGAGAGCAAAGGACACATGCCAGAGGGTTAAGCTGTGAATAGACCACCATTTTTCGATGGCAATAATTATTCCTATTGGAAGAATCGCATGCAAGTTTTTCTCAGGGCCCAGGACCATGAAGTATGGAAAGTAGTGAGCAAGGGGCCCTACATAATTGAAGGTGACGAAGAATTATGGGTGAAGGAGCATGTAAGAAAGTCAACCGTCAACTGGCAGGCAATGAACATTATGCAATGTTCCCTGCATCCCAAGGAATTCTCACGCGTCTCCTCATGTGCAAGTGCAAAAGAAATGTGGGATCGACTCGAGGTAATATACGAGGGTACCTCGGAGGTAAGGGAGACCAAGGCTAACATGCTAATCTCTGAATATGAGTCGTTCCACATGAAACCTGAAGAAAGTATTTCTGAGATGTATGCTCGTTTAACCTTGCTTGTCAATGGTCTCAAAGGTCTAGGGAAGGCCTATACAGATTATGAGCTAGTGAGAAAGATTCTTAGATCTTTGACATCCGTGTGGCACACAAAAGCCACAGTTGTCGAAGAATCTAGGAATCTTCCCAAGATCACTCCTGACGAGTTGATAGGTTCCCTTATGGCCTATGAGCTGAATTTGAAAAGATCTGATGAGGAAATAAAGAAGAAGAAACCCCTGGCTCTCAAAGCTGCTCCAAGCTGCAAGGAGAGCTCAGATGAGAATCTGACCTCTTCATCAGACAGTGATTCAGGTGAGATTGCTATGCTCACAAAGAAATTTCAAAAATTCTTACGAAGGGAAGGTAAAGCTGGTCGATTTAGAAGCTATCAAGGTAAAATGAATTCTAAATTTAAGTCTGACCAAACTAAGAAATCTGACAAAGTTGTGTGTTATCAATGCAGGAAACAGGGACATATCAAGTCAGAGTGTCCCGAAAATTCTAAGAAAGCTTACCCCAAGTTCAAAAATAAAAAGCCCAAGGCCATGATCAGTACATGGAGTGATGAAGAAGAAGAAGAAGAGGAGGATAGCACCTTAGAGGAAGAAAAAGAAGTGAAGCTATGCCTTATGGCCAGGGGAGAGGACTCTACTGAGGTAAATTCTCCATTTGATGAATTTACTTGTGATGACTGGGAAGAAGCTTTCAATGACCTTATGGATAAATATGATGTTGTGAAGAAAGAAAATAAAATGCTTAAAAAGAAGAAAAACCAGGGAAGTCAAGAAAATTTGTCAAATGAAAAGGTTAAAATGCTAGAGGATGAAATTGTTTGTCTGAAGAAAACTCTGAATGAAGAAAATGAATACAGATCTCAATTGATTGAATTGAAAAGAGAAAATGACTTCTTACTAAAAACACACGATGAACTGAAGTTAAGAATGCAAAAACTGGAAAAGGACACCAAAATCGCTGAAGAGAAATATCAAGCTGTAAATGGTGTCAACTTGAAACTTCAGGAAGATTTGAAGAAAGTTGAAAAAGAAAAATTGGACAAACAAACTTCCCTAGAGAAAATGACACAAGGCAAACATAATCTTGATGCTCTAATGGGAACAAAATGCAATGTCGGCAAAGAAGGACTTGGATATAATCCAAGCAAAAAGAAAGAAATTGGACTAAAACTGGTGACCTTCGTGTCAGAAGAAAAGAAAGCTGAGGAGAAACAGGTGGCTGAAGTAAAAAATGTTGAAAGAGACAAAGGGAAACAATTTCAGAAAAATAAAGTGACAAAGGAGAAAGGAAAAGAGAAGATGAATGAATCTCCTAAGACAAAATTTGCAAAGAATGTAACCAGCTACAAGCCTGTCATTTCATCACCATCTAAGGCCTCCAACTCAAGACTCTTTCTTCACCAGAATTGCAGTAGAAAGACTGAAAATACCAGGTCTGGAAAGAGCCAGATGCGTCCACGCAAGGCCATTAATGTGTCAACGCAACCTTCATACAATCAGAGGCCTTCTGCATATAGGTCTAAGCACTCAACTCAGATGCGTCAACGCTACGGGCATGTGGCATCGACTCGGGCCGAATTCCAAAGAGTCCATAAGAATAGGAACGACCACATGGGTCGACGCATGCAGGTAAATGCGTCTACGCACCCATACCACCATGGCCAATACTTCAATCAGTCTGGGTGGATGGGTCAACGCACACATCACAATGCGTCCACGCACCCTACTTTCTATCATGCTCATAGAGGCAACTATGGGTGGGTGAGTCCACGCATTCATTCAGGAAGGTCGACGCATCCCATGTATGCTTATCCGATAAGACAAACACATTCATCTAGGGCATTCAACTCACACTACCAAGAGGCTTATTGGAGCCAAAATAAATGATGGTTCAATAAAGCAGCTAAAACAACCTTAAAATCAAATCAGAAACCTGCTGCCTCCTCAACCAAAATAAATAAAAAACCTCAACAAATACAAATGTGGATTCCTAAGAACCTACTGAATTTCCTGAAGTCATCCAGTGATCCAACGGGACCCAAGTGTGTTTGGGTTCCAAAATCTCTTGTGTGATGATTCTTGCAGGAATGCCTTGCAGCCATGCACAACAGATGGTATCTTGACAGCGGCTGCTCAAGGCATATGACAGGGGACAAGGCCAAGTTTTGTCTCTTGGTTGAGAAGGATGGAGGATTTGTTACCTTTGGTGGAAACAATAAAGGTAAGATAGTTGGCAAAGGTAAAGTTGGCAAGAATCCTTCTACCTCAATTGATGATGTTCTTTTAGTAGAGGGTCTAGAGTATAACTTGCTCAGTATAAGTCAGCTGTGTGATAGGAATAATAAAGTAGTGTTTGATGCAAATACATGCACCATCTTAGAAGAAAAATCAGAAAAAGTTAAATTTGTTGGAAAAAGGATAAACAACATGTACATGGTAGATTTAGATGATCCTGCACATAATAATCTTTGTCTTGCTGTAAATAAAACTGAACTAGCTTGGTTGTGGCACCGTAGGCTAGGACATGCTAGCTATAGTGTATTGTATAAGTTAGCCAAACACAGCATGGTGAATGGCCTGCCTGATGTTTCATTCAAGAAAAATGACAAAATCTGTAATGCATGCACCCAAGGTAAACAGACTAGGAAGTCATTTAAGTCCAAGATAAAGAGTCAGTCCACTAAACCTTTTGAACTCATTCATTTGGACTTATTTGGACCCACTAGAACAGCAAGCATTAGTGGTAATAGATTTGGATTTGTTCTAGTGGATGATTTTTCTAGATTTACCTGGGTATTCTTTCTAACTCATAAGAATGAGGCATTTGAGGAATTTCAGGCATTCTTTAAGAAAACACAGCAGGAGGGTAAGTTTGTCATTTCTTCCATTATATCAGATCATGGTGGAGAATTTGACAATTCTGAATTTGGAGATTTCTGCAGAGCAATAGGGCTAAATCACAGGTTTTCTTCCCTAAGAACACCTGAACAAAATGGAGTCGTGGAGAGAAGAAACTGAACCCTTGTGGAGATGGGCAGAACCATGCTGATTGAAGGGCAACTCCCAAGGAAGTATTGGGCAGAGGCTGTGAACACTGCATGCTACATTGTAAATCGGGCAATGGTAAGACCTCAGTCCAAAAAGACTCCATATGAAATGCTGAAAGGTAAGAAGCCCTCTGTTGCTCACTTTAAAGTTTTCGGTTCAAAATGCTTTGTTCAGAATAATGATAAATGGATCCTAGATAAGTTTGAACCCAAGAGTGAACCCGCCATATTCTTAGGATACTCCAGTCACTCTAGGGCATATAGGGTCCTAAATCTGAAAACTCAAACAGTTGAGGAATCACCTCACATCGTTTTTGATGAGCTAATTGAAAATTCACAAGTTGAATCCTCATGCAGGAACGAGGGTGATGAAGACTTCCTTGACAAGCCTGAGGAGAAAGAAACATTGGAAGGAGATTCAAGACCAAAAGAAGAAGAGCCAGAGTCTAGTAATCAGGGTAATGCATGTATTGATGGAGGTAACCCTCTAATTAACATTAGGATGTTAAGGGATCACCCCTCAACTAGCATAATTGGAAACTTGCATGAACCTGTTAGAACACGCTCTCAAATTCAAGAAATGGATAACATGGCACTTGTGTCTCAAACTGAACCCAAAAATGTCATGGAAGCCTTAAAAGATTCCAACTGGATAAATGCCATGCATGAAGAACTCAACCAATTTACAAGAAATGAAGTGTGGCATCTAGTGAATAGACCCACGGATCAATCTGTAATAGGAACTAAATGGGTCTATAAAAATAAACAAAATGAAAATGGTGTTGTTGTAAGGAATAAGGCTAGACTAGTTGCACAGGGTTACAATCAAGAGTTCGGCATTGACTTCGAAGAGTCCTTTGCACCAATAGCCAGATTAGAAGCCATTCGGTTGCTGCTTGCATATGCTGTAAGTCATGGAATAAAATTACAACAAATGGATGTAAAAAGTGCTTTATGGACTCAAGCAGACACCTCGAGCCTGGTATGACCGGCTCAGCTCCTTCCTCACTGAAAAAGGATATTCAAGAGGTAAAGTGGACCAGACATTGTTTACAAAAGTAAGGAATTCAGATATCATTCTGGTTCAAATATATGTTGATGACATTGTCTTCGGTTCTACTAAACCCAGTTTGTGTAAGGAGTTTGCTAACTTAATGACTACAGAATTTGAAATGAGTCTCATGGGTGAACTTCAATTTTTTCTAGGTTTGCAGATCACCCAAAGCAAGGACGGATGCTTTATTAATCAAACAAAGTACATCAAGGAGCTATTGAAGAAGTATAAAATGGAAAATCTGAAGGCAATCAGCACTCCCATGTGCACAAACACATCCTTGGATGCAGATTTGAAAGGTACACAAGTTGATGCCAAGACCTATCAAGGTATGATAGGGTCACTGTTATACCTTACTGCATCCAGGCCTGATATTCAATTCTATGTTTGCATGTGTGCACGTTTCCAAGCTGATCCTAGAGAATCCCACTTAAGTTCTGTAAAGTGTATCCTTAGATACCTTGCTGGAACTCAAGACCTAGGGATTTGGTATCCTGCATCCTGCTCCTTTGATTTGGTTTCATATTCGGATGCAGACTATGCTGGATGTAAATTGGACAGAAAAAGTACTAGTGGCTACTGCCAATTTTTGGGTGGGTGCTTGGTCTCTTGGGCTTCCAAGAAACAACACTCAGTGGCACTGTCCACTGCAGAGGCAGAATATATCGCTGTAGGGAGCTGTGGCACTCAAGTGTTGTGGATCAAGCATCAGCTCCAAGATTACCAAACAGATCTTGGATGTGTCCCAATATTATGTGATAACACAAGTGCTATAAACTTGGCCAAGAACCCCATCCAGCACTCTAGGACCAAGCATATTGAAATCAGACATCATTTCTTAAGAGATGAGGTCAGCAAAGGGTGTTTCAAGCTTATTTTTGTAGAGTCTGAACTTCAATTAGCTGATATCTTTACCAAACCTCTCAATAATGAACGGTTTTCATTTCTTAGGAGAGAGCTTGGACTTTGCAATGTACATTCTGAAGCTTGAACTGATTGCATGATTCAAATATCTGAATGCTCCTTGATTGCCCTTATTCATGATCATTTGATGTCCTGCTATGGTCAAAATGTGTTTTGTTTAAATAATTCACACTTTTAGGGGGAGTATGAAATCTTGTGAGTTAAATTTGTTTTGTTCATTCAAAATAAAACCTCAGCATGCTCTCAAATTCATCTGTTTTTATTCTTTCAAATCATGCTTGAGTTAAGGGGGAGTTGGGTATAAATAATTCTCGGAATAAATGTGGAAGTCTACAGATAAGATGTTTGATGCGGTAACGCACCCTCTAGGATGCGTCCAAGCAGCGTTGGACTGCGTTTGATCATTGATAAACAGTCCGAGCAGAATGGATGAGTGCGTCGACGTTGCAGGTGCTCTGCGTTGACGCTATACAAGTAACAGAGTGTTGTTGTGGTGACTTTGTTCTCTCGTATAACTCTCTTGGTCATCTTATCCACCCTTCTTGCTAGACTTGTTCTTCTTCAAGAATCTCCCTTGCACTCAATCTTGCTTATTTTCTACCTTATTCACCTTCTTAATCCCAAGATTTCTTGATGCACTCTCTTTCTATTCCAGAATAAGGGAATTGTCTCAAATGCTAGGGTGAAAAGTTAATGCCTTATATTCAGGGGGAGCTAAGGAGTTAATTTCTAATGAAAATAAGTTTTTTCTTAGAATAGCTTCACACTACTTAATGATATAAAATGTGTGTCCTTCATTGTTTGAACTAAACAGTACTTGAACCTAAAAGTGCTTGAATCTGGAATAAGAACTAAACATGTTAATACGACTTGGGTTCCTATCATCACTTTATCCCAATTTAATCAAAAGTAGAAGGATCTTTCAATGAATTGAAATTTAATTAGTATTGTTGCTAAAGTTTGTTCAGATCTAACAAGAGCTAAAAGATACAGTGCAACACACAATGTATATGCAATTCGCAGAGCAATGGTAGGCCTTCACTGAGAAACTGACTCTATGCACCAAACAAGTGCTAAAGGGCAAGTCATAAGGTGGACTACTATCTCTGTCCTTAAATGAAAATTATACATTTCAGAGCAATGGTGACTCTCAACCGAGAAACTACCTTCTTCACCCATGAAGTGTTGAAAGGCATGTCATGAGGTTGATCACTACCTCTGAATCTAGGCAAAATGATTAGCTATGCTGAATAACCAGGGACTCTGGTGCCTAATAAGCATGTGTACTTGTGTCACAAGGCTAGCTATATCTGACTGCTAATGGATGCAATAAATGAAATAAAATTTAAGACACATGTGTGTTGGTATGAAATCAAAAGGCTCAACAGATCTACTAAACTTATCTTCAATGCTCCTTAAATTCCTTTCTTCAAAGATTTTTTGAAATTGAACAACGTAGGATAAAGATATGTGAAGATCCATTGTATGAAGCTAGTTTAGTAATTCCTCCATTTTTGCACTCTTAATGTTCATTTCTGTGCCTCAAACTTCGTAGAATATCATTATTTTATGTCACTAAATGGTTCGAAGTTAATCTGAGTAAATTTAATTTTCATGGGAATTTGAACTGAAGCTATTAAAAATCCCAGAGTTTGAGTGTATTACCTTATGAACCCTGGTCTCTATCGATATTTCCCAACTTCTGTTCTTTAAGCTGCATCTTCTCTCTCTCAAAATCTTTGTCTGGCAGAGTGTATTTACACTATGGCGTCGATGCATTCTTGCTCTTAACGTCGACGCCTCTGTGCTTTTCCAATACACTTTTGTGAATAAGTGATCATAGCGTCGACGCATTGATTTCCTCGCGTCGACGCATCCACTCTATCTAGGTTCTTTCGGATATGACCTGGATCCGTTACCCGGTTACCCGATAACCGGATTGGGGGTTTCTCTTGTCACTCTTTTAAACCCTCAACCGAGGGAGCAGTCGGCTACTTTCCTCTCCTCCTTTTGATTCACCTCTCGACTGTTCTTCTTCTCCTCTATCCATGAAGATGGAGCTCGCCTACTCCAGGAAAGGAAAGAAGACTGCTGCGGAACCATCTTCGGCTCCTCCAGCTCCTGAGCTCGCTGCTGAAGCCCAAGTTCCTAAATCCCCTACGGTGGCTCTTCCTCCTAAATCTTCTTCTTCGCAAAAATGCAAAGACAAGGGGAAGCGTCCACGCAGCCCCTCCCCTCCTTCCAAGAAGAAGAAGGCCCGATCGTCCTCCAAGCCTTCATCTCCTCAGAAGAAAGTCTTCTCCAAAAAATCCAAGTCTGGGGTTTCCGTATCCGCTCCTTCTTCTGGTACAGACGAACCCCTGAAGGTTTTAATTCCTCGATATATCCTTGAATCGGATGAAGCTTTTCTTGCTGTCTTCCCTGAGATTAGACCTACTTTGGAGTTTCAAGGTTGGTGGGGTTTTGCCACCAAGTACTCCGTCTATTATCCTACTCTAGTCAGGGAGTTTTACCGTAATCTTTGCCATCAACCCGAACGTGGAAGACTGACCAGCTCTGTTCAGGGTGTTAAGTTTGAGCTTACTGCTAGTCTGCTCGCCAAAGTATGGAAGATTCCTATGAAGGGGGCCGAACTTCACTCATTTCCTTTGAATGAACATGAAGCGTTTGCCGTTTTGACCGGCCAGCCAGAGGACCCTTCAGACATTAAGCAGACTCATTTGTCAAGCTTAAAAGCTAACCATTTTTCACCTCCTGTTCATCTTCTGCACCATATATGCACTTCCATCTTTACCCCACAGAGCAGTGGACGTGAAAGAGTTACAATCATGCAGAGATTTTTACTATATTGCATGTTGAAAGAAATCAATGTGTCTTTGATTGATGTTATTATTCAGACAATGGGGACTTGCCTGGACAACTCTAGGACTCTACCCTACGCAGCACATCTCACAGCTTTGTTCAGAAAGGTTGGAATTCCGTTTGGCAATGAAAAGAAATGTGTAGTTCCTAGAGGCAATGTGTACTCCATGTCTTTTGTTCAGAATTTTATGGGTATAAAAATTCTAGATGGCAAGCTAGTCAGAGTGCTGCCAAGTCAACAATCTACTGTCAGGGCAGCTGCTCCTCCTCCTGCGCCCGAACCAGAGTCCGTTAGGATATCTCCTGAACCTGTTGCTTCTCCTCCACTTTGGGGAGGTCAGGAAAGAGATGTGGACATTGAGGTCCAAGGTGCATACCAAGCTCCAGCCAGGTCACTTCCACCTTTTGTCACTCAGGATAGGCCAGCTCATACTGATGATAGTGAGCAGGTTTTTCCTTCGTATGTGGTGGAGTCTCCCGATGATGCTGATGAGGAAGAATTTCAGACTGAAGTACCCCCTTTTCAAGATGATGAGCCTGAATGGTATGATATTAGAGGGGAACCCAAGACTCAGTGGGAACAAGGTGAGTCCAGCTCACATTATCTTAATAGAGAACTTGGGTCCACTAGCCAACATCCTCAGGATGATTATTTCCAGGCCCCTCCTGGTGCAACAGAAAAGGATTTACTGGTTCACCTCATCTGAATGATGCAGCATCAAGGGGACAAAATTAACTCTTTTATTCTGTATACTGACTTTCAGCTGGAACGACTGTATAAAAGAATTGTCTTATCTGAAATTTCTATAATGGTCTCTTGGAGAGACTATATGAAGGCCAAGCAGAAAACTGACAAAGCAATGAGGAAGGTCCTGCAGAGTGTTGCAAAGATTGTCAACAAGATTGCAGAGTTAGTTTCCAATATGCACACTACACAGATGTCTACTCTTCAGACCATGGCCAAGATGCAATCCCTGTGTTATGATATTCAAATTGCTATGGTTACTCTGCAATCTCAAGTAACCTCGATTCCCACAGGTTTTCAAGCTATTTTTGGCAAGCTGACTAGTCTTTCATCCTCCATGGAAACTATGTGCAGTTCACTTGAGTCGTTGACACGAGGATCTGACGATGTCCGCTCCGAGCTGGTAGGTCTTAAAAGCACTCTAATGTTTCAGTTGGGCGAGCTTTCTCAAGCAATTCAAGCTCTGCATGCCCAGTAGACCTTCTCATCTCATCGTCCTCCACCTCCACCGGGCCAGTCCTCTAGTCACTCGTCTAGGAGGCATTCTTAGTATTTCTCTAAGTAATTGACTCGATATTTTGTTCTAGTTACTTGACTTTTGGCCTCCCCTTCTTGCTGATGTCAAAGGGGGAGACTATCTTGTGAATGCACTTTATTTTTTCTATATCTAAATCTTGATCATGTGCGTAAGTGAATGGTGAATGAGTTGAATGTTGATACATGTGTTTGAATGTTATGGTTGTGCATGCCTCTGCTTAATTGGTTATTGAAGTGCATGATCATTAAAGTGCTAGAATTCAATCATGGTTGCCATCATCAAAAAGGGGGAGATTGTTGTCCTCCTGGTTTTGATGATGACCACCATGATATGACATGGTGTATTATTATCTGACAATCTGGTATGTGGCAAGAATTGTTGTTGAACATTAATGCAGGCAATAGTCAGGGTCGACGCAGCCTTCAGCTCCTACAAGCTGAAGCACACTTCATCAAGACTACGTCTACGCCTCAAGCAAGACAACGTCGACGCGTTTGCCTCCAGAAGATCTCTTCACACAGCGTCGACGCCACCAGTTATCAGCGTCGACGCAGCGGTTGCCTGAAGCCGTAAATCGAAGGAAGATCAGAAGCTGCCTTCACACTGCGTCTACGCATCCAGTTATCAGCGTCGACGCAGCGATTGCCTGAAGCCGTAAATCGAAGGAAGATCAGAAGCTGCCTTCACACAGCGTCGACGCATCCAGATGCTGGCGTCGACGCACCCAGTCCCAAACAAGTGGTTGAGCAGAAGGACTGGATAAAGTGGGCCAGCCACGTCTGCAAGCGAAGTACTCTCTTCCTCCTTTAGTCCAGAAGCTTCTCCTCACGTGGGCAAATGATTGGGAATCTCGTAGGGCCCAATCCTGCGCGGGAAAAATAAAAGAGGAAATAGAGAAGCGGATCGAGATTGAAATGAGGAGGTGTATTTGAGAAACATATAGAAGCACTCGTGCAGAGAGTAGAACAATGAGTGAGGCATTTTTCTCTTCTGGAAAACTAAGAGCAAGGGGGCATTCGAAGAAGGTCCAAGGCGAAGATTGCAGTACCATCCCGTTCTCCTGGTGAAGAAGATCAGATGCTGAAGAACCACAGAAGCATCAGTCTGATCTAGTCTCAACTGAAGAGAAGATCCTACTCAGATCGTGCTGTTCATTCCTTCAGACTACAATCTCTTCTGCTGCACAAGAAGTCTGAAGATTCATTGACTAGCATCATCTGAGTTCATTCTTTACTCTGTATTTTTGTTTTTCTTATACATTGCGTTTTTCGAGTTACTGTTCCACTGGGATTTAGTAGACAGGTTTGCTCTGATCCAGAGTGTGTTCTGAGATCAGAGGGTAAACAGACTTCATGTCTGCAAGCTGTTCGACAGCGGGTCTGTGACAGGGTGTTACTGTCATTTGTAGACTGGATCTGCAGGTCAGAGAAGAGTTCTTCTCTGGAGTGAGCATAAGCTGTAAAGCTCAGTGGTGATCCCCACCAGGTTGGTGAGGGGGTGGACGTAGGTCTCGGGACAGAGACCGAACCACCTTAAAACTCCTGTCTCTTGTGGTTTTTGCTTGTGGTTTGATTCCTTGCTCTCTGTCTCGGTTAGATCATCTAAATACTGCTCTTGCCTTCTAGAAGTTCACGAAGTGAGGTTGTCTATTCCATCTCAGTGTGTGCGATCGGTTTAGTTGGCTTAATAATTTTTAAGTGGTCAATCTATTCACCCCCTCCCCCTCTAGCTTGACGATCCTCTGCTCCCAACAGACATGTCCTTCTATCATCCGTCCTTGGGGCGGGCCCATTTTCTCCAAGTTGGTTGAGTCAACCCGATATGTTATCAAGCCGCTCATTGCATAGGTCAAGGCCTTCATGAGGTAGTTGACATGGCCAGGGAGGTCATGTGTGTTAGGGGTAGGCATCCTTTAGTGGTTTGGATTTATGGAGAGGGCCGATTGGTAAGGTCGGTAAGAGGTGGCCATGCTAGTGGACAAAGAGATGCAACCGAGGACTCTAAATGCATAAACATGCCCTAGGACCAACTTGATAGAGACAAGTTGTGAACTTGCTCTGATACCACTTGATGTGACACCACCTTGGGGTGATAGTCACAAGACCAATGCTTCCTCGGACCTAAGTATGCAAGCAAACGCAACGACTAGGCAATGTCACACAAGCGGACTCACTCGCGTTTGGCACACTCGGGTCCGTAGGTGGACCGGCAATGGGGTGAGGGTCCAAGGTTGGACCGGTGGTTTCCAAGGATATGACTGACTTGGGGAGGACCCCTAGGGGCCAGGGTTGCCCAAATTCACGGGCGGTCAGCACGCCGAAGGCATGGGTTGAAGGGTCACTCTCACAACTCAGTCGCGGCGACCACTCAAACATAATCAAGTTTGGAACGGGCGCTCACTCACCGTCCGACGGAGTTAAGAAGCAATGCTAATTAAGTAAGATCTACCAACAAAGGGAGGTGTCCAGAAGCTCACCTGATCAGCGTGAAGACGTCGATCCCGGCCGGAGACGATGGCGAGCGGGGAGGCGTGGGTATGCACCCGAACGCCGCGCCGGTGAAGCTTCAACCTGCTCAAACGTTTACAAAACTACACCTCTCGTAGGAGGGGGGATCTCGGGGTGGGGGTTAATTAATATAACACTCAAATGACCTCCACACAGGAATGGGGCCTTTAGCCAGCCAAGCGGGGAGGGGAACTTGAACTATGAGCAAAGAAAGACATCGAAGCCGATTCTGCTATTGCAAGCAATCAAATTGAGCAGCGGACTCACATTAGTGAACACGATCGCGAAGCATACACTAGTGCCCATAGGCGACTTAGCGATGACGGAGAGGGTCCGAGTCGGGACCTTGATACTCCAATGGTTGGCTAGCTTATGGAGGACCCCAAATGGGCCAGGGATGCCCAATTCACGGGCGGCCGGTATGCCAAGGGCGTGGGTTAAGTGGTCGCTCTCACAACTCGCCCCGCGGTGGTCACTCAATCTGATGGCAATTTGAGACCGGACACTCTCTCACCGCCGACGGAGCAACTAAAAGCAATACTAAACTAAGCAATTAAATCTCAGCAAAGAAAGGTGTTCAGGAGCTCACCTGATCAGCATGAAGACGCCGATCCCGGCCGGAGACGATGGCGAGCGGGGAGGCGTGGGTATGCACCCGAACGCCGCGCCGGTGAAGCTTCAACCTGCTCAAACGTTTATAAAACTACACCTCTCGTAGAAGGGGGGATCTCGGGGTGGGGGTTAATTAATATAACACTCAAATGACCTCCACGCAGGGAAGGGGCCTTCAGCCAGCCAAGCAGGGAGGGGAACTTGAACTATGAGCAAAGAAAGACACCGAAGCCGGTTCTGCCTGCTGCCTGTGTCTCAGGATAGACGGTCAGGTATTTGGACGCTGTGGCCAGCCACGAATTTTGTTGCAGACGAGACGAATTGGAGATTTTTCATAGCTGGATGGGGAGGACGCTAGAAATTTTTTGATTTCTTCAGGCACCGTTGTTGGTCGGAGTAGGGGCTAGAACAGGGTGGCAGAACCTTGCCTCTGACAGCTTCAGGTTCCCAACAGCAGGAAGAAGAAGGTGCCACGATCGCTCCCGAGCTCAGAATTAGGTACCTCCAGTGTCGTTGGAACCGTTGACGAGTCATCTTCGAAGTAAGACTAACGGGGATGCCAACTGTTGTCGGGGTCGGCCGGTAGACTCTAAACACTGATGGAGGGTCGGTGCAGACTGAGTGGAAGCAGAACCGCGTACCCGGGGAAGAAAATTGATAACTTTCAGGTCCGGTCGCCAAACGGGGCTCTGCTTCTTGGAGATGATAGAAGACTTGTAGTAGAAGCATTTTGAAGAAGAACTCTTGATCATATTCCCAAAAGGATCGTCGCAGTTGAGCTTCCACTCCGGCTCTGGTCCTCTGCCTGAGAAGTCTTGCGCAGTCGTAGTAGATCGCCTCCTCCGAGCATCTCCGATCTTGGAAGTCGCCGGGACCACCACCGTTGGAAAGCTGACTAGGAGACGCTTCCAACAATATATGGTATGCCCTCTGAAGCTTCCAGGTGAAGACGTGACAGCCTCTGCAACTAGGCACTCCTCTGCTGCCTGCGAACTGAAAACTGTAGGTTGAAGATGATGGGGGGAAATGGGGTATATGGGAGGGGAAGTGGGGGTGGATGAGTGTGGGGAGAGCCCTGGCTATGAGGGGGTCTAGGAGGGGGTGTTCAAAGGTGTGGATGAGGGAGAATGGGGTCTGGAAGGTGGTGTTTGCAGAGGGTGAGAGGGGAGCTGCAAATTTGGGATGGGTGGGGGAGAGAGAAGAAGGAGAGATCTCTCTCCAAAATTTGAAAATGGACCAATGTGGTTAATGGGGCTTTGGGGATGGGAAGGGTTGTGTTGGAAAGGGAAGGGGTGCTTGGGGAGTGGGGAATTCTCCCTTGGGAGATGAGAGGGTGCTTAGGCAAGGGAGTTGAGTAGGTGGTGGTTGGGTGGTGGAGTTGGGATTGGGGGCGAGGTCTCTTGGAACTAGGGTGGAGTAATGAGGGTGGGGTAGTTGGGAGGATGAGTAATGAGGGGGAGAGAGAGAGAATTGATGATGTGGAGGAGAGAGAATGAGGAGAGGAGAGAGAAAGTGACGCCCTCCTCCTTGAAGAGAGAGAGAGAAGAGAGAGAAGTGAGATAGAGAGAGAAGGGGAATCCCCCCCAATAGAGAGAGAGAGAGAGGTTTGGAGAATCCACTCCAATATGACACTAGAACTCACTTGATTTAAATTGATCATAAAAGGGTTGTTACAAATGAGAGAGGGGAGGGACTATTTATAGACTCCATACTTTTTCTAAGACCAAAATAACCTTGACAAACATGTAAATGACCAATAACTCCAAGGGAGGGGCGCCCTTGGGCCTAGACCACTAGTTGGGCCCAATTGACTAACAAACTGACGCATTAACCTATTAACTGACTCAAATAAAGAAAGATTACACATACATGACTCAAATGAAAGAAAAATTACATGCTATGACTCAAGATTAACGGCCACAAATGATGATGTGCTGATGGCGAGCAACAAGAGTATCCCAAAAAGTGAAGTGGCTGGGGATGTCCCCATTACGTCCATCCCGTGGGTTTGTGACTAGAGGCATACTTATGTATGCACCTCTGGCCGTCCCAACTGGGAGTTGATTCTTCAACGACTCTCTGCAATATACCTTGCCCCTTTATTTGCATAGTAACTGTTCAACTCCGTGGTTGTTAATCCTTTAACCCCTATGAGTATTGACATACTAACTCCATGAATGGCAATCTTTCAATGAGTTAAATGCATTTTATATTGAATATCTCCTTTCATCCCGTTTGTGGTTTACGGTCATTGTATTGTGATAGTTCCGTTGGGTTTGTCCCAATAATCCAGGGAGGGGGACATTCCTCACCGTTTCACAGAATCACCGATTGACCTAAGGGGCTCCATCTGTGAGTGATGGATATTCACTACGGGCCACAGGGTGAATATTAACAGGGGCTTCCGCCCGACAATTTGATGCAGGACGAGACCACGGACACGACTCGAATGAGGAATGCAGTCCTCGGACTCTAGGTGAGCTCGTGATTGTCTTTTAACGAGGGAAGCGTCGGACGTGCATGGTTGAGAAACCGGCAAGAGCTAGGGTGGTCAATTCTCTTTTGTGCCCGGATCGGGTCACGAAACGGTCACGCTCTCTCTCTCGCAACAGCGGTGAAATAAATATTACGAGCTAACGGCCCTACACATGCTCTCTAGCAGCGGCATATAAAGCATATAAGAAAATAAGTGAAATGTCGAGTGAAAGAGCGAATACGATACCTCCACGCTCTCGGCGTGGGGAAGACGGACCCGGCCGAACTCATACTCCCGGGACGGTTAACACACAAATGTTACAGCAAGAAATCACTGCCCACTCCACGCAGGGAGGTAAAGGGCTATACAAATGGGCCCGGGAGGACCGATTCCAGGTTGACGGGCGGCTTCACGCGTAGCTTCGGTCGCACCCGTACTCGTGACCGTGGGGCCCACGTGCGGTCCGGAGGGGCCGTGTGGGACCCAGTGGCACCGCTGTAGTGGGGACACTTTGGGAAGCGCTCCCTGAAATGGCGGCACGCTGGTTCGATGGCTGGAGGTCGGGCGGCTCCGATCGGCACCGGTCGGAATAACCGGCCACGGATCTGCCGGTTCTATTTTCAGGCGGGCGCTTCGGCGAGAAAAGACGCTGCGATCAGCCCCAATGTCGGATCGACACGAAACTGGAGCCGTTAGAAATCTGCTTCGAAGGGCTTCAACCCTATGGGATTACAGAAAAATAAACATCTCTGTACTTCTTGTTGGCTAATTTTGATAGCTGTTGTTGTACAGTGCCCGAATTCTCAGATCAACAGGGAACTTGTCTGAGAACTGGCGTGGACTGATAGATAGACCTCTGATTCAGAAGTTGTGTTCTTCATCAAAGTTGTAGGAAATTGAACAAGGAAGACGGAAATTATTTTTGTGATAGGTTTGGAGGTGACTACGAATTGTTATGATTTGTATACTAGCAGTGAGTCGGATCTGGAAACTGACTGACAGCACTGTAGATGGCTCTGAAAATGAATTTTGAAAAATAGATGGATGGCTGATCAAAAATCAGGAAAATTCATGGAGTGAGGGGACGGTGGACAGAACTTTCAGATCAAGAAGAGCTCGGGGCAGACTGCAGAATTTCGTGGAAGGGGCTGTTGTTGGTTGAAGATAGAACTTCGACGGTGGCTCGATGGCGGTCCGATGGCGGCACGAACGGCGGCGGCGGCGACACAGATCACAACCAGAGATTGAGGGGAGGGGATAGAGATGAAACCACCCTAGAATTGGGGGTTGGAGGAGATGAAACCAGGGGGAGGGAGCCTGGGGCGCAAGAAGCCTTCTTGGCAATCAACAATTTTTCTAACTTTCATTAATTTCCAAATGAAAATACAACCTTTTATATGATTCACATCAAATCAAATGTAGACCCTTGGATCTAGGGATGGGGAATGGAGGGCTGGGATGAAGTGTGAACAACACACAAAAAAATAAAATTAAATAAAAAGAAGGGGGCGGCCTATTGACCAAGGGAGGAGGGGGTAGGTGGCATCTTGGACTTTCATGTCCATTTGTCCCCCATGTGGACAATTGACATTCAACCCTTCTAGATGACCACCTAGGATGGTTGACCAGCCCCACATGGTCTAGGTGGACCAATGGGAAAGGGGTGAGGGCCCTCTTGCTTGGACCTACTGGAATTTTACATATAAACCCACTAAGACTTACAATTACGTACCCATATAACACAAGGGTATACATACAAATATGAAAGGACATAAATGCAAACAAAATGCGGACGGTCTTGCCTCGATGTCCCCATCAATTCTCCCCGGGTGGGAGGAACTCGACCCCGTCGAGTAGGGGTATGGATGCTCGAGTACTCCGGCGGATCCGTGACCGTGCCAAGTAACGCGGGTATGCTCCACTCCAAGTGATCGTCACCTGCTCATTCCATATATACTCGATATGCACAAACTGCTATGGGCTAGAGGTGGACACTCCGAATGGGGCACTCTCAAAAGGGAGGCAGCGGCTCGAAGGCTCACTAGGAATCACCGCTGAGTCCCTGTAGGTGACTAGATCCGGGTGTAGATATAGAACCGATCCCATACTCATCGAGCGAGTCCACTCGCCTCTCACTCATAAGAGACTGTCAACGAGCACAAGACACATGCAGACTCACCAAGCACTAACACACGTATACAAACCACACAAACAAGTGACTCAAAACACACCACATAAATAAACCACACAAATAAGAAACGGACTCATGCATGACTTTAGACAAATCTATGGTTAGTCCGACCCGTACATGGATCACGGCAGACCCGGACACCCGAATGTATGCCATGCATGCATCTGACGTAACCGGTGGTTGACATCATGCGGAAATCCTCGACCTCCTAAGGTGGGCCATGCATGCATATGGGATGTGGATGTGGGAGGACCAAGAGTATTTCCCCTAGATGATGGTGTATCTTGTAGGTGTACGGGCTTGGTGGGCGTAGATGACCCGGCCCGTGGGGTAGGAGTGTGATAGTGGACTCCCTCTAAGAAGTGAAGTATATATGGAGGGTCTAAGGATCCACTAGGGAATGGGTCAAATGGATCAAAGAAGGTATGACCCCTTGTGGTGGGTTCTCACAAGTCACTGTCCCACGTGTAGAAGTTTTGAAAGTGTGGATAGTCACCTTCTTGAATTGTGACGGGTGGGACGGGGATCGTAGGCAAGAAGTATGATTCTTCCCTCGGACAAAAGGGTATGAATTCTGGCTCGTCCGGTAGCGGGAGAAGTAGAAGAACCTCCGTGGTGACACAACCCACGGTGCACTCGGAGGTAATGGACCCAAAGGCCGGATGGGTGAAGCTAAGACTAGCGGGTTGGTCAAAGCCGGCCAACAGATGCGTCAACTCCCATTGTGAATCTAATCCCATGAGAAGATCGTCCAACGTATCAACATGGTGACGAGATCGAAATGTGGTATGGAACGAGTTGACCGGCACTATAGGTAGGATGGGGTCCATGGATGGAAAGGGAGGTGGGACCAAGCCATCCTTGAGCCAACTAAAAAGCGGCTCGGCGATGTATAGTGTACCCGTTAGAAATACGGGTGGCTCGGGCCTTGGTGGTTCCAAATGAGATGGTGCCGAATCACGTTCGGACATAGAGGGTGGTGGCATTGGAGCTCTCGAGGGTGATGGAGGCGTGGTCTCCATGGTGGGAAGAGGGCTTGGGGATGCTAGAGGTGGGGCCGGGTGAAGACTACCGGCTATGACCTCCTTGGGCTCGGGTTGGAGTAGTGACCTCTCAATCCTATCTAGCCCATCCGTGAATTGTTTTAAGATCTCGGCAAGGGTGCGGGTTGGAGTAGGGACCTTGGGGTGGACTCGCTCCTCGTCTCTCGGCCTGGGTGTGGTCCTAGGCTTGGCTATAAGCGAGGCTTCCACTCGGTTGGAGGTACTTGAGTGGGTTGGGATGGCGGTGAAGGGGTGGGATTGGGTAGAGGTGTGGCCCACTTGATTGTGGATGAGTTGGTGGGGTTGGTGAGTGGTATGACCCCCGTGGTTGGAGGTAGGTGGGCGGGGAAAGTAGGCCCTCCTAAGCGCTCCCTTCATTTCCCACCATGACTCGATGGTGTTGTGCCCCTGGTTTTGATGATGACAACCATGAGATATGAATGATGTATTCAATTCAATGATGAATTAAAGTTTGATTCAATAAATGCTTTCACTTGATTTCATCCTTGTGCTATAAAGGAACAGGGTCGACGCTGGGAGCTTACAGCGTCCACGCAGCAGACGAAGAAGCCTTCACCAATATCTTCACAAGTTGTTCCACTGCGTCAACGCCACGATAGAGCTGCGTCAACGCAGCAGTTACAAAGGGAGAGGCAATGGCTTACTGGAATACTCTGATGCGTCAACGCTTTGATCAAGTAGCGTGAACGCAGCAGTTCAATCATTCCTTGTTGTAGTCTCTGGAGTACCTTGGCAGCGTCGACGCTGCAGTTCGATGAGTCAACGCTGCAGTATGATGGATTGCCACAACTGTCTAAAGCACAACTAATGAGTGGACGCAGCTGCTTCTTGCGTCAACGCACTCAGCATGAAACCTGAAGCTTGAAGAAGGGTGCGTTAACTCCTTGGGGCAAGAGGGTCGACGCCATCTAATCCAAGTTGCAGAGCACGATAAGTGGATCCCACCTTCAGTCACTATCTGCCACATAAGCCACAAGCGGATAAGGTTTCGTAGCTTCTACCACTCCAGAAGGTTCCCCACGTGAGCAATCATAAGGATAACCAGAAAATCAGGGTGGTGGCCCACCTGCCTCACGTGAACTATTTTGTGTGCGGGAAGACCACAAAATAGGTTCACCCGAGAAGAAAAGGAAAATACATAGGAGAGGAAAAAGAGCAGAAAGAACAAGTGAGGTGAAGAGCAGAACGAAAGAGGCGAACAGCAGAACGAAAAAGGCTGAGAGCAGAACTGGACGAAGGTTGCTGAAAAATCAGATCAGAAGATCATCGCGCCACCAAGACTCTTCTACATTCCAGACGGAGGAGATTCAAGGATCGAAGCTCATGCGTATGGACATGGATCTCTCTGTTGGTGATCTAAATTCCGCTGCGTCCAAGTGCTAAAGTTTGATTTCTTATCTTTTAGTTTTCCTATTGTTTTTTAACATTGTATTCCTCTCCTTCACTGGATTTAGTGAAGAGAGGGTGATTCTGATTCAGCGGGCTGTGCTGAGATCAGGGGTGTCAAGGCTGTGTGCCTTCAAGCTGTTTGACAGCAGATCTGAGGATTTGTTCCTCGTTGTCTTCTGTTGGGGTAGTCAACAGTATAGAGGAATTACTTCCTCGGTTTAGCAAAGCTGTGAAGCCCAGCAGGGTTCCTCACTGGTTGAGTGGGAGGTGGACGTAGATCTCCATTGGGTGACCGAACCACCTTAAAATTGCGGTCTCTTGTGTGGTTTGGTTTAATCTTCGCAATTGTTCCTCGCTAGATGAATGATAGGCACGCTCTCTGATCGGCTTGGTTCAGTGTTTCAATTAATCATCTAGGTGTGGTGCTTCTGTTGCAAATTGCTCTACAATAATTTTTATAAGGTCAACCTATTCACCCCCTCCCCCTCTAGCTTGACCGTCCTCTCGATCCATCACATGGTATTAGAGCGCCAGGCTCTCTTGCAAAGGTTTCACAGCCTAGAGAGAACTAATGGAGAACAGAGGACTCATGCCTGAGGGGTATGCAGTGAATAGGCGACCATTTTTTGGTGGGACTAATTACTCGTACTGGAAAAATCGCATGCAAGTATTTTTAAGAGCGCAGGATCATGAAATCTGGAGAGTAGTGAGCAAAGGGCCATACCAAATTGAAGGCGATGAAGAACTCTGGGTGAAGGAGCAAATTCGAAAGTCAAACGTAAATTGGCAAGCCATGAACATTATGCAGTGCTCACTCCATCCCAAGGAATTCTCGCGTGTATCCTCATGCTCCAGCGTAAAAGAAATGTGGGATAGACTCGAGGTAATCTATGAAGGTACCTCAGAGGTAAGAGA
This sequence comes from Amorphophallus konjac, assembly GCA_022559845.1. Classification (NCBI taxonomy): domain Eukaryota; kingdom Viridiplantae; phylum Streptophyta; class Magnoliopsida; order Alismatales; family Araceae; genus Amorphophallus; species Amorphophallus konjac. Next base: position 450,199,123 of record CM040118.1, read on the forward strand.
GACAAAAGCTAACATGTTAATTTCAGAATATGAATCTTTTCGGATGAAACCTGAGGAAAGTGTATCTGAAATGTATGCCAGACTAACTCTTCTTGTAAATGGTCTTAAAGGTTTGGGAAAGATCTATAGTGACTATGAGGTAGTTAGGAAGATTCTTAGATCCCTAACTCCAATCTGGCATACCAAAGCCACGGTCGTTGAGGAATCAAGGAACCTTCCCACCACCAAACCAGACGAGCTAATAGGTTCTCTTATGGTTTATGAACTGAACTTAAAAAGAACAGATGAGGACATGAAGAAGAAAAAACCCCTTGCATTGAAGGCTGGTTCCAGCAGCAAGGAAAGCTCAGATGATAGTCAGTCACCTTCATCTGATGATGACTCAAGTGAAATAGCCATGCTTACTAGAAAATTCAAAAAATTCTTAAGAAAGGGAGGTAAGAATGATAGATATAAAGGATATCAGGTAAGAACTAGCTACAAATGCAGGAAACAAGGACACATCAAGTCGGAGTGTCCTGAGAATGTGAAAAAGACACAGTCAAAGTGGAGAAATAAAAAGCCCAAGGCCATGGTAAGCACTTGGAGTGATGAAGAAAAAGATGAAGATGAAGAAAGCACCTCTGAAGAAGAAAGCGAGGTGAAAATGTGCTCAATGGCAAATGGTGATGATCAAGTCGAGGTAACCTCTCCCTTTGCAGACTTCTCCTGTGATGATTGGGAAGAAGCTTTTAACGAATTGATGGATAAGTATGAAAATGTTAAAAAGGAAAATAAATATCTAAAGAAAAAGAAAACTCAAACCAGTCCAGAAGATGATTTGAATGAAAGAGTCAAAACACTAGATGCTGAAATCGTGTGTCTAAAAAGGGACTTGGAAGAAAAAGATGAGTATAAGAGACAGCTAATTGAAATAAAGAGAGAAAATGATTTTCTATTGAAGATGCATGATGAATTGAAATTAAGAATGTAGAAATTAGAAAAAGAAGTAAAAATTGCTGAAGAGAAATATGAGGCCATTTGTGGAGTCAATGCAAAACTTCAAGAAAATCTGAAGAAATTAGAGGAAGAGAACCTAAGCAAACAAGCATCCCTCGAAAAAATGACACAGGGTAAAAACAACCTTGATGCTGTTATGGGAATTAAGTGCAACTTTAGAAAAGAAGGGCTTGGATTCAATCCTACTAAAAAGAAAGAACTGGGAAATAGATTGGTGACATTTGTCTCTGGGAAGGACACATCTGAAGAGAGGCAAATGGATGAAAACAAAAAGGGTGAGAAGAATGAGAAAGGATCAAAACAATCTAATGAAATAAGAAAAGAAAAAGGAAATGAGAAAGGGAAGGCAACATTGAATTTTAGCAAACAGAAAAGCACATTTATGTTCAAATATGCCTCTTTAGGTCAATATAGGAATCCTAGATTTGATTCATCAACCCAACAGCAATCTTATAAAAGATCAGAAGGCTTAAGGCGTGGTAGAAGTCAACCGCGTCAACGCAATGCTCACATGGCGTCAACGCACCTAGCCTTCCAGAAAGGGCATTCGGTTAGAAATACTCAGATGCGTCGACGCAGTCACTACCATGAGTCAACGCAGTACATGTACCAGAACCCCCATGATAGATATGGTAGGTGGATGAGTCAACGCAGCAACACTAAAGGGTCTACGCACTCAACTCTCAATCAACCAAGAAGCATGCATTCATCTAGAGTCCTTAAGTCAAATTTCCCCAATACTTCATGGAGTCATCACTATCAATGGCACAGGAATAATCACAAGTCTGTCAAATCATTGAACTTACCATATCAAAGACCCTCACAACAGCAACTATGGATCCCCAAGAGCTTGATATCCTACCTGAACACGTCCTATGGTTTGAAGGGACCCAAGTATATCTGGGTTCCAAAATCTCTTGTGTAATGTGTTTTGCAGGAGTGTCTTGCACCTGTACATAACAGGTGGTATCTCGACAGCGACTGCTCAAGGCACATGACGGGGGATAAAGCAAAATTTTATGTCTTGATGGAGAAAGGCGGGGGTCATGTTACATTTGGTGGAAACAATAAAGGGAAAATTATTGGAAAAGGTAAGGCAGTTAAAAATCCTTCGAATTTCATTGATGATGTGTTACTTGTTGATGGCTTAGAATATAATCTACTTAGCATAAGCCAGCTGTACGATAAAGGAAATAAAGTTGTGTTTGATGATCACACTTGCACCATTTTAGAGATAAGTTCTGAAAAAGTTAAATTCATTGGAAAAAGAATAAACAACATGTATGTGGTAGATTTAGATGACCCTGCACACAATAATCTGTGTCTTGCTGTGAATAAAAGTGAACTTGCTTGGCTGTGGCACCGCAGACTAGGGCATGCTAGCTATAGTGTCTTGCATAAGTTAGCAAAGTTTAACATGGTGAAAGGTCTGCCAGATGTATCATTTAAACGAAATGACAAAGTTTGTAGCGCATGCACTCAAGGTAAACACACCAGAAAATCATTTAAGTCCAGACTTGAAACTCAATCATCTAAACCTTTTGAACTCATTCATATGGATTTGTTTGGACCAACTAGAACAGCTAGTGTGAGTGGAAATAAATATGGATTTGTTCTAATGGATGATTTCTCTAGGTTTACTTGGGTGTTCTTTCTAACTCACAAGAATGATGCATTTGAAGAATTTCAAGCATTCTTCAAGAATGTGCAACATGATGGTAAGTTTGCCATTTCATCTATCTTGTCAGATCATGGAGGAGAATTTGACAATTCTGAATTTGATGATTTTTGCAGAGTCACAGGAATTTCACACAAGTTCTCATCTCCAAGAACTCCTGAACAAAATGGGATTGTGGAAAGAAGAAATAGAACCCTTGTGGAGATGGCAAGAACTATGCAGTTCAAGCATTCCTTGTTGTAGTCTCTGGAGTACCTTGGCAGCGTCGACGCTGCAGTTCGATGAGTCAACGCTGCAGTACGATGGATTGCCACAACTGTCTAAAGCACAACTAATGAGTGGACGCAGCTGCTTCTTGCGTCAACGCACTCAGCATGAAACCTGAAGCTTGAAGAAGGGTGCGTTAACTCCTTGGGGCAAGAGGGTCGACGCCATCTAATCCAAGTTGCAGAGCACGATAAGTGGATCCCACCTTCAGTCACTATCTGCCACATAAGCCACAAGCGGATAAGGTTTCGTAGCTTCTACCACTCCAGAAGGTTCCCCACGTGAGCAATCATAAGGATAACCAGAAAATCAGGGTGGTGGCCCACCTGCCTCACGTGAACTATTTTGTGCGCGGGAAGACCACAAAATAGGTTCCCCCGAGAAGAAAAGGAAAATACATAGGAGAGGGAAAAGAGCAAAAAGAACAAGTAAGGTGAAGAGCAGAAGGAAAGAGGCGAACAGCAGAACGAAAAAGGCTGAGAGCAGAACTGGACGAAGGTTGCTGAAAAATCAGATCAGAAGATCATCGCGCCACCAAGACTCTTCTACATTCCAGACGGAGGAGATTCAAGGATCGAAGCTCATGCGTATGGACATGGATCTCTCTGTTGGTGATCTAAATTCCGCTGCGTCCAAGTGCTGAAGTTTGATTTCTTATCTTTTAGTTTTCCTATTATTTTTTAACATTGTATTCCTCTCCTTCACTGGATTTAGTGAAGAGAGGGTGATTCTGATTCAGCGGGCTGTGCTGAGATCAGGGGTGTCAAGGCTGTGTGCCTTCAAGCTGTTTGACAGCGGATCTGAGGATTTGTTCCTCGTTGTCTTCTGTTGGGGTAGTCAACAGTATAGAGGAATTACTTCCTCGGTTTAGCAAAGCTGTGAAGCTCAGCAGGGTTCCTCACTGGTTGAGTGGGGAGGTGGACGTAGGTCTCCATTGGGTGACCGAACCACCTTAAAATTGCGGTCTCTTGTGTGGTTTGGTTTAATCTTCACAATTGTTCCTCGCTAGATGAATGATAGACACGCTCTCTGATCGGCTTGGTTCAGTGTTTCAATTAATCATCTAGTTGTGGTGCTTCTGTTGCAAATTGCTCTACTATAATTTTTATAAGGTCAACCTATTCACCGCCTCCCCCTCTAGCTTGACCGTAATTCTCGATCCAACAGATGGGCCTTAGATTCCTATCCTCCCTCCAATATTTGATGTCCCTCCAAGTTTCGGCGGCTTCACCAAAAAGTCACCTTTTTGGCAACATCGACTTGCATGGGCCCGTACATATTGTACACCTCGAAGTAGTCGTCCATAATGGCTTCCCACTCTAGGTAGTCACCTGGGTCATCGGACCAGTAGAAGTCCCAGGTTTCGGGCCTAGTGGGGTGGTTCGGGTTGTCCTTCCATTTGAGATAGTATCGCCACCATGGATAAGATCCGGGTGTTTGGTAATCCATGGGACACGGGGAAGCTAGAGGATGGCCATGCCGACACTAGTAGATAAACCAACTAGACAATGGACTACAACCCTAGACATGACGACCAAGACTCAGTACGTGGCGGAGCTAACCGATCCGAAGATCACTCGCACAAGTGTGCGGCCTTCCCGATAGGCGTAGCCTAACGTTAGGACAACACCTTTTAATATACCGAGTAAAGGGATGTATGAGACCCAAAAGACACTTTTTTTTTGTTTTAAAATAATGATGACCCTAAACACGACTTAGACAATGACTAATGACTATACGTAAATGACACTCTTTTTTTTGACACCCTAGACTCAAACTCGCTCTGATACCAAATTGATGCGGGACGAGACCACGGACACGACTTGAATGAGGAATGTAGTCCTCAGACTCTAGGTGAGCTCATGATTGTCCCTTAACGAGGGAAGTGTCGGACGTGCACGGTTGAGAAACCGGCAAGAGCTAGGGTGGTCAATTCTCTTTTGTGCCCGGATCGGGTCACGGGACGGTCACGCTCTCTCTCTCGCAGCAGTGGTGAAATAAATATTACGAGCTAACGGCCCTACACATGCTCTCTAGCAGCGGCATATAAAGCATATAAGGAAATAAATGAAATACCGAGTGTAAGAGCGAATACGATACCTCCACGCTCTCGGCGTGGGGAAGACGGACCCGGCCGAACTCGTACTCCCGGGACGGTTAACACACAAATGTTACAGAAAGAAATCATTGTCCACTCCACGCAGGGAGGTAAAGGGCTACACAAATGGGCATGGGAGGATCGATTCCGGGTTGACGGGCGGCTTCACGCGTAGCTTCGGCCGCACCCGTACTCGCGACCGTGGGGCCCACGTGCTGTCCGGAGGGGCCGTGTGGGACCCGGTGGCACCGCTGTAGTGGGGACACTTGGGGAAGCGCTCCCCGGGATGGCGGCACGCTGGTTCACCGGCTGGAGGCCGGGCGGCTCCGATCGGCACCGGTCGGAATAACCGGCCACGGATCTGCCGGTTCTATTTTCAGGCGGGCGCTCCGGCGAGAACGGACGCAGCGATCAGCCCCGATGTCGGATCGACACGAAACTGGCGCCGTTAGAAAGCTGCTTCGAAGGTCTTCAACCTATGGGATTACAGAAAAATAAACAGCTCGGTACTTCTTGTTGGCGAATTTTGATAGCTGCTGTTGTATAGTGCCTGAATTCTCAGATCAACAGGGAACTTGTCTGAGAACTGGCGTGGACTGATAGATAGACCTCTGATTCAGAAGTTGCGTTCTTCATCAAAGTTGTAGGAAATTGAACAAGGAAGATAGAAATTATTTTTGTGACAGGTTTGGAGGTGGCTACGAATTGTTAGGATTTGTATACTAGCAGTGAGTCGGATCTGGAAACTGGCTGACAGCACTGTAGATGGCTCTGAAAATGAATTTTGAAAAATGGATGGATGGCTGATCAAAAATCAAGAAAATTCATGGAGTGAGGGGACGGTGGACAGAACTTCCAGTAAAATTGGGAGGGTTTTTAAAAATCAACAAGATTGTCGGAGGGGGGGATTACAGGGGTGCTGTCACACAGATCTGAAACTGGACAGAACTGGGAAACAGAGACACACGAAATTTGAAAAATAGTAAATGATGGAATTTGGACGGGATTTTTTTTGTGGTGGTGGGGATTGAAGATAGGAACACACCATAAAATTTTTAGATCAAGAAGAGCTCGGGGAAAACTACATAATTTCGTGGAAGGGGCTGCTGTTGGCTGAAGATAGAACTTCGACGGTGGCTCGATGGCGGTCCGATGGTGGCACGAACGGCGGCGGCGGCGACACAGATCACAACCAGAGATTGAGGGGAGGGGATAGAGATGAAACCACTCTAGAATTGGGGGTTGGAGGAGATGAAACCAGGGGGAGGGAGCTGGGGGCGCAAGAAGCCTTCTTGGCAATCAACAATTTTTCTAACTTTCATTAATTTCCAAATGAAAATACAACCTTTTATATGATTCACATCAAATCAAATGTAGACCCTTGGATCTAGGGATGGGGAATGGAGGGCTGGGATGAAGTGTGAACAACACACAAAAAAATAAAATGAAATAAAAAGAAGGGGGTGACCTATTGACCAAGGGAGGAGGGGGTAGGTGCATCTTGGACTTTCATGTCCATTTGTCCCCCATGTGGACAATTGACATTCAACCCTTCTAGATGACCACCTAGGATGGTTGACCAGCTCCACATGGTCTAGGTGGACCAATGGGAAAGGGGTGAGGGCCCCCTTGCTTGGGCCTACTGGAATTTTACATATAAACCCACTAAGACTTACAATTGCGTACCCATATAACATAAGGGTATACATACAAATATGAAAGGACATAAATGCAAACAAAATATGGACGGTCTTGCCTCGATGTCCCCATCACAATTCAAATCCACAGTCCTTAGGGACCTTGTGGTGACTAAGGGATGTGTGCCCCTCGTAGGCTAGTCCTCGGGGCTTCCTTCCCTAACAGTCCTCCCTCTCTAGGATATAGTGTGGACTATAGGTCGCTCACCCCTTGTCGGCTGGCCCTTGGGGTTGTTGCTTCCCTCATTAGTCGCCTTATCCGCTTGTTTCCACCCACGGAACCATGGTGCCCCTTGTAGGCTAGTCCTCGGGATTTCCTATCCGATTGGGGTCTGGTGGCTGCCATTGTGCCGACTAGCTAGTTAGGGGCTTACTCCACGCGTGAGTATGACCCCGTTTCTCGCCTGCAATCCTTCAAGGACGGGGCAGATGCTGCCCAATTTTTGCCAGGCTTCTTAATTAATGAAGCTACCTTCGCAAATTTGCCATGATAAAACACTCATTCTTAAACAACAAACCGATGTGCTTGAGTATGAACCTCGCACAAGCCTATGACTCTGCTCCCGGAAAGCTCGAGACTTCAACTCAATAAACAATCAACCCAATTAACCCCAAAACCCTTAACAACATCTTAATAAACCAAAATAGATTCAAAAATTTTCAAAAATTAACTTAAACGGTGCGGTCCTAATCCGGCGCGCGCTAATACGGCACGGTACCCCCCCCCCCCCCGCGCCAGATTAACTCTAGACTCAAAAGTTCACAATTCTCTATGGCTTGTTCCCGGCGCGCCCCAAATCCACCGCGCCGGTTTAAAACAAGCCATGACCGCGCCGGATTAAACCCTTTTGCCTACGTTTGGCCACGCTGGGGAAACCTATCCCTACTCGTGGTCACGCCGGTTTTGAATTATTGTACTATTCTAATCACTCACTCGTCTTCAGAGCGATCTTCACCTCCCATGATCGAGGTTAATAAACCCCAATCAGTAATAAACCAAATAAAAGAGGGATGTGCAAGTCTAGGCCATTTTCTTATTATGCTTCTTTTATCAAATTTGTTATCATCATGCTTTTGTTATCATGCCTCTGCTACCATTTTCGTCTCCCTTGGCGGAGATCAATAAGCCTTATCAATTATTGTCTATCTTCATGACTCTGTTATCATGCTTTAGTATAATCATGAGCATCGTGCACGCATGCTTGCATAGACCCCCCCTCCGGTATATCAAATGGCACTGACGAATGTTCAGGTTACGCCCGATCAGAAGTCTTTGCTATGCGCGATGGTGGTCTTCGGACCTATGTCCTCTGCCACGTATCGAGGGTCTCCAACTTTATGAACCATGCCCCTCTTGCATGATAGATAAAAACATTTCAGGTGACCTCATCACAATCATCCTTTTGCATCTTGTTTCGGCCTCGAACGGCCTGCTATCTCGGCAATTAATCAAAAATTTTCTCCCTTATGGGGGATTTAATTAACGTCATAGCCTTTATGGTATGGCGGACTGCTGGTCCCGACCTGAATCTCACTCTCGCCCCCTACGGGTCAGAATGAGCGCACAACAAACTTGTCACTCATGTGACTGGCACGCCTGCGCGGTCAACTAACCAATCGGTTATCTATTAATTAACTGGTTAATTGACCCGAACAAAATGACCTAACGAATTCCCATCCAAACAAGCCTGGCACGCCCGGTGGGACCAGAGTCACCTTTCATCTCTTTGCCAAGATATGTGGGTCCGAGGCCCTCCCAAAGACTACTGATCGTTTGTTTGTTCTGTGTGGCAGGCAAACAATGGCATCATCGGGACTCGCTGCTGTTACCTTTGGCCCTGTGATCGTCGCTGGCCATGCTGAACATGGGTACCTGGCGGTGCCCACCGTCTTCGGGACATTCCCTGCTGCTGTAGGCTTCCCCAACTTCTTGGGGTTGGCCTTCGTTGATTTACTTCATGTGGAGCCCCCGGAACCTAACAAGGAGGCTGTAAAGAAGGTTGAAGCTTTGAAGGCACAATGCTGCGCGGGCTCGCTCAAGAGTCCGATTCAAGTCGCCAGCTACCTGGTGCACCACATCACCTCTGGGGCCCGCCCCATTCCTGCCAAGAACGCCGGAGGATGCCAACGTAGAGGCTTCCGGCGGAATACTACTACTGCCACCGGATGTCTCTCTATATCCGGTAAATCCCTGCTAATCGGTGGAGTTCGCGTCTTCCTAGACGGACGTGACGCTCAGGTGGTCTCGGATCGGGTCATCCCCACCGTACCTGTTCACAACTCCTGCCAGGCCCTCTCCGGGAGGAGAGCTGAGAAAGAGGAAGCTGGCCGCCATGGCCATGAGAAGCTGGCCCCCGGGCCGAAGAAGTTTAAGCAGGTTTGGGTCCTTAAGAAGATCCAGCCCGCTCGCCAGGATGCACCAATCCATCGCCGCCCTACACGGGACGGAGCAGGAATGAAGAAGGAAAGGGGTCTGGCCCCAAGGAATGAAGAGACGATTGTGGACTTTCCGTGCCGTGAAAGCTTCAGGGCATGCACCCGACAAGCCAATATCCCCACAGTGGAAAGAAGATTCTAGCAACTCGCCGGACGAGCCCGGCTTGCTTATATCCCTCCCGCGGGAGGTCGACAACTATCCTCAGTCCTACACTAGGAACGAGGGCAAGAAGAAATGACCAACATGGTCAGAAGCTACTTCAGGGGTCTAGGCAACCCCTCGCTGGGCCAACAACGGCTACTACAAGCAGCTGTGGCTGAAGGAGACTACTACCCATCAACGGCAGTTGAAGAGGAAGAAGAAAGAAGAATGACATCATCGGTCGACGACAATGGTTACGAAGATGGCTTCGATGCTGAAGCCAATGAGACCGCCCCTCGGCAGGAAGAAAGGGAGAGAATCCCTGTGTTTGAGCGATTAACCTTCCCGGAGCATGCAAAGAGGAAGGTTCGTAGACAGAGAAGAAGAATACAGGTCTTCACCTGCAACATGGCTGGCATATCTGGTCGATATGGAAAGCTTCCAGAAGACCCTCACGAGCTGGCTCGATTGGCCGGCAGGCTAGGGCCGAACACTCGAAGGGTAAAAGCCGCAAAAGAACTGTTGGCGATGGCTAGAGGGAAGCAAGCCCTAGCCCACGTCCAACAATGTGATGAATCTGCTGTTCTGACTGCTAATGTGGTGATGGCGGAAGAAGAAGAAGATGTTCTGCTAGACATCCTGCCTGAGGGTGTGTCCGGGGAAATGACAGAAGCCATCCCCAGCACTGCAGCTATAGATCCGGTAGTACTAATGATACTACAAAGGTACCATCAGGAGATAGAGCTACTGAAGAAGCAACTGATGGAGAAGACAGAGCAGTCTTCAGCCTCCAAGCAGCTCGAGATGCAGGGCGAATCATCACGGGGAGCCATCAACCGGAATGACTCCTCTCTACACTATGCCGCGCCCCAGCCGACAGAACCAAGTTTGGCGACGACTCAGCAACGCCCACCACAGCCGCTGATGCCGCCGGTGCTACCACAGGTGCACCAGACACCTCCACTACTCCGTCCTCCTCTACAGGCGACCACCCTGGTCACCCCCTACCTACAGCCGGCACATTTCTACCCAGAGCCATTTGATCCAACCGTCATGAACAAAATGATGGTGGAGAGAATGATCGAGTTGAAGCTCGCTGAAAGGAGTGAAGGCGACTACGTCACATTTGATGCATATAGGGTTCCATACCCGCCGCATCATACTGCCAAGTGGCTCCCTCCTGGGATTAGCAAGCCCCCCAAATTTGACAAGTTCAATGGGAAGGGATCCCTAAAGGAAAATGTCGCCTACTACATGACCATCATGGGTGACTGTTGATATGTTATTCCTCCTCGAGTTAAATAATATTGAAGAGATAAAAAAACAGGAGGAAAGATGAAGCTGTTGACCGTGATCGCCACCCGGTGAAAGCGCCGGGACTCGGAAGCTACGGGAGAATGCGGGTCCGTTCCTCCACTCCTCCTGGCCGGCCAGAAGGTGCGGGCCTCGTGCTTTTGGTTGCTGACCTGAAAGCAAACGGTGAAACACACAGATAAACAGAAATTAGCTAAATGATAGTGTAGTAGGTGTACTAATTGAAATAAAGCAAAGGAAGAACATGGCCCGGCGATACCTGGAGGTTTTGAAACCCCGTTTAGGGCGCCGGAAACAGTAGGAAAGATAATAAATGCCAACGAAATGATGTATGTGATGTGTGATGCAGTGGAGAAAAGACGTGTGTGTGGTGAGCAAACAGAGAAGGACTAGAAACACAAAAACATGAAGCGTGAAGTTCCCTGCACCGGGGGCCTGCGAGGGATGTAGAAGGCCCCCACTCCCTGACGAACGGGCGGATGCTGTGTGAGATTTGGCGATGGAATTCGACAGCACTTCGTGATGGTCCCCCCCTTTCCTCTGGAGTTCGACAGCACTTCGTGATGGTCCCCCCCTTTTCTGTCAGAACCCGTGAGCTATATATATAGAGCCCAGGGCTTCGAGCTTAATCAGGGGTTAAGGGGAATGACGGTCGGTCAAAGGCCGGTAAATGAGAGCATCGTGTCAATATTGCCAACGACATTCTCCTCTTAATCCGCCTGGAATCACGGGGGTCTAATCTGGGTGGCCTTAACAATGACGGTCTTACTAAGACCGCCAAACATGTATGACGGTCTGGGAGGGGCCGTTCAATATACATGACGGTCCTGAAAAAACCGTTATACGTAAAGAGGAGTCAACGCCCAGACAAACAACTTTTCGTGAAGCACGTGGCTATGACCGACTGTCGGGCCTCTGAACCCTTTTCTTGTCGGCAAACAATGACGGCCCAGGGACGACCGCTATATTGACTATAACGGTTAGAATTGAGCCGCTATACAAAGCGTATCACGAGATACAAAAAAAACCGGGGCAGCGGAACACAACGGCCCAGTGGGGACCGTTCTATTGAGAAAAACGGTTTATAACAGACCGTTAAATCCAATGAGAGGGAGGGAGGCCTTCTTTGCTGGGAAGAGCCCAAAATACTGCCAGAGGAATAATCTTTCATGTGATTGACTGTTCGGGACATCAATAACTGAGACGCAGGAACTGATTCGATTCATCGGTAAAAAACGGGTGTCAACAGATGCCCCTCCTTAACGTCCGCCTTGCAAGGGAACGAGCGGAGGTGTAGGGGAGGCGTCATGGAACATGGAGTTGTAGCGGAAATGAAGCGGAGTGGACTGCAAAAGCGGGCGTTAAGGCAATACGACACCCGTTTCATATCAAGCCATAGAAATCTTCCGGCAACCTTCGAACCAATTTGCAAGGTACTGTGGGACTGAGTGTTAAACCTGAATCTGGAGGAACTAAGGTAAAAGAGCAAGGAGCGGCCTCGTCGGCGGACAAGCTGTGGTCCTAAATGAGGCGATATAGAAGCTGGTAATAGCGAAATTAAATGGATTTTAAAACTCCAGACGAGGGAAACACTTAATTCATCAGAACCGAACAATTAGGTCCAAAGAAATACCTTCTAATTTTGGAGTGGAATTATTCCTTCGGTGGGACATGGAACACAGAAAACAGTCAATCATACGCAAGATCATTTCTCAGGCAGACCGTAGGTCGTGAATGCTCAAAAGGTGCTTGTGATGCATGCTGGGCTAAAAGAAAGAAACATGTAAAATCGAATGCAAACAAAGGATAAAAATATAAAATACTCGAGAATATTATTGCAGAACTGAATGAGTCAGGGTCAGGACACTTCTTGCAACCACGGCGTGCAAGAGAGAACCGTCGTCCCCTGACTTCTTCCAACTTAGCGGCCTTTCCGAAGATTAGACACGCATACCTAGATCATCATGTGTTTTTGTTGACGGGGAACGTCAGATCCTGGAACGCGTGAAGAATCGACTGGTTCTCGAGATAGATGTTTATTACCATATAGTAATGCAATAAGAGTTTTGAGGGATTGAGGGCCATACCTGACTTACCTGTGCAGGCGTAACGGCGGGACATTGATGTTGTTTAGCGTTAACTGCAATCAAAACTCATTGGCACATGAATTTCACAATAATGATACATTCAACAGTTAAACGGCTCAGAGGGGACCGTTCTTAAATTGGACGGCTCATGGTAAACCGCCATATGGATATTTAACGGTCATATGAAGGCCGTTCAATGCTAGGTAACCGTTTACAGAATAACGGCCATCAGGTAGCCGTTCTTATTGTATGGCGGTCTATCGCTAGACCGCCATTCTCAACGTCGGTTTAAAAATATAAACCCCTTCCCCTTCCCTCCTCCTGCCGTAACGGCAGGAAGAGAGGAGGAGAAGAGGAACGGCGCCCCTTACTCTCATTCTCTCTCTCTTTCTCTCTCTCTCTCTCTCACGATGGTGACCGGCGGTGGTAACGGCGGCGAGCGGCTGTTAGACGTGACGGATTCCTCGCCAGAGACGACCCCTTCGGCGGCCGAGGAGACGACGGGAGCGGCGGCAGAGGCGACCTCGGCCGGAGAGGACTTCTCCGTCGACGACCTCGCCCTCATGCTCGTGGAGGAGGGCGCGACCGGCACCGACGGCGATCGTGCGAGCGGCGGCGATGCGGCGGCGGAAGCACCACGCCCGGCCAAGAGGCGTCGGGGCTCGGAGGTAGGTCCCTCTCGCCTTATTTTCGCATAGCATGGGGGAATGGGGGCTGTCCACGGCGTGCGGGGCGGAACTCGCCGTCGTCGGAAGAGATGACGGAATGACGGTCCTCATCGGGCCGCCAATCTGACCAAAACGGCCCAGGAGAGGCCGTTAAACACACCCGATCTTCGAGGTCACCTCAGAACAAAACGGCCCCCAACGGACCGTCAAATAGAACAGCGGTCCAGGAGTGGCCGTTGACCCTAGCATTCAGAACAATACGGTCCCCATTGGACCGTTCAAAATAGCACCGCGGCCCTAGGAGGGCCGTTGAATGATTCACAAACCTCAGAACAACGGTTCACGGATAACCGTTGTGAATTGAACAGCGGCCTAGGAATGGCCGTTTTATTCAAAACATCACAGGATAGGACGGTCCATGGACGGCCGTCATAGGAAACAAAAACGGCCATGGGAAGGCCGTTGAACACTCAACAACTAAAATGATGAACATCACAGGGTAACCCCCCCTTCTTTTGTTATTAAGAAATATGAAACTAATGAGATGAATGAATGAATGCAGGGAAAGCGTCGGACCCGTATCTCTTGGCTGCAGGTTCGGTCAGTGTATCTTGCACTGCCGGACTTTCAGCGGGAGAGGCTGGCTGCCATGGGGTTCGCCCCATTCCTCAGTGTTGAGGTGTGTCGCTTTGACACACCTCTTCTCTATGCCCTGCACGACCGCTGGGATCCGGCGAGTCGCACGTTCCTCTTCCCGTGGGGTCACATGGTCCCCACGCTTGAGGATGTGGCCAGGCTCACTGGTTTGCAGGTGCACGGTCTACCGGTGACTGGGATCTCCTTCCCCGATTACCGCGGCATGGCCGAGAGGCTGTTAGGGCTTGCACTCCAGACGACACGTCGGCAGACCACGCTTCTTCCGCGGGCAGCTCTCCAGGACAGCCTAGGGCTGCGACGGTCCGGACTTGCAGTGGGCGAGCGTCCAGAGGAGCACTTGGACCGGCTGGTGACGCGCGTGCGGCCTCGAGTAGCAGCAGGACCGGGTGCAGAGGCGGACATGGTTCTTCGGCGGTTCCTGATGTTCTTGTTCGGGCGGCTCCTCTTCTCTACGCGTGCGGACGTCATCCACTGCCGACTTCTTCCGTTCCTCGAGGATCTAGAGCACGTGGGAGACTACGCGTGGGGTGCTGGTGTACTCGCCTTCCTTTTTGAGAGCCTCAGCTCGACGTCCCGACGGACGATGTTGGGGGGCTTCTCTCCCCTTCTCCAGGTACGACTCTGACTCAGAACTCATGCAATTTCCTAGGACCTAGGCTCTAGATGCTGACGACTTGTGCATGATGCAGGCATGGGCTTACGTGCGGCTGCCTTCTCTGTACAGGGGACTAGAGTCCCGCCCTGGGCTCTTCCCCATTCTGCGACGGTGGGAGCCGATTCGGGGGTCAGGGACCCTGACACGGCAGGTGCGCGACCTGCAGGACGATGTCGACATGCTTCCTCGCGCCTCGGTACGACTTCTAAACCTTAGCCTTTATTTGGAAAATGCTTGTTTTATATGATGTTGATGTGACTGCTGATGTATGCAGGTGCAGTGGACTCCTTATGCACATGAGGACGTGACAGAGCAGCCGTGGGTGGTGAGAGCTCTCACCTTCTCCGGGCGTGATGTGTGGTTACACTGCATGAATGTAGTGGAGCCCCTTTACTCCCGGCTGGTGATGAGGACGACCGGCGTCTCTCAGCCCGTGGTAGACTTCCCGGCGCAGGAGAGCGCGAGGGAGAGGGTGACGCGGAGCACCCGAGGGCTGACTCAGCAGTGTGATTGGGCGGCGCGGAACGCCGAGCAGGTTGCCGACTGGCAGGCAGGTGGGCGTGTGGTGACCGCTCGTGCTGACAGTGATGCGGCGTACGTGACTGCGTACGTTAGGCATTACGGAGACCGCGTGTTCCGAGGATCACGCCGACCGGTACAATTCTAAACTCAGACTTATTCTACATGCTTTATGATTTCTATATGCTGTACTGACTTCCTTTCGACATGCAGATTGACCCTGAGGGACGCTTAGCGGAGCTGCAGGGGCTCCTTCATGCCACCATCCAGGAGAGGGATGAGGCTCGCCGAGCCCTCGAGTTACTGGTATGTTCCTAAACTCTGGACTCTTACATTTCTACATGATGTTTATGTATGTGACTGTCCTGGGATATTTGGGTGCAGCGAGCTGAGGCTGCTCAGAGGCGTGGAGCGGAGGCTCCTTCTTCTTCTTCTGTTGAGACACCGGCCGACCGAGCAGCCCGGGATGCCGAGTTCCAGCGGATGGTGGAGCGGGCCGAGGCAGCGGAGAGCGAGCTTGCCGTGCGGGTACACTTCTGACGCTTTCCTTTGTTTATTTGTGCATGATATGAATGGAATGTGCTAATGTTTGATGCATGCAGGTGGACGACGTGAGGGTTGCTATGGAGGAGGCTACCCGTGCCAGAGAGGAGGTGGCCCACCTACGGGCTGAGTTGGTGCAGGTTGAGGCTCGGGCCCAGGAGGCGACTGTGAGCGCCCAGAGGTCGGCGTCTCGAGCCAGGGCGGAGTTAGCCGAGGCTCAGGAGGAGGTGAGGCGGCTCCAGTCGGCAGAGGCTGCCGAGTTCCGGGAGAAGGTGAGAGAACTTCATCCTATGCTGACTGCCGAGCTGGAGCAGTCACAGGCAGAGCTGAAGCGCGAGCGAGCAGCGTCTCAGGAGCGAGAGGTGCTGCGGCTCGTGGCTGAGAGGGAGGCGGCCCATTTGCGTGAGCAGCTTGCGCGAGCTCAGCCGGCCGACGCTCTTGAGACGGGACTTCTCCGGGCGGAGGTGGAGCGCTACCGAGCGGAGGTGGAGCGCTACCGAGAGGAGGTGGAGCGCCACCGAGTGACGATAGCGGAGCTGGAGCCTTTCAGGACCGAGGCCCTTGTGCTGCGGGGCCAGGTTCAGGGTATGACGATGAGCCGTTCGAGGAGCCGATCGGTCGTACCGAGTGGCAGCCAGGCTACTCACACCTCGGTGAGACGTTACCTGGCGAGTTCCTCTCAGCGGGAGAGGAACGAGAGTGATGAGCGACGACGACGTCGCGATGATGCTGAGACTTCTTCGATGGCCCCGCCAGCGAAGAGACAGGAGGGAGGTGGAGATAGTGACAGGCCAGAGGGTGAGGCCTGATTTTGTACTTCTTCCTTTTTTTCCTTTTTTTTATGAGATTTTTATTTATTTATTTATTTATTTTTTTGGGATGATGATATGTATATATGATGCACCCCTTTTTTTAGTTTTTGTATGGATGTATGAATGTATGCAAATGGATGAGTGTATGTATGAATGACAATGGGTGAGGGAGGCGATGACAGACTCGGGTGAGCTGCGTGAGAGGTAGCGAGGTACGCCGACTCAGGGTGAGTGACGCGAGCGGAGGTGAGGCACGCCGACTCGGGGCGAGTGACGCGAGCGGAGGTGAGGCACGCCGACTCGAGGCGAGTGACGCGAGCGGAGGTGAGGCACGCCGACTCGAGGTGAGTGACGCGAGCGGAGGTGAGGCACGCCGACTCGAGAATAGTGACGCGAGTGGAGGTGAGGCACGCCGACCCGAGGTGAGTGACGCGAGTGGAGGTGAGGCACGCCGACTCAGGGTGAGTGACGCGAGTGGAGGTGAGGCACGCCGACTCAGGGTGAGTGACGCGAGTGGAGGTGAGGCACGCCGACTCAGGGTGAGTGACGCGAGTGGAGGTGAGGCACGCCGACTCAGGGTGAGTGACGGGAGTGGAGGTGAGGCAGCTCATGAGTTTGGAAAACAACGGCCAGGCAAAAACCGTTTTGGCAAGAATGACGGCCAAGGCAGGGCCGTGGGTTGCTTAAGAATGACGGCTACTCCATAGCCGTCATTTAATATAACGGTCAAGTGTAGACCGTTACTTGGCGCAGGCCGACTAAAAATGACGGTCCATGGTAGACCGTGGACATGATAATGACGGTCTCCCTTTGGCCGTTCAAAAAATGAATGACGGTCTATCGTACGACCGCCAATAAGCACGATCTTAGAAGCCAAATTGAATTCCCTTAAGCCCATTCAATCCTGGTGTGCTCTCGTGCATCATGCGTTCCAGTGGAGCGAAACACGGGATGAGACCTCCTGGTGCTCTGCCTTCAGCCTGAACCCAACCTCTTCTTCTTCTTCTTAAGTTTCTTCCCTCTAAATCACCACCAAATCATCATGAAGAGGAATTTTGGTGAGCATTCTTTGGGTGAGGGAGACCATTCAGGCCCTAAGGCTGCGAGGAAGGAGCGAGAGGAGATTGCGCGTTTGGGTTCTATTCCTCGACATCTCAGTTCAAATCCTTCTAGAGAGGTATGTTTAAATCACTTCAAACTTGGTTCATTTGATTCTGTTTCGTCTAATATCTCTTTCTTTCTGCATTACTTTCCTCGTTTTCTCCTTTTTAGCTCCTTCCTGGCTCTCGCCGATACTCTTCTCTTAAGTGGGTGGCTCCCACGGTTCGTGCCTTGCCCCTAGGGGTAACCCACATCCTTAGTTCTTGGCACTTACAATCCTTGCTGTTCTTAGGTCGTAACTTCCAAAAGATTTCCTTTGACTGGCACAGTATTTCAGCCCTTGTAGAAATGTGGCACCCACAGACCCACACTTTTATCTTTCCATCCTTTGAGGCCACCGTCCTTTTAGAGGAAGTAGAGGCTTATCTGTCTCTCCCTAAGTCTAGGGTTGGGGAGGAGGATCTAGTGTGTCACACAGTTGCCCCTATAGATCCAGTTGCCATCTTTAGCGAGTTCATAGAAGACCCGAGTGAGATCAAGACCTTTGTGGGAGCCCGTCATATTCACCTTCTTCCTCTCAGCCAGTGGGTGGTGGCACATTGTAAGAACAAATGCGGGTGGCATGAGGCTATTGCCAAGGCTGTATCCATTTGCTTGTGTGGTGCTATCCTCTTTCCGTCAGCCGACCACGTGCTAGATCTTCCCGTCCTTAGCACCATCAGTGGTTTATGGAGAGGGCTTTCTATTTCCCAGGCTATCTTAGCCTATTTTTATGAAGGGCTTAGCTCTGCTGCCCTGAGTGGTCCACTGTTTGGTTCTATGATTCTCTTAGAGTGTTGGGTGGGCGTGAGACTGAAGTTTATCCCTAGGGCAGGCATAGAGACTGAGAGTAGGATCTTCGGGAGCCATCCACTTTCTTTTATCGGTGGCGGGTTTGGTTTCTCTTCGCAGGTGGAGTGCCGTACGGGGGATATGCGGACCAGAGAAGAATGGCGCAGGTACCTGAGTCGGCTACCCGTGGAGAGGTTCGTGATGCGGCCTAACTTCTTGGTGACTACGGAGATCAGACTGCCCAGAGGACAGGGTCTGGATTTGAGGCTAGTGAGTGATACCGTACTGGCCGTGTATTATCCACACAGGTGCCATTTGCAGGTCGGGGTACCGCGGACCCTGCTTCCTCCGTTGTCGCACTTCCCTTCTCTTCAGGCTAGACAGATTGGCACTGAGCACGATGAGCAGAGTGTGAGGAGTGCACTAGCGATGTGGGGAATCAGCAAGGTGCGTGCCTTGCCAGCAGAGGTGGAAGAGGCGACCGAGACTCGCCAGGCGTATATCAGAGAACTGAGAGAGATGTGCCCCTGCGGGAATGCCCAGCGGAGGATTGAGTGATTGTACTTTTCCTTTCTTTTTATGATGCTTGATAAGTGAGAGTGCCTTGTTTGAGAGTGAGAATTGTTTGTATCAGGAATAAAAGTTGGAGTGACTGATTTTGCCCCTTGCAGTTGTTCTGTTGTTACTTCGTCTTCTTGCTCCATCGTCCTGCACATTATTAGCAATGAAACAGGTTAAATCTGTTTTAGGCTTAGCCCCTTGCCTTGTGACAAGTGCGGAGGTAACCAGTGCTTGATTTTTGGTCAAGGGGCAAGCCTTATTAAATAAGCGAAGGAAAAGAGAAATGATAACAATGCAATGCATGCATGCCATGAATGCAAGTCATGAATATTTTTGATTTTTTTTTTTGGATTTTGAAATATTATGTTGGTTTTAGTTTTTGAAATATTTGTTGTTTTTGGATTTTGAAATATTTGTTGTTTTTGGATTTTGAAATATTCATTGTTTTGGGTTTTGAAAACCGATGCTTCCGTAACAAGACATGCCTCCCTCGTAACCTGAGGATTCCTCCTGAGATTGGCGTGTGATTGAAGGGACCCTCCTGGCCCGAACTTTTATTTGCCTGACGGTGTTCTGCCAGGGCCACCCCCAGGGTACTCAGCTTTGTCCTGAAAAGAAAAAGATTATGGAGACAAGCTTACACCCGTCATGTGAGTTTTTAAGACTTGAATTCTTTCCTGGGTGCCCCTCAAAGCTTCGGTCTGTTGTGTCGGGGTTTTGGTGTTCGTCATCGAACCTTAAGCCACCACATTTGTCATTCTTGCTATGCCTAATTGTTCCAATTTCCCAAATATTTTCATTTATTCATTTTTTTCTTTTTGTTCTTCTTCTCTCTTTTTCTTTCTTTTTCTTGTGGCTTCAGGTCATAACGAACTGCCCCTATTTGAGACTTATCTCGTATTAGGGTACCCAGGTCAGGCATCGCCTCCTTTTTTTACTCCTCATTCTTGGGTTCAGCCGAAGCAAGAAACGTACAGGGACTACAACTTTCCTCCAGAGTGTGGCCCCGGGAAACGGTGTTTGGCGGAACTGGGGACAGGACCAAAGGGTCGTGTTTGTGTGTTCAGCTTCTCTCAGTGATTCTCATGAACAGGGGAAGCTTGCATTGCTAGGGAAGCACGTGGTTAGACTCTTTTTTTTTTTTTTTTAGGGATAGAAGCGTTTGAGATATAACCCGTTCCACGGATTTGCCAGTTCTTCTCCTTCTGAGTTCGTTAACCGATAGGCATTACCTGGATAGACTTCCTTGATGACGAACGGCCCTTCCCAGTTTGGCTGCAACTTAGCCCTTGGACCACCTGTTCGGATGAATTTCCTTTTCAAAACCATATTACCTATTTCAAACTTTCTTTCGATTACCTTCTTTTGAAAATGACGTGAGACCCGCTTTTGATAAACAGAAGCGTGATTGGCCGCATTTAACCTCTTCTCATCTAACAGTTCCAGCTGTGCTAGTAACGCCTCTCGACGCTCGTCGAGATTAAGTTCCTTATCTAGCTGCACTCTTAGGGAAGGGATGAGAATCTCATATGGGAGTACCGCCTCCATCCCATAGGTGAGGGCAAAGGGAGTCTGCCCTGTGGGAGTTCGGACGGAGGTGCGATAAGCCCATAGAGCGTCTATCAATTTATCAGCCCAATCAGCGTGCCGGTGGGATTCACACGTTTTCTTGATGATTTTAAGAAGGGTTTTATTGGTGGCTTCGGCTTGACCGTTGCCTTGTGGATAATATGGTGATGAATGATGCAATGCAATACCAAATTTCTTACAGAGGTCCTGGAGTTCCTGAGACACAAATTGTGGCCCATTGTCGGTGACAATGTCGCTTGGTACCCCGAACCGCGAGATGATGTTCTTTGTGATGAAGCGGCAAACTGTGGTAGCTTTGATCTCTGCATAGGCTTCAGCTTCCGCCCACTTCGTGAAATACTCTGTAGCGGTGAGGATGAAGGATTTCTGTTTTACTTGGGCGTTAGGGTCACCTAACGGACCGACAATATCAAAGGCCCACATGGAGAAAGGCCATGGGGCGGATAGTGGGTGAAGAGATGAAGCAGGAGCGTGGATTTTGTCAGCATGGAGCTGGCACTGAAGGCACCTACGGACGTAGGTAGAGCAATCTTCCTCTAGGGTTGGCCAGTAGTAGCCCTGCCTAAGGATCTTCTTAGCCAATGCCTGTCCATTCACGTGACCTCCACATTCACCGGAGTGAGCAGCTTCCACTACTTTCCAAGCTTCATTGTCATCTAAACACCGCATCAGAACTCCATTGAGAGCGCGCCTGTACAATTCTCCTGCAACGATTGTATACCTCGAGGCGACTCTTCTGATGGCTTTTCTTTGTGTCGCATTGGCTTCCTCCGGGAGAGAACAATCCCGACAATATTGCTCAATCTCATGGAACCATGGCAACTCATCTTCGTCCAAGATTTCTTCCAATTCTGCTAAGGATACTTCCTTAACCTCTTCTTTAGCCGCTTTCTCTTCCATAATCTTCCTAAGGTTAGCAAACCAAGGATCTTGCAGAGAGGGAGCGTCCATCCGTTGGACCACAATGGTCTCAGTGGAACGACTAAGGGAGAAGGATAAAGAGGAAGCGAGAGATGCTAATGAATCAGCAAGAATATTTTGAGATCGGGGAACATGAACGTAGATGAGTTTGCTAAATTGTCTAGCCAAGAGTGTGACCAAATCTTGATATGGCTTTAGTTTGGGGTCACGGGTGCGATAAGTTGACAGAACTTGACGCAGCACCAATTGAGAATCTCCCATGATGTTGAGGTATCGTGCGCCTAAGAGATAGGCGTGCTTTAGTCCAGCTAGGAGAGCCTCATACTCGGCTATGTTGTTGGTGGCAGAGAAAGAGAGCTGGTAGGCAAAAGGGACGGTGATACCTTCGGGAGTAAGGAGGACAGCGCCGATGCCACGGCCCTGGGAATTGAGCGCGCCATCGAAATGTAGAGACCAAAAGGGAGGCGGATGAGAGATAACTGCAAGGTGTTCATCAGGGAATTCGTCCTGGATTGAATCAGTGTAGGGGATAGGAGAATGAGCAAGATGCTCAGCAATAGCATACCCCTTGATGGCCTTCTGGACGACGAAGGTGATATCAAACTGAGAGAGAAAGCTCTGCCAGCGAGCTAATCGACTAGAGAGGACGGGTTTCTCGAGGAGGTAGCGGATTGGGTCCATTCTAGAGATCAACCTTACCTCATGGGCTAGGAAATAGTGTTTTAACTTCTGAACTACCCATACCAATGCTGCACTAGTCTTCTCCATGGCAGTGTACCGGGATTCGGCAGAATTGAACAATCGGGAGAGATAATATGCTGCCCTCTCTCTTCCTTCATCATCCACTTGTGCCAGGACAGCACCTAGGGAATCCTCAGCGACAGAAATATATAGGATCAAAGGCTTTCCGGGGACAGGAGGTTGCAAGACAGGAGGGTTGGACAGATAAACCTTAAGCTCCTCATAGGCCTTCTGACATTGTTCGTTCCATTTAAACTCGGCCCCCGCCTTTAATAAGTCGTAGAATGGGCGGCATCTTTGAGAGTGTTGAGATATGAATCTTCTAACGAACTGCAAACGCCCAATCAGACCACGAAGCTCCTTAAGATTCTTAGGCGGTGGCATTTCCATTACGGCCTTTGCCTTATTAGGATCAATCTGAATCCCTCGTTTGCTAACCATGAACCCAAGTAATTTCCCGGATGCGACTCCAAAGACACATTTCTTAGGATTCATCTTCAATTGGTATTCCCTAGCCCTTTGCAACACTTTGGCTAAAATGGCGGGGTGTTCTTCTTTTGTCCTCGACTTCACCAGAATATCATCCACATAGGCCTCCATGTAGACGTGCATCATGTCGTGGAAGATGGCCACCATTGCCCGTTGATAGGTAGCACCTGCGTTCTTCAATCCAAATGGCATGACGACATAGCAGTAGGTGCCCCAAGGCGTGGTGAAGGAGGTTTTCTCTTGATCTTCTAGAGCAAGACGGATTTGGTTGTATCCTGAATACCCGTCCATGAACGAGAGAGCCTCAAACCCAGCGGTATTATCTACCAAAACATCGATGTGAGGAAGCGGGAAATCGTCTTTCGGACATGCTTTGTTTAAGTCCCTGAAATCAATACAAATTCTGACTTTGCCATCCTTTTTTATTACCGGGACTATATTGGCCACCCACTGTGGATAAAGCACAACCCTGATGAATCTGGCCTTATGTAATTTGTCCACCTCTTCTTTCATTCTCAAGGCCATATGTGGGTGGAATCTTCTGAGCTTTTGTTTAACAGGAATCGCCCCTGGCTTTAAGATTAACCTGTGTTCCACTAAAGCGGGGTCGAGACCCGGCATGTCCTCGTAGGACCAGGCAAAAGAATCGCTGTACTCTCTCAAAACCTTGATGAGCTCCTCTTCTACCTTAGGAGGGAGATCAGCTGCAATAGATATGGGCCTGGGATCCTCTTCGGTTCCTAAATTGATTTCTTTAGTGGGTTCATCCACTGCTGACGAGGGTTCGTCGAATCTTCTCAATCCTTGTGCGTATAGGTCAGCAATGTCCTCCACATCGCTTTCCTCATCATCCGCTGGGTCTTTCTCGTCTACAATTTCATACACTCCTAGTCCGTCATTGCTCCACACCCGGCCTTCTGAATCCTCATCCTCTTTTAAAGAGACGGTGGTGGCTATGAATTCTGGGCATCTGAGGAGGGCCTGGCATCTCAAGGCCAGATCCTGTAGGAACCTATCAGGAATGGAACGGGAGTGACATGCCAGTGGTGGCGTTGCAGAGGTGGATGGGCTATCTAAGGGAGAACATGCTTCTACCCTGACTGACTCGACTAACCTAGGAGACTCAACTACCTGTACATCTACCCTAGGAGACAGAAAATCTAGTGGAAAAGGAGCAGGGGTTTGGTGCCCCTGGGGAGTGGATGAGCAGAAGACAGCATAGTCTTCGACTGAAATGTAAGTTTGAAAGTTGACGTTTTTTTTTTTTTTGGGTATCTTCTACTACCAGAAGAGAGCAAGAAGAATCAGAATCAGAAGGTGGAGGCAGAGGAAGGAGTTGTTTTGTGAAGAATTGAGGAAAGAGAGAGAGGAAGGTATCGGGGGAGAACCACATCCCGTGAACTCGGGGATTAGGAGAAGGAGGTGAAGATAGATCGAGTAGATCAATGGGCGGACAGTGCCCGCAATTGGAGGGAATGAATAGAATTTTTGATGGTCTCCCCGTGAAACATGGTTTGACCAGTATTGGAGGGGATCGAATCACAAAGTTTGGGTAAACTGTTGAGGCCAAATGAGCAGGAGGAATAAAGAAGGAAATGTCGGAGCTTCCTGCCTCTTGTATCTTCTGTGGCCTTATCAGAGCATGCCTAACCATGGGCATCTCTGTCTCCTTCATTTGAGTGGCTGGATCAGTAAACAGACTTGTCATTTCAGCAAAATAATCTTCAAGATCTCCCACCAACCCCTGCAGAGGCGGCGGTGGGTCAGCAACAATATTAACAATGGGAGCATCTTTCTTTTCTTCCTTGGGTTGTGGCTTATTTGCGGTGCCGGGCTGTAGTGGACCCTTTACAAAGTGTTGCCGGTAGTCCCAGGTTAGTGGCCCAGAATCTGCCTGAATGGTAGTGTTATGATAGCCTAAGCCCCGACGACCCATCTTCTTGCTTTCAGAGATGGGTTTGGCCTTTCCCTGTAACCGCGCGCCGAGACCAAGGCCTGGCTGATAGCCTAGCTTCATGATCATGTCCCAGCCTTTAGAATTTTTGGGTTTAGGCTTAGCTCCGGCATTCTTGCGTGTTGTAATGGGTTTGCCTGCCGCATAAGCCCATGGGTAATTTATGTCCATGACTGACAATACTGGCCTATTGCTCGGCCATAGAGTGGGGAGAACCTGGTCAGTGATGGCGTCCACTGCCTGGACGGTGGAAACACTCTTGACTTTGACCACCCGCCCCTGGAAGGAGAATTTCAGGCACTGATGGGCGGTGGAAGGTACCGCTTGCAGAGCATTTATCCATGGACGACCCAGAATAGCCTTGAACATCGGATCTATGTCTAGGACGTAGAATTCCACCTCTATTTGTAACGGCCCTAGCTCAGCCTGTAAGGTGATGACCCCGTGACATGCCCTTCTGGAATTGTCATAGGCGGCAATGGTTGTCGGTGTCGGCTTCAGCATACTTTCAGAAATGTTGCAGGCACGCAGAGTACTTAATGGACAAACATTTATTGAAGCCCCAGTGTCCACTAGCACTGAGTCTACCACTACCTGGTTCAAGGTGATGGTGACGCATAGCGGCATTTGGCGTGCTTCAGGGGGCGCGAGTTCGGCCTCAGAGAATGTGATAGCGGGCCCCTTGGTAACAGTAGCCAACACTGACGGCAAGCTGTCTACCGCCACATCTTCGTTCACTATGACCTTTTGCAGAAACGTCCTTAATGCTTCTTGGTGTAGAGGTGAACGTCTGATCAACTCCAAGACAGAGATCTTTGCCGGCATCCGGTCAAGATGTTGCAACAGGTCGTATGTGGAACCGGGCGCGGGGTCAACTTCATTGTCTTGTGCTGCTGATGCTGAGATGGAGGGTATTTGGGGAGGTGCACTGGTAGAGGGGTAAGTCCTTTGAAATAACCGCCCGCTCCTGAGGGCAAGGTTTTGTGCTGGCATGGCTGTAGGTGGGCTCCCGCTTGACCCAGTGGGGTGAATGAGAATGGAAGGGATGGCAGTCTTGGTGATGGGGGATATGATAGGCATAGTAAGCGAAGGTTGTGGTGAAGGTAAAATGGGCGATGGGTGAGGTAAAGGGGCGGTTAGTGGACTGCAGTGATTGGTGGACAAGATAGTGGAAGGTATAGTAGGTGGGGAAGTATAATGTTGTGGGGGGATAGGCGAGAGAATATGGCTTCTCGGAGTGGTAAGTATGGTGGAAGGATGGATGACGGGGGAAGTTGTGGAAGGCATGGAAGGCCGAAGGATGGAAAAGACGGCGGGTGAGGTAGAGTGCGTAGGGATGTGGCGTAAGGTTAACAGGTGTGCGGGATCGTCAATGGTCCACCCTGCGTCAGGAGCCGGGTGGCGTAACATGTTGACTTGGGCCGGTGCCGGCGGCTGCTGTTGTTGTTGAGGAGCGGGTGCATGTACTGGCATGGGATTTTGGTGGATCCCTAAGTTTGGCTGCTGCTGCTGTTGCTGTGGCTGCTGTGGCTGGAATTGCTGAGGTTGTTGCTGAAACTGCTGTTGCTGTGGTGCTGCCTGTTGCGGCCTTGCTGGCCCTCTTCTCAGATCTTCAATCAACTTCCTCATCTGAGCCCAATCGATCCTGTGACCTTCGTGCAGGTCGTATACCAGGTCCCTAAAATGATAACACCTCTCAATGGTGTGCCCCGGCTGCCGGTGATATACACAATATCGGGACAAATCGGCGGCCGGATTCATGTTCGGGCGCTCAGGTGGCAATTGTAAATCGCCAGTATGCATCAGCGCTGCAAAGACATTAGTGAGCGTCTCTGGGAGAGGAGGATAGTTGGCTCTTTTAGCAACCGGACGAGCAGGTGCGTAGGTAGCAGGCGGGGGAGTGTTATGGTATTGCAGTGGTTGCTGGGGCTGTTGTGGTGGTGGCGGAGATTGTTGTTGAGGGTGTTGCTGCGTGGGAAAGGAAGGGCGAGGTGATGCGGAGAAATGGGGGTTGCTTTGCTGGGGGAAGTGGGAGGTGGCAGTCTGGCTAACTACCTGCACCTGCTCGTTTGTTTGGACTCCCTCGGTAACAGGGCCCTGTGGTTTTCTGGAACTCTTGGGCTTCTGGGCTTCGAAGAGAGAATGAATGGGGGAGTCCTTAAACTGGGTCTGGATAAACCGGGCCCGACTGTACAGTTGATGCATACTGGTGATGTCATTCAACATTAGGACATTCCGGAAGAGAGGGGTTGCATTAGAAATGAGCAGTTTGATCTTTTCTTCTTCCGGAATCTGCCCGGGCACACGGGAGGCTATCTGCCTCCACCTATCGGCATAGGTAGCGAAGTCTTCATCAGCTTTCATCTTCTCGGCCACTAAGTCCGTGAATGAGTACTCGGGTCCGACCCGATCTTGGAATCTTTGCACGAATTTCTCCTTGATCGTCTTGAAGCTCCCAACCTCCTCCAGTGGCAGAGCGTAAAACCATTCGAGTGCCACCCCGTCCAGGGATCGCCGGAATAGATATGCAAGGAGGTGATCGTCATGCTGGTATGGTCCCGACTCGTACAGGAATTCCTTGATGTGGATGAACGGGTTGCCGTTCCCGTTGTACTTTCGGTATGTCGGGAGCTCTGACTGAGAAGGGAATCGGATGTCCCGGAAATTAGGAGTGAGAGCATCTGCGAAGGATGGTGGGCCAACCCTCTTATTGAGGAGATCGATCTGCTGTTGGAGAACTGCCAAGCGATCGTCACTTCCTTGTTGAGGTAGAGGGACTTGAGGTGGAACTGAAGGGTAGTGAGAGGCAGCTGGATGGACAGTAGAAGCCGAGGGATAATGGGAGACAGCCGGATGGATAGTGGGGGCCATGAGCCCGTAAGATGGATGTTGAGTCCAAAAAGGACCCACATCAGCGTAAGCGAGTTGAGCTATTCCGGGCTGCAGCCGAGTAGAATCCACTTGGGCCAGAGGGGCCGGTGGTGCTGATGAGACGGCCGCGTGGGCACTAGCACGAGGAGATAAGGGAATTTGACTCTTCCCTTTGTCTGCAGGAGGGTGGGCTGAGGTAGAAGCCTGGCCAGATTGATATATTGGAAACTGGAGGACCTGTGGGCGAAGAGGGGTATGGTCCACTGGGGCAACAGACGGTGCTCCGGACCTCTCAGCAGGATGGGTGGAAGAGACAGGAAGGGTTACAGCGGGCGGGACCTCTGCCCCGAGGGCTTGCTTGAATATCTGGAGTTGATCCTGGTCAAGTTGGGACATGAGTTGGAGTAGTTGGCTCGCCGAAGGGGAGCCAAACTGAGGGAGCGTGGGTGGCGCAACCTCAGCGATGGAGGAAGGGGGAACAAAGACGAACCCCTCCCCATTCAGGGAGGAGGCGACCCCGGAGACGTCCTCGAGGAGCCCCTGAGGAAGAGAATCCTCGCGGGCGGGGATGGACCCGAAAGAAGACATGCTGGATGATGATGAGTTGAATAAAGGGTTGCAATAGAGGGAGAGTAGAGAACCGTCCCTAGGAGATGATCCCGAGGGAGGGGAACAATGCTGCATGCAATGGGATGCACAAGCTAGAGAGACTTAAGACCAAAGTACACAAGTAGAAGCAAAACAATCACACAATGAAAGGTGAAGACGAGAAGGGAGTCAACCAAGTATGCACACACTTTGAATGATACCGCAAGTTTTCAGAATTCTTTTCTCTTAGGCTTAGTGTTTTGATTAAAATGTAGAGTTCGCTCGGACACTTGGGAGCCTAATAACGGTATGATGGGGGAACTGGCTGACTCTAAGGGGGATCACTCTCCACGTATGCGGAACCTAGACACGGTGTGGCGATGGTACAACCGGCCCGGCGTCCGTGTGGGAATCCACGGCTCACGGGGGCTTACGGAGGTCCTCGGCAAGATTCCCTAGTCGGCTCCAAGGAATATGGAGACGAGAGGAAATCCTACTTCGGTAGGAAATGCAACTACAGTATGAAGTGAATGATCCTAGGTGCACCGGAGTGCATGCAAAGCCTAACCTAGAAATCTAGCAATCACATATGAAATCAAATAATAAAATCATGAAGCAATCAATAATATGATAGAAAATAACAAGTGGACAGCAGGGGGACCAATGCTGGGAACAACAATTAGGGATAACAAGTGCCAGCCGCAGACTCTGCGCCAAAATAACGGTCTACTGGAGACCGCGGAAATGACTATAACGGCTATGGAAGAGCCGCTAAAGTACAGAGCTGCAGAACAGGAATGGCGGCCTGATGATGACCGCTACACAAGTATGACGGCACTATGAAGGCCGTTAAATGAGCAGAGCACGGCAGTGATAATTGCGGGGAATACCAGATAACGACGGTTGGAAGAGAACCGTTTTACACAGAATGACGGCTGATACAGAACCGCTGAACTTCACAGAGACAGAGATGGTTAGCAAACCAGAAGCACGACGGGCATCAGGCGTCCCACCGTGATCGCCAAAAAAGGAGAGGTGTTGATATGTTATTCCTCCTCGAGTTAAATAATATTGAAGAGATAAAAAAACAGGAGGAAAGATGAAGCTGTTGACCGTGATCGCCACCCGGTGAAAGCGCCGGGACTCGGAAGCTACGGGAGAATGCGGGTCCGTTCCTCCACTCCTCCTGGCCGGCCAGAAGGTGCGGGCCTCGTGCTTTTGGTTGCTGACCTGAAAGCAAACGGTGAAACACACAGATAAACGGAAATTAGCTAAATGATAGTGTAGTAGGTGTACTAATTGAAATAAAGCAAAGGAAGAACATGGCCCGGCGATACCTGGAGGTTTTGAAACCCCGTTTAGGGCGCCGGAAACAGTAGGAAAGATAATAAATGCCAACGAAATGATGTATGTGATGTGTGATGCAGTGGAGAAAAGACGTGTGTGTGGTGAGCAAACAGAGAAGGACTAGAAACACAAAAACATGAAGCGTGAAGTTCCCTGCACCGGGGGCCTGCGAGGGATGTAGAAGGCCCCCACTCCCTGACGAACGGGCGGATGCTGTGTGAGATTTGGCGATGGAATTCGACAGCACTTCGTGATGGTCCCCCCCTTTCCTCTGGAGTTTGACAGCACTTCGTGATGGTCCCCCCCTTTTCTGTCAGAACCCGTGAGCTATATATATAGAGCCCAGGGCTTCGAGCTTAATCAGGGGTTAAGGGGAATGACGGTCGGTCAAAGGCCGGTAAATGAGAGCATCGTGTCAATATTGCCAACGACATTCTCCTCTTAATCCGCCTGGAATCACGGGGGTCTAATCTGGGTGGCCTTAACAATGACGGTCTTACTAAGACCGCCAAACATGTATGACGGTCTGGGAGGGGCCGTTCAATATACATGACGGTCCTGGAAAAAACCGTTATACGTAAAGAGGAGTCAACGCCCAGACAAACAACTTTTCGTGAAGAACGTGGCTATGACCGACTGTCGGGCCTCTGAACCCTTTTCTTGTCGGCAAACAATGACGGCCCAGGGACGACCGCTATATTGACTATAACGGTTAGAATTGAGCCGCTATACAAAGCGTATCACGAGATACAAAAAAACCGGGGCAGCGGAACACAACGGCCCAGTGGGGACCGTTCTATTGAGAAAAACGGTTTATAACAGACCGTTAAATCCAATGAGAGGGAGGGAGGCCTTCTTTGCTGGAAAGAGCCCAAAATACTGCCAGAGGAATAATCTTTCATGTGATTGACTGTTCGGGACATCAATAACTGAGACGCAGGAACTGATTCGATTCATCGGTAAAAAACGGGTGTCAACAGTGACCTGGCCACCGACGAGTCATATTTGCTAAAAATTTTCGGTTCCTCGCTAACGGGGCTCACTTTTGAATGAAACTCCAGCCTCCCGACCGGGTCGATCAGCGACTGGTCGGACATGCAGAGGAAGTTCAGAGAAACAGTCCATGTTACAGAGAGGGAGGTCACAGTGGCCGAACTCTACTCAACAAGACAGAGGGCAGATGAGAGAGCCCTTGACTATATCAAGGGGTGGAGGAATCTCGGAATGAGATGCAAGCGGCCCCCGCATCAAGAGGACGCTGTACAGATATGTAAACAGAATCTCAGGAGAGAGGTCCTGGAAAGGATGATAGGTATGAAAATCTGGTCATTCGACCGACTAAATAACATTGTGGCCGAGGTGGAAGCCTTCCTGGCCAGATCCGCCCCTGCATCAACTACTGCTGCCACACAAAAAGGCAAGGCAGTAGAACGACGCCAGGTGCCTAAAGAAGAAAATGCCCTTGACATTGAAGCATTTGAACAACAGAAGGATAAAGGCAAGAAGGCGTATGCCTAAAGCCGGAGATGGCAAAGAAGGTCCCTCAATACGGGATAAAATGAAGAAGGCCTACCCTTTTCCAAAGGATAAGACCAGAATTCTGTTCCATTGGGTAACCCAATATGATAATGATGAGGGCATCTCCCGACACCCCTCTAGCTTTGATCGCCTGCACACTCTTGATATGGATTGATCATGATCTACACTTGTTATCTTCATTTCCCAAGTTTCATTTTATGTATTTTCTTTTTATTGAGTCCTATCTTATGTATTTTCCTTTATTGAGTCATATGGTTTTAGTCCATTTCCCTTGTTATGTTTAATTGGGCCTTATTACTTTAGTTATGGGCCCATAGGATTGAGTCTAGGATATGCTCGGTCTTTTATCTTATTGTCAAGGGCATTTTGGTCATGTAAAGAATGGTTGCCTATATATAGGCCCCATCTCTCCTCTTGTATTCAACTTTTGATGATATTGAAGAAAACCCTTTCAAACTCTCTCAATATCTCTCTCTCTCTCTCATTATCTCTCCATTCTCTCTCCTCCTCTCTCTAAATTTCGAAATTCACTCTCTCTCCTCCCTCTCTCAACCACTTCCAACCCCCACCTACCTCCATTAACTCCCCACAACTTCCCACAACCCCTCTTTAATCCTCACCTAGTCCCAAGGAAGTTCCACCACTCAAAACCCCACCCTCCAACCACCACCTACCCCTTTCACTTCCCTAAGCATATCTCCACCTTCCCAAGGCTGAATTAACTCATTCCAAAGCCCAAATTCGAATCTCCCCTTCCCTCCTTGCTCCCTAGGTCGCACCCCTCCTCTCCCCTCAAGCCAAGTTCGCCCCCTCCTCTCTTCTCCACTCCAGCTTTGTGTGCAGGCCGACCTGCAGTTTAGCACTCTGTTGCAGCGACGTCCACGACTGCATCCTGGTTCTGCTGGTGGCGTGGCCTAACTTTCTGGAAAGGCCTCCCTGTGCTCTTCGCAGGCGAGGTGGAATCACTCCATTCCGAGTTCGTGGCCGTCCGTGAAGGCTGTTCTTCCCCGACTGCGCAGAACCTCTCAGACCAGGAGCCAGAGCGGCAGAGAAGACTCTCCCACGACGAACCTTGAAGGAACCAGTCTTCGAGGTCTTCTACAAAGTTCTTCCTCCCCCTGTCAGCGTCCAGGAACAGAAGGCGGAACCCCGTTCGGCATCCGACAACCAGAGATACCAATTTTCTACCACACCCACGCCGGTCTGCCTCCTCACAGTCTGCACCGACCACCGTCCACTTCTCTGGACACCCAGCTCATCTCCAACATCAGAAGACTTCCCCGTTTATTTTGCTGCAAAGTAGACTCGTCCACGATTCCAACGAGTCTAGCGGTGCCAAATTTGGAGCTCAGGAGCGATCGTGGCAGCTTCTGCAACCTGCTGTTTCAGACTGAGCTCGGCCAGAGACCAGAGCTGCATCCATCTTCCAGTCGCTGGAGCAGTCAGCCCCCAGATCAGAACGTCGTCCAAAAATTCAAGCCGCACCCCTCTCCGGTTAGCAAGCTTTTGGCGCAAGTTTCATCAGATTCCAAGCTCGGTGGAATTATTGGCAGCATCGACATCGGCCCTCTGTCCAGAATTACAGAAGCTAGGCAGAATCGGCAAAGCTCGGAAAGTCGACTCTATCTCGCTCGTTCCCCTCCCCGCTTGGCCGGCTGAAGGCCCCTCCCTGCGTGGAGGTAATTTTTGGTTGTAATACATTAACCCCCACCCCAAGATCCCCCCCTTGCAAGGGGCGTAGTGCTGTACCTCTTCACATTTTCAGGTCAAGCTCCATCGCCGCGGCGATCGGGTGTATACCCTCGCCTCCCGGCGCGCCCTCGTCTCCGAACGGGATCGGTGTCTTCACACCGATCAGGTGAGCTTCTGATCACACCCTTGTAGCTTCATTTCTGCAAATGTAGTATTGCCTTGAATGCCCGTCGGACGGTAAGAGAGTGCTCGGAATTCATTTTAAGCAATATCGTGCCCACCGCGGCCCGTGAGTGAGTGCCACCCCACACCCCGCCTTGCGGGCCAGCCACCCACAAAGTTGGGACTCCCAGGCCCATTGGAGGTCAGCCTTAGCATTGTAAGTCCATTAGGACAATTGGGTCCCGCCTCGGACCCTCACCATCATCTCCCGGACCCACCGGGTGAACGTGTGAACCGAGTGAGCAGAAATCGTCGTTGTGAGAATCATTGAGCGCTTGTATGCTTGCGGGTCTAAGTCCTAGGGTCACCTTATCATATTTAGTGGTCTTTGGGCTGTGCCACATCAAGTGGTATCAGAGCGGTCATAGGCTTGTCCTTACAAGTCTAGTCTTGGGTCACACTAAGTCTTTCATAGGTGCATCCGCACACCCTTGCATAGCCCACCCAACCTTGCATGACCACTCGTAGTGGTACTCGCTTTCAACCCAATACTACATCTTCCAATCCCACAATGAATCCAAAACCCCAAGGGATGCCTACCACTAACACTCATGACTTCAACTACTTCATGAAAGCCTTGACCTATGCCAATGAGCGGCTTGATAACATATCGGGCCGACTCAACCAACTTGGAAAAAATAGGCCCGCCCTAAGGACGGACGATAGGATGGCCCCTTTCCCACTTCCCACCTTTGATGGGACCTCTCCTAGCAAATATTTAGATTGGGAAGCTACAATGGACCAATACTTCAATTGGTATCATATTTCCGAGGATGAAAAGGCATGGGTTGCCAAAATACAACTAACCAAAAGGGCTCAAACTCATTGGTGTAAAATTGAGGGCTTAAGGATAATTAGACGGGAAGCTCCCCTCACCACATGGGAGGACATGAAGGATCAACTAAGGGCTAGGTATGTGTCCCCTTCCCACTCGGATCACCAAAACCCAAGGAGCACTCCCACTCCTCCCACCCCACCCGTCCAAACCCTTATCACTAAAACCCAAGTACCTAAGACCTCCACCTCCCCACCTAACCCCATGAGGTCCCCCACATCCCAACCAAAACCCCCTTCCCTAACCTACACTAGTCAAGCCCCTTTAGCCCCCACTTCCACCCCAAGTGATCCCAAGGGCAAGAGACCCCTAACCAACCCAATTCCCTCCATGGTGACCACCACTCATCCAACCCTCACCATTAAAAACCATGTGGACACCATGTCCACCCCTCCACCAAGGCCCATAATGGCCACCACCCCAAAACCCAAAACCCCTCACCCAACCCACCTCCCGCTTCCTACACCAATCTTACCCCAAATTAGGCCTCCACTACTTCCACTCCCAAGTCCAACCCATGTCCGACCTTGCTCACCTCCTCGAGTGCGCCATGCCTCGACTAACACCAACCCACCCACCATAGACCTTCCTACCCCATTGTCCTTAGGAGTTGCAACCCACACACCTACCCAAGTGGAGAGGGATACCAATTCGGATCCACCTCCCAAAATCAAGGAAATCCAAGGGCCATACAACTCACCCACCCCTCCTAACCTAGTTCCTCAAGAGCTATACACCCTTCCCCATGACACCATCACCATAGATAAGTCCATATTCCTATGGCTCAAGCGAGGCCTCACCATTCCTAGTTTACAACCAAGCCACCTACTCATGGGACATCAATCCCAACTCATTCCCACTCAGCCTCATGTCACTTATCAAACCTCCTATTGTGTAGAAGATTTGGGAGACTTAGTGGCCTACCTACATTGGCAAGTCCACTTGACCGATATGCTAGCCATGAGGCCATCAGAGTCTAGCACCATTAGCTAGCTTACCCCACCATTGGCTCCATCACTTCCATCTACACCAATGGCCAATTTACAAGTGAGATCATACTCCTTCTTCCCATGGAGGAGGAACCCATCCTAGTCTACTCCCCAACCATTGAGATCCCAAGTACTTTGATTAGCCAACCCATTAGCAACCTTGGCCCAATTATCTTAGAGAGAGATGATTCGCCATTTGAGGACCTTGAGAACATGGAGTACCCCTACCTAGGTGACCCTTACCATAATCCCTTTGACCCTTTTCTATGGGAGCCTAAATCTCCATGTGACCCACTTTCCCTATTCACCACCCACCTCACCTTACCCACATCGCCCATGTCGACCCAAACTCCTCCCTTCCTAGAATCGGGTTACAACATGAGAGCCTTGACCTTAGGCAACAAACACCTTGGGATTGATGAAGTGCCCCACCCCATAACCACGTTCGTAGATCCCTTCGACCCATTCACGTGGACGTTCAAAAGTCATCCCACATCTATGCACATGGAAGTCACCTTTGGGATAAACATGCATGTGTCCAGGCCTACCACACCATTTGACATGATTCATAAGTCGGGTACATTCATCCACATCACCCACATGTCAAGTAGGCAGCATAAGTGGACCATATTCGGATGTATTGGCCCACCTTCATTCATCATGAGTCTTAAGCATGATAGGAGCATACATGGATGTCCGGGTCCCCCGACATTTATCACACCCATGCATAAAAGGTTCATCTATGGATGTCCCGGCCCTCCTAAGACTACCACAGTCTTCATAGCATCAAAGTGTGATCGGTCTACATTTGGCTGCCCAGGTCCACCTTGGCATACCATTCGTTTCACACTAACATCGCATCATCATGCATGGCATACGCATTCTCGCAAGCATATAGGAAGGATCAATGAGACTTACAAAAGGCGGGCAGATGCTCATCGGCGCCACTACGAGTTCCAAGTGGGAGACTCGGTGATGGTGAGGACGGAGCAGCTCCTTCCGGGACCTGCCTCCAAGTTGAGGGCACGGGGTTCGGGACCCTTTCGAGTTCTACGACGACTTGGCAGCAATGCTTATGAGCTTGACCTACCAGAAAGCTATGGGGTGCACCCTACCTTCAGTGTGGCGGACCTGGTACCCCACAAAGGCCCCGCGGTGGAACCCAGTGAGGAGCTTGAGCCTTTACCCCCCCTTATGAGAGACACTCCCGGAGGGACTCCACTTTCTAGCTTGAGAGACCGACGAGAGCAGGTAGAGGCAATACTGGATGAGCAGAGTATCATTACGAGGCACAGGGTGTATCAGCGCTATCTGGTTAGGTGGAAGAGCCGTCCCCCGATCGAGGATACATGGGTGAGTCGGGAGGATTTGATATGCTTGGATCCCGACATGATGGAGCAGTACGACAGCCAGGCAGACCCATACTCGACAGGGTCGAGCTCTCCCCACCCCGGGGGATTTGATGAGGGCATCTCCCGACACCCCTCTAGCTTTGATCGCCTGCACACTCTTGATATGGATTGATCATGGTCTACACTTGTTATCTTCATTTCCCAAGTTTCATTTTATGTATTTTCTTTTTATTGAGTCCTATCTTATGTATTTTCCTTTATTGAGTCATATGGTTTTAGTCCATTTCCCTTGTTATGTTTAATTGGGCCTTATTACTTTAGTTATGGGCCCATAGGATTGAGTCTAGGATATGCTCGGTCTTTTATCTTATTGTCAAGGGTATTTTGGTCATGTAAAGAATGGTTGCCTATATATAGGCCCCATCTCTCCTCTTGTATTCAACTTTTGATGAATATTGAAGAAAACCCTTTCAAACTCTCTCAATATCTCTCTCTCTCTCTCATTATCTCTCCATTCTCTCTCCTCCTCTCTCTAAATTTCGAAATTCACTCTCTCTCCTCCCTCTCTCAACCACTTCCAACCCCCACCTACCTCCATTAACTCCCCACAACTTCCCACAACCCCTCTTTAATCCTCACCTAGTCCCAAGGAAGTTCCACCACTCAAAACCCCACCCTCCAACCACCACCTACCCCTTTCACTTCCCTAAGCATATCTCCACCTTCCCAAGGCTGAATTAACTCATTCCAAAGCCCAAATTCGAATCTCCCCTTCCCTCCTTGCTCCCTAGGTCGCACCCCTCCTCTCCCCTCAAGCCAAGTTCGCCCCCTCCTCTCTTCTCCACTCCAGCTTTGTGTGCAGGCCGACCTGCAGTTTAGCACTCTGTTGCAGCGACGTCCACGACTGCATCCTGGTTCTGCTGGTGGCGTGGCCTAACTTTATGGAAAGGCCTCCCTGTGCTCTTCGCAGGCGAGGTGGAATCACTCCATTCCGAGTTCGTGGCCGTCCGTGAAGGCTGTTCTTCCCCGACTGCGCAGAACCTCTCAGACCAGGAGCCAGAGCGGCAGAGAAGACTCTCCCACGACGAACCTTGAAGGAACCAGTCTTCGAGGTCTTCTACAAAGTTCTTCCTCCCCCTGTCAGCGTCCAGGAACAGAAGGTGGAACCCCATTTGGCATCTAACAACCAGAGATACCAATTTTCTACCACACCCACGCCGGCCTGCCTCCTCACAGTCTGCACCGACCACTGTCCACTTCTCTGGACACCCAGCTCATCTCCAACATCAGAAGACTTCCCCGTTTATTTTGCTGCAAAGTAGACTCGTCCACGATTCCAACGAGTCTAGCGGTGCCAAATTTGGAGCTCAGGAGCGATCGTGGCAGCTTCTGCAACCTGCTGTTTCAGACTGAGCTCGGCCAGAGACCAGAGCTGCATCCATCTTCCAGTCGCTGGAGCAGTCAGCCCCCAGATCAGAACGTCGTCCAAAAATTCAAGCCGCACCCCTCTCTGGTTAGCAAGCTTTTGGCGCAAGTTTCATCAGATTCCAAGCTCGGTGGAATTATTGGCAGCATCGACATCGGCCCTCTGTCCAGAATTACAGAAGCTAGGCAGAATCGGCAAAGCTCGGAAAGTCGACTCTATCTCGCTCGTTCCCCTCCCCGCTTGGCCGGCTGAAGGCCCCTCCCTGCGTGGAGGTAATTTTTGGTTGTAATACATTAACCCCCACCCCAAGATCCCCCCCTTGCAAGGGGCGTAGTGCTGTACCTCTTCACATTTTCAGGTCAAGCTCCATCGCCGCGGCGATCGGGTGTATACCCTCGCCTCCCGGCGCGCCCTCGTCTCCGAACGGGATCGGTGTCTT
The DNA here is from genome assembly GCA_022559845.1 of Amorphophallus konjac. NCBI lineage: Eukaryota > Viridiplantae > Streptophyta > Magnoliopsida > Alismatales > Araceae > Amorphophallus > Amorphophallus konjac. Next base: position 450,237,183 of record CM040118.1, read on the forward strand.
CACACCGATCAGGTGAGCTTCTGATCACACCCTTGTAGCTTCATTTCTGCAAATGTAGTATTGCCTTGAATGCCCGTCGGACGGTAAGAGAGTGCTCGGAATTCATTTTAAGCAATATCGTGCCCACCGCGGCCCGTGAGTGAGTGCCACCCCACACCCCGCCTTGCGGGCCAGCCACCCACAAAGTTGGGACTCCCAGGCCCATTGGAGGTCAGCCTTAGCATTGTAAGTCCATTAGGATAATTGGGTCTCGCCTCGGACCCTCACCATCATCTCCCGGACCCACCGGGTGAACGTGTGAACCGAGTGAGCAGAAATCGTCGTTGTGAGAATCATTGAGCGCTTGTATGCTTGCGGGTCTAAGTCCTAGGGTCACCTTATCATATTTAGTGGTCTTTGGGCTGTGCCACATCAGATAAGGTCACTCTATATGAGCCAAAGAGGTCGGAGGACCTGAAGAGAAAAGACGGTCCAGGGTTCTGCCCCTATCACCAGATGCTGGGGCACCCAATTAAAGACTGCTATGTCTTCAAAGATATTATTGAAGGCATGGTGAAGAAAGATGAGATTGACTTGGGAGAGTACAGGGTTCACCCTCCACAACCTCATGAAGCTCCTCTGAGAAGGGCTGCAGCCAATATGGTCTCTGTGTACCAGGCACTGCCTGAGGAGATCTCTGAAGCCAGCACTCGGTGCACTTATGAACTCTACTTCCTAGCGCCCATCGAAGAACAATAGGGATGGCGACAAGTCCCTGCAAAGAACAAGAAAAAGACCTCACCTCGCCTGAGAATGGGGGCACATATTCTCGGCATCACATCACGACCTACCCCTCCGGTGGCAGCACCTGTGTGGACCAATCCACCTGCAGTCATCAAGATACCCACACACAATCGGAGGAGACAGACTCCACTGCCGACGGTCAAGGAGATCAGTCCGGAAGCCCGACGGCTGCAAGAATACATTAATGGGCTAGATGGATATGTACAGCCCGAATTAGAACCCCTACTGGTACTGGATCATGTCCCGTGGCAGGAGCTAGAACAGCTTTCACTCAAGCAGGAGCAGCAAGCTGAAACAGCGTCTGACAAGGATGGCAGCCTGTTCTGAGGGCAAGCGCCAGCTGAGGAAAAGAAGAAAAAGAAACAAAAGAAGAAAAGAAGGACCGCAAGGTCAACAAAGAGCAGATTGTGTCTGCAAAACTCTCTCAGCTCTCTTCAACTTGTCTGGTAAGAGGACGAGGAAGAAATATGCTTTGCACCCGCCACAGGGGCAAGCCAGGCTGAAGCAGCCTCTGCAGCACATGCAACACTGTCAGGCTGGAAATGGGGGCGTCAGCCGCCTGCTAACCATAATATCATATTCAGGGGAGAGCAACTCTACAAGATACCTCCCCCGGAGGTCAAAGGGGTCCAGATCCCTCGTCTGTCAGGCCTTTATAACCAGAATGGGGGCAATACTACTACCCCTTCCTTCCTGGAATTTCTAAAGATGTCCAAGGGAAAGCAGCCATGTCAGGATGCTGATCTTGCAATCGGGGATACCTACCCGCAGCCCCAGCAATCTTCCGAAGCTCCGGATGCAGGTAAAGCTTGCCCGGCGGTAGCCAATGAAGGGCAACAAGAACATGGCACCGAGCAGAAGGATGCATAATCTGAACCCAATGAGGCGGGACCATCAGGGACCGCAGTCCGAGACTCCTCCAATCCCAGATGGGCCGATGAAATGAAATTGTCCAATGTCCGGGCAGGAAGCCGTGTAGTTAAATTATTGAAAAAGCTCCCGGCGAGATTCACTGTTTGGGAAATTCTCTCTCTGAGTGAAGAGACCCGACAGGCGATTACCACTGCTTTGCAGACGCCTGCTCAATATGAAACCTACTTGGCTGAAGCACTGTCAGAGGCCAGCATGACCTTCACTCAGGAGGACATGTTGCTCCCCACTATCAGCCACAACATGCCGCTCTACATGAGGGGGCACGTAAATGGACAGGAGCTGAACAGGATCCTGGTTGACCCTGGCGCAGCTGTCAACATTCTGCCATACAGAATATACAAGAGGCATCACTTTAATGTACGCCTCGATAAATCCGAGAGATGCGTATCGCCGGCTTCAACCAAAAGTGTGAAGTATCGTTGGGGGTAGCAGAATTCACACTCACTCTAGCAGATTTAACTACGAAGGTGCAGTTTCATGTCATCGACTCCCGCACCTCGTACAAGGCGCTGCTTGGTCGCCCCTGTCAGCATGAAAATATGGTGGTGCCGTCCACACTCCACCAATACATCAAATACAGCCTCGAGGGGAAGGAGGAGAGGATATTTGCTGACCTCCATCCATTTGAAGTGTCCGAGTGTCACCTGGCAGACGCTCATATATATGCAGAATGGTCCCAAAGGGCCTCTGAAGCCAAGACCACTGCAGGGGCACCAAAAAGCACCTCCGGCGACAGCTGGTTTCCACCACCACCGCGCGGATATATTAAGCCCAAGGCGGTCTCTCATATTACCGTCACTGGAGACGTGGGCAGGCTAGCACCTCCCGCTATATACCCCGAAGCCAATGAAGCCAAGGTCGATCAGCAGTACAACCACATAAAGGTCCCGGAAGGCCTCACCAAGCCAATCCCGAGCCTCGATAATGCCATTGTCGAGCCTTTCAAAGCTTGGGAGGTGGCGCAGATAGACGGCCCCAGCAGCTTGTTTTATACAGTTGAGGAGCACCCTACCCAGGAAGACACTGATTGTCACTTACTCGAAGACATAGAGAATCCGCTAGCTCCCGTTCAGGGTCTGGCATTCACGACAAGTCAGATGGCCAGGATGTTCCAGAAGCAGCACATCCCCTCCAATCAGTCGCGCAAAGACAAAGAAGCATTCCAGAAGATGTGGTATCCCGCAAGTCTGGACAAAGAAATGAGACGTGTTTCTCAGCATCCAGGGTTGGGCTTCACCCTTGAAGAATATTACTACAGTGGGCGCTATGAGGTGAACACCATCACCACTTTCTATCATGCTGAAGACAACCCGGTGGGGGCAACCTTCGATGAATACCCAGCAGAAGCTGAATATGCCGAACCGGCTCGACCAAGAGACTCAAAAACAGAGGCCACGGCTCCTTGCCAATGTTGGGAGCAAGTCTATCCTGAAGAGGCGGCCCTTCAAGCCAGATTCGACACGGCCAGCAGTAGCGAAGCTGAAGATGTTGAAGAAACATGGACGTCTCCCTCCGGCGGGCCTCCGCTAATGATGATTCTAGCACCTCTCGTGCCAATCGGAAGGACTTCTGTCGAAGCTGAGCAAGAGATGCATGCTGCTGAAGAGAAAAGTGCCACCCCCACTGAAGACACAGTAACCCAAAGGGGGGATGAAGCTGCTAACTCACCCCTCGAAGCTGCAACGGCGATGGATTCACTGATAGAACAATCCGCACAGCCGCTTCTTACCGAGGCGGAGATCCATGCTGAAGTTCGAATAGAACCAAATGAAGAGATCGAGGTCCTTGACCTTGAAGATGATATTCCAGACTTTGTCGACCTTCAGCCGGCGCCCCCGGAGATAGAAGACGGGGGCCAAGTCACAGTCGATGAACTGATAGAAGTTAACTCGGGAGATGGGGACGATCATAGGCCGACCTTCCTCAACGCCCAGCTATCTGCTAAAGAACGGGAGCTATACATCCAGTTACTGCAAGAATACCAGGATTGCTTTGCTTGGACCTACAAGGAAATGCCAGGACTAAGCCCTGCAGTCTCACAACACGAGCTAGCAATAAGCCCTGAAGCCGAACCGGTGAAGCAACCGCCGCGGCGCATGAGGCCAGAGCTCATTACTCAAATATGCAAAGAGGTGGACAAACTCATTGATGTGGGTTTCGTCGAAGAAAATCAATATACCACATGGCTGGCCAATATTGTGCCCATGAAGAAGAAGAATGGATAGATCTGGATATGTGTTGACTTCCGAGATCTGAATAAAGCCTACCCTAAAGATGACTTTCCAGTGCCAATAACGGAGGTCATGATAGATGCAACAACCGGTCATGAGGCCCTATCATTCATGGATGGGTCGTCCAGCTACAACCAAATATGGATCGCAGAACATGACCGGATCCACACTACCTTCCAAACTCCCAAAGGCATTTATCACAACAAGAGGATGCCGTTCGGATTGAAGAACGCCGACGCCACTTATCAGCGGGCGATGACTAGAATATTTGATGAGCTGCTCTACCACAAGGTCGAGTGCTACATAGATGACCTGGTAGTCAAGACCAGGAAGAAAGAAGACCATCTGCAGGACCTCCGAGTTATCTTTCAGAGGCTAAGGCAGTATGAATTGAAGATGAACCCTATGAAGTGTGCGTTCGGAGTATCGAGCGGAAAGTTCTTGAGTTTCATTGTTAGATACCGGGGGATTGAGATAGACCCCGCAAAGATCAGAGCAATTCAGGAGTTGCCCTCACCAAGGAACCTCTCTGAACTGAGATCTCTACAAGGCCACCTGGCCTACATCCGGCGATTTATATCTAACTTGTCGGGGCGATGCCAGCCCTTTCACAAGCTGATGATGAAAGATGCTCCCTTTTACTGGGACGAAGATTGCCAGACAGCCTTCGACAAGCTCAAAGACTATCTGAAGACTCCTCCAGTGCTGGGCGCACTGGTGAAAGGACGGCCACTGGTTTTGTACATAGCGTCCACATATAACTCTCTGGGAGCAATGCTAGCCCCGAACAATGAAGAAGGGAAAGAACAAGCCCTCTACTACCTCAGTCGAAGAATGGTCAGAACTGAGGAGAGGTACACCTATATCGAGAAGATCTGCCTGGCATTGGTCTTCGCGGTCAAGAAGCTTCGACACTATATGCTGTCACATGAAGTTAAGCTGATCTCAAAGGCAGATTCGCTTAAATATATCATGTCCCAACCGGCACTCAAAGGCCGCTTGGGCAAATGGGTAGTGATCCTTATGGAGTTTGATATCTTCTACATACCGCAAAAGGCCGTAAAGGGGCAAGCTATCGCAGACTTCTTTGCTGAGCATCCGGTACCTGAAGACTGCCCGCTGGAGCCAGAGCTTCCTGAAGATGAAACCCTAGAGGTCGGCCAAGTGTAGCCCTCTCTATGGCAGCTGTATTTTGACGACGCTTCCAGAATTGATACCTCAGCTACTGGGTCAGCCAGAGTCAGAGCGGGGGCAGGCATAGTCCTGAAATCTCCTGAAGGAGAAGTCATATATAGATCTTGTTCAATAAACAAGCCATGCACAAACAATGAAGCAGAATATGAAGCCCTCATAATCGAGTTACAGATTGCTCTGTCCATGGAGATCCAGATGCTGGAAGCATTCGGGGATTCCATGCTAGTCATAAAACAGCTGGAAGGAGAGTTCGATGTGCGGAAGCAAGAGCTCCTCCCTTACTATCAGCTGGCACTCCGCTTGATGGCGCGGTTCTATTTCATCAAAATCAAGCATATTAATCGAGGACAGAATGCTCAGGCGGACGCCCTCGCAAAGCTGGCTAGTTCTTTGGCAATCCCGCTAGACGCAAGCCTGAATATAGCAGTAATCAACCGTCGACAGGTCCCCAGCATGACGGAGGTTCTGGCTGATGAACAAGGGAAATGAAGCGGCAGCTATAGAAGAAGTTCAGCAGCCCGATTGGCGGGAGCACCTTCTGCGTTGGTTTTGGCACCAACAGCTTCCGAAACAAAAAGAACAACGAATGAAGCTCCTAAGGATCAAAGACTCTTGCGAGATGAGAAGCGTAACCTTGTTCCGAATAATGGCCGATGCCCGAAGGAAAGTTCTGCTCCGTTGCTTGTCTTCAGCAGAAGCTAGGCAGGTAATGCAAGAAGTCTATGTCGGGTCGGCTGGAGCACACCAGGCCGGGCCGAAGATGAAAATTGAAATAAAGAAGCTGGGCTATTATTGGCCCTCCATGTTTGACGATTGCTACAAGTTTGCTAAAGCTTGCCAAAAATGCCAGGAGCACGCCAACGTGTCCAGGAGACTGCCGGTGCCGCTACATCCCACCCTACCAAGTTGGCCATTCGCCCAATGGGGCACGTATGTGGTAGGGCCACTGCCATCATCTTTGTCAGGATGCAGATATATCTTCGTAGCCACAGATTACTTCTCCAGATGGGCGGAAGTAGTTGCGCTAAGAGATGTAACAGGAGAATTGGTCGCAAGATTCTTCCGGCAGAATGTAATATTCTGATTCTGGGTTCCCAGTCGAATTATCTCTGATAATGGCAGCCATTTCAGAAACCAGAAGGTTTATCGGCTGGCTGATAAATACAAGATTGATTGGAGGACTTCGTCCCCCTACAACCCTCAAGCCAATGGACTTGCAGAAGCCTTCAATAAAACACTATGCACACTGCTAGCAAAGACTGTCAAGTCTAATAAAAAGGACTGGGAGAAAAAGATGTACGAAGCGCTTTGGGCCTATCGTACGGTCTATAAAACCACAACCAGCTGTTCGCCATTCTCCCTCGTATATGGGTCGGAGGCTGTGGTGCCGATTGAATTGGAGGTCCCCTCGCTGCGAGTTGCCATCCAGCATGGGTTGGCCAGCAGCGAGCAGACCAATATAGAAAGAAGACTGAAAGAGCTTGCCGAGCTCAAAGGAAAGCATCTCCGCGCACAACAAAATATTCAACTCTACCAAGCTCGCATGGCCCTTGCTTTCGACAAGCTGGTCAAAGGTCGAGAATTTAAGAAGGGTGACCTAGTGATGGTCAAAAGAAGAGAAGTGATGGCCTCCAATCTCAAAGGAAAGTTGGTTGAAAATTGGGTTTGACCATATGTCGTTCGTCGAGTATATGAAGGGGGTGCGTACGTCCTTGTAGATCATAAAGGAGTCGTCCAGTTCTTTCCCCTTAATCAAAAACACTTGAAGCTGTATCACGCAGCTCAACCGGCGTTCTCAGAATGACCAAGACCTACCTTAGTCTAGTGGCACTCCGCCCTAGCTAAGCTCGACCTACCTTGGTCTAGCGGCATTCTGCCCTGGCCGAGCTCTACCTACCTTAGTCTAGTGGCACTTCGCCCTAGCTAAGCTCGACCTACCTTGGTCTTGCGGCATCCCGCCCTGAACGAACTCTACCTACCTTGGTCTAGTGGCACTCCGTCCTGGCCAAGCTCTCAAAAAAATATATAAATAATGATATATAAAACAATATTGCTATTACGGGCCTTACGCCCAAATCGGCACAAGATCTATCCTTTGCGTTAGCATTTCCTTCTTGCTAACAAATAAACCATTTTTCGGCGCAAGACTTTGTGTCCTAGCCGACTCTTCTACAATATTGCCATTACGGGCCTTACGCCCGAATCAGCACAAGATCTATCCTTTACGTTAGCACTTCCTTCTTGCTAACGAATAAACACTTTTTTGGCGCAAGACTTCATGTCTGAGTCGACTCTTCTACAACAACGCCGTTACGGGCATTACGCCCGAATCGGCACAAAATCTATCCTTTGCGTTAGCATTTCCTTCTCGCTAACGAATAAACCCCTATTCCGGCACGAGACTTCGTGTCCTACCCGACCCTTCTACAATATTGCCATTACGGGCTTTACGCCTGAATCGGCACAAAATCTATCCTTTGCATTAGCGTTACCTTCTCGCTAACGAATAAACCCTTTCTCGATGCAAGACCTCGTGTCCTAGTCGACCCTCACTCAACATCACCATTACGGACCTTACGTCCGAATTGGCTGAAGCTCCTCCTTTGCGCTAGCATCGTCCCTCTACCAAGGAATAAACTGCCTTACTGGCATAAGACCTTGTGTCCCAGTCAGTAGCTATCTGCCATCACCAAGGGTCTAATATCATATGTTGACCTATCAATGTATTCCTATCAGATGAACTGAACAAAAAAATAAAGAATAGAAAAATGGGCTTAAAATAGAGGTGCCATGCCGGCCTTGTTCCTACATTAGGACAAGGGCAAAAATGGCTGTAACCCAACTGTGGCGAAAACTCGAAAGGGCGCCGCAGGTAAAATCGGGTACCCCGCCATGTGAAAACCCGAAAGGGCGCGTGGGCAAAAGTAAGAGGGGGCTAGCATCGGTGAAAACCTGAAAGGGCGTTTAAGTCAGTAATGTTGTAACTTAAAGTTCTTCTTCACCCTCATCCCAATGAAACTCTAAAAAGGGACGATCACCATAAGTCCTACCGGAGACCCTTTTTCGCAACACCCTTCGACCCTTGTCATCATCGGCAAGATCGGTTCCCATCCTTGCAACCCTTGCCATCATCGGCAAGACCGATCGACATTTTTCCTTTAACTTGGACCTTCTGTCCTCGTTAATAAATAAACATATCTCTTGCTTCGGCATTTAACCAATGTCGATGAATAAACATGTGGTCAACCCTTGCCATCATCAGCAAGAACGGTCAACCTTCTTTTTTCCTTAACTTGGACCTTACGTCCTTGTTGATGAACCTATTCTTGCTTCGGCATTTAACCAATGTCGATGAATAAACTTGTGTTCGACCCTTGCCATCATCGGCAAGATCGGTCAACATTTTTCCCTTAACTTGGACCTTACGCCCTCGTTAATAAACCTATCCTTTGCTATGGCATTCGTCCAATGCCAATGGACGAGCCACTCTCGGCCCTTGCCATCATCGGCAAGACCGGTCGGTATTCCCTTAACTTGGACCTTCTATCCTTGTTGATGAATCTATTCCTGCTTCGGCATTCAACCAGTGTCGACGAACAAATCTGTGCTCGACCCTCACCATCATCGGCAAGGCTAGTCGACGTCTCGTTAGCCCGGACCTCCTCATCCGTTGCTAACAAACGAGCCCACGTTCATCCTGGATTCGTCCCGTGAATCAAGCAAGAAAAAAAAGGAAAGAAAAAAAAGAAAAAATGAGGCTTAAAATAGAGATGCCTCGCCGGACTTGTTCCTACATCAGGACAAGGGCAAAAATGGCCATAACCCGGCCACGGTGAAAACCCGAAAGGGCGCCGCGGACAAAATCGGGTACCCCGCCACGTGAAAACCTGAAAGGGCGCGTGGATAAAAGCAAGAGGGGGCTGGCTTCGGCGAAAACCTGAAAGGGCGCTTAAGTCAGTAAAGTGATGATTTAAAAGTCCCAACCTACCTCCTTGCAACCCTTGTCATCATCGTAAAGAGCGGTCGACATCCCTTTGGCCCTTGTCACCATTGGCAAGATCGGTCAACCTCCTTGCGACCATTGTCATCATCGGCAAGATCGGTAGACCTCCTTGCGACCCTTGCCACCATCGGCAAGATCGGTCGACCTACCCTTTGGCCCTTGTCACCATCGGTAAGATCGGTCAACCTCCTTGCGACTCTTGTCATCATCGGCAAGATCGGTCGACCTCCTTGTGACCCTTGTCACCATCGGCAAGATCGGTCAACATCCTTGTGACCCTTGCCATCATCGGCAAGATCGGTCGATCTATTTCTGACCCTTGTCACCATCGGCAAGATCGGTCAACCTCCTTGCTACCCTTGCCACCATCGGCATGATCGATCGACTTACCCTTTGGCCCTTGTCACCATCGACAAGATCGGTCAACCTCCTTGTGACCCTTGTCACCATCGGCAAGATCGGTCAACATCCTTGTGACCCTTGCCATCATCGGCAAGATCGATCGATCTATTTCTGACACTTGTCATCATCGATAAGATCGGTCAACATCCTTGTGACCCTTGCCATCATTGGCAAGATCGGTCGACCTACTTTTGACCCTTGTCACCATTGACAAGATCGGTCAACCTCCTTGCGACCCTTGTCATCATCGGTAAGATCGGTCGACCTACTTTTGACCCTTGTCACCATCGGCAAGATCGGTCAACATCCTTGTGACCCTTGCCATCATTGCCAAGATCGATCGATCTATTTCTGACCCTTGTCATCATCGACAAGATCGGTCCACACCCTTGTGACCCTTGCCATCATCGGCAAGATCGGTCGACCTACTTTTGACCCTTGTCACCATCGGCAAGATTGGTCAACCTCCTTGCGACCCTTGCCACCATCGGCAAGGTCGGTCGACCTACTTTTGACCCTTGTCATCATCAGCAAGATCGGTCAACCTCCTTGCGACCATTGTCATCATCGGCAAGATCGGTCGACCTGCTCCTGACCCTTGTCACCATCGGCAAGATCGGTCAACCTCCTTGACCCTTGTCATCATCGGCAAGATCGATCGACATCCCTTTGACCCTTGTCATCATCGGTAAGATCGGTCAACCTCCCTCTGACCCTTGTCACCATCGGCAAGCTCGGTCAACCTCCTTGCGACCCTTGTCATCATCAACAAGATCGGTCGACCTACTTTTGACCCTTGCCATCATCGGCAAGACCGGTCGGTATCCCCTTAACCTAGACTTTTCATCCTCGTAAGCCTCCTTTGCTTCGACATGTGACCCATGTCGATGAATAAACCCTACCCTCAGTTTTTGTCACCATCGACGAGTCCAGCTAATAAGCCTTCCGACCATATTTCCCGGTCCTAGGAGGCCTCTATACCCTCGTCCTTCAAACTTTTTTCGGTCTACTTCAGCCACAGTTTGGCCCCGAGAATAGTTACGACGCGGCGGAGTGAACACCTCACCCCTTTGCTAAAGGTGTGAGCGCTCTCCTGCCCTAGTAACTTGCATACTCGGACTAAGCTAACGGGTGAATAAAGAGAGTACAAAGTAAAAAGAATGAAGTCGTGATTTCACGGCAAACAAAGATATTTCATTCCTATGAAGCAGCAAGATACATGCTACTCGGGGCATACCCCGGGGTACATAAAGTCCACCAAAACAAAAAGGCAAATAGAAAAGACTATTGTAGTGGGCGTCAAAAGATGTCCTCCAGCTCCAAAATACCCAAGGAAGGGTGGCGGGTCAGCTCTTCCAGTCGAGACTCAGCGGCCTCCAGCTGTGATAGTTTCTCTTCGAGAGAAGCGACTTTCCCTTCGGCCATTTCTGCTTCCTCTATACTCTGAACTTCCAGACGCTCGGTCTCCTGAAGCTCGGCCTCGGCCCTGGAGAGTTCGGCGTGCAGTTCTGCTATCCGAGCTGTGAGGAAGGTTCGACACTATGAAGAAGTACTGGCTGCATCTCTCATCTGCCCTGCAGTCCCTCTTAAAGAGGCAAGAGCAGTTCGGCATTCGGCACGCTCCAATGTTATGGCCGTCAGTTGATCAACTACCTCCCGGCCTAGAAATTCCCTTCTATTCACATACTTCAACAGTAGTATTACCCGTGGTGTCCAGTCGTCCATGGGGCAGCCGAAAGCTAGCTGCGAGCGGGACAGGTGCTCCACCAAGCCCCTCAGCTGTACATAAGTCAAATCTCGGTTGGCTGTTATAGTCTGCTGAAGGGTCCCCAAGAATTGCCACACTAGGTCGCTTGATGATTGAAGACCAAGTGGTGACGTCTCGGGAAGCTCAAAGTCTACTCTGCTATCCACAGGTGGCCCAGATATCGTCGCTCGTCTCAAAAGATGACGACGGCATAATCTGCAAGGCGCTCGCACTGGAACCAACTCCTGCAGCTGATGCAACAGATAGAGTCTCAATGACAGCAACCTCCCTGCCAGCCTCTTGGGGTGGAGCTGCACTGGGAACATCGATAGCCGAGGATACCTGCTCCTCGCCCCCAGCCTGGCTGACCTCTATATGGCCAGTTTCAGTAATAAGAGCTAAGGCCCCGGAAGCCTCGGCTTCTTCTTCAACAATTTCTCACGCTTCTATCTCGGGAGGGCCACTTTTCTCTAGGGCCAACTGTCGTTCGGCTTCAAGTGGCTGAGGTTCCACGACTGCTACCGATTCATCGGTCCCCGCAATTACACCAGGTCCTTCTGGACCCGCTGCTGCCGCATAGTCTTTGGGGTATCACAGAGCGATAGGCCGCAAGACTGGCAGGAAGGTTAGGCGACCCACGCCTAGAGCTGGGAGAGGTATCTGCACCATTATGGTTGGCAGTACCACCTCAGTCTGCACCAGAAATATATGTATCAAGCAGCTAACATGAAAAGAAGGGAAGAGCAGTAAAGTGCAAATGGTAGAGGGCTTCTCACCTCAACCGGCACTAAGCTCAAATTTTCAAGGGCAGCCTCTGTGGCTCCAGCCCCTTCACTTACAAGTGAGCCCAACGGCCCAGGGCCACTCTAGGCCAGCCGGGGTGGGTTGAAGGTTGTATAATCACTTTCATAAGCCGAAGACGCCCCGGCATCCTCGGTCTCCGTATCAATCGGTGGGAACTCCTCGTCACTGGAGCCGCCACCATAATCGACTTGCTCGGAAGAGGATGAGTCCTCTGCCTATTTCGGACGCTCCACCATCGGAGCGGATGTCTTGCCAATAGGAACATCACCCTTAGCAAGGACTTCCTCAGTCGGCTCTATACTAGAAGCTTCGGCCGAATGGATCTCGGGGGCAGGCTCACCTCCTGAAATGGCTTGCTCCCCAGCAGTAGCTTCCTCCACGGCCCCGACTTCAGGAAGTAATGTCGGTTGTATTTCAACTGAAATTTGAAGCAAGAAGCAATCAAGTCAAGTGAAGACAGGAGGGCTCGCAGAGGCCACGTGAACAAACTACAAATTACCTTCCATTTTCTGCCTGGGCGTCGGAGAAGGTAGATCTCTCTCCATGGGAGCTATGGGAACATTTTCTGCCCCTTCTCCAATCATGGCACCTGCTGCTGCCTCTAGTCCCACGACCGCAGTAACCGTACCGGCAACTACAAAGAAGGATTAGCCGAAGCAGGTAGAATAAGCAAATAAACTATAGAAAAATGAAGAGCTTACCTTCAGCTTCAGGCCCCTGCACGCGAGAAGCCTCAAACTCTTCAAAAGATACAACTGGAGGAAGGGCGATTGCTGGTTCCTTTTCTGCAGCCTTCCTCCGGCGTGCCCATGTCACTCGGGTCACTGAAGCTTTGGCCTTGCCAACAGCCTCTCTTAACTGAGATCTAGTTCGCTTCCGCGAGTCACCAGGAGGCAATGGTGTCGTGGTAGGGGCCGGCTCGGGAGTCTCGAAATATGTGGGTTTCTGAGCTTTTATTATCAGCTCCCTGAAGTGCCGAGTCTCCTCCAAAGTGAGTCAGACTTCATACGCACGAAAGTGAGAATGATATATGCTGCAACAAGGAAAAGAAGCTGGCCGAATGGCCAGAATGAAGAAATAAAATGCACCTGTTGGCCCCGTATAGAAAGGGAAAAGAGGCCAATAGAACAGCGACGACACTTTGTCTCTCGAAGCTGCCTCACAAATACGCCAACACAAGTCGCCTATCTTCTCACTCTGCTCGGCCAGCAATGCCAAGTCTGTGTGGCCGCGAGAAGATAGATGATAATATAAGCTTAGATGGTCCAATCCCCATCCGTCGGTATACTTGAATGAGATGTGAAGGGGCTGATCCAGAATAGCTTCGCTCGGGCCACCCACTCAGAGCCCGTGGGAGCGGAGAAGTGCAAACAGCCTGGGGGTGTTATTATACAAGGCATCCCGCCTATCTTCCCTATGGATGAAAGTCCGATAAGGATACAATCTGTCAGTCTCAAGACGCCAGTCGGCCACGGACAGGATGGGCTCCTCCACCGCAGAGGGAGTTGTTGAAGAACCACCTATTCGCTGCTCACGCGGCACAATCCCCGAAGCATCTTTACATAGTCATCCCTGCCGATTGCAGGCAGCTTCGGATCGACTTTGGATGAACGGCCCTTCGCAGCCTTCCGGGCTTCCAGATAAGCCCTTACCTCTGTATTAGTTCAAGACTTCAGCTTCTTCAAATAAGAAGGTTCGATGTCAAGGGAGGGCTCCGGTTGAGAGTCCAAAAATCTGTGCTCCACGACTGCCCAGCAGTCTCGGCGGGAGCTCCTATAGAATCTCATCCGCGCGTTCCACCACTTGATATATTCGGGAGTGACGCGGGGGAAACGAGCAGGGGTTGGCACCCTGAATGAAACATTCTCTCAGCGGTGGAAGTAATCCCACCATATTCGGGCGTTGTCATTGGATACCTGCCCGGCTCTATGCCTGTTCGGCAATGCAAACTATGAAGAGGAATGAGGTATGTGCTGATCATAGCCAAAGTTTCGGCTGAAGCGGAACGGATAGTATGGCTCTAGCCACAGAATGCCACTCTTCCGTAATACAAGGACGCTTGGTCTAATAGCCAACGCCCAGTCAACCAGTTCCTGCTCCAGAATGGGCCTTGTGCACTTGGCCCCAGAGATTGAAGAATGTATTCTTCTGTCTCAAAAAGATGACACGGCCTTGTCATGTTCACCAACGGGCTTGAATGAGCATCCAAGCTCCAAAAATGAAGAACCCCGGGCGAATCCATGGGAACCCGGGTCAGCTTGCCCCGAATGGCGAAGAGCTGTTCCACCACCGACGCCGGTTCAGCGCTCGCGAATTCTATCATCCTTGGGATGAGATGAGTCGATTGCAACGCCCGAGGAGCAGCCTCTGGGAACAGGGTGCAGACCCAAGCATTGAAAAAATGTAACGGACCAACCGTCCGCAAATTCCTAGGGAGACGCATCTTGTGCAAATCTCTCAGCATCTTGAAGATGAGGCACAAAGCCACTGGGCACAGGGACAGCTTCCTGCCCCAAGCCATAAGACAAGCGGGATAGATGGCTTCCGCTCTGATTATGCTCTCGTCGCCTTGCGGGAGAGCGAATGAACAAATCCAATAGGTCAGATATGCAGCACAGTGTGTGACTACATCAACACCAGTAGGGTTCGGGTCTTCCCGTTGCCCTCCCCTTGAAGTGGATGAGGCAGTGGCCTATCGCCGGACCCTTTTCTTCCTCTTCAAGGCAGTCGGCGCTACTGTAGGGAAGTCCTCGTACTTCTTCTTCCCGCCAAAGAAATGCTGGAGCCAAGTGCCCATCCGCACTCGCCACTTCTCGCCGGGTTTTTGGGCCTCCCTCGTGTCGTACGATGAGCGGCAAAGTGTGCGATATGCCTTCATCAGATAACGATAGGCGTAACCTGCCAAATATCGACCCTCACCATCGGTCTAATCTTTCAGCCAGTCGGGCTAGCAAACTTCCTCGTACGGCTCTCCGTCGATGGGTAGACCACTGAGCTGCGAAAGGCTCCATAGATCCAAAGAAGTCTCTCCCTCTGAAGTATAAACAGTATTGTACTCGGGGCAGAACACTTCGATCATGCCGCAGCACATACCTCTGGATATGGGGTAGCGGTACCTTGAGGCGTACACGCTGTGATATATGCCAGTCTTGGTCAAGATGGGAGCATAGTGTTGCAGCACATAGTTTGTAAACTCCACTGCTCCAGGTCTGAATGCGTGGGCGTCGGTGGCCCTCAGTTCGGCAAACCACCCCAAAGATATCTGATGTTTGAAGCGGACCGCCAGGTAGTCTAATAGGAAGGATTCTTCCCTATACCCCCATTTTAACAGGGCAAGAAACAAGCCAAAGATCGGCTTCTCTCGGTCAACACGGCCTGCGGAATCATTCCACCGAGCGGGCATGAATTCAGGGGCCCTGGTCAGCAGCCCATCTTCTGGAGCCAGATCTTGCAGTCCAAGCACAACGCTCCATTTCCTGACTTCCCCGGGGAGATAAATAGGCCTTCCCCGCACCACACAGTCTGTCAAACTGTCCCTCTCGACTAGCAAGGCTTGCTCGGCTTTGCGGATGAGGAATAAATCTCTCTTCCCTTGAAGATAGAAGCGCCTAAGGATGGACATCAGATGCTTATCTTTGGGGTGATCCCTTCTGACAGCGCCTTCCCGGTCATACTGAAAAGAGTCACCCCCGAGGATGAGGAGGCGGCTAGTGTCTACCATGTCGGTCTCCGAGTCCGAGGACTCTGCGACCACGGCAAGCTGATCGTGCCCCCGATCTAGGGAATGAACATTCTCCCATGTCACCACAGCACGGGAGGCAGAAGAAGAAGAGCCAGATGCCATTTTAGCTGCAAAGGCACATCAAAGAATAAACAAGGTCAAAAATCAGTTGATCAAGACAAATTTCTGACAAATTTTCGACAGAGTCTCCCCAGCTCGGGAGATTGTCAAAGAAAAGCGGGAACCCATCCACCAAGAGAATGGTCCCTAAAAGCAGCCATCGGCATTACACCGAGACCAAAACGGAACACCCAGGGGAGTAGCTCTGAGGGCAAGCCGTACTAGAAGCCTACCGGGGTCCGAAGAATGGGTTTCAAAACCCGAACAATCAACACTCTCCACTCACCCGCTAAGAAGACTCGGCCATGCCCCTCTCAACTCTCTCGGCGCCGTGGGGAGGAAAGGAGGAAGAGAGAGAAGACTCTATTGTAAATGAGGAGGACTGAGGAAAAAAATGAAGAAGAGAAGCATATATAGGGGAGTCTCCCCCCTTCTAATCCGGCGCTCTATTGAGCGCGCTGAATTAACGCCCCAAACCAAAAGGTGCGCCGAATTAACCCCTTCAATGCCGCGCCGAATTAACCTCCGATCCCAGGGGCGCGCCGGATTAGCATCCGCGCTGGATTAAGGGCCGTTCCGAGGTTTCGTCACCCTGACAGAAATCTACCCAGATGAAGCTCATCCGTCAGTCTTGCTGCACTCGTGCCTTGCTCGCAACACCCATGGCTGGGGGGCATTTGTTGGCACTCAAAATATGATTAATGGCGATCAAGCCTCAAAGACGAATGATACGGCCTACTAAAGCACAGAAGCCGAAGGATATCAACATATTGAAGCTTTCTCAAGCTGCCGGAGCCTCAAGTCGCCTGTTATGAACATCGGGGACTTCACCTCAGGAGAATTGAGATGAATTTACAACCAACTGGCAGCGCGACCAAGCCTGCCCAATGAACCGACATCGACTCCGTCACGCCGCATACACTACACCCGTTGTCCGACCAAGGACAACGGTCTACTCGGTGGCCCGCCACCTGAATGAAAGATTCTCCTGAGAAGAAAGAATGCCCTCGGTCCTTCAGAACAAGGAACCGGAGGCTCTGTCAGCAGAAGACCCCAATCACCCGGCACGGGTATGGCTTCTCACCATATTGGGCCCATTAGCAGCCGAATGATCGCTCAGTCGAGGCGAAACTATCCCGGGTGATACCTCACCCCTCAAGGAGCTTCGGGCACGAGTCTGGCCGAACCAGCAATACGAATCATAGTGCTGAAGGCCGTGTCAGCGGAAAACCCGCGTGTTCAAACCAAATATACTCGAGGTTCCGAGAAGGGCCATACGTCGTCTTGATAGCTTCGTCAAGGCTTCCCGTCAAGGTTTTGTAGGACTGCGGCGAGATGAATGGTCACGGTGACTCCCGGAACCATCCCCGGACCCACCGGCTAACCCGCGTCAAGCGGAAGAAGCTAATACGGCGCGCTTCTCACCGACGCGCTCCCTTATCCGACGCCCTCAATTCCGGTGCGCCGAAAGCTTGGGGAACCTCAATCCCGGCGCACTATTTCCCACGCCGCATTAGGCTTTGCCTATATAACAAACACTTGGTTCGACCAAGTGAAGAAGGGGAGATCAATCGAAAAGGAGGCTAACACACAGAGAGACTGAGGGATCACCGGGGAGAGGGTTACCACCAATCAGAGCCAAGGGAGAGAGGGTTTTCTTGGGGGAAGAGGGGTTTCCTTCGGAGAGCCTCCTTGCTGCCGCCGTCTTCCTCTACTCTGCCTGAAGTCTTCCGGAGCCGGAGAAGAAGAGTGAGAGTCTGATACTCTGTTTGAGGAATAGGTGGGTCACGTGGTTTTCTCTCCGCCGTCTCTTCGATTCCTCCCTTCCGATCTAATGTAAGCGAGAGGGGGGAGGGCGATGATATGAGCCAATCTCCCCCCCCCCCCTCTCACCATCTCTTTCTTTCGTTTTCTTCTACAAACCTATCTACAACTATTGAATGGTGTCCGTGCAACAACGCCGACGCCGGAGTTTTATAATATGTATGTTGGTTCCCTGTTCATGGGATGAATGATATGAACATGTCTTAATATATTGAATGCTCGACGTTGCGTCTCTCTTTCACTCCTCCCTCAATCTATATGACTAATTGCTCCCCCGTGTGCTTGTTTCTCGAATTTCAGGTTCTCCAATGTCAGATGTGCCCTAGAACTCCATGGGCTATATAAATGTTTCCCCCCTCCCCGGGGCCTTCATGCCAACATGCCAACTATGCCTTGCATCATCCATCCCGTGGGTTTGTGACTAGAGGCATACTTATGTATACACCTCTGGCCGTCCCAACTGGGAGTTGATTCTTCAACGACTCTCTGCAATATCCCTTGCCCCTTTATTTGCATAGTAATTGTTCGACTCCGTGGGTGTTAATCCTTTAACCCCTATAAGCATTGACATACTAACTCCGTGAATGGCAGTCTTTCAATGAGTTAAATGCATCTTATATTGAATATCTCCTTTCATCCCGTTTGTGGTTTACAGTCATTGGATTGTGATAGTTCCGTTGGCTTTGTCCCAATAATCCGGGGAGGGGGACATTCCTCACTGTTTCACAGAATCACCGATTGGCCAAAGGGGCTCCATCTGTGAGTGATGGATATTCCCTACGGGCCACAGGGTGAATATTAACAGGGGCTGCAGCCCGACAATTCAAATCCACAGTCCTTAGGGACCTTGTGGTGACTAAGGGATGTGTGCCCCTCATAGGCAAGTCCTCGGGGCTTCCTTCCCTAACAGTCATCCCTCTCTTGGATATAGTGTGGACTATAGGTCGCTCACCCCTTGTAGGCTGGCCCTCGGGGTTGTTGCTTCCCTCATTAGTCGCCTTATCCTCTTATTTCAACCCACGGAACCATGGTGCCCCTTGTAGTCTAGTCCTCGGGATTTCCTATCCGATTGGGGTCTACTGGCTGCCATTGTGCCGACCGACTAGTTAGGGGCTTACTCCACGCTTAAGTATGACCCCGTTTCTCCCCTGCAATCCTTCAAGGACGGGGGAGATGCTGCCTAATTTTTGCCAGGCTTCTTAATTAATAAAGCTACCTTCACACGAATTTGCCTTAATAAAACACTCATTCTTAAACAACAAACCGCTGTGCTTGAGTATGAACCTCGCACAAGTCTATGACTCTGCTCCCGGAAAGCCCGGGACTTCAACTCAATAAACAATAAACACAATAAACCCCAAAACCCTCAAAACATCTTAATAAACCAAAATAGATTAAAAAATCTTCAAAAAATAACATAAACGGCGTGGTCCTAATCCGACGCGCCCTAATACGGCCTTGTACCCCCCCCCCCCGCGCCGGATTAACTCTAGACTCAAAAGTTCACAATTCTCTTTGGCTTGTTCCCGGCGCGCCCTAATCTGGCGCGGGCCCAAAGCCACCGCGCCGGTTTATAACAAGCCATGACCGCGTCAGATTAAACCCTTTTGCCTACGTTTGGCCGCGCCGGGGAAACCTATCCCTACGTGTGGTCGCGCCGGTTTTGAATTATTACACTATTCTAATCACTCACTTGTCTTCGGAGCGATCTTCGCCTCCCGCGATCGAGGTTAATAAACCCCAATCAGTAATAAACCAAATAAAAGAGGGTTGTTCAAGTCCAGACCATTTTCTTATTATGCTGCTTTTATCGCATTTGTTATCATCATGCTTTCGTTATCATGCCTCTGCTACCGTTTTCGTCTCCCTTGGCGGAGATCAATAAACCTGATCAATTATTGTCTATCTTCATGACTCTTTTATCATGCTTTAGTATAATCATGAGCATCGTGCATGCATGCTTTCATAGACCCCCCCTCCGGTATATCAAATGGCACTGACGAATGTCCGGGTTACGCCCGATCAGAAGTCTTTGCTATGCGCAATGGTGGTCTTCGGACCTATGTCCTCTGCCACGTATCGAGGGTCTCCAACTTAATGAACCATGCCCCTCTTGCATGATAGATAAAAGTATTTCATGTGACCTCATCACAATCATCCTTTTGCATCTTGTTTCGGCCTCGAACGGCCCGCTATCTCGACGATTAATCAAAGGTTTTCTCCCTTATGGGGGATGTAATTAACATCATAGCCTTTATGGTATGGCGGACTGCTGGTCCCGACCAGAATCTCACTCTCGCCCCCTACGGGTCAGAATGAGCGCACAACAAACTTGTCACTCATGTGACTGGCACGCCTGCGCGGTCAACTAACCAATCGGTTATCTATTAATTAACTGGTTAATTGACCTAAACAAAATGACCTAACGAATTCCCATCCAAACAGATAGCTGGTGGGTTTGGTCCATTTGTTGTGGCGGGGATCTCTGCTGGTCTAGCCGATGATATTGGGGAAGTAACCGATGTGCAGGTCGGGACTATGCAAGTGATTGGACCTCCGGTAGGGGAGGCCACTATAGGTGGCCATGTGGACTGTTGGGTGAGGTAGCCGACCTGCAGGTTGAGGCCGGACCGGTGGTGCAATGGGAAGATAGACGCACAGTGTGGAGGGGAATATGACACGCTGGTCGGGACTGGACAGATTCGGCAAACCAGACAGCGAAGGGCAGACTAGACAGAATCGACAATGAGACACAGACCCGAGGACACATGCAGGGAAAACAACTTCGGCCTAGGACTCAGCTTGCGAGAGAAAGCAAAAAACTTGCTCTGATACCAAATTTTGACGTGGGACGACCGACGGGGCCCCCTGGGACCTATGAGATAGCAAGCACGACCCGAACCACGGATTCAAACGATAGCAGACTGACCACGTGCGTCACTCTGATTTCGAGGTGACCCGACAATGAAGGGGTGGACGGCGACCCACGGGCAGCCTACATGGTCAGAGCCATGAAGGGTGATATGGGGGAGGACAGTCCTAAGGTCTGAATGTCGGCCGACTCAACTGAGGCAAAGCCGGCGCCCGAGGGTGGGGCTAGTGGCACTCTCTTACTCGGCAGCGGTCGGCGCTCAAGTTTTGGGAAATTTGGAACGAGCTCTCCTCACTTTCGGCGTGAGCGTTGAAAAGATACTACGAAAGCAATGCCCAAGAAGCGAGGGTTAGATCTATACCTTGCCGAGTCTGAAAAAATTGGCGCTAATGGGAGACGAGGGCTAGCCGGGAAGCGTGCGCACCTGACTATCACGATGCGTCGAGGTAGCTTCGATTGTGACCTGTGTGTACAGCCAAATGATAGATCCTTGCAGGGAGGGTTAACTCGGGGAGGGGTGAATACATGCACTACCCTCACGCAGGAGGGGGGATCACGAGGAAGGGAAAACCCAATTCACGCTCTATGCGCAGTTCTACGGGACAGAACCGAAGTGATCTGATTGGTTCTCTGCACACAGGACTTGGAACGAGGTGCCGTTGGCGTCCGGACGAAGTTGATGAAGTGCAATAATTCTCCACATAATTTGAAGATGATCCAAGGTCGTAGGAAGGCAGGACAGAGCGAGAAAGTCAACCTGCGCAGTTCTGTCTCGCAAGATAGGTTGGCGCAGTCTCGGTGCAGAGAGTGGTATGCTCGCTACTGAACTCAAAAAGAGGCGGGATCAGCGAGGATGGATGCAGAGCAGGGAGATCTATGTACCATCAAAATTTGGGCGCTTCTTGATCACGGAGCAAAGCGTGGTCGACTCTGTGGCGAGGTTCTATTTTCTGGGTGAACAGCCAGGTAGGGCTGGGATGTGCGGGGCAGTACGAACAGCACGAAACTCAGAACGCGTTCAAACCACCAGGGTTGACTCTGGGACATCAAGTAAAACACCTCATGGGAAGATCACATCCATAAGGTCACCAGGGAGGGCGTGGTACGTGCTGCAACCAGGATTCGCAACCTGGGCGAACTGTCTCAAGCAGGCCTTGGGCAATTTTGCAAAAACAGATGCCACGATCTATGTCGAGGTCTAAACACCGTGAAACCACTTCTGAAACGAAGGAGACTGAAGGTAGAACAATCCCACAGAAGAGGGCTCGCTCTGATTCGTGCTATAGAGGACGGTGTAGCTTCTGTAACAGGGGCTTAAGGTTCTGCCTCGGATCTACAGGCAACAGAATGGAGAAAATTCCACAGCCAAGGGCGGGGGCAAAACAGTGGGATCTCAGGGCCGTCGTGGATGAACCTGAGAGAGGGTTTGCATGGAAAGCAATGGGGACGAGGCTGCTAGAGGCTGGAGGGCTGACGCGGGATGTGCGCGCGCATGGGAATGTCGACGGCGGCGTCCGGTGCGAACCTATGAGTACAGCCTTATGGCACAATTCTCCACGCAGGGAGGGGATCACAGGGATGGAAATAATTAATACAAAATTACCCTCACGCAGGAGGGGGGGGAACACGGCGAAGGGAACACTAAGTCGGCACCCTACGCACAGTCATGCTGGGTGGAAGCCGCTTGCTTCTCTTGGTATGCCACGCATAGAGGTCCGAAAAGGATGCCGTCAGCGCTCAGATGAAGCCTGTGAATTGTAGTTGTGCTCCAGAAATTTTGGTGATGTTCCGAGGTCGCTGGAAGGCGGGGCGGGTCATTGAAGACAGCCTGCGTGAATCTGTCCCGCAGGATAGGTCTGTGCAGTTGGCGTGCAAATGATGGTGCGCTCTCCATAGGACTCCGAACGATGCAAGACCTGTGGGGTCGGATGACAGACAGGTAGATCTACGTACCCTTAAAATATGAGCACCATCGGATCACCGAGCTGGGCGTGGTCGCAAATGTGGTGAGCTTCAGTTTTCTAGGCGAGCAGTCAGACAGGGGTGGGATGACCGGGGTGGCAGTAATTTTAGGAAAGAAGGAATTAATTTGGTGGAGGGAGGGAGAGAAGATAGGGATAGGATTTGAATTTTGGTCAAGATAGGAAAGGGGATGAGGAGGGGGCTGCGCAAGATACCTAGGGAGAGGGAGTGAAAATAGGAAGGAGGAGATTATCTAGGAGGAGTAGGAGATAAGGTGGCTGATGTGGCAAGGAGACTGGGAGGGGGATGAGGGCTGCAACCTAGGGAGGTGGAGAGAGAGGGTAGTTCGACCAAGAGAGAGAGAGATGCGCCTAGGAGGGAGAGAGACCAATAAAATTTCTCACAAAACTGATTTTCTTATTCAATAATTCACTAACTCCAAATGAGAGCCTTTGGTCCCCTATTTAAAGGAGAGGCCAGGGTTTACAAATGACCAAACTTGCCCCTAACAAATGAAAAAAGACCCTGCTATCTCCGGGGGTGACTTTAAGCTACTAGTGACCCATAACCGAGCTAGTCTCAACAATGGCCCTTTGGGCCTCATTTAGCTGGCCCATTAAGGCTTACATGACTCAAGTGGACTCAATTTAGACTTAACTAAATACTAGTAAAGAAAAATTCATAATAAAAAGAGAAAAAGTCCTAGCGTTGTTGGGCCTGACCCAATGGGCCATGGGACGGGAGTGATCTCCCCATCAAATGGGTTGAGGCCACTATGCCCCCACTGTGATGTCCCCATCATACCCCCCCCCCCCCCGGTTAGAAAAGATTCAACCTCGAATCTTGAAGTGGGGAAGCACGAAGGTGACAATCGCTGGTATGTATGACCAAGGTTCGGGGCGATTGATCAAGTGGGGGATGCTAGGACGACGCTTGTCATAGGCCATGCAAAACTCGTGCCACACGGGATCATCATGGGGCAGATCCGGCAGTCGGTGAAGGGCATCGGGATGGATTGAAGGCGTTGCCATAGCAATCATGTCGGCCTTGGTGCCGTCGTGCTCTTGGGTGGCCGGTTCTTGCTCGCTGTGGATTGGAGTGGGATCTGTGGCGGCTTGTAACAATGCCCACTCACGTTCTTGATCTTCATACTGGTCAATCAACTTCGGGATCGGCTCATATATTTCCACCGGTATAGGCTCTTCTTCCAGCGATGGCTCAATTGTTGGGACTTCTAGCTTCATAGGAGGAGGGGGACACATATTACGGATTGTGAAAACCTCTGATACATGTGGATGATGCCCTTGGCAAGTCCGCCGCTCCGGGTCGATAATTGCATGCCTCTCGTTCAGCCAGGGCCTCCCGAGGAATATGCGAGGACCGACAAATGTGCGAATGTAGCACCATGCACCATCAAAGTAGGGAACCTGGTCGATCCACGTTTGGAACTCTACAAGGACTTGGTCTCCGTCGCGTATAATTTGGCCGGTCTTGGTTAGGGCATCGACGATGTCTTGGGAGACCCAATTCTCGAGTTCCATCTCATGGATGGATAGCACAGTAGGGGCGTCATTTGGTAGGGCTGCTGTAGAGATCACCGGAGGTGAACTCATATCGATCTATCCAGAACCTGGCTTGTAGGAACAAGCTGGGAACTTGCTCTGATACCAAATTTGACGCGGGATGAGCGCGCGCATGGGAATGTCAATGGCGGCGACCTGTGAGTACAGCCTTATGGCACGACTCTCCACGCAGGGAGGGGATCATGAGGATGGGAATAATTAATACAAAACTACCCTCACGCAGGAGGGGGGGGGGAAACACGGGGAAGGGAACACTAAGTCGGCACCCTGCGCACAGTCATGCTGGGTTGAAGCCACTTGATTCTCTTGGTACGCCGTACACAGAGGTCCGAAAAGGATGCCGTCGGCGCTCAGACGAAGCCTGTGAAGTGTAGTTGTGCTCCTAAAATTTTGGCAATGATCCGAGGTCGCTGGAAGGCGGGGAAGGTCATTGAAGACAGCCTGCGCGAATCTGTCCCGCAGGACGGGTCTGCGCAGTCGGCGTGCAGAGGATGGTGCGCTCTCCACAGAACTCCGAACGATGCAAGACCGGTGGGGTCGGATGAAAGACAGGCAGATCTACGTACCCTCAAGAGATGAGCACCATCGGATAGCCGAGCTGGGCGTGGTCACAAATGTGGTGAGCTTTAGTTTTCTGGTTGAGCAGTCAGACAGGGGTGGGATGGTCAGGGTGTTACTCTCAGCACGGAGATCAGAACGTGACGAAACCTCCTGGGTTGGTTTCAGGAGGCCGAGTGGTACAACTCCGATGAAGAAGGCTCGGCCAGAAGACCGACAGGCAGGGTGTGGCACGATCTTCAAGTTGCTGCACACTCTGGACGGACTGGTTCGCACAAGATCTATGCAGTCGTAGGAGAACGGGCGCCACGATCTGTGCCAAAGTCAAAATGATGCGAGACCACCTCTGGAGCGAAGGGGACTCAAAGAGGTACAAACCCACATAAGGGGGTTTGGGCTGATTCACGTCATATAAGTCTGGGTCGCCTGTGCAAATTGAGCCTCCGAATCTGCCTCACATCTGTAAGCAGCAGATCAATGATTCCGCTGACGCCGTGGGTGGGAGGCGATGGCGTGGGACTCCTGGACCGCCGTGGACGACCTTGGGTGATGGGGATGTGGGGGAAGCAGTGGGAAGGGTGCTGGAAGAGGCTGGGACGTGGGAGGCTGGGGTGGGGGGCGAGCTAGGGTTAGGGTTGGGGGGGTGTGCACTTGGGCTGGTTGAGAGGGAAGGGGGGGCGGCTGCTTGGAAAGGGGAGAGATTTTAGGAGATTTTCCTAATCTTGGGGCTGAGGTGGCAGTAATTTTAGGAAAGAAGGAATTAATTTGGTGGAGGGAGGGAGAGAAGATAGAGATAGGATTTGAATTTTGGTCAAGATAGGAAAGGGGATGAGGAGGGGGCTGCGCAAGATACCTAGGGAGAGGGAGTGAAAATAGGAAGGAGGAGATTATCTAGGAGGAGTAGGAGGGAAGGTGGCTGATGTGGCAAGGCGGCTGGGAGGGGGATGAGGGCTGCGACCTAGGGAGGTGGAGAGAGAGGGTAGTTCGACCAAGAGAGAGAGAGAGAAAGAATGAGAGAGAGAGATGCGCCTAGGAGGGAGAGAGGGAGAGAGACCAATAAAATTTCTCACAAAACTGATTTTCTTATTCAATAATTCACTAACTCCAAATGAGAGCCTTTGGTCCCCAATTTATAGGAGAGGCCAGGGTTTACAAATGACCAAACTTGCCCCTAACAAATGAAAAAAGACCTCGCTATCTCCGGGGGTGACTTTAAGCTACTAGTGACCCATAACCGAGCTAGTCTCAACAATGGCCCTTTGGGCCTTATTTAGCTGGCCCATTAAGGCTTACGTGACTCAAGTGGACTCAATTTAGACTTAACTAAATACTAGTAAAAGGAAATTCATATTAAAAAGAGAAAAAGTCCTAGCGTTGTTGGGCCTGACCCAATGGGCCATGGGACGGGAGTGATCTCCCCACCAAATGGGTTGAGGCCACTAAGCCCCCACTGTGATGTCCCCATCATACCCCCCCCAGTTAGAAAAGATTCGACCTCTAATCTTGAAGTGGGGAAGCACGAAGGTGACAATCGCTGGTATGTATGACCAAGGTTCGGGGCGATTGATCAAGTGGGGGATGCTAGGACGACGCTTCTCATAGGCCATGCAAAACTCGTGCCACACGGGATCATCATGGGGCAGATTCGACAGTCGGTGAAGGGCGTCGGGATGGATTGAAGGCGTTGCCATAGCAATCATGTCGGCCTTGGTGCCGTCGTGCTCTTGGGTGGCCGGTTCTTGCTCAGTGTGGATTGGAGTGGGATCTGTGGCGGCTTGTAGCAATGCCCACTCACGTTCTTGATCTTCATACTGGTCAATCAACTTTGGGATCGGCTCGTATATTTCCACCGGTATCGGCTCTTCTTCCAGTGGCGGCTCAATTGTTGGGACTTCTAGCTTCATAGGAGGAGGGGGACACATATTGCGGATTGTGAAGACCTCCGATACATGGGGATGATGCCCTTGGCAAGTCCGCCGCTCCGGGTCAATGGTTGCATGCCTCATGTTCAGCCAGGGCCTCCCGAGGAATATGCGAGGACCGGCAAATGTGCTAATGTAGCACCATGCACCGTCAAAGTAGGGAACCCGGTCGATCCACGTTTGGAACTCTACAAGGACTTGGTCTTCGTCGCGTATAATTTGGCCAGTCTTGGTTAGGGCATCGACGATGTCTTGGGAGACCCAATTCTCGAGTTCCATCTCATGGATGGATAGCACAGTAGGGGCGTCATTTGGTAGGGCTGCTGTAGAGATCACCAGAGGTGAACTCATATCGATCTATCTAGGACCCGGCTTGTAGGAACAAGTTGGGAACTTGCTCTGATACCAAATTTGACGCGGGACGAGCGTGCGCATGGGAATGTCGACGGCGGCGTCTGGTGCGAACCTGTGAGTACAGCCTTATGGCACGACTCTCCACGTAGAGAGGGGATCACGGGGATGGGAATAATTAATACAAAACTACCCTCACGCAGGAGGGGGGGGGAACACGGGGAAGGGAACACTAAGTCGGCACCCTGCTCACAGTCATGCTGGGCTGAAGCCGCTTGATTCTCTTGGTACGCCGCACACAGAGGTCCGAACAGGATGCCGTCGGTGCTCAGACGAAGCCTGTGAAGTGTAGTTGTGCTCCTGAAATTTTGGTGATGTTCCAAGGTCGCTGGAAGGTGGGGAAGGTCATTGAGGACAGCCTGCGCGAATCTGTCCCGCAGGACAGGTCTGCGCAGTCGGCGTGCAGAGGATGGTGCGCTCTCCACAGGACTCCGAACGATGTAAGACCAGTGAGGTCGGATGACAGACAAGCATATCTACGTACCCTCAAAAGATGAGTACCATCGGATCACCGAGCTGGGCGTGGTCGCAAATGTTGTGAGCTTCAGTTTTCTGGGCAAGCAGTCAGACAGGGGTGGAATGGTCGGGGTAGCACTCTCAGCACGGAGATCAGAACGTGACGAAACCACCTGGGTTGGTTTCAGGACGCCGAGTGGTACAACTCCGATGAAGAAGGCTTGGCCAGAAGACTGACAAGGAGGGCGTGGTATGATCTGCAAGTTGCTGCACAGTCTGGACGTACTGGTTCGCACAAGCTCTACGCAGTCATAGGAGAACGGGCGCCACAATCTGTGCCGAAGTCAAAATGATGCGAGACCAGCTTTGGAGCGAAGGGGACTTGAAGAAGTACAAACCCACAGAAGGAGGTTTGGGCTGATTCGCGTATTAGAAGTCGGGGTCGCCTCTGCAAACCGAGCCTCAGAATCTGCCTCACATCTGTTAGCAGCAGATCAATGATTCCGCTGATGCCGTGGGTGGGAGGCGATGGCGTGGGACTCCTGGACTGCCGTGGATGACCTTGGGTGATGGGGATGTGGGGGAAGCAGTGGGAAGGGTGCTGGAAGAGGCTGGGACGTGGGAGGCAGGGGTGGGGGGCGAGCTAGGGTTAGGGTTGGGGGGTGCGCACTTGGGCTGGTTGAGAGGGAAGGGGGGGCGGCTGCTTGGAAAGGGGAGAGATTTTAGGAGATTTTCCTTATCTTGGGGCTGAGGTGGGAGTAATTTTAGGAAAGAAGGAATTAATTTGGTGGAGGGAGGGAGAGAAGATAGGGAGAGGATTTGAATTTTGGTCAAGATAGGAAAGGGGATGAGGAGGGGGCTGCGCAAGATACCTAGGGAGAGGGAGTGAAAATAGGAAGGAGGAGATTATCTAGGAGGAGTAGGAGGGAAGGTGGCTGATGTGGCAAGGCGGCTGGGAGGGGGATGAGGGCTGCGACCTAGGGAGGTGGAGAGAGAGGGTAGTTCGACCAAGAGAGAGAGAGAGAAAGAATGAGAGAGAGAGATGCGCCTAGGAGGGAGAGAGGGAGAGAGACCAATAAAATTTCTCACAAAACTGATTTTCTTATTCAATAATTCACTAACTCCAAATGAGAGCCTTTGGTCCCCTATTTATAGGAGAGGCCAGGGTTTACAAATGACCAAACTTGCCCCTAACAAATGAAAAAAGACCTCGCTATCTCCGGGAGTGACTTTAAGCTACTAGTGACCCATAACCAAGCCAGTCTCAACAATGGCCCTTTGGGCCTTATTTAGCTGGCCCATTAAGGCTTACATGACTCAAGTGGACTCAATTTAGACTTAACTAAATACTAGTAAAGGGAAATTCATAATAAAAAGAGAAAAAGTCATAGCGTTGTTGGGCCTGACCCAATGGGCCATGGGACGGGAGTGATCTCCCCATCAAATGGGTTGAGGCCACTAAGCCCCCACTGTGATGTCCCCATCATACCCCCCCCCCCCGGTTAGAAAAGATTCGACCTCGAATCTTGAAGTGGGGAAGCACGAAGGTGACAATCGCTGGTATGTATGACCAAGGTTCGGGGTGATTGATCAAGTGGGGGATGCTAGGATGACGCTTCTCATAGGCCATGTAAAACTCATGCCACACGGGATCATCATGGGGCATATTCGGCAGTCGGTGAAGGGCGTCGGGATGGATTGAAGGCGTTGCCATAGCAATCATGTCGGCCTTGGTGCCGTCGTGCTCTTGGGTGGCCGATTCTTGCTCGGTGTGGATTGGAGTGGGATCTATGGCGGCTTGTAGCAATGCCTACTCACGTTCTTGATCTTCATACTGGTCAATCAACTTCGGGATCGGCTCGTATATTTCCACCGGTATAGGCTCTTCTTCCAGCAGCGGCTCAATTGTTGGCACTTCTAGCTTCATAGGAGGAGGGGGACACATATTGCGGATTGTGAAGACCTCCGATACATGCGGATGATGCCCTTGGCAAGTCCGCCGCTCCGGGTCGATGGTTGAATGCCTCTCATTCAGCCCGGGCCTCCCGAGGAATATGCGAGGATCGAAAAATGTGCTAATGTAGCACCATGCACCGTCAAAGTGGGGAACCCGGTCGATCCACATTTGGTACTCTACAAGGACTTGGTATCCGTCGCACATAATTTGGCCGGTCTTCGTTAGGGCATCGATGATGTCTTGGGAGACCCAATTCTCGAGTTCCATCTCATGGATGGATAGCATAGTAGGGGCGCCATTTGGTAGGGCTGCTGTAGAGATCACAGGAGGTGAACTCATATCGATCTATCCATGACCCGGCTTGTAGGAACAAGCTAGGAACTTGCTCTGATACCAAATTTGACGCGGGCGCGCATGGGAATGTCGACGGCGGCGTCCGGTGCGAACCTATGAGTACAGCCTTATGGCATGACTCTCCACGTAGGGAGGGGATCACGTGGATGAGAATAATTAATACAAAATTATCCTCACGCGGGAGGGGGGGAAACACGGGGAAGGGAACACTAAGTCGTCACCCGGTGCACAGTCATGCTGGGATGAAGCCGCTTGCTTCTCTTGGTACGCCGCGCACAGAGGTCCGAAGAGGATGCCGTCGGCGCTCAGACAAAGCCTGTGAAGTGTAGTTGTGCTCCTAAAATTTTGGCGATGTTCCGAGGTCACTGGAAGGTGGGGCAGGTCATTGAAGACAGCCTGCGCGAATCTGTCCCGCAGGACAGATCTGCGCAGTCGGTGTGCAGAGGATGGTGCGCTCTCCAAAGGACTCCGAACGATGCAAGACCAGTGGGGTCGGATGACAGACAGGCAGATCTACGTACCCTCAAAAGATGAGCACCATCGGATCACCGAGCTGGGTGTGTTCGCAAATGTGATGAGCTTCAGTTTTCTGGGCGAGCAGTCAGATAGGAGTGGGATGGCCGGGGTGGTACTCTCAGCACAGATATCAGAACGTGACGAAACCACCTGGGTTAGTTTCAGGATGTCGAGTGGTACAACTCCGATGAAGAAGGCTCGGCCAGAAGACCGACAGGAAAGGCGTGGCACGATCTGCAAGTTGCTGCATATTCTGGATGGACTGGTTCGCACAAGCTCTACGCAGTTGTAGGAGAACGGGCGCCACGATCTGTGCCAAAGTCAAAATGATGCGAGACCACCTCTGGAACGAAGGGGACTCGAAGAAGTACAAACCCACAGAAGGAGGTTTGGGTTGATTCGAGTCGTAGAAGTCGGGGTCGCCTCTGCAAACCGAGCCTCAGAATCTGCCTCATATCTGTAAGCAGCAGATCAATGATTCCGCTGACGCCGTGGGTGGGAGGCGATGGCGTGGGACTCCTGGACCGCCGTGGATGACCTTGGGTGATGGGGATGTGGGGGGAGCAGTGGGAAGGGTGCTGGAAGAGGCTGGGACTTGGGAGGCAGGGGCGAGGGGCGAGCTAGGGTTAGGGTTGGGGGGGTGCACACTTGGGCTGGTTGAGAGGGAAGGGGGGGCTGCTTGGAAAGGGGAGAGATTTTAGGAGATTTTCCTTATCTTGGGGCTGAGGTGGGAGTAATTTTAGGAAAGAAGGAATTAATTTGGTGGAGGGAGGGAGAGAAGATAGGGAGAGGATTTGAATTTTGGTCAAGATAGGAAAGGGGATGAGGAGGGGGCTGCACAAGATACCTAGGGAGAGGGAGTGAAAATAGGAAAGAGGAGATTATCTAGGAGGAGTAGGAGGGAAGGTGGCTGATGTGGCAAGGAGGCTGGGAGGGGGATGAGGGCTGCGACCTAGGGAGGTGGAGAGAGAGGGTAGTTCGACCAAGAGAGAGATAGAGAAAGAATGAGAGAGAGAGAGAGAAAGAATGAGAGAGAGAGAGAGACCAATAAAATTTCTCACAAAATTGATTTTCTTATTCAATAATTCACTAACTCCAAATGAGAGCCTTTGGTCCCCTATTTATAGGAGAGGCCTGGGTTTACAAATGACCAAACTTGCCCCTAACAAATGAAAAAAGACCCCGCTATCTTCGGGGGTGACTTTAAGCTACTAGTGACCCATAACCGAGCTAGTCTCAACAATGGCCCTTTGGGCCTTATTTAGCTGGCCCATTAAGGCTTACATGACTCAAGTGGACTCAATTTAGACTTAACTAAATACTTGTAAAGGGAAATTCATAATAAAAAGAGAAAAAGTCCTAGCATTGTTGGGCTTGACCCAATGGGCCATGGGACAGGAGTGATCTCCCCATCAAATGGGTTGAGGCCACTAAGCCCCCACTGTGATGTCCCCATCAAGGGCGTGGGATGCTGGGGTGGGGCGATTAGGGTTAGGGTTTAGGGAGGGGGCACGGCTGGGTTTTGGAGAAAGTAGGGTATAGTTGGGAATTTTTGGGAGTACAGGAAATTAACTTGTTTTGGTATTTTTTTGAAAGGAGGAGAAATTCTAGGGGGATTAGAATCTCTTTGAGGGATAATAGGAGGGATTGGAGGGCTAGGATTTGACTTGGAGAGGGATTTGGGAAGGGATAAAGAGAGAGGGAAGAGGGGTGCGCTAGTTTTCCTTGGGAGGGGGAGAGATAATAGGAAGGAGGGAGATATTCTAGGGAGGGTTACTGATGTGGCAGGGAATCTAGGAGGGGGGATGAGGGCTGCGGCTAAGAGAGAGAGGAGGGAGAGAGAGAGGGTTTCGAACCCAAGAGAGAGAGAGGGAGAGAGAAGGAGGGTGGTGCACAAGAGATAGAGAGAGAGGGAGAAACCCACGAAAATTCTTCTCAAGCACAATTGCTTTCAATTTATCATTAACCTTTTCAATTGATCCCTTGGCCCTATTTATAGGGAGAGCCATGGGTACCAAAAGACCACAATTGCCCATGGAGTTCAAACAATTACCCCGCTATCCGAGGTAGTGAACATAAGCTACCTACGACCATTAACCGAGATACTAATAGACTAGCCTTTTGAGCCTTATTAATTGACCCAATACGGATTACAAACTCAATAAAAGAAAAATACCTCATACTAAGAAGAAATAAATATCCGAACCACTGTCGAATCCGTCTCGAGGGGCCGACGTCGAAGCTGGGGCATGGAGGGTCGCTGATGCCCCCATCAGCTTCTCCCCTCTCGTGGGCTATCAATAGTCCTCTTACGGTCTAGTTGACCAGACTCAGCCATCTGGCTCAATGTTGCATTGTTCTCCTAGCATCTGGCGTGCTTCTAGTCTAGGGCATGGAGATCCATTAAGGTCGACGAGGCCTCTACCCCAAGCAATCGTCAGAGAATGGGGTCCCGAGTGCCTTGTGTCAATGCGATCATGGTGATGTTAACGTCGATGCGGGGAATGCGAAGGGCCTCCTTCTGAAAGCGGGACACATAGTCCCATAGGGGCTCTTCGCACCCCTGTATGATGGCGAGCATACTCACCGCTGACTTGGCCTCCTTCCAACAGCCGATGAAGTTTTCCTTGAACATCTTCTTCAGTTGCTGGAAAGAGGTGGTGGTTCTAGTGGGCAGGGACTCGAACTAGGTCCGAGCGTTCTCCCGCAAGGTGGTGACAAACGACAAGCACTTCACAGTATCTGAGGCCTAGTGAAACACCAGGTTCAATTCGAAGTAGTGCATGTGGTCAGTCGGATCGGAGGTGCCGTTGTACGAGGTGAACGTCGGCAACTGAAACTTAGGGGGATGGGAGCCTCCATGATATCCCTAGAGAAGGGGACGTGGAAGTCCGAGTCATAGTCGATGAGCCCCTGGGTCTTCGTAGTCTGGAGGACATCGTCCAGGTCACTGACCTTCCCCTCCTGTTCGCACTCCACCTCTTCATAGCGTCGCAGCCGCTGCGCCATCTCTGGGTTAGAGTGTAGAAGACTACGGGGCCGCGGAGTAGGCAAGCTGCGTGGGCGTTGAGAGTGTATGGCAAAGACATGGGAGGGTTCGTGCACCCAGCGAGATTCTGCTACGGTGGGGGCACCTTCGTTTTGGGGATTCTCCGTCGGGGCACGGTCCTGCCCTGCAATTCGATTTAGGATGTCTTGGCACAACTCTATCAATGCCTGGATCTGTCACCGCATCCCAGCCAATTCGTCTATGACAAGGTTACAGATGGTTATACCGCGAGGTGGTCGGGTTGAGGAGGATGCTTCTTGTGAGCCTCGTCGAGAGCTTGGGGCTTGGTGAGACCCACGGGCTCCCTGGTGATTGCTAGTGTTTCAGTAGCTTCCACGGGGTGCCATGGCTTTCTGCTCATTCCCACAGATGATGCCAAAAAGTGTAGAGACAGGAAAGTTGTTCCTAATCCTTGTACCACACTTTTAAGATTTGTTTGCTGGGGAAGAGCAACCGGCCACCCGTGAAAGCCTACGAACACTAGAAAAAGGGTGTCAAAAAGAGCCCTGGGCATGACCCTAGGGGACAATCCTCTGATGTTTAAGTCAGAGACATACTTTAGAGAGAACTATAAGAGGGAGAGAGGTA
This sequence comes from Amorphophallus konjac, assembly GCA_022559845.1. Classification (NCBI taxonomy): domain Eukaryota; kingdom Viridiplantae; phylum Streptophyta; class Magnoliopsida; order Alismatales; family Araceae; genus Amorphophallus; species Amorphophallus konjac. The sequence goes on from CM040118.1 coordinate 450,271,173, forward strand.
GGAGAGCTTAAGAGTGGAGTAGACAAGCCTAAGTGTATGAATGAAAGCTCTTAGAGTGCTTGGAGAGCCTAGGGAGTGCTCGGAACAGTGGACAAAGGAGAGCTTGGGCAGATGCCCTCAGTACATGACCTATCGCTATGTTATCGAGTATGATGATATGTGAATGGCACTTGCTAGATCAATTTACAACTTTAAATATGGATGTGGACAGGAAGGAGGAGCGAATAATGATTGTTAACATCAGATTACAATCTACGTTACTTTTTGAGATAAGTGAACAACAAGACAATGATCCTTTGATGATAGAAATCAAAGAGAAGGTGGATCAAAGACCAGATTTTTCCATAGTTGAAGATGGAAGGTTGATGTTTAGAAATAGAACTTGTGTTCCTGACCATACTGAGATTAAAAGAAGCTTTTAAAAGAGGCTCATCGCATGAGATATACCATACATCCCAAAGCCACTAAGATGTATCAGGATTTGAAGAGAACCTTTTGGTGGCCAAATGTGAAAAGGGAAGTAGTAGAATTTGTAAATCATTATTTGACTTGTCAACTGGTGAAGGCTGAACATCTCAGGCCAGCAGGGAAGTTGAAAGCACTAGATATACTAGAATGGAAGTGGGAAGGCATAGGCTTGGATTTTATTGTGGGTTTGCCCAAGACTCGAGGCGGATTCGATGCTATTTGGGTGATTGTGGATCGACTAATAAAGTCTGCCCATTTCTTAGCTATTAAGACCAAGTGGATGGTAGATGTTTTGGCTGCTCTATACATCAAGGAGGTGGTAAGGTTGCATAGTATTCCTACTTCTATAGTCTCAGATAGAGACCCAAGATTTACCTCCCGATTTTGGACAGGATTCCAATCATCTCTGGGGACGAGAATCAACTTCAGTACAACTTTCCACCCCCAGACAGATGGCTAGACTAAAAGAACTAACCAGATCATAGAAGATATGTTGAGAGCCTATATGTTAGATTTCAGCGGCAGTTGGCACGAGCATATGCCCTTCATCAAGTTTGAATATAACAATAGATACCAGTCTAGTATCCAGAAGGCACCGTTTGAAGCTCTATATGGTCGAAGTTGCAAATCACCGATATGCTGGAATGAAGTGGGAGAGAATCAGTTAATTGGTCCTGATTTAATACAAGACACCGCCAAGAGCGTTCAGATGATCAAAGACTGACTCAAGATTGCCCAATCCCGACAAAAGAGTTATGCTGATAACAGAAGAAGGGACCTGAAATTTCAAATCGAGGACCACGTTTTCTTGAAGGTATCACCCTCCCAAGAAATCCATAGATTTGGAGTTAAGGGAAAGTGAAGCCCGAGATTTATAAGACCTTTGAGATTCTTGAGAGAATCAGGGAGGTAGCATATAGACTGGCTTTGCCCCCACAGTTCGTTGAAATTCATGATATTTTCCACGTATCGATGCTACGGAAGTATGTGTATGATCCATCTTACATAATATAACATGATGATTTTGTATTCCAAAAGGATTTGTCTTATGAAGAGAGGCCTGTTAAGATCTTGGATCGAAAATTTCAACAACTGAGGAATAGAGCAATACCAATAGTAAAGATTCTGTGGAGCCGACATGGCCATGAAGAAGCTACATGGGAATTGGAGGATTAGATTAAGATGAAATATCCATGCTTGTTTTCAGGTTCGTCTTTTACCTGGTGTTTTTTCTATTACTATCGTGTGAATTTGAGGACTAAATTCTCTTAAGAGGGGGAGGATGTAATAACCCGCCTAAATAAGCATAAAAATAGATAATTAAATAAATAAATAATTTCCTTAATAGGCTAAGATTTTAAATATATATATATAAGTAATTAGGCCTTAGAATAAAATTAAAATAAGCTTAATTAGGGATAATCACTAATGGATTGACTATTGGGCTTAAAACAAAATTAGGCAATGCTTAACTATTGGGCTTAGGGCACTGTTCCTAGTAGTGGCCCATTAAGTGTTCGAAGGGAACCCTAGGAAGGCTGGCGGCGGCGGCTAGTGTCTAGAACGGGAAGGAATTGTGATTAGGATTTTAATCCCATTTATTTAAGTGTTTGAATTAAGAAGGGACTCTAGGGCTTTGGAAGATCTATAAACAAACCTCTTGAATCAGCAAAACGCTATTGTTGCAACTCAAGGCAAGGGGGTGCGGGCGTTCGAGGACGGGTGAGCGTGGAATAGGAAGTCATTCATAGGAGGAGGTTTTGCTGTTGAGCTTTAGCGTAGTCTCCCTTTTCTCACCAAAAAGGTAGGCGATCTCTCAGGCAAAATCAAATTAATCCTCATGATAGTTAGGACCGCATGTCTTCTTTGATTCTAGACCAGTAGCACCATGTTTCATCACGTATATATTGTAAATTTTGATTTAGAGCGCATCTGATACTGTTCTTGTGGGTTGCTGTCATAAAAAGAGTTAGCGACGGAAGTAGATGACGCTATTTAATTAGCGCCTGTGTGTAGGGTCGCAAATTTTTAAATTTACGGCGAGCCCATAGACGCTATTTAATATGCGCCTTCTGTGAAAGACGCGAATTCTACGACTTTACCAGAAATTAATCCGAACATCTAATGATCCATCATGAATGATTAAAACAATTAAATCTAATTGTCTACATAAGACCATGAACCTAGAAGCATGATATTGTTATTCCTACCTTAAATCTCTCAAAACAACTTTATTGTGCATTATGGTTACTGTTTATACCTTGAATTATGAACAGTAAGTTGGACATGATTAAATCTAGACCATAGACGTTAACCTTAATTAACGTCCTGGGCATAGACGCTATTTTATGAATCCCCGCCTCTCTTGAGGGTCGCTATTTAAAAGGCATGCATCCTAGAGATGCTATTCCAATATCTGAATTAAATTATTCTGAAAATAGGTTGAATCAGCGTCTTAGTACAGGACGCTAATTATGAATTAGTGCTTGTTCAGAAGGGCGTCATTTAAAATATAGCATCCCTCTAGCATGTGTTATTTTTTAAAAGTAACGATTACTATTCCTGAGGTTATTTTCCCCTGACTGTTTTCAGCATGCGATTTCCATCCAATACCATGGATACTGGCACTATTGTCTCACTACCGAACATAGTCTCTGTTTTTCAAAGGATTTCTATGATATACACCCTAATTCTTGGAGAAAGAAGGACCCTCCATCGGGAACTCCTCTCGTCGGATTGGAATCTCTTTCACCAAGGCCTCCGTAAGTCCCCGACATCGAATGATTCTCTCTTCTATCACTGGACAGGTTGTACCCTAAAAATCCTAAACATGTTTCAGTCACATCACTCTGAAGAATGTGACCACCTATGTGATGACCCAAGATCCAGATACCGGGAAGAACCCGATACCATTCGAATCCTGGCCCGCCGCCCACGAGCCGGAGGGCTCGGAAGGGCTAAAATGAGTGTGGAGGTACAAAGAAATAGGAAATAAAGCAGGACAATTCAACAATTAACAGGAGTAAATAATCAACTACAACAGAGTCCAATCCAACAGAAGTATAGTCTAAGGCAGAGAAACGTACCCAACACCGAGTGAACACTCAGCCCGGCGAGCTGACAACTAAAAATCTCCGTGCAGCACTCTCGAACCTTGAGGGAGAACCGCCACACTTGAAAAGTAGGGGTGAGCCTCCTATCACTGGCTCAGTAGGGGTCCCGCGGAACGCGAACCGTAAACAACAGCGGTAGCAGAAAGCAACAACAATAGCAGGAACAGCAAACTCGGTGGCCGGTAAAAACTTGACACTACAGCTACTCCTACTCACTACAAGAAAATTGGCCTTTACCTACATTTTAAAAGCGTAAGTATAGGTCCAAAAAACGTAGGTAAAACCTTTAGCCACGTTTGATTGCCACACTTGCTCGCGTGACTATATGTTATACCTACATTTCTATGAAATGTAGGTATAGTTTGACCTATCCCTATACTTTCAAAGCGTAGAAATAGTCCAGTAAAAAGCGTAGGTAGATATCGACCTATACCTACGCTTTGAAAGCGTAGGAATAGTCTAACAAAAACGTAGGTTAAAAATATATATACACACGCATATAAGAGGCTATACCTACGTTTATAAAAACGTATGTATTATCTTTCACCACGTAGTAGAAGAAACGTTTGAATAAGTATTCGCATCACTTATTAAAAAACGTAGGAAAATAATTTAACGTTGGTTAATAAAAAATGTAGGAATATATTTTCTTTTTTTTAAAAAAATCCTATTAGTATATGTGCTCTCATCACCTATAATAATAGGGCCATTCATATTCACATTCATTGATTGTCTCACTCACATCCATGTTCATCCACACAAAATAGACATTCATGTATTCGCATATATTCATCCATCCAAAACATACATTCATGTACGCACATATTCATCCACGAAGAACATACATTAATTTACTCACAGATACTGATTCTTGAACCACTATGAAAAAAATCTGACAAAAGGTAATTGTTCCCATCAATTATACATAAGTCAAGGTCAATTATAAATGATTAACATCCTGCATAAATTAAAAGGGTAGAAAAAATATTGAAGAATGAACATCTACATCACCTTGCCCCTACCCCTACGTAGGGCTCTCATTTTACAACTAACATCTACATTACATCTTATCTTCTGTTAACTCCAATTATAGATTTTTGTACCCATGGTCTAAATTCTATACTAAATTTAGCAACTGATAGAAACAAATAAAAGAGAAAGAACCCAAAACAAGTTGGGACTTATATGCATAACCCAAAGAGCAAAGATATTCCATCATGAAGCTTCATATATAACACTTCATTTTCAAGGCATGTATAGGATGCAAAACCTTGTGCCCTGGAAGACCTAGCAAAACAAATTTTATAGCCCTTAAGACTGAAAACATAGAAAAGATGGACTCTGTAGCACAGACAAAGAACCATGTAATTGTCTCAGTAACAAAAAGTTCAGAGCACAAACTTATCTAATAAACATAGCACCATAGAAAATGAGGATTGCTATATGAACACTTTTTAGGCTTATTTTGACTCTCCTTCCAAAAGATCGAGATAAGAGAGCTAAGGGTTGAACAAAAATCCATGAAACAAGTACACATTTTGAATTACTGTAAAATTTTGCTAAAGTAGGAGAAAGAGAATAGGTATTCATTTATCATATCTCATAGCTTGAAAAATTGGCACATGGACACTTGACAGGTAGTTGTAAATAAAAAGGCATAGCACAAAAGGTGTTATTTCAAGCTGGTGATCATTGAGAGAATGTCACATTCCACTCGATGTGTGAACAAAACAGAAATAGTGACCAGAATGAGTCCCATGGCCAGCATGCACCAAAACAATATAAAGTGTGAACTTCAGATCCCGATGGCCCCTGGAAATATCAAACAAGAGCCAACATGCCTTACATATCAGTCTTATGCTGCCAAAGACTTACAGGTGGAGCTTCTCCAACTAAGGACACCACCATCAGAATAGAAAGCAACTGCCCAAACTTTAAAATTCACTGTTGTACTTCTTTCCTTGGTTTGAACAAAAAGCAAGAAGAATAGACAGAGTAATCTTTGTTCTTCCACAGATAAGTAGGGGGAAGTCCCTGTGTATTCCCAAAAATCCCCCCATCTCTTTAATGGTTTTCCTGAACATAAATGTGTTTCAAGTTTAAAGGTGAGCAAAGTTTGGACGGGATGAAACAGAAACAAGAACTACAAAAGGCAAAAGTCAAGGTCAACTACACATGAAACGGCAGACTTTCATGCAATACAGATTGAATTAACAGAAACCAGAACAGACAGATTGATACATCATTTGTGTTACCTTCTCAATGTGATTGGAGATCTTGAAAAGAACAGAAGCAAACCCACAGATGTAGATATCAAAAGCTTATCTATGCAATATGATCCTTCGTTGACAAGGCATTTTAAAAAGAATAAAAGAAAGCCATATAGATATAGGCATAAAATGGCTATGAAAAACAAGATTATTTAGCATAGATTACTCAGTCCATGAACATAACAAATAAATGATAATAAATATCAACATTCCCACAGCCATTTTACACATATTGTTGTCCAACTTCTAAGGGAGCCTGGTTAGAATTGTGGACCTTGTGCTGCTGAAGAGTGGCACCCACCTGCATAAAGCTTAAATAAGATTCATAAGCATGAAAGCTGGAAGGTGGGCACAAAACTAATATTTCACCCTCTCCTTTTCCTAGTTTTTTGTCATGCTCTTCTTTTTCAGGACTTTACTTTTCAAGAGTTGTTTCCTTTCCATGATTTTAGGCCACCAACCATTCACATTCCCAAGTAAACTCTGAAGCATCAGCAAGTCAAGTGTGCACAAAAATTGAGATACAGCACCACAGGAACCTAGAGAGCCAGGCGAAAAACTGACAGTTTATCATTAAACAAGAGGCATTGGAGAAAACAGGATGAGTGCAATCTAAAGAGTACAGCTCAAAACCAGTAAGAATAATAACAAGCCTTTTCCATGGAGACAGATGCTAGTAAGAAAATGTGATATTCAAGCTACCAAGCATAATGAGGGTGCAACATAAGACCACAGATAAAATCAGTAGATCAAAGCTTTAATTATATTTAGACTTCCCCCTTCATTAACTCATTTCATCCTTGCAGCTCCCTAGCTCTGCCAGCCTCCATATCCAACAAACACTACCTGTATTTTAGAGCACCAAAGGGGAAAAAAACATCCTCAGCTACTTTGCTTTTCTTTTTAACTGGAGTATCGCCCTTTTTCTCAGAAGCAGCCTCATTTGACATCTCATCAAGATGACATATCCTTCTTCAAACCAGATTCAGCAATTTCCTGTTTATCACTCCATCTCATCAAGATGACATATCCTTCTTCAACAAAATTCAATTGTTTCCTGTTTAGACAACAATGGATAAGAAGATATCACAGAGGTGTTATTGTTAATTGCTGAAGACAACAATTAATGCAAAGATTTGGGGCTATTACACACCTTCTCTGGGTCTGTGGTTGAGATCACACTGAGTGCAACATGTTCACCTTTCATATTCATCCAAGGTGCTGGAGACAAGCCTAGGCACTCGAGAAGGGGAGACATAGCCACTGGACAATCGTAGAACTGTAAGTTCTTAAACAACTTTTCAAAAATGGTTACTGTTGAAAGCAGCAGATCTTTGGTGACTTACAATGAATTCATGATCTAGTAAACAATGAACAACAATGTTTCAAAACTGCCTAGGCAGAGTGAGTTGGTTGGCCCCTTACAATCTAGGCAGACTGCCCATGCAGTGAGGTGAACGTCTCAATTCTGAGGTATTTTTATTTTTTTATTTCATGTATCCAATGATTGTACTATTAATTATAGGCATCTCTCATTTAATTATATAAGCATCATAATCTAATTAGTGAATTATAAACATAATTTGATGCATCTATGTTTTGAAGAATAATATACTATGCATTAAAAGCATATAGATGATGAAAAAGTGGTCTCAAAATAATTTCACTAAATGCACTTGCTACAATGAAGATTGCACATGCCAGTTAATGTTGGATGTGTCTTCAGCTACGAATCATGGAGAATTTTGGTGCTCTCAGAAACTCCCTTGCGATCTTATACTTGCGGGGCCATTATACTCTTGGAAAGTGATAAGCTTTTTGTCTGGTTACTTTTGTTATCTGGGACACCATGGAGAGTGCATTTTGGATATACATAATATTTAAATGGTAAATAAAGTTCAGTGCAGATCCTCTTTAATATTTTTTAGAAAAAAGACAGCCTTTAACTGACATACAAGAAGTATTTTAGACTACACAAATTTCAACTGCACATTTGAAAGTACCATGCCTAAAACAAACTAATAATGGAAAATATATGTGCATGCAAGTATGTAAACAAAATAAAGAGATAGAGAATACCTCCTTCGCTACATCTGTACTTTGGCAAATAAATGTTGATCCAAAGACAAAGGCCATTGCATTCTGCATAAAAAAAAATACTTAGAAGCTACCCATGTAAACCAATGAGCCATCCACAGTTTTGCACCATTCACATAGTATTTTGCTCAAAACCAACAAGGAGATGAGATCAAGACAATTTGAATTATGTGGTGTCCCCATATCAATGCACATTGCACTGCATTGACGCAAAAAATCAATGTTTAAACTAACAATCCAAAAATTAAATTAATAGAATATCTTCTTACATTGAAATAGCATTCAGAAAAGCAAAGATAAATGCAATGACATACAACAGAAGCATGAGCAGATACACAGATATGTTCTTTTTGGCATGCGCGTTCATGTGAGCTCAAATAATGCCATTTTAACCTTTGGGATTAGCCTTGCCATCCTCCTGCAACTATACATTGTTGCCATGATGCACAAGCATCTTACATGTGGATTATGATCTTAGTAAAGAAGAATAAAAAATCAAAGAGTGAGGAGAGACAAGGAGAAACCAGAAATAAATATAAAGCATGAAGAGCTTAGTGCCATTCTATAAATTTGATAATAGTTCTAAGTCTTACCAGCTAAATCGAAAAAGTTGATCGTCTATGAGCAATTTGAAATGTGTCCAACAAGGTGCTGGCATGAGAAAATGTCACCATTTTGCAGAAAGAGACCTACCTTGACCTCTTCGTCATATCCAACCAAAGAAAGTGCCAGCATGACATTACCTTCACCAACCTATAGTAAATTTATGAGCAACAAAACAAATAAATAATAAGAAAAAGCTATAACAATAAGGGTCTTCAAATTGACCAATCTAACAGCAGCTTACTGCACTTTATGTAAAATTGTATGGGATTGAATCTTGTACAAAGGTATGATGGTTATTCTCCTACGAAGATCACCCTTTTGAAGAAGTTGCTTTCCTGTATCCTCGGTGTCGACAACAACATTAAAAAGCTTGCCCCCAGCAGCAACCTGTAGAATCATATAAGGACCATAAAAGCTCCTCTCATGACAAAAGATATAACTTGCACTTTATCTACATTCAGTTATTGGTCTATCCATGTCAATAGCTGAAGGTAAAGAGTGGAGAGGGCACCATATGATATTCTTTTTTAAAAAAAATCGTCCCACTCATCTTGGCACCACTTTAACATGTTGTCTCGCATGCAGGCCAACATAGGCTCTATTACAAAACATGATCATCCTTACAATGTTACATTTATTGGTCCATCCAACTCATAACAAAAGTCAAGACTGCATAAGACACCACGTTGTATTCATGTTTTTGTTTTGGCACCATTCAATGTAAGACTCTTCTGACAACCCAAAGAAACGACTTCTTAAAATGAGACATTAGAAAAATGCTACCAAGACTGACCTCTAGTGCGATCATGTGGTCGTCAGATAGCATGATTGGATTTGCTCCGCCGATATCCGACTGTCCGACAATCCAACCATTTGATTGTAGCAAAGTCCCATATCGAGTGTGGAGGGGGGAGAGAGTGAGAGAGATAACACACATCGTCAAAAATAGGTTAACGATGGATTGTATTTTTTCTAAGTACTCTATTTTTTTTGAAGAGGGGATTAGCGGGAAAACCCGTGCTTCGCGACGGAGGCACGAGTTCCTAACCCATACGAATGCACTGAATGAAAAAATTGAACCTAGTGTATTCTATAAAAATCTATTCTTAAGATAAATAGGATTATTAGACTAACAGATAATATTTGTTTGAGACTTCTTGAAACAGGATGGCTGATACTACATTGTATTAGTAAAAGAGAAGACACATAGATTTATAATTATAACAACAAGGGATGTGCTAAGAAGGCTATATACTCAAACACAAAAATATTCTTGCCATGGTGAGCATAACGTTTCTATGGAAACAAGACTTCAGTCCAAACTCATATATACTACAGTAATAAAAAACAATGAAAGTCAAATCTAAATACTGAAAAAAGGGAAGTAGTATATGAGCATATAAAAAAGGACAGCATATAAAAGGGCTACTTGGTTACTATATATACACATATTTTTCTTATCGTATTTATGCAAGTATTGATCGTCTTGCGTGGAGATGGCAGCCGCAGCCGACCCAGCGCGTAGTCGGCCAGCACGAGGCAGCACGGTAGGGGCACCGTCCAACCCTGAAGCAACAGGAGGTGTTGGGACTCCTCTGGGTTGATAAGCAGTTCATGCACTGCTTTGTGATGAAATGGTTTGATGATTGACAATAGTTATTTTGATGACTAGCAATAGTGGTGTGTGACTTAGTTGACCTTATTTCTATATACGATGGTGTAAGTATTTTGATGCATTCATATGTCAGATAATCATATTTTGATGCATTCATATGTCAGATAATCATATCAATGGTGTGTGCATCTTAGTCTGTGCTTTGAATAGAGTCGGTGCAACACATGGTTAATTTTGCATTGAGTCTGTGCAATCCTCGCTGATGCACACGACTAAGTCGGTGCAATTCTTCTCGATGGACGCCACCGAGTCGGTGCAACCTCTACACCAGGCACTTAGAGTCGGTGCAATATGTCGTAGGTAACTCGGCGCATAGAAGTTCATGCATTCTCCTTTTACACATTAAGTCTGTGCAAGTTAAGCATTCTGTGTGAATAAGTCCGTGCAAGCTCAGGCACGGGGCATGCTAAGTCTGTACAACGTCTTCTGTGGCAAGTCATCAGGTCAGTGCAATACTTGCCCATTGCACACACTCAGCCGATGTATCCGTAGGTCGTGTTGAAACCATGTCTGTGCATCTGCTTTTGAAGAGATGATTGAGTCTGTGCATGTGTATGTAAACACCACAATTGAGTCTGTGCATCAAAATCTCTATTCTGTGCAATCTCCTTGTTATATCGTATAATTGTCTGAATATGACATTATATCTGATGCCTTGACAGGTGCCTTTTCGTAAAGACTAAGAAGTGCACATGATCCAAGATTGAAGAAAGTGTCAGGATCGTGACACGTGGAAAGCAGCTATGCTGAGATGCCGCCACGTGACGAAGGTGTTTGGGCGGTAATTGTGGTGACCACACGTCCTATCCTTCTACTGCTCTATAAATAGGAAGCTTCTTCCTTAGGAGAAGAGTGATCGTGAACATACTTCGAAAGAGCAGAAGCAGAGAGAGCTTGCACGATCCAGAAAGAAGAGAAAAAGGAGAAAGAGAGAAAAAGAGAAGGAGAGAGATGAAAGAGAGATGTCTGAGAGAATACTGTGAGTGTTTGTTCCTCAGTCTCTCGGTTCAGAACCGGAGCTGAAATTGCTCAGTGTTGAGCTACACTCCCCTAGTGGGTTCTTTTATTTCTTCGTTTATTTTATTTTTCGTTTATGAAACTGCGTTTTCAAGCTGTGTGTCAGCGGAGCAAGCTGTGAAGCTCAGCGGTTTGCAGAGGTGGATTCCTCTGGTCGAGTAAAGCTGTAAGTCCCCAGCGGCTTGCAGAGGAGGATTCCTCTGGACGGCATAAGCTGTAACGCTCATCGGTGTGTAGGGTTTTGACCCCAAAGCTGTGGATCAGCGAAGCTGTGCATCAACAGTAGAAGCCACATTCCGGTTTGGAGTGTGGGGTGGACGTAGATCTCGGGTTGAGATCGAACCACCTTAAAAATCTCTGTCTACTGTGTGATTGCTGTGTGGTTTGTGTGCATCCTGTTTATTTCTTTGATCCGTAGTAGACGAATGCTTAGGACTGTCTTGATCTAGATTTGTTAGGTCGGCTTCCATTGATTGTATTGTTTGTCCTTCTATCGTCCAACATCAGCTTGTTTTAATTCCGCACTTGGAGCTGTTGTTGTTGGTCTTAATTGGGTGTCTGATCTATTCACCCCCCCCTCTAGATCGGTTATAGCATCCTAACACTTGGTATCAGAGCCTAACTCTTCTGCAGAGATCAACGTCCTGAAGAGAAACGGCCATGGATGCAAGAGGGATGACAGTTGAAGGACATTCCACCACGAAGCCCCCATACTTTGACGGGTCGAACTACGCATACTGGAAGAACCGTATGCAAGTTTTTCTGAGGGTGAAAGACTATGAAATTTGGAAGGTGGTCAGTAAAGGACCATTCGAGTTGCATCCTAATGAGGATATATGGACGAGAGAGGAGATCAGAAAATCTACTCTCAACTGGAGCGCCATCAATGCCATACAGTGTTCTCTACATTCCACTGAATTTGCAAGAGTCTCTTCGTGTGTCACAGCGAAAGAGATGTGGGATAAGCTGGAGGTTATCTACGAGAGAACCTCTCAGGTGAGGGAGACCAAGGCTAATTTACTAGTTTCAGAGTATGAAGCCTTCAGGATGAAGCCCAGCGAGACCATCACTGAGATGTACGCGCGTCTTACCCTCGTAACTAATGGTCTCAGAAATCTGGTGAAAAACTATTCTGATTATGAAATCATGAGAAAGATACTGTGATCCCTGACTCCAGTATGGCATACAAAAGTGACACTTATTGAGGAGTCGAGGGATCTCCAGAACACCAAAGTGGACGAGCTGATAGGTTCATTGATGACTTATGAAATGAATCTGCTAAAGACAAAGGAGCTCGAGAAAAAGAAGCAGCCTATCGCTCTGAAGGCAAGCAACAGTCGTTCTAGTCGATCCAGCCACAATGGATCGTCTAGTGATCAGAGTCTCTCTGGATTGGAAATTGAAGGAGATCAGATAGCAATGCTGACCAGAGAGTTTAGAAGATTTCTCAGGAAGGAAGGAAGAAATTTCAACCGAAGATAATATGGCGGGAGGAGATACAACAGGTACAAATCTAATTCTGTCAAAAAAATTGACACTAATGTCTGTTACCATTGCAGGAAGGCCGGTCATATGAAGGCCGATTGTCTAGAGCTCCAGAAGCTGAAAGAGAAAGCCAAGAAGAAAGCTCCCAAAGGAAGAGCAATGGTGAGCACATGGAGCGACGAGGACGAGGGGACCTTGAGCAGCACATCAGAAAGTGAAGACGAAGAAAAGCCTATCTGTCTGATGGCCAGAAATGATGAAAATGAAGTGGAAGACTCCGACGAGGTATCATCTCCTTTTGAGCATTACACTATTTCAGATTGGGAAGATGCTTACGAAGATTTGCTAGATAAGGTAGATGATATCAGAAAAGAGAACAGGCATTTGAAGAAGAAAGTAAATTCTCTTATGAATGACAAAACTATGTCTGATAAACTTGCCTGCTTGCAATCTGAAAATGACATGTTAAAAAATTCATGTGCTAAAGTTGATAATATTAAGCATACATTGATAGATTCTAGAAGAGAAAATGATAATCTGAAAAATGTGATTGACGAATTAAAATTGAAATTGCAAAATTATGAAAATGAAATGAAAATTGTTAATGAGAAATATGAAGTTGTACTAGGTGCTAACCATGAACTAAAAAATTCAATTGATCACCTAGAAAAAGAGAATGAAGATAAAAAGAAAATTATCGAAAACATGACCCAAGGATCTGATAATTTGAATGCACTCTTAGGGTCAAAAGTAAATTTCAGAAGAGAAGGCCTCGGGTATAACCCCATAGCTAAAGGGAGTTTTGCTTTGAAAACAATTTCATTTGTTGCTGAGAAGGAAAAGGGGTCCCTCATCAAGAGTAGAAATGTAAAGTCTGCTGTTAAAGTTGTTGATTCCAAATTGCCCAGTGCTAAGGACAAGGGCAAGCAGAAAATGGGTGAGTTTTGCGATGATAGTACACAATGTCCTACTTCTCAAGGTAAAGTTCAGATTAGGGGTCAACCTTCGCGCACACCAAAACCCCAAGCTAGGGTTAACAAGTCACCGCCAGCAGTTCAGAGGAAGACTCAACCCTCACCCATGAAGAAGTCAAGTAAGTCTAGGGTGCAAGGTAGAAACACTTCTGCCAGAAGTCAATCGGGCCATTTCCACCAGCCCAGAGTCCAGACCTACCATCATGTGGAGCCACAACATTTCTATAAATCTGGATGGAATAGAGCTCAAGGGAGGTCTAGATATCAGTCATGTACCACACAGACATACAGACCTCAGGCTAGAAACTGGGTTGGGCAGTCTAGAATATGGGCTTCTAGGAAACAAACCACCTACAGTCAGCCAAGGACCAACGTTGGCCACTATTTCCTGAATGCTGAGAAGAAGAGAAATAATAGAAAAAGTGTCGAAAAATCCACCAATCAACCAGCTCTCAAACAAGCGTGGATCCCAAAAATCTTGTTGTCATGTATGAATTGTTCTATTTCTGCTTCGGAGCCCAAACAGTTTTGGGTTCCAAAATTTTCTCCGTGACTATGATTGTAGGTATGCCTGGCAGCCAAGCACAACATGTGGTACCTGGATAGTGGCTGCTCCAGGCATATGACAGGGGACAAGGATAAATTTTGCTTGCTGACAGAGAAGAATGGAGGCCTTGTCACCTTCGGAGGAAACACTAAGGGTAAAATCATCAGATCAGGTAAAGTAGGTAAGTGCACTACCTGTTGCATTGATGAAGTCTTTCTGGTGGATGGATTAGCATATAATCTTCTAAGTATCATCCAGCTTTATGATAAAGGGCACAAGGTAGTATTTGATTCACTTAGCCGTAAAATTTTTCAACCTGATTCTGATGTGGTTAAATTCTCTGGAAAAAGAATGAATAATATTTACATGGTAAATCTAGATGATATTGCACACTCTAACCTATGCCTCACTGCTAATAAAGAGGACTTAGCTTTTTTGTGGCATCGTAGGTTAGGCCATGCTAGCTACACTATCTTGCACAAATTGAATAAACACAGCATGGTAAGAGCACTCCCTGAAATATCTTTTAAGAAGGAAAATAGGGTGTGTGATGCGTGTACACAGTCCAAGCAGACCAGAAAGTCATTTAAATCAAGAACTGAAAACATGTCTCTCAAACCTTATGAGCTGATACATATGAATCTATTTGGACCCACACGATCAGTCAGCTTGTCAGGTAGGAGATATGGATATGTCCTAGTTGATGACTTCTCTAGGTATACTTGGGTCTTTTTCATCACTCACAAGAATGATGCTTTTACTGAATTTTAGGAGTTCTATTTAAATATCAAACAGAAAAATGAAAATTTGATTAAAAATATTTTGTCTGATCATGGAGGTGAGTTTGAAAACTCACAATTTGAAAACTTTTGCAGGGATAATGGGATTACTCATCGGTTCTCCTCCCCAAGAACACCTGAGCAGAATGGAATAGTAGAGAGGAGGAACCGGACACTTGTGGAGATGGCCCGTACACTACTTGTTGAAGGTGGCTTACCAAGAAAATTTTGGGCAGAGGCAGTTAATATTGCATGCCATGTAATCAACAGAGCCATGGTAAGGCCTTTCACTCAGAAAACTCCTTATGAGATTTTAAAAGGTAAGAAGCCTTCAATTGCTTATTTCAAGGTCTTTGGGTGTAAATGCTTCATTCATGTTAATGATAAAAGAGATCTTGATAAATTTGAACCTAAAAGTGATCCAGGAATCTTCCTTGGATATTTTGAAAACTCTAGAGCATATAGAGTATACAACCTTAATTCTAAAACTATTAAGGAATCTCCACATATTGTATTTGATGAGTCCCTAAATAACTGTGAGGTTGGTCAATGCAGGAAAGAAGATGACAGAGAAATTCTCAAGAAAGAAAAACCTGAAGATCAATCAGACCAAGAAGAAGAAGCTGAAGAAGGCAATGCAGAGGAGCCTATTGTTCAGGGGGAGGTAAATGAAGGTCAAGGTAACCAAGTTATAAATGTCAGATTTTTAAGAGATCATCCTATTGAAAATATCATTGGTGACTTGCATGAACCCCCTAGGACTAGAGGTTTCATTAGAGCTCAAAATGAATTAAATGCATATGCATTGGTTTCTCATGTTGAACCCAAAACCATTGATAGTGCTCTCAAAGATGTGCATTGGATCAATGCCATGCACGAAGAGCTTAATCAGTTTGACAGGAACAAGGTGTGGCATCTGGTCCCACCTCCTGATCATGGGACTGTCATTGGAACAAAATGGGTTTTTAGGAATAAAACTGATGAGCTAGGTAATGTAGTTAAAAATAAAGCTAGACTTGTTGCTCATGGGTACAATCAAGAATTCGGAATTGACTTTGAAGAGTCATTTTCCCCTGTAGCCAGGTTAGAAGTAATTAGAATACTTTTGGCCTATGCATGCTCATCAGGAATAACTCTCCAGCAGATGGACGTTAAATCTGCTTTTCTCAATGGGGAAATAAAAGAGGATGTCTTTGTGAGACAACCTCCTGGCTTTGAATGCTTAGATTTTTCTAATCATGTTTATAAGTTAAATAAAGCTCTTTATGGCTTGAAGCAAGCCCCTAGAGCTTTGTATGACAGACTCAGTAAATTCCTTACCGAGAAGAAGTTCACAAGAGGTGAGGTTGACCAAACGTTGTTCACCAAGGTAAGTCATCCAGACATTCTCCTTGTTCAGATTTATGTGGATGACATTGTGTTTGGGTCAACTAACCCCAAATTGTGTAAGGAATTTTCCGAACTAATGACACAAGAATTTGAGATGAGCTCAATGGATGAGCTAAAATTATTTCTTGGACTACAGGTGACTCAAACAAAAGATGGAACATTTATCACCCAGTCTAAGTACATAAGGGATCTGCTGAAGAAGTTCAAATTTGAAAATCTCAAGGAAATTGTAGCACCAATGGGTACTTCAACAAATCTTGATGAAGACTCCAAAGGTAATACGGTGGACCAAAAGCTATATCGAGGTATGATCGGATCCCTTTTATATCTTACTGCATCTAGGCCTGATATACAGTTTGTAGTGTGTTTATGTGCCAGATTTTAGGCTAGTCCTAAGGAGTCTCACCTTAGAGCAGTGAAAAGGATCTTTAGGTATTTATCAGGCACTCAAGAACTTGGACTTTGGTACCCTGCTAGGTGTGAGCTAGAGCTTCTGGCATACACTGATGCAGATTATGATGGGTGTCGGATAGATAGGAAAAGCACTAGTGGGCATTGCCAATTCCTAGGTGGATGTCTAGTATCCTGGGCTTCTAAGAAGCAACACACAGTTGCATTGTCCACTGCAGAGACAGAATATGTTACTACAGGAAATTGTGCAGCTCAGGTACTATGGATCAAGCACCAGCTTTCAGATTATCAGATAAAATTGGGATGCATTCCAATTTTATGTGATAATACTAGTGCTATTTGCCTAACTAAAAATCATGTTTATCACTCTAGGACTAAGTACATTGAAATAAAACACCACTTTCTTAGAGATGCTGTAAGTAAAAATGAAATTGAATTAATATTTGTTGAAACTGAAAAATAGACTGCTGACATCTTTACTAAACCCCTTGGAAATGAAAGATTTAAATATTTAAGACGAGAATTGGGGCTATGTAAATTTCAGCAAGAAAATGATGAATAAAATTCATTCTTGAGCTGTGTGTTGATATGTTCTTAGGTGATTGTGTCAACTTGTTCCTTAAAAAGTTGAATAAAGAAGATTCTTGAGTAATCGGTTGTTTGATGTCTTGCACAGACATTTTCTGATGGTTGTGTATGAGTTGCACAGAGTATTGATGCACGTATTGCACCTAGCCTATGCAATGTGTAAGCACTCTGGTCATTGCATACTTTGCATGAAGCATAAGTCATTGTATGTCTTTAGGTCTGTGCATATTGCATTCTAGTCACATGTAGGTCAGTGCATGTCCATACCGCACATACATATAAGTCCGTGAATTGTCTACATTTCGCACGCTAATGTCAATGCATGTCTTGCATATTGTTGATGCGCAATGTAAGGTTGTAGCATGATGGTCGGTGCATCTTTTATCCAAACTGCATGATAAGGTCAGTGCATTGCATTGCTCATGAAGGATAAAGTCGGTGCAAAGTTTGCCTATTGTTTATCTAAGTTAATGCATCTTGATGTCAGGGGGAGGATAGCAATATCTGAACTGAGTTCAACTCCTTCTACTCTCTCCTCTGTCTCAGAAGTCCCACCATGTGGCATCTTTTATGTCCTTGGTACAAATTGATTTTGTCAGGAACTACTTCCTTTGAAAATTCTTGAGTTGATTCTGCACTTCTATGTCCACTCCTTTTACTAAGAATGGACAACAGTCTAGTAATTGGTTCATTGTCGTGAGCTGCAATTATTACAACTCTTCTGCTCTAAGAATCATATGTGCTCAATTGAATAAACTGAAGGTTTAACTTTAATAGGCTATAGAGTTCAAAAGACTATCTTCAGAAAACAAGGTGATAGAAAATATTTATAGCTCTTAACCTCTATCTCATGGCTATAATAAAACAGGTCTTCACAGTATCTGAACATGATAGATTTAGTGAAGTCTAAGGTTTGAAAACTAAAGTCTGTATTGTTCTTAAACAAGGCACTCTTAAAAGTTATAAGGGCAGCAAAATTAAGATCATTAAAGAAAAAGAAATGAACTATGTGGCAGAGCAATGACTGAGTTACACTGAGAAACTGAGGTCTCCATCAAAGAAATGGAGAGTACCTTAAGTCATGAAGTTACTCAGGTTAACTCTGTTCATGTGGTCAAATTTATAGGAGAGGTTTCACTGAGTAACTAGGGGTATTGGCCTCTGATCAAGGTGTACCCTTAATGTCAAAAGTGCAAACTATTCATGTAGCTTTTGATCAGAGACATATATAGTGGTTTATGCTTAGTAACTGGGCGTATCAGCCTCTAATCAAGGTATTCACCTAATGTCAACGGCATAAATGACACGTGACTGTTCAATAAGTTCAAATTTCTAAAACTCATGAAAGAAAATTATTGTAACCCTTGAAACACAAAAGTCATTGCGTGTCAATTGTTTAACCTCAATACAAATTCAAGTGACTCTCCTTGCTATTCACTCTCTCTCTGAAATAAGTAGGGTGTTGTGTCGACCTAGACTTTTATGGTTATGTGACTCAGGTTCATTGCTATAAATGGTATATATAACCCTATTTCAGAAAGTCAGTTAATTCACTTTACCTTCTATAACTGTTAAACCTGACTTTAATCAAGAAAGCCCATTGCTCGATTCATATAACTTAAGGGTTGCCCCATAATTTGCTCACATTCTGAACTGTTACATAGAATGTTGTTCCTTATTTGTTGATGGCAAAGGGGGAGAAAATGTGTGTTTGCATTCAGATATTCAAAGGGAATATTCAAAGCACTCGCTCAGGGAGTAAGTCTGTGCATAACTTGTGTAGTTGCATGCATGCCACTTGATTATCATTCATGTCTCATCAAAATACAACATCTCATTGTATTCATTTGATTATCATTCATGTCTCATCAAAATACAGCATCTCATTGTATTCATTCTATGTGTTGCCATCATCAAAAAGGGGGAGATTGTTGGGACTCCTCTGGGTTGATAAGCAGTTCGTGCACTACTTTGTGATGAAATGGTTTGATGATTGATAATAGTTGTTTTGATGACTAGCAATAGTGGTGTGTGACTTAGTTGACCTTATTTCTATATACGATGGTGTAAGTATTTTGATGCATTCATATGTCAGATAATCATATTTTGATGCATTCATATGTCAGATAATCATATCAATGGTGTGTGCATCTTAGTCTGTGCTTTGAATAGAGTCGGTGCAACACATGGTTAATTTTGCATTGAGTCTGTGCAATCCTCACTGATGCACACGACTAAGTCGATGCAATTCTTCTCGATACACGCCACCGAGTCGGTGCAACCTCTGCACCAGGCACTTAGAGTCGGTGCAATATGTCGTAGGTAACTCGGTGCATAGAAGTTCATGCATTCTCCTTTTACACATTAAGTCTGTGCAAGTCAAGCATTCTGTGTGAATAAGTCCGTGCAAGCTCAGGCACGGGGCATGCTAAGTCTGTACAACGTCTTCTGTGGCAAGTCATCATGTCAGTGCAATACTTGCCCATTGCACACACTCAGCCGATGTATCCGTAGGTCGTGTTGAAACCATGTCTGTGCATCTACTTTTGAAGAGATGATTGAGTCTGTGCATGTGTATGTAAACACCACAATTAAGTTTGTGCATCAAAATCTCTATTTTGTGCAATCTCCTTCTTATATCGTATAATTGTCTGAATATGACATTATATCTGATGCCTTGACAGGTGCCTTTTCATAAAGACTAAGAAGGGCATGTGATCCAAGATTGAAGAAAGTGCCAGGATCGTGACACATGGAAAGCAGCTATGCTGAGATGCCGCCACGTGACGAAGGTGTTTGGGCAGGAATTGTGGTGACCACACGCCCTATCCTTCTACTGCTCTATAAATAGGAAGCTTTTTCCTCAGGAGAAGAGTGATCGTGAACATACTTCGAAAGAGCAGAAGCAGAGAGAGCTTGTACGATCCAGAAAGAAGAGAAAAAGGAGAAAGAGAGATGAAGAGAAGGAGAGAGCTGAAAGAGAGATGTCTGAGAGAATACTGTGAGTGTTTGTTCCTCAGTCTCTCGGTTCAGAACCGGAGCTGAAATTGCTCAGTGTTGAGCTACATTCCTTTAGTGGGTTCTTTTGTTTCTTCATTTGTTTTATTTTTCGTTTCTGAAACTGCATTTTCAAGCTGTGTGTCAGCGGAGCAAGCTGTAAAGCTCAACGGTTTGCAGAGGTGGATTCCTCTGGTCGGGTAAAGCTGTAAGTCCCCAGCGGTTTGCAGAGGAGGATTCCTCTGGACGGCATAAGCTGTAACGCCCAGCGGTGTGTAGGGTTTTGACCCCAAAGCTGTGGATCAGCGAAGCTGTGCATCAGCAGTAGAAGCCACATTCCGGTTTGGAGTGTGGGGTGGACGTAGATCTCGGGTTGAGATCGAACCACCTTAAAAATCTCTGTCTACTGTGCGATTGCTGTGTGGTTTGTGTGCATCCTGTTTATTTCTTCGATCCGTAGTAGATGAATGCTTAGGACCGTCTTGATCTAGATCTGTTAGGTCGACTTCCATTGATTGTGTTGTTTGTCCTTCTGTCGTCCAACATCAGCTTGTTTTAATTCCGCACTTGGAGCTGTTATTGTTGGTCTTAATTGGGTGTCTGATCTATTCACCCCCCCCTCTAGATCGGTTATAGCAACCTAACAGGAGGTAGGGCAGAGGCTAGGCAGGCAGCATCTACAACAGGGGCGGAGGAGGGGACGGCAGCAAGCGGGGATGAAGGGGCACCAGCCCTCACGCTCGAGCTGGCAACAGATGCACCCACAACTCCAGGGGAGGACGTGGAAGACAAACCTGCACCACCGGCGGCAGGGGCAGGCAAGGGAAGGAGACCATCTAAAGGTAGAGGATCGACGAGAGGGGGCGAAGCGTGAACAGCAGCAGAGGCATCCGGGATGGAACCACCAGGAGGAGGCAAAGGAGCGCCAACCTCTACGCCCAGATCGGCAGGGGAGGCAAGAGATGCAGGGGAGGTCCCAAGGTAGAAAGGTACGGTCGAAGGGCCTCCTGTAGCAGGTGGCGTGGAGAAGGAGGCAAGGACATGTCGAGCACCGACATGGGGGAGCACGGCAGCGGCGGCAAGAGAACCACCAACGCCGGAGGACGCGGGCACGGAGGCCAATGAAGGGAGGGAAGGGCGAACGGAGGGAGGGGGAGGCACCATTCAGGGGAAATGGTATGTTAAAATGGGAAAAAATTGAAAAGTATCGGGCGTCAACTTTGGCACCCGCAGGGTATCCCCTCTTCCTATGTTTTTTATTTTTCTTTTTTTTATTTGAAGCGACTTATTCCTACGTTTTAACAAAAAGTGAAACAATATCTAAGACCTATTCTCACATTTATAAAAAAAGCGTAGGAATAGATTACTTTTTCGTACGTTTATTAAAAAATCGTCGGAATAAGATGACCATATAGCTACACTATAATAAAACGTAGTCAGAATATGTCGCTTATACCTACATTTTTTGAAAGCGTAGGTAAAATTTATGGCTATAGGCCAGTTTTCTTGTAGTGACTGTACCGAAAAACATGCCCCGATCTCACCGCCGTGGGACCACCAGACTAACAGGAAAACATCTGGCTATACTGCAAGGGGAACCCATCACGACACCACTGTCATGGATCGAACACTGCCTAGGAAAAACCCTCGGTGACGCTCACCGGAACCCTAGACCTTAATATCGGGAACACACCCGGAAACTACACACAAAACCACCTCTCGCAGATGAGAAACGGAATCTCAAGTCACGAGAATCTCACGTCATGTGACAGGAGCATTGTCCACTAGAAGTAAGGCCAGATGCGTCCATTGACGTCTTACACCGCACCCCAGTGTCTCCCTACGACGTCCCAGGCGGAGACTGAGACACACAGCTAGTACCATGAACAAGGACTAGCTAGGGTCGCGCTCGTTAGTGCGGGTCCGACGCCCCCAACCAAGTGTGCACACACAAACCACGCGCCCTAGGTCAGATCATCTAGCTTGTTCTTCCCCAAAGTCCGGACTCAGGCTACGCGAAGGGGCCCTATGGCAACCAGCCTAAAAACCATCTCTCTCGGGTAAGCCGCTCCACCACTCCCGGGTGGGTCAGCATACGCGTGCTGTAAGAAGGCTACGACCAGTGGGAGGTCACTAAACGTGAACACGGAAAATCACGCAGGCACCCATTGCGAGTAACACGGAGTAACAGGTGGCTCAGAGCCACCAGACTCTGGGTGGTCCACTAAACCTACTAACCCAACGGTCCTTGACTCACATGACTCGGGTCAAGATCGCTGCACATGATGGCACAACGCCATTAATCTAGCCTAATCCCTAGGTCTGAAACCATGGTAACACAATTCCCAAGGTAGCTCACAAGCTGTCAAGTCGATCCCCTATCCAAGGGAAAAGTGGGAAACCTCCAGCCCCAGGCTGGGTGACTGGGCTCACAGTCCAAGGGCCAAACCCACGACCCACTCAGAAACCACCTTCCGGAAAGCCAACGACGTGCGAGAGTAGCTTGCTGCACTCACGCCGACCCGCGGCGACTCGATCTAGCAAAAACACGGAAGCCCGAAACACGTGGGGTCGCCCGCACCCTCCAACCTTTGGGCACACTAATCGAGATGACACGGTACCTCTGGTCACCCAAAAACACAGACACAGAACCCACGGGGTGTCCGGGACATCCACAAGACTAGAGGTCCACCACTGGGTCACAACCGGGTCGACCGGAGGCCAACACAATGCGAACCAAACGCAAAAACCACGGAACCCAAGTGGCGGTCATCACCCTGACCGTCACCATAGGGAGGCGGTCTACCCTTGGACCGCTAAGCCCTGCCTAGTGGTCCAGCCAGGACCGCTACGTCCCAGAAACACCTAGGACAGAGGCGGTCGTCTCCTAAACCGCAAAGCCGCCTGGCGGTCCGTAATGGACCGCAAAACCTCGTCTAGCGGTCCAACCAAGACCGCAACACCCCAGAAACACTTGAACGACTAGGGGCATGAAAACGATCATACCCTGACTGCTAAACCTTGCTTGGCAGTCTCCTAGAGACCGCTAAGCTTAGTGGCAGTCCATCGCGAGACTGCAAAGCTCGAACCGACATAAAAGGACCCTTGGCGGTCTCTATATGACCGCCAGGTCACTTGGCGGTTCCTGGAAGGACCGCTAGGTCGTCCCGAGCGCGAAAATGGTGAACACGGTAGAAAACCCCATTCCACGCCCCGTTCACACCCATGTGAAGGGGAAAATAAGGGGAAACTAGTCCCCAACCCCTCTAGCACCGAGAGGACCCATTAAAACCCCAAAAATGTGATCAAAACACCTGATCCGACTCACACCCCAAAATCATATATTTTAACCCCAGCGGGAATATAAACCCTCTCGGCTCGCCTTGGGCTACCAAACTCACGGGAAATGAAGTACTCTGGCTAGGGAACCTTCCCCGTACCTCCACCGAAGATTCCGCGCACCAAGGACGCCAATCCGCCATGAAAACGCTGCACGAACTGCCGCGGCGCCCCGAACTCACGGTCGAGCTTCGCCGCTCCTCCACTGCCTCGATCCTCATCCCGTCCGCGCCCTCTCCTCGCCCGCGTTGCCTCCACCTCGCCCCCGTCCACCTCCGTCGGCTGCTGTTGACACTGAAAATATTCCTAATTTTTCCTAACTTCTGCTTCTGCAAGTCTTAAGTTCTGATCCAGTGCTCCTGTGCCGACAGAGAAGAAAAGAAAAGAAAAAGGAATGGCGAAAGCTGAACGAAAAGATGAGACCAAAGAAAAAGAAGAAAAGAAAAGATGCTCGGCTCCAACGAACAACTACTGAAGCAAGACCCGAGAGCTCTGAAGAATATTCGGGACCATCCCCGAAGAAACAAATAGAAGCTCGAACAATAAGTACGAGTCAATCGATTGGCTAACCCTCACAAAAGAAGAAAACAAACACAATTGGGCCCAGACAAACTAAATGGGCCAAAGGGCGCTACAAATGGGTTGAAAGGGCTTTAAACCGGAGCGGCCCATGTTAACCCAGTGCCATGCTAAACCGACGTGCAAAAATGCTTCAAGGCCAGTCACCCGGCGCGCCAAGTTCACACGCCGTATTAAGAGGCCTTTCCACCCTATAAAGGACATGCTTCCAGCGCAAGAAAAGTGGGTCGGTAGAAGAAAAGAAGAGGCGTCCAGAGGAGAAGAAGACAACAAGGAGAAAAGAAGAAAAGAGACTCGAAGAAAAATAAGAGAGCGGCAGAAGAATAGGAAAAAGGTCCAGA
Organism: Amorphophallus konjac; assembly: GCA_022559845.1. Lineage (NCBI taxonomy): Eukaryota > Viridiplantae > Streptophyta > Magnoliopsida > Alismatales > Araceae > Amorphophallus > Amorphophallus konjac. The sequence continues at coordinate 450,295,848 of CM040118.1, forward strand.
GCAAAAGAGGGGGGGGGGAGATCTGAAAGAGTCAGTGTTTCGTCAATGGAGAAGGAGGTGGGTCTCCGTTCGATAGCGCCCCTGTTGGGCCACAGTTCCCCTTTCCCTTTGTCTCCCATGTATTTCCCTCTGTAATGCACTTGGTTTTCATTTTTGCTTTCAGTCCGATGTAGCATTATGCCTCTTCCGAGAGTATGAATAAATCATAGTTCATGTCTATTTGTTCACTCATTTGGTCTCTCGTTCTGCTTATCTTCTTTCCCACCTATTATCGATCTCGTGGATTTATATTTTGAGTTCATCTATACATGGATCGTTCGCTGCTGTCCCCGCTTTGCTTCTAATCCAGGAGGTTTCTCTTGTTGGGCATGAGGGATGGGCATCATCGTCCTGTTTGAATGAATGCGCATAAGGCCACTAATCTCCCCCGATGGTCATCAGGGGTTTACCCATCCTGGTATGATCTCTGTTTGACACGCTGCTGGGGAACATCAACTCGACCACCCTTGTTTGATGGGATCTTATGTGAAGTACATGCCATATCGAGGGCTCCGGGCTCCAGTTTTCATATCGGTCCCCCTTTCTCCTTCTGTATCTCTTCTTTCATGTGTGCGGGTCGCTTTATTGTGTTTTGTTGGCTTGAAGACGATAGTCTCAGGACCGGGGGGAAACATTCCTCTGAGTCCTTCAATGGCATGTACCCTTGTGGGTCGCCAGATGGTGAACAATAATGGGTCCTCGACCCAACATTAAATCCACATTCCCTCAGGAATGTTGGTGGCCGTGGGTAAGGTACCTCTCGTAAGCTAGCCCTCGAGGTTTCCTCCCCATTTTGGCCATCCCTTTAAACAATATTTTCAACTCATGGAGTGTTGGTGCCCCACGTAGGCTAGCCCTCGGGGTTTTCCCCTCCATCGAAGTCTACCGATCACCGTTTGGCATTCCCGGCTTTAAGGAGTGTACCCCAGATACTGTGGGACTCTCTCTACTTCACCCCCGCAACCCTCCGGGCATGGGGAGGTGCTGCCCAATTTTTGACTAAGCACTTAGTCTGAATTATGATGAACTTTAGGTTATAAGTCTATTTTGGACTATGCTTGAGTAAGAACCTCGCATGAGTCTGGACTGGCCATGTCTACCGGACAATTGGGACATAAATTAACTCTTTAACCCTCCTAATTAACCTCAAAAGTTTCAGAAAATCATCTGGCTTCTCATATAGCCCAAATCAACCAAACCTGCCCTAATCCGGCGCGCCCCTAAACCGGCGCGCCATTTTTCGGTGCGGTACCCCTCCCGCGCCGTTTTAGGCCCACACTCATAAACCATTTTCCCCTATTGGCCTTCATCCGGCGCGGCCAGGGCGCGTCGTTTTAATCTTCACAACCACCGCGCCATTTTAACCTTTTTTCTTAATCAATATATATATATATATATATATATATA